>JAJTUV010000081.1:692500-1385000 GCA_021653895.1 Mastomys natalensis
ATAACTGAGGAGTATTACAAGTCCAGGACAGAAGGTAAGCCACAGAGTTCAGCTGCTGAAGCATCTGGGAACATTTCATTAATGAGCAAAAGAAACAATCGCCTACTGACAATGCCCACGGGATCACTGAAGCCTCGGGAACCAAGCAGTGCTGGGCAGAGTATTGAGAAAATAGGAAAACAAACACTGCCAAAGGGGTAACAAAGGAGCCAGAGGAGGGAAGTTATAAATAGCATCATTATAACTAGAAAGCTGGGTGGGAAGAGTGAGGACCGAGGTGCGGCTGACCCAAAGATGGAGAGCAGGAAATTTCAATAAATAACAAAGGCCAACAGACCAGGGAAGGCTCAGGGGTTCCTCTGCCCAATGTGGGCCAAGAGTTTCCTTTCTTCTTCCTGTACATTTTGTAATACCAGCTTTACCAGCTTTATACACCAACACACACATACACCACACTTCAAAGTAGAAAGTCTGGTGGTTTTGAGTGTCTTTATAGAATTGTGCAAACACTGCCACGGTCGATGTTAGAATATTTTCATCGTCCCAAAGAAAGAACCCATACATAGCTAGGCTCTCTCCAGCTCTGAGGGATGACTAATCTCACTCATCTCCACTTCTCCACTGACTAGCCTGCCAGGAGTATCTTACTTAGTGGAATAAACAAAGGGTGTTCTCCTGTGACCACCGTCTTCCATTTAAAACCATGCTTTCAAGATTCACCCTTGGCATGGTGGTCTACTAGGCCTTCTGGCTTTGGGCTATGCTGATTCTCACTGTGGGAAAGTGAGCCTTTCTATTAATGTGAAGTGACAACATCACAGGTACTTGGGAGTAGAAATGCTGGAGACATTGTCAAACTTGGAAGGGGGAAGGAGGTCAAAGACAAGGATGATGGACACTGGGGTCCAGGCAAAGCGGTGAGAAGGGACTGTTTGCACCCAGACTCTGTATTTTTGGCTAACTCTATCCACACTAACTTAGGCCCCTCTTTGGTAGTGAGGGCTGTCACAGTGGGCATAACCTGTAGAGGAATGGTGACCTATGGTGTGGAATGCATCTCCCCTCTGCTCAGCATGCTACCTGCGCCACTGACAGAAAATCAAACTCAGAGACTGTGAGCTTGAGCTCTGTAGAAATGTCTGACAAACGGATGCTGAAGCTGCGACACAGAAGGTCTGCTCAGATGGGGAGAGTGAAGAGGAAGGGTAGGAGACAGTCAATGGAAAAGATGGCAATGGAGGGCGGGGCTCAACCTTAGAGTCCTTATATCGGCATCATGTTCTCATAGACCGTCTTAGTTCCTGTGTCGGGGTACTTTTAAATAGTTGAAAACACTATTTTCAACTTATTTCAAAACCTATATGCAAATTTGAAAAACAGGCAGATTTTGATACAGGGAAGGAAACAAACATGGAGAGAGCTGGCACTGGGGTCAGGACAGGCAGGGCCCTCAAGTTGGTGGGGCACGGTCAGCAGGGCAGGGCTGCTTCACGGCTAGAGAATCTCTGTCTCACAAAGCTCATAGTGCACACACTTTTTGTTTGTTTGTTTGTTCTCAAGAGTCCTGAAAGAGGAAGAGAAACAAGAAGTCCCTCCAGAGTGTTGACTCCCTGCAGTCCTTCTCAGCAGGCTTGAGCACATAAAGATCACTTATGACTGCCTGTCACGATGCTCAAATGGACAGGATGGGGAAAAAACCCTTCACACACTTAAAAATTACTCTAAGTTATTTTAAATTTGGAACGTTTGTATATTCCTTTAAGTTTATGAAACTCACACGTCGCTCCATGACTAACTAAAGCGGAATTGAGAGAGTATTCTCTATTTATAACTTCTCTGCTTGTTCGTGGTCCACCCTATTTCCATTCTCTGGTACTGTACACAGAGTTATGTGAAGTAGTGTGGGTCTGAAATGCTGCTCACTTCCTAACAAGGCAGGCCTGTGTTCCATAGGGACAAATCGTGGGAGAAGGGGTGGGGGCTGTTACGACCGAGTGAAGGCCAGGCTCAGAGGGGAGGCCTCAAGCACCCATCACTGCTTAGACATCCCTTTTGCTGTTGTTTTTGTTTGTTTCCTTTATCTTTTGTTTTTGCTTTGTTTTTTTTTTTTAAGACAGGTTTCCTTTGTGTAACTCTGTCTGTTCTGCAACTCCCTCTGGAGATCAGGCTAGCCTCAAATTCACAGTGATCCACCTGCCTCTGCCTATTGTGTATTGGGATTAAAGGTATACACTGTCGTCACCCCCCCTCCCCACTAGACTGCAAATCTTTAAATAAGTGTTTGAGCCTGTTCTGGGACAATCGCACACCTGGGGATGGCTGAGAGACCTGTATGGATGGCGCGAACTCATCAGTACACACATGCCCAGGTCAGTGCCTTATAGCTGTGCACTGCCCGTGCCACCTCTTCCACTTGATTTTGGTGGAATTGCATGTCCAAAGGGTACAAGGCTTTAACAGCCCATGCACAAGCCTCTCTCCATACACAAATGTTTATGTCAAGACAGCTGAAATGACTGACCAGTGCCACCAGCAGAACAACTAGAACTCAGAGCAGAGCACATGAGGCCTAGGATTAGGTTCTGTTATGAAAAGCAAGACCGTTCACCGAGAGAGTAATAAATGTGAAAGACACCCGCATGTATAGACTACTCATGGAATTCAGATGCTTACATGTACACAGACACGTACCCCTGTTCACAGCTGCTCCCATAAACAGTAAGGACAGCTGTCTAAGGCTGCCTAGATACAGTTGGGAGAAAAAAAAATCCTGGAATCTTCTCTAAAACAGTGCTTCCGGTAACTGTAGTATCTTGTTTCATGCTGCCCCAAGAGAAGCAACTCCCCGTAAAAAAAGAGCCCACAGTCCACTCTTCTTTTTTGGGAAACATCAGAAGGGGTTACAGGTACCTTACACCTCAATTCTGGGACTAACTATGAAGCTGGTTTATTTTTTCTGCATAGCCTTTTCTTTTCCTGTTTATATCATTTCTTCTGTTTATATTTCATTTCTTAATGTCTCCAGAGTCATTCGTTTCTAGAATCTTAACTATTTTACTACATGTGATTAGGCATCTTAAACTATTATGTCCATAGTCATGTCAACTACCTCATATGTCCATATATGAAATAAATTACCAGTAAAAAATACCTGGTGTCTAAGGCAACTTAGTTACTGTACGAACACAGTGAAGTTTACACAAACTAGGAGGACTATGATATCATTAGCCATTAGCCATAACCTGAACAGGATCACCGACACAACTGAACCTCCTGGATGCTCGGCTGCATTTAAATCAGTTAAAGCTCTTAAACACGCACTTTTTAAATACAGCAAGACATCAATAGCCGATCAAGTGACCTTCAGCCTGCTCCCCTGAGGCCTCTGCATCTCTGCTCCTTCAAACTGTTGCTCCGCTTCCTGATGGAATGCTTTTGAAGTTCTAAATATTTGTGGTTCTCAGCCTTCCTAACACCGCGGCCTTCTAATACAGTTCCTCATGTAGTGGTGACTCCCCCAACCATAAAATTATTCATTGCTACTCTGTAACTATTAATTTTGCTACTGTAATGAACTACAATGTAAAATCTGATATGTGACCACAAAGGGGTCTGGATCCATAGGTTGAGAATCTCTGTTTTAGAGTATGTGTTAGACTAAATCAACACAGTACACTTTCTTTGTTACCCAACCTGTATGCTGGCTCCATTTCCTGGAGTTAAAATATTTTTTTACTGGGCTGGGAATATGACTTAGGTAAGATGCTTGCCTAGCATGCTCAAGGTCCTAGATTCAATATCCAAGACCCTTCCTACTAGATACTTTTACTTCCACGTAGCAATCATTAAAAAAAAAATAAATAAAAAAGCTGGGCAGTGATGGCACACGCCTTTAATCCCAGCACTTGGGAGGCAGAGGCAGGTGGATGTCTGAGTTCGAGGCCAGCCTGGTCTACAGAGGACAGCAGGGCTACACAGAGAAACCAAAAAAAAAAAAAAAAAAAAAAAAGGTCCAGCCCTTCCTTTAAATTATCCAGGAGGGTAGAAAAGCATTGTGTCTGATAATCATACATTCTGAAAGATATTACCACTAGCATAAATAGAATGGAATATTCATATTTAGCCTAATTGTTCAAAAGTACCTAGGAAAAAAAAGACCATGTAACTGTTGCAATACCATCTTTAGAATCTCTCTCCCTCTCTTTCTGAGTGTGCATGTGTGCACACCACAGACTTCTGTTGGCTTTTATTTTACTTTGCTTGACTTTTGTGAGCAGAGGAGGCAATAAAGGCAATGCACTGGGGAAAAAGGTACCAACTCTGCTAAAATGCATTACAAGGGTTGCTGTACCATGATGACAACAGGAATCTGAATATTCTGGAAATGATCATTTATTTCTCAGTTTCAACCAGTTTTTGTTTTTTGTTTTTTGTTTTGTTTTGTTTTAAAAATGGTGCTGCATACCATGGAAACGCTCACTGAAGGGATTCAAAGTTCAAGACGCCTCCCCCGCCCTCTCTTCTTTCTTTCTTCCTTCCTTCCTCCTTCCTTCCTTCCTTCCTTCCTTCCTTTCTTTCTTTTTTAAAACCATTAACAGTTGAGAATTTAGCTGGGTTAGTGGTGGCATGAACCTTTAATCCCAGCACTTGGGAAGCAGAGGCAGGCGGATCTCTGTGACCTTGAGGCCAGCCTAGTTTACAGATCAAGTTCCAGGACAGTCAGAGTTAAACAGAGAAACCCTGTCTTGAAAAACAAACCAAAACCAAAACACCACCACCACCACCACCACCACCACCACCACCACCACCACCACCATCAAACTGGGTGTAGACTGGGAGCCATCAGAGGCACAGCAGTGGAACGCCAGCTGAATGAGCGCTCAGAAAATGCCAGCAGACATAGGCTCCTTCTGCTTTTCCCTATTAATTAGGAACTGCATGCCTGTAACTTTTTATTTGGTCTTTGAACTACTTACTATCTCCTGATCTCAGTTATCTGGTTCACTCTAGAGTGCCACCCACATCAACCAGTGTTATTTTACTGCTCAGTCCTACCCAATGTCACCCTTGGATGTGAGAGCTGGAAACTGAAGCCAAGTACGAGAAGCATCCTGGGCTCTGAAGACGACGGTGAGCTCAGGGTATCCTTTTAGACACTGTGTATGTCCTGTCTGCATAGTCCCATGCTGTCACCTGACCCCATGGGGCTGGGAGCAAGGAAGGCCGTACACTGTAAGAATACAGGTGGCTTTCTGCTTCCTTCTTGTTTGAACCTTTACCCCAGCTCCCCTTCTCGAATCCTTTCATCACCTCCACACATGTTCTGAAATACCCTCTGGCTGGTTTTCATGGTTCACAGGAATTTTCACTGGAACCTGAAGGAAATTAACTGGTAGATTATCTCTATAAACCTGGAACCCAGTAAGCAGACAGTGCCAGTCCATAAAGCGTAGATGAGTCTGGAACGTGGAAGGGTATTCAAGAATCATTTTATCCTTGGTCTGAAAACGGAAGCATTTATAAATGGAAAAGAGCCTAACTGTACTCCACCTCTAACAATGGTACCCACGACCCCACAAAAGTTTGGCAACGTCACTCGAGGTTTAGTTGCTACACGAAGGATCCGGTGCATACACAGCAACTCCTAAGATACATGACCATATGTATTTTCCAGCTCAACTTAAATGTGTGTGTATGTGTACACACATATACTGTATGTGCATGTGTCTGCATGTGGAGAACAAGGAGGGTAATGGTGTATGTCTTCCACTATTGCTCTCCATCTGGTCTTTTGAAGCAGGGTCTCTCACTGAAGCAGGAGCTCACTGACTGGCCAAGGTGGTAACCAGCAAGCCTTTTCTGTTTCCTAAGGCTTAGGCTTATTAATGGACACAGCCACTCTTAGGTTTTACATGGATGCCAGAGATCTGAACTCAGTTCCTCATGCTTGCATGACAGGTACTTTATCACAGAACCATCTCTCCAGTCCTCCCAATAAATGCTTAAATGCTGTGAAACTCCCAAACTATTAAAGTCTTTTTTCTCTTCTAGGAAAGTATCTCTATGTTTTCCAAATTCTGGACTCAATCTCAAAGTGAGGATCTGAAAAAGCTAGAGTGATCTCTTTCAATTGGGGGAATAAGCTCTCTCGCAACTTCCTTGACACTCATGTCAAAAGAGCTGCCGCCTTTCCTCAGACCCCAGAGTTTCCTCATCCAGCAGGAGGAGGCCTGGAGGTCAGGGTGCAGAAGCTGCAGAGCCTGTAACCTGGTTTGCAGCATACGTCAGGGTGTGCTTTGTTCCAGCTTACAGACAGAGCAAGCATTGAAGTGAAAAAGGGTTAAAAGGACGGTAAGAGCAGAACATACTTTGCAAACAATGACAGCGACCCAGGTAAAGGCAGAAGGCTGTGACCAACTCACTGTAGTGATTTGTAGTGCCAGCAAGGTAGATTTTCCCATCTTTGAAATCACAAGCCCTCTGAACACACGAACCCACACCTTCCTTAAAAAACAATGAGGATTTTGAAACAGATTTAAGTACCTCTATTTTCTAATTCTGAAACTTTTCACAACATGCATTCTGTAACTGCACTTGTCTCTCACCCTATAAACATATTTCTCCATCGAAGCAAGATCAGATGGATAAGTTTCCCCTAATTGTGGTTTCCTTGGTGCCTGCCTATCTGTATCGGCAGCACCTGAACTTTCTCCTACACTATGTCTTCCTAAATTGACATTCTCAGCCCACACTGGCACACTGGCCTGGTGCCATTCAGGAGCAGAAATGATACATCCCAAGCCTGTTACTTCCGTTCTCCTGCCCTCTCTACATGGTGTGTCCATAATCCTCCCCTCCACCCACTCCCCAACTCTTTGAAATCTCTAAACCCCAGTAGAGGAAGCACTGTAGGGCTCTTAATAAGCTCAGTCATGCTCAAAATATCCGTTTTACCCACAGGGTATTGTAGGCAGCAATTCGGACCAGAGCACATCTCGGCACGAGATCATCTGCCTCCAAAGCCTAACGTTCAGAACTCCTAAGAGCACCGTTCTTATGCAGTCCCATTAGAGTATTTGGAAACTTCAAACAGTTTGGGGGTGGGAAAAAACATCCTCTCTGATATATCCACCTTCCACCTACACTGTGGGTTAGGAAACTCCTTCCTGTTGCTGTGGCCACAGAGGGTACATATCGCAACTATCCTGGAGCTGGAGTTTGTGAAACTCACAGGAACTCTGCCACCACCTACACAGAAAGCCCCATGCCAGAGACAACGACACAAACATTTTATGTTAAGTCAGCCACATGTTAAAAAATAACATTTCAATCAAGTATTTTTCTAATTCTGGCTCACGTTCAAGTCTCAAGGCATGTAGGGGAAATGGAAGTACAGTGGGTGCGTGTCTTCTGCCCCAATGGAAGATGCCTGGCATTTCTGGAGAAACAACCTGTAAATCAGTATATGCCTTAGGTCATTGGAAAAAAGAGTCCATTAATTGTGTTTCATTGATGTGGGTCCTACAGGTACTTCCCCTTGGACAAGGATAGGTATTAAGAACACCAAACTGAGCTGGGGAGATGGCTCAGTAGGGAAAGTATCTGGTGTTCCACAAACATGAGGGCCTGCATTTGGTTTCCTAGCAGTCAAATAAAGCACTGGACTTGGCAACAGGACCCTGGGATCTCCCTGGCTAGCTAGCCTCGTTGAAATAGCGACCTCTGGGTTCAGTGAGACTCTGTAGTAAAGATAATGATGATAATACAGGTGGAGACTGCTAGAGGTGATTGTTGACATCCACCTCATCTCTGGCCTCCACCTGGGCACGTGTACACACAGGCAGCAAGTGCACCCCCCACACACCACACCACACAGGCAGCAAGTGCCCCCACACACCACACACACACAGGCAGAAGTGCACCTCCAACACCACACACACACAGGCAGCAAGTGCACCCACCCATACCACCACACACAGCAGAAGTGCACCCCAATACACCATCACACACAGACAGGGAAGTGCACCCCAACACCATCACACACAGCAGCAAGTGCACCCACACACACCACACACACACAGGCAGCATGTACACCCCCACACACCACACAACACAGGCAGCATGTGCACCCCCACACACCACACACACACAGAGACAGGAAGTGTACCCCAATACACCATTCACACACAGGCAGCAAGTGCACCCTCCCACACACTATGCACACACAGGCAGCAAGTGCGCCCCCACACACGTATGCACACACAGGCAGCAAGTGCGCCCCACACACACCATGCACACACAGGCAGCAAGTGCGCCCCACACACACCATGCACACACAGGCAGCAAGTGCACTTGCATACACATGTACACACAGTTTTTGAAAACTAAAGTAGGAAAAAAAAAAGCTCAAATCAATTTACAAAACCTAAAGTTTTAAGTTGGCCCTTAACTCAGTAATGTTATTTTTGAGAGGGTCATCAGTGAAATTAGAAACAGAAAGAATGTAACTAGAACCTGTTGATGTGTTTCAGGTCAGTTAATAACAAAAACTATCTGCCAGCCCAATAACATGTCGTTTGCTTTGAAACCCTCCTACAGGGACTGCTTTATTCTGTGGATCCACAGTCCCGAGGTGGCCCTGGATGGCCTCGGCTCATCTTCTGGGAAGAGGGACATAATGGCACGAGGTAGCATTCCTCTGCATAGAAATCATGTCAAAAATCATTTAAAAAAACTTACCAGCCCAGGAATCATGGTGGCAACATCTAAAGCAACAATTTAAGAACAGCCTCGGCCCATTTACATGCCACTGTGGCCACATTTTAAAAGGTCCAAGTAATGTCTGTCTGTCTGTCTGTCTGTCTTCTCTGCCTACATTATTCAAAATTGGTTTTGAGGAGAGTAAGGTTCATCCTCTATGTTAGAAGCAAATCACAGAGCAGCTGTCTGGTTACAGAAGAATAGGGCTTGGGAGTTAGAGGCAAGTTCAAAGCCCAGCCTCGTCAGCTGCTCTAAGTCAAAGGGACTTTGTTTCCTCAGCGTTCCACAAGGCAGCTGATACCACCTCTCAGTGTTGGTCCAAGAATACACGCAGCAATGCACACAACCAAAGTCTCCTGCACATCGACAGTGCTCTGTAAATACTGGCTGCTGTCTCCATTCAGTCTCTTGACTGGATTCTCACCTTGGCCTTGCCAACTGTGTAAGCTCAGTTGGTGCACAGGTCTAGAGAGATGATGAGGGCCCTCTGACCCTCTGCCATGGCATGCTCGGAAAAGGAATGTGACAAGAGCTTCTGATTCATTTCACGTACTGAAGAGCCGCAGAAGATGTGGTTTCATGGAAGGATGGTTAGAACTAAAGGATGTTTTTAATTTTAAAAATTATATGAAATTGTATGTATGTATGCACAGCCATGGTGTACAGAAGAAGGACAGAGGTGTGTGTATATGCATAGACCAAGGTGTACATATGAGGGCAGAGGTGTGTATGTGTGTGAAGGCCATGGTATACCCATCAAGGGCAGAGGATAAATGTGGAAGTCAGTTTCTCTCAGGTCCTCAGCTTAGCAAGGAGAGCCTTTACCTGCTGAGCCTCTTACTGGCCCATAAGGGCGCGAATATCAAATACTTAAACTTTACTTCTGTTTAAATAAAATTTTTATAAATTTTAAAAGACTGGCTTGTTTTTTTTTTTTTTTTTTTTTTTTTAATTTTAGTACTCTTCTCAGATCCTCTTGTCTTAGAGTAATTTCTGTGTGGTCCACAATGAACATGGGCTCACCCGGTTCTCCTTGAAGGTTCAATGTAGGAAATTCGACTTGTTGGTGGTGGTTTGGTTTTATGCAGTTCTGGGAATGTACACAGATACAGGCTGACCACTGAGGTCATGTGGGGATTAACGGTTCATCAGGTACAGGAGATGGAGCCCAGTGGCAGTGTGCTTGGCTAGCATGCATGAAGCCCTGGTTCCAACCCCCAGGAGCACTAAAACATAGAAAACACATAAACAAATAACATGTCTGCCAGGAAGTAAGGTCTTCAAAGACAAGGAAGGAGACTTCTGTGTTTCAAAAAATCTGTTTTGAAACACAAACAGGGACTGGGAATATGGCTCAGTCAATGTAGTGCTGTTGTTGTTATCAGAGAAGTTATAGGTTCAATTCCCAGCACTATTTAAATAGGGTATGGTAAAAGAGACCTGTAATCCCAGTTCCTGCAGATGGAGGCAGGGGACTCCAAGTTCAAGGTTACTCTTCACTATGTAGTGAATGCAAGGCAGTCTAGACTGGGCTACATGAGACTTTTAAAAAGGGAGGAAGAATCCTTTCAATATATAACTTTACTCAACTTTTCTACAGCTAAATAAAAACTATGGTATTAGCATAGATACAAAAGCTCTTTCATGTGTGGTGATAAAACATTACTTACAACCAAGTGAGGAAGCAGGGCTCCTTACTATTAATTACGGGGTTCAGACAGAGGTAGTTAGAAAAATGTATAACGGTAACACCCAAATCTGGGGTGGGTAACCCAAATACTCAAAGAAACAGACAATGCTAACTTGGGTGATTCACAATGATTCTGCAACTAGTTCCCTACTGCATGTGCAGCTGGAGGCTCCCAGAAGGCTTGGTGGGAGACTGAGAAAGCATTTGCCATTGGTTTTCTAGGTCCAAGGCATTTCCTCCAGGATCCATGGCTGGACTAGATAGAACAAGTGCAGGCTTCTGAAGAAGCACAGGTCCTGTTCATAGCCTCGTAAGCATCGAGGTGGGAGGATATCCAGCTTGCTGGCTGGTCACTAGAACGTCCGGTTCTCTTCTATTTGTACCACTACTATCTAGGACTCACTGATCTTCAGTCACAGGAAAAGGTCATCTAGAGCCAGCGACCAGAGATATCCTTTTATGTTTACTACATGACACACAGTCAGGGCAGTATTCCAGGAACATGAAGACCACCTGCTCTGCCTTTCTCACTTCCCCTCTCATAGCCCAGATCAAGGAAGACCGATTCACCCATCCTGTCAACAGAGGCTTCTGTAATCTCCTGCAGCTGCAGGTACACAGCTGTGAGTTGCTATCTAGGTTATGGAAGGGCTGTAATGGTCCAACAAATAATGTGTGGAAACATGAAGGTAGGCATAGGGACGGGCGAACACACACACACACACACACAACACACGCACACACACAAGCATGCACAGAGGCTCACGCATACACACATATGCATACACATAAGCACACACATAAACACACGGACACATACATGTACATACACTCACACACGCATACATACACACATTTACACATAAACACACAAACATGTATACACGCTCACACATACACTCATGCATATACACAAACACACTCACACATATACTCACGCATACATACACACATACACACCCACACCCACACTTCTGTACATGTTGTGGTCCTGACTCTGGACCTTTGTACCTGCTGCTCATTTTGCTCATTGTAAGCCCCTTTCTGCTCTCCACTTTCCTGCAGATGTCCCAGTAACCTGCCTGCTGCCTGCCTTGTCTTTGAGGTGGTGACACTCCTGCCACCTGATCATTTTATGCCACAGCCTCCTCTCCATCTGACTTAAAGTTTTATTTTGTTCAAAGTCTACAGGGCAGCAAAGAAAGAAGAGCTGGCGTTTCATGGGTACAGGATGGAGCTTTCTGGAGATGGATCAGTCATTGTTCCTGTTCTAGGGAGACTCAGATCAGTGTTAATGAACTACTTACAGGAACTGACCAGGATCAGAGCCCTTGCATTTTATGCGCTGGTCCAGGGAGGTCTTGAGAGCATGTATGCAGTGAGTACTGCCTTCCTTCTGCCTTTGCTGTGGAGTCCCAGAGGAGCCAGATTCCAGGAAGGAAGTAGGGAGGGAAGGGGGGAGGCAGCAGTGCACAAAAAACAAACAGAAAAACAAAACAACAGTAAAACCCCAAACAAAACCTTCCTCCTGTCATGTGTGGTCATCTTGCTAATTTGGCTACTTGGGTCTCTTGTGACCTGGGCATTTCCTGTTGTTTTGTTTTAATCAAAAGCTGCTTCAAATTCTCTGTAGGATTAGGCAAAGAATAAATAGGAAACAAATCGCACAACAGAGTTTCCTGGGGACAAGTGCCTTATGTTTTGATAGTGAGTTGTTATTAAATAAGGAATGGATGACAGGAATACTATGAAAAATTATCTCTATGCCCCTTCCTAAAAAAGGGGGTGAATGGTAAAAATCAAATGCACCAGTGTTACTGGATGAAGAGTACAGAAAGCCCAGGCTTCTGGCTTCATTTCTCCGATGGCCTTCCCCAAGAATAAGCAAAGAAATGATCTGTCTTAACAAGCCCAAGCTTTCTTACCAGCTGCACTGGCTTCTGGGTAGACTAAAGACTTGTATTGAAAAGAATTATCTCAGGGGTTCGACAGGAGCAACAGCCGAAGGCACAGGCACGGGAACAATGTGTGTCTATTGTTATTAGTAACAAGGCACCTTCAACTTGGGTTGTGTGCAGCTCCATGGGCCAAGGAGCTTACCAAGTGCCGCCTGCATTCATTTCCATAAGGACTCCAGGATGCAAGGAAGACCTGCAGCCTTCCCACCTTCAGAACCAGTCCAGAACACAGATCAAGTGGCACACATGGCCAGAGTCACACAGCCTGCAGGAAACAAAGCTGGAATTTGAATCTAAGTGGCTTAGCCTTGAGGTCTCAAAGCTCATGACCAATACACTGTGGTGGACCTGCCTCAGTCCCAGAGTCACTGGAAATATTCTCATGGCAAACAGGAAGATCTCAGGGACAGCAGGTGGAGTTCTAAATGGGCATGTCTTGATAGAAGGCACAGCTGACGTGCCTTTTCCAGTAAGCATTATAAGAAGCCCATTTCCATGGTTGAAAAATGCAAAGAATTATTTTGAGCCATCCCGATGGTAAAAAGAACAACAATTGGCTTTTAAAAAATGGAAGCTGTGCACAGTAGCACACGACTGTAGTCTCAGAACTTGAGAGGGGCAGAGGGAGAGGGTGACTTGAGAAGAGGAGTTCAAGGCAGAGGAAATATATCAAGACCTTGTCTCAGATCCACAACGAAACCAAGGCAGCAGAAGGCGGCAAACCTTGCGGTGGTGCTTAGGACATCTAAATACTCAATTATTTCAACTTCAAACAGTGTAATTCACACAAACGGGTAGAGCACAGAAGCAGAAGAACATTAAACACAGGATTTAATAATGGATATGTGCACACACATATACACTGTTGAAGAGCTTGTCATCTGTAAGTTTCTATGAATTAAATATTTGTTCATTAACTACTGAAGTCCACTGGCAAGGCATGCCAGGCGCTAAGAGAGAGCACAGAAAGGCACAAGGCCTTCCACACGAAGACAAGAAAAAGAGATGTGCACATAGATAATGAGTCAAGGCACAGATTTATGTCATAAAGATGTATATCAGGAAGACAAGAGCACAGTCAGCCAAGATCATAGCATGGAAGGGCATGTGCTCGAGTGTCTAAGTATGCCCGAGAACCTGCCGGAGTGATGATGATGTGGGGACCTTTAGATCCATGCATTTCAAAGGAAAACTAGCAATTATCACCTTCCTTCCTTTCTTCCTTCCTTTCATTTATTTATTTTATGCATGTGAGTACACTGTAGCTGTCTTCAGACACAGCAGAAGAGGGTATAAGATTCCATTAGAGATGGCTGTGAGCCACCATGTGGTTGCTGGGAATTGAACTCAGGATCTCTGGAAGAGCAGTCAGTGCTCTTAACCACTGAGCCATCTCTCCAGCCCAATCCAATATCATCTTTATTAATAGCTAAAATGCCTTAAAAGTTTAGCTTAGTACATATTCTGCTTAAAAGGTACATAACTAAACACAGCCATTTTTTTTTAAAAACAACATAGGATATTCCCCAAGTTGACTAGAAGATACTAGTTAATTCATTCTGTTTCTCCTGGTACAAGAAGGTTTCAAACTATCTACAATCCCTCCATTAAAATTAAAAAACAAACCAACCAACCAACCTCCACTGTGAGAGGTGCCACTGGTACCTGCCTCCTGCTGTTCCATTACAAGGAAGGAGAAGGGCTTAATGGCCTTGCTGGTCTGGGTTTCCTGACTGACTACCAGCTTGGAATGCTGCACAGGTAATCGAGGACAAAACCCAAACCTCTGTGGTTAGTTAAAACAAACGAGCATTTTCACATTCACTCATACACCCCAGCCCTATACTCTGTGAATTCTAAAAAGGACCAGGCATTTAGAATGGCTTTTAAGCTTTAACATCCACAAGGTGAAGAGCCAGAAGAAGGGAGCCAAGAGTGCATGGCAACCTCTTCCTCCCACGCTTATCAATTTTTGGTTTCATTCATTCGCTTGCTTCTGAGCATCCCAATGGGAAGAACTCATGGCTCCTGAAGGTCTGAGCCAGACCAGGGTACACATGAATAGGCCGATTGTTTGGTGCTGATGCAAGGAGACCCCTAATCGATGACTTCCCCACTTAAGTCTGAACCACCATGATCTGACATAATTTATCAAAAATTAGATTTCCATTTCCCAAATTATTAACAGCAAGAGTGTTTTTTAAAAGAAGTGCAATCTTTCAGGGCTTCCCTCCCCCGCCCCCTTGCAACAAATTGCCTCTATCGTCTGAGATCTCCATTACTGAACTGTTTGTATTGAGTTTTAGTGAAGGAAAAAGAAAAACAGAGCAAAGTGAGCACCCCTCCTACTAAGCTGAGAAGATTCAAGTGTGCTGGTGACTTACATTAGGATCCGCACATCCCAGACTTCAGGGACAAAGGAGGGTGCTTGTGTCCCATGTGAGAGATGGGGATGGGGACAGAGGCAGTTTCTTTGGAAGATCTGACCATTCCCTCTTTTTGTGAAGCCTGGACCTTGGTCACAGAGGGTACCAGAGTACAGCATGGACCCATGAGTCCGAATTCCACGTGAGCATGTGCATCCTCACTCCACATTAGTTTGCCTCTTTTGCAAGCACACTCTGCATCCTTTACTTTCATTTTAAATTGTGTGGTGTGCTAAGGTGAGTTAGCAGCTCTCTGAGTGACCTAGGCAAGTTCTTTCTTCCATGAGCTGCCTCCAGCAGCAGAGAAGAGGACAATATTATCGCAGGGTCACGGCAGGCAGGAACGCTTTTCCTACAGTTCTAAAATTATTGGTCTCCTACCAAAACCTCAGATCATCATTAAGACATGCTAGTGTGAAGCGAAACAGGTCATAAGAATCTTTCTCCATATAAAAGACTGCCGACCTGGGTGTGGAACCCCTGTCCTATTGGATGGTGTAGTCATGCAAAAGGAGGGTCTTCCAAAAATTTAGGATTAGAAGGCACGTGGGAGAAGAACAGCAAACCATGGAAGTGTTTTCAATGTACCGTAGAATTGAAAGCCAAACAAGGCGAGGAAGGTGCCTTCCAACCTAGAAATCCAGCAACCCTGTACAACGAGCCCAGGCCTGCTGGAGACCATGTGAGGTGGTAGTGAGTATGCCTAGAGCCCAATGTACCATAGTACCGTCCCAGCTGGTACCAAATCAGGAGTGGCACAGCATTCTCTTAGCCCAGGTTGGCACTTGCAATCATCTTAAGCATACAATGGCATTGATTTCCACTTAGGGTGTAGAAATAACACTCAGATTTTTACCTATCTCTGCTGTTTTGCTGCCAAATTTCAAATACTCTCCAAGAAATACAAACACAATAGAACACGGAGAATGTGACACACGAATTCTGTGCAATCTCACTACCAGTACCTAGATCTACTCAGTGTATAAACTGAATCAGAATCCTGAGTCTCACTGTCAAAATTCTTCCTTGTCTAGTCAGTATGTGTGACTGACAGCCGGTGTCACTGAATGCTTGCTGTCTGAAATGCCTGAGATTCTTTTTTCCCCCTCCAAATAGAACAGCTATATTTCATACTTCCTAGAATTTCATTTGTGACTAGTTAGCACAGTATCAGTGAGGGAAAATGGGGACTGCAGGGAGTTCACTGTCTCTACAGATTTCGGGGAGGGAACTCGGAGTAATTAAGTATGTAAGCCTTCCTAGTTCTACCAAACACATGCCGAAATCTGATAAAACACAGTGGAAGAACATAAATATTCTCAGTTTTTTAAGGGACAAATAAAAAGTCTGGATAAGAAGGACTAAAAGAAAAATCATAGAGTAAAATATGTTCCTGCCTTTTAATAATTCTTTAAGATAAGGAGAGTTGTTTATATTTTCAAAATGGTCCATGGGGTAGGGGAAGGGAGGAGAAGGGGGGAGAGAGAGAGAAAAAGAGAGAGACAGACAGACAATGTGTGTTTGTTAGTGAGGTTTGTATGTGTATGTGTAGTGTGGCTTATGTGTGTGTGAGTATATGTGCACCTCTGTGACAGAGTGTGTGCTTAGCATGTAAAAGCTCCTACTTTCAATCCCTCCCCTTCAGAATGTTTCCTTTGGAACAAACCAATAAATCTGGTGATGCTGACATTTAGAGCCCCTCCTCCACTCACTCTGTTTGGTATGTCAAATTAAGGGGCATCTACAAGAGGGAAGCCATGCCTTAGGGAATCTTTACCAAAGCTTACAGAGCATGGAGAGAAGAAGAAGGTTCTATATTGGATGCCTCGTGTCCCGGTAAGTCCTCCCAATCCACTCAGAATGACTCTATACACCGATGTCAGCTCCTCCACAGCATCCTGTCTCTGAGATCTTGACACTAAGAGCTCTGTGGCTGGGACCGAGACTACTGGGGATATTTTGGCAACTGAGCCCCACGCCTTGTCCTGTGCCTCCTCTGCAGGGAAAACCAGTAGGAAGCGTTTCAAATAACATTCATATTTGAGATGTTTTCTGGCTCTGCATATTTTTCTACTCCGTAGCACATGTAATTGTCCTCCATGATAAAAGTGGACCCACCACTGCTATTTTAAAGTTTTGTGTTCTACACTTAAAAAACAATACATGGAGTCCTAGGAAAAGAATGTCAATTACCAAGTACAAAAAAACAAAAATAGGAAATCACCATTTGGCCAATGCCACAGCAATGGGTGTTGAATGAGGAGAGGAAGGAATAATGAACAGTATGTTTACAGAGTCCCAAGATCTGTCTCAAAGTACTTCTTAATTAGAGATAAAAATAAAGATGTTAAATGACGAGAGGACCTTGCAGAGGCAACATTAACCAAGTGTCAAAATTACCTAAGCATCTGGGCATCAGGTGCCCTGACAGACTGATGCACTGAATCTCACAGCAGTGTTTCTGTAACTGCTGGGAAGAGCACATGAGGCTGTGTGTGCAGCTAGAAGGAAAGACCTCCCGTGCAGGAACTGGATGGAGCTACTGAAAAGTGTGGAGGTGACAACTGGGTGTGGAGGGAAAAGAGTCCCAGAATCAGAGAAATCAAGATGGGCAGGGATCGGAGTTGAGTGGGAGCCGCTCCTGGATTGGTTACCACAAATGGCACAAGAAAGGACAAAGGGCACTAGTGAGAAGGGCAAAAGGTGACAGTACAGGGCAGGCGCTACCATCACAGTTCGGATGGCTTCATCGTCTGGATTTTTTGTAAGATGGTAATTAGAAGATGCTGGGCACCTCCCACCGTCACGTTTGTGAGACCGAAGTGGAAATATTTCACATAAAACACAAAAAAAGTGTTTCTAAAAAGTTCATAAGGTAAATAAAGCAACTTAGGGACAGATGGAACATGGTGTCCTGACAGCTTGACAATAAGGCAATTCTCTCCCTTAGGGAGGAGAGAAATCTCTACTTTGTGTAGGAATGTATCAATGATGTGCTTCTTTACAAGTTCTTTGGGCTGGTAGAGCTGGTCATCAATGGGGGGGGAGGGGTGTTTATGTTCTCACAATTACCGATCTATCTCATGTTACTCTCCAGTGCAACAGAAGTGGAGGGTACACTGAGAGACGTGAAGATAAAACAGTTAACAAGAGGCACACCGAGAATCCAAACCATCTGTCAGACTTGTCCCACAGAATCCCATGCCCTTCCTAGGCCGCAAGCATGCACATGGGACACAGATATACACACAGGCAAAACACCCATACAAACTAAACACCACACACACACACACCACATACCTACCTTGGGTCCTTTGGAGTCCTTGCTTATGGGAGCAGATACTGCTCTGCCCTCTGCCACAGATAGCATCCTCTGTGCTTTGAAAGTTTAACATGAAATTGATCCAGTTCTTTCCAAGGGGAGAGGGAGTCTTTATTGCGTAAGCAGCCAGCTCCCATATCACAGCGTCAGTTTCCTGATCTACCGCTACGTGGTAGTGAAGGCAATAAAAGAGTAGCCTAAACTGAAACTATATGCACTGGCAAATAACAGAAAACTGAGGCCACAAATGAATGTAAAAGGGCTACCACTTTTACTTTGGTGAAGCTGAGTGCTACGGAGTGTATAGCGCAACAGAGGAACACTCTACCGAAAAGGTACCATCCCTTTGGGGTACAGGTGCCCCTCCAGGTGGTGAGACAGAAAGGAGTGAACACAGCTGGGCCAGTTCCTGGCTGGCTCCAGGAGCTACGCTAGTCCTTCTGAATCACCTGGTGTAACACAACTTCGTTTTCTGTTGAGCTGGTGTCTTACTTTGTCACCAGGGTTGGTTGGTCTCTTAACTCCTGAGCTCAAGAAATCCTCTTGTACAGCCTTCCAAATAGCTGGGATTTCAGGCTTGAGCTCCTTTTTAGAGATAGGCAGCTGAGAGAGACACAAAGGTTTGCCCAACATGTGTAGAACTAGACAGCCTGGGTATGACTAAAAGGGTATAGATACTCAGGCTGGCCCCAGCCCAGGAGCCAGACTCTACTATATTATGCAAGGTTGCCTCCTAAATTATATTGCACTTCATTTGCAGAGAGTCCAACACTAGACTCATGGTGTCTAGTAGCACAGAGAGCAGCAGGCTGTGTTCTCTAGAGGGAGCATTTGAGGACAGAGACGGACCGAGAGGGCTCTTGGCGGTGGGTGGGGTGGGTGGTGTTAAGTACTAGGAGGACTTACAACAAGCTGCTTAGGAAAGCCTTTTCAGGTGGTTATCTGAGAGAAGGCACAGGGAGTCCTAAAATCTACTTCATGAAATTAGGACTTGAGGACTTGTCCAGGATACACACAGTAGTGAGGACTGCACGCATGTGAAGATGGTTTTGACCTCTGCTGGAGGCTACCACGTAGCTAAGTGAGTCATCTTTATCTTAATTACTCCACAAACGACCATGCTGTGAAAGAAGCAGAGATAGACAGTGCTAAGGTAGGTAGAGGGAGGTCAGCAAAGCAAATCAACCTCATGTGAAGGATAACTCGCAGACTCACCTTCCAGGACCCAACCCTCACAAGAACATACTTGTAGGGTGTAGCTGGGAACCAGGAAGCAGCCAGCTCTCAGTTGCTGCTTGCTTACTCTCTCATACAGTGGTAACAAGCACGCTCATCTCTTTTCAAAGCACTCCAAGCAAATAAACACCTGCAGAGGAGCTGATGCAGACAGACTTCTCTTACTGTGGTAAGTCTATTAAACAGAAAAGGAGGCATAAAAATGATAAACCCAGACCATCAGAACACAATAAGTGCAAGAAACTGTCAGCAGAGAGCGGAATGCTTCCTCCTCACGCCGAGGGCATTGCTGGATTAAGCATAATACAAGTTCTGTATGCTCACTGATGTTCCTGAGAGGGTAAGAAATAACCAGACAGTGTTCACTAGAGTAAAAGACACAGCAGTTCCGAATGTGTGGTGAAAAGATCTCCAGCAGGGGACAGTACAGGAAAAAGGGAGCAGAAGTCTCAGCACTCGGTCTGTGCATCACCTGGTCAGGCTTTCCGACTGAGGAATATTGGGATGTTGGTTCCAGGGCACTGAGAGGCGAGGCTCCTGCTACCTAGTGACATTCTCAAGACTTACTTACCATTAACATGCCTCCTATAGTGTCGGGAGCTTGAGTCTGAAAACAGTCTTCACTAATTTTTGGCTGTAACTGAAATGGACTAAGTAATTAAAAATGCTTCAATAGTTAAGATCACATTTAAGTTGGGAATGGAGAGATGACTCTATAGTTAAGAGTACTGGCGACTCTTCCAGAGGACTCAGGTTCAATTCCTAACACACACATGGAGGCTTGGAAGCATCTTCTTCAGGAGAAGAGTTACTGGGGAACTGATGTCCTTTTCTGGTGTATATATTTAAAACCGAGGCTTAGTTTAAATTCTGTTTTACCAGGGGTAAGGGTGCCTCTGTATGCATGTCTGTGTCTATCTGTCTGTACAGGTTATAGTTCTAGACTTCTATTTACTCACCAGGAGAATAATGTTGGTAGACTCTACCACAATCTGCAGCAAAAACTAAATGATAAATGCACTCTCAAAACAGGGCTCATTATCACACAGGTGATCAGGTTCAACTTTTACAGGGACCCTGGTATATGTGGGTTTTGTACTTGGAATGAAAACACAGTAAAGCTGAGATTGGCAATATTCCTATGAGGACTCTTTCTTTATGGCTTCCCCTGGTTTACTTAGAAGACAGGCTTCCGCCCCTCAGAGACTGGACTTCCCAAGAGCTGAATGCTGTTGTAGGCAACAATGTTTTCCAAGAGTCAAAGGAAAGCGGGATGCCACCACTGAGAGGAGACCTCTTGCTTTCTTCCCTTAAGAAAAGAGTGAGCTATGCTCCATGGCATGTTCCAACACCTTCCCACATAGCTGGACCCAGATGTCATAGGGGACTTGCAGAAAGGAAGTTTCAACATCAGCTAGCCTTGGCAGATGTTCCCAAGCCGCTTAAAAATAAAACTCAGGCGATGACGGTAAGGATGGAATGATGGCTTAAGATGGATGGAGAGGCTTTCCCATGGCGGGCCTGAGCTTAGTGCTAGGACTGCGTGCCATCTTGTTCAGGAACAAACCAGGACCCAGATGAGGAATGTGCTCACGTTCAACATCCAGAAAGGCAGAGTGTGTGCTTGTGAAGCCAGTGTTCTCAAGCCTTTCTACCTTCCATTAAATAGTTGAGACTGTCCTTGTGTACTTGGGTGGATTGATGTTATTTCTAAAGCACACAATTCATTTCAAGAGGGGAGAGGCAGGATTAGGCTGGAAATATTTTTTCTATTGAGAAAAAATTAAATATAAGTGGAAACGTTTTCATGAAAATGTTTTTATATTTCAACGTTTCCTGCGAGCACTCTGATCCCAATATATCACAGGACTGTGCTAGATTAGGGTGAATGAAGGCAAAATGAATTTAAATAAAATTGAAACTGACCAGTCAGGCTTTATTCTCCAAATCTCATGAAATAGCAAAGCTGAGGGGGGACAAAGCCACAAATAAACCAAAAGAAAAAATAAGAATCAACTCAATGCTTTCAACTCAAATGAGTTTCAATTTTATTTCAAAATGTTTTAAAATCTAGTTTATTTTCATAGCCACAAAAGCTTTTGAATACCCATGAATCAAAAGCCATTTGACAGAACCATGGAGCACTTCCTAGTTGCTTCCTCTCAAACTCTTCCCTATGCCTGTTAACCCCTTTTTACTCAGTCACACACAGCAGGTCACTCTCAGTTCTTAGGAAGAGTCTACAGCAATAGTGTGTATGAGCAGACAGCTGCTCTAAGCAGGACAGTGCATTTCTAAACTGTGCATTTTTAAGTGTATGTATTTTTATTAATAGTCTTAAATAGGATGGGGAATATGATATATATAGACTTAAACTACTAATTACCCTCGTCAAAAAACAAACAAACAAACAAAAAACCCAAACTACAACAAAAACCCCCACATCCTTTAGAGAGTATTTTGTTAATCTTGTGTCTCAATCTGTGCTGTTCAGTGACCACTAGCCACATAAGGCCTTTTGAACTTGAAGTAGTTAAGATTAAGTAAAACATGAAATTAAGAGCACTAGTCACATCCTAAGTGTTTCTCAACTACTCATCAACTCATGGCTACCGCACACAGGGCAGATACAGGTTGCTCTGTCAAGGCACAAAACTACAGAGTAAGAGTGCAGGTTTGCACAGAAGAGCAGAGCTGTGGTCTTTGGCTCTTGTTTGTCTTAGTCAAGCTCTCATACAGCTCATGCTGGCCTCAGATTCACCATGTTGCTGAAGATGGCATTGAACTGATCTTCCTGTCCCTGCTGGACTGCATATGTGTTACTCTACACAGGTTACATAATTGTTAGGCTTTTCTTCCAATGCATTTCCCTAAGCAACTTCATGTACAAAGCTAACTTGTATATGCATTCTCTCCCCAAGCCTGTCTCCTTTACCTCTCTACTGCAAAATGCCTCTTCCCTAACAACTCAACCTGAGTGGGGTCCCTATATACAGAGATAGGAGATATTGACAGAAGAAAGGGCAAATGATTACTTTTACATGGAAAGAACATCCCAGGTCAGCATGTAAATGTTAAAACACATACCAGATTATACAGAGGGCGTCTCCATTCTCATGCCTCTCTATTCCCTTCCCGACATTCAGTCCTGTGTGAGCAGAGAGTAAGGCCCCTCTTTGCTGCTGCACCCTCATTATAAGCACAATGCATGTGACAAAACAGATGGTTAGATGTTTGTAGAATGATTGGATGAAACAAAAGAAGACTGATATTCTGTTAAAGAACAGCCAACATCCCTTTAGAGCCTAGATACAACTCTTTACACTGGACAGCAAGCCACCCTTTATTTTTAAATGCAGTCTTAAAGCAACCCAGAAGACTGATTCAGGCAGGTACATATACCACAGCTCAGTCTCTTCCATGCTCAGCAACAGCTCCTTCCAAATGGCATTAGCATTATCTACATATCTGTACAGTTAGAGCTAATATTTATCAGTTTTTCTTTAAATAGCCTAGAGCTTTTCATTTTACATATACTATTTCACCCTACCCTTCACTTGGATATTGTCTGTACAATAAGGAAGAGGAAACCAAGGTTTGGGTGAAATTTTTTTTTTTTGGTTTTTTCGAGACAGGGTTTCTCTGTGTAGTCCGGCTGTCCTGGAACTCGCTCGGTAGACCAGCTGGCCTCGAACTCAGAAATCCGCCTGCCTCTGCCTCCCAAGTGCTGGATTAAAGGCGTGCGCCACCACCGCCCGGCGGTTTGGGTGAAATTAAGCGACTTGCCAGACCACATAGAGTTATAGATATATAAATGGAAAAGCTCTGGTGAAGATGACAGACCATACTGATTCTATTAGCTGGTTGTAGGATGGCTGAATGGATCTCTTTCAAGGAAGGGCATGATTTGTAAGCATCCCACACATCAGTGCTGAGTAAGTCTCATAAGTCCTGCTGGCTTGATGCCAGGCAGTAGGCCCCTTACAGGGTGAGGGAACTGGCAGAGCTCAGCACAATCCAGCTCTCCTAACTGTGGCACAAGGAATCATTAGATCCTGCCGATCATGCATTCACTCTGTGGTCATATCCTGCAGCTTTCACAAGCCCTTCATCAGGGTCGGGCTGTGTCTGTAAAATGACCAGCTTGGGAAGACCAGGAAGCACATCAAGTATCCCTGGTCCACTAGTCAGAACTTTAAACCAGTAACTCCAGAAGCAAAAACAAAAACTCCTGACTCTGCCCTCTGGTGGCTTGCACTTGCCTCTATGATCCAATTCCCACAGGTTAGTGTTTTTAGAACCTTAACCAGAAGCTTTCACAAAATCACTGATGAAACACTAGCTCTTGAGCTTAGCATATTATATAAAAAGCTGATTTCTGATTTATCAAAGGCTTACCAAATAGGGAGTATAAAAAGGGTATGATCCTTGCAGGGACGGGGTAAAGGAACAGTAATCAGGTCCCTGATTTACATAATTCTCAGCTATTCTTTTGGCAGACTTCTCTAGTCACTAGCATCTCCATCTATGGATGGTAAAAAGATAACACAATAGCTCTCCCCCCTTCCTGGGTGCCTGTCAGGTATAAACTTGAAGCCAGGCACAGTTAATCCTTACAACTCCCCAAGGAAGAGGTATTATCACTTTTGCTCTAGATGAAGAAAGAAGGGTCAGGTCTGAATTCCAGGCATCAAAACTATACAGAAAGGGAATAGAGACAGACTGACTGCTTTCATTCTGTCCTGGGGCACAGAAAAAACTACTACCCTCTGTAGGAAGAAAAGTCAGTCAACCATGGGATCACAGAAGGACACATCATAAGAGGACATCACTGTCCCTTAAGCAGAGACAGCACTGAGAAGAACAAAGGTACTACTGAAACAGAATGTGGGCAGGTCAGCTTGGGAATTGTTCTAGAAAATGGGCCAGCCTGGCATCAAGGAGGCCATTCCAGAACTGGAGAGGAACCATAGAGCCTCATCACAGGAAGCAGGTAGCATTGTGGTAAGGCACACACACCATGTGCGTACTGATGTGGTGGGAGACACAGGCGGAGGCAGGGTGAAATCAGGTCAAGAAGAAATCAGAGCCAGGCCAGGGCCACTGCTCTGCCATCCTTTTATGAAAGCCAGGGGATTAAGTAAAGATTTCACTCATGATTCAAAAGTTATCTGAAGACATGGCAGAGAAGCATAGCTAGGCCCGCCACCCCTCCGCTAGCTCTGCATGCTCAACTGAGGAATCCACTTGGCACCCCAGCACTCTCCTACAGGAAAACATACTTTGGTTATTCAGACGTGACTTCCTGGCACTCGGAAGCTGTTGGCATGGAAAAATTAACAGGCTGACTTGGCCAGAGGAGTAGTCAACACAAATAACCAGGAAAAGATGAGCCCTGAGTAAGTAGGAGGTTTGAGTGAAGGGTCACAGAACAAAGAAGGGGTAAGACAATTTGTCAGGAGACCCAGGCTCTGTAGTAGGTCCAGGTTGGTACTGAGCCCACTGCATGACAAAGGTCTCTGCTTTCCTTTCAGGCAGTGGACAAGGAGGCTAACAGAGGTGAACTTATTTGGCCTGAATGAGATAGTTAACAAGGGACAGGAGCTGGCACACACATCATTACAACATACTTCATTACGGTGTCTTTCTGCCTTCAATCCCTTGCCTAGTTTGTAACTTCATAAGGTGGGGTAATGATGCCAGGAACTTTGTAGCCCTGAGGCAGAACTCTGCCCCAGCTCTGGCCTTTATAACCTCCTCTTGCTACACTCGACACAGCTATCTCTCCTCTCAAATCCTGATGGCAGCTCAGTATACTCTACCCATAGTGGCATGTTCCACACTAATTTGATCATTTAGGGGAAAACTGCTTGTTGGGGGAAGGGTTGTTAAACAAATGAGTAGGTGAGAGAGAAAACCAACCACCCACTGAACTCCCAACCAGGCTTTCACAACTTAAAACTGAAGTCTTCCACAAACTCACACAGGCAGGCCATGGAAGCTACTCCTGGGAATCCAATCCTGGCCAGCACATACTAGGCCCATCCACGTTCCTACCTGGAGCCACCTTCCCCTTCAGCAGTTCCCCTCAGGTCCTCCAGGGTTCCATAGCTCAACAACTTTGCAGGGTGTGAGACTAGGGGAGCTCAAAGGTCCCTGGCTTCCTCTGTTGAGGTTACAATTCCTATAGCCTTACATCTTCTAAAGTATGTCCACAAGGTCCTTCAGCTTCTCACCAGAACTTCAAAACCATGCCCTTCGGCTTAATAAAGCTTCCTACTAAATATCTACAACAAATTTCCATACATTAGTTTTTCTGCTTGTGAAAGGAGGAAAAAACTAGCCATGATCGGATGTCCTCTGCAATACTTGCTTCTAGAAATGAGCGTTTTTGAATGGGATGCCACGTGCTGTGTTTTGCCATATTGCCTGCGCTTCCTGCTTGGAGGCAGAGTAACAGAAACCTTGGGCACTGGAACTGTTCCGCACCACGCAAATTCCACTCCGCATCTTCCAGGCAACCCTGTCGCAAATAATTCATGTCCACTACGCCCCTACCACACAGAATACAACTACATTGTGCTGCAAGAAATGGGAAACCTGATTCAGATCAGAGAAGGTAGAAAAACATTTAGTTCAACACAATACTGCCTTTATGAAAAGGGGCGTGCGCTGGGTAATGGTGGTGGTGTAAATCCCAAACCTGTAAGTGGGGATAGATTTCAAGATGAATTTTGGAAGAAAATACAAAATCAAAATAACATTCATCTTGACTCAAACCAGCAATAATAACAACAACAAAAGCCCAGTCAGTCCTTCTAGAGCTGTGCCTGTTTAGGCTGCGTGGTGCTTCTAATGGACAGCCAGCCAGCCTGTTCTCCTGGGAAATGGTGCTGCTGCTACGGCATGACTTGCTTTGCTTGCAGCAATAAAAGGAAAACAAGCTCGCACGACCCAATAGCTTCCTTCAGTGTGTGCCTAGCAGCGAGAGAAAAAGGAAAAACCGTGTAAAGGGGTCCTGAGGCAAGGGGAATGGAGGACAGGATGCTGGAGAACAGCATTGCCCTGCAGGATTTTTGTAAACAGCAGACTGTAATGGCCACGGTTAGAGAAAGAAAAACAGACATGGAGGGAAGCATGTTTACAACTGCAGCAAGGGCGGGAGGCGGAGGGAGGGATTCCCCGGCTCTGCGCTCAGCCCTCTCCACTCCGGTGGGGCCCCGGGGTTGGGTTAGGCTTCAGCTCCCCACCCCAATGTGCTTTCTTGGGGGGGGGGCATCTTGTTTATGGGAAGGTTACTCCTCCTCGGCTCTGGTGATCGTGTCCCTAATACTCCAGCTGCATCCTTGCGGGATGCCCGCTTGACTGACAAGTCCTCCAGCCAATTGCTGCCTGGGCCCTTTGGAAAGGTGGAATTTCCCAACAAACTGATTGGCTGAGAGGGAGGGCGGGCCCTGGTGATTGGCGTGTTATTCCGAGTAGAAAGTAGTAAACAACCTTGGTCCAGGGGCGGTGGGGAGGGCGCGCGGTGCCAGCTCCCTGTGGCGGGCAGGGCGGGGTGGGGAAGCACCCGAGACAAAAGGAACCTCGGCTGCCGCAGCAGGGAGGGCAAGAAGGGGGTGCCCCCAAAAGTCAGCACCTGGAAGCGTCATTTGGAGCCCCCGCGCCAGAACTGCTGACTTTCAGCGACACATCGTTTTTGTTCTATGCAGAACCTCAAAGGTTTTGTTTCCATCATTTGCTCTTCTTCATGTAGGGCTGAAAAACTCTCCAAAGGAATGATAAGCGATTTAGTCGCTTTTGTCCAGAAGCCCCCTTCCTCACCGTTGAATAAAAATTTAAATTTGTCTTTTACGAAAGTTGCTTTAAATCACACACTGAAATTGTTGCAGTACACAATACGCCATTAATGGCACGCTGGTGCACCAGACACCCAGCCACATCTTTTGAAAGCAAGTTTTAGGAGCTCTGAGCCTATTCGGAGCTTCTGGGATGGGGAACATACACAAAAAGCAGCAAGACATGATGGTGTTGGGACCACTTGATAAGAAATAAGCGGTTAACTTGCCTTGTCCATAGTATTTCCAGCAGTCTCACTTGAATCTCTCATTCCCTCATTCCAGCCTTACAGGACTCCAGGCGGAGGAAACCATCTGCTCCTAGGGTGGGGGCTTTACTCACCCAGGCACATAACCGTGCTCACAAGTCGCTATCCGGAGCAAGCACCCTCAATGCAAAAGGGAACCAGGAGACCAGCTAAGCGGGCTCTCTACTTAATGCTTGTTGGTGCTATACACTTGAATATGCAGAAACCATGTTGGCACTTTTCATGCTCAAGACATCAATAACGGGTACCTTGCAGGAGGTAACTTGGTGCAAACCGGCCACCTGGCATTCTCCCTTGCCACTTTAGTTGGTGTTCTCCTTCAGCCTCTGCTATCTCCTATGGAGCCTGCCACAAGCAGCTCCAGTAAATGTTCACCTCAAATCACCTTTGCTGTATAAAACATGGATTTAGGCTTGCCGTGGTCCTTGCAGCCTGGCATCAGACCCCAAACCAGTAGCTTCTTTCTTTGTAGGCACCCTCCTTCCAGACACTTTGTTCTGTTCCCAGGTCCCTGCCCAGACCACACACATCCTTTTACTCAACGTTGGTTTTTATGCTTTCTAGACTTTACCTCTGCCTGCCCAGGAGAGGCCACTGTTCTCCACTGTTCTCCTTGGTCTAGCTACCCCACTTCTTGCAGAAGACTGAAATTAGTCTGCATAGCTCTAAGTCTCTGATAGGGCTTTTAATACTGTATTTAGATTCTGCTCCTAGGTCTGCCTACCATCATTAAGATTCTGAACTTCTTGAGGCCTGGGGAGGTATTACCTTCTGATTTGGGTCTTCAGTGGAGATAAGCTCATACTTAAGTGCCCACTGCAAACTTGCCAAATATTTCTAGGACTCCTCCCTAACATCTCAAGTAGCCTGTCCCTGAAACTCTTTCGGCGGTACCTTTCACACATGCAACTAATGTGTTTTCTCCGCCAGGTCAACAACTCTGTTTTCTCTACTTGACAAATGTCCACTCTGCCTAAAATCGCGTCCTCTCTTGGCATACCTTTCACAAGCTCTAACTAACTATGCTGTGTACCAAGAGCAGAAAGGTCTCTTTCCATTCTTGCTTCTCTGGCCAGAATCAGCTACAAAACCAGAGCTAGCATGGTTTGTTGGTAAAGGAAGAGCTGAAAGCAAAATTTCAAAGTGGTGTCACCCCTATGTCTACAGAATCACCACACTGCCATCTGTAGGGGTAGAGCAGCACCATGCTCTGTTGTTTCTGTGATGGTCTCTCCCTGCTTTCGGGTCTGAAGGCTTCTATGTCTCTGAGGCTGACTCTTACTCGCTCGTCCATCTCAATTCATGTATCTCTTCCCTGCCCTTATGCAGACAACTCTGCACATCCCTGATTCATTTTCAGCACGACGCTTTTCTATCTGACCATTCTTTGACTTGCTCACAGTCTATTCTGTCCCCCATATAGCAACATCCAGTACTCTGAGAATTGTGGGGTCCCACATCTGGGGCTCACAGTCTGTGCTTACACCCTAATGTGACATTTGTCACCATCCCTCCATACTTCTAAGGCCTTTAATGGTAGAAAAGGTTAAACTTATAGATAAAAATTGGTACCTGATTTCACCTTAAGATTATGTTTGTGAATAGAATTTGTTCTGGTACAGGTAGTATCATTGTACGGTTTAAGACCAAAACTAACATAATATTTAAAATATACAGTATATTAGCTGGGAACAAATAGCCGACTAAAGCAATGTACAGCTGGGAGGCTGTATTCTGGCTCAAAGCCCATCATGGCGAGGAAAAAATGATGAGCTGGGCTTCACTGTGCTCATCACCACACTGTATCCTCAGTCAAGAAGCAGAGAGAACTGCTTCCCAGGACAGGGACTGGTGCTGCCTAAGTCTTGGTCTTTCTGCTTAAGTTAATCTAATGAAAACAGCCCTTCACAGGCATGCCAGAGACTTGTCTTTTTGATGATTACAGACCCTATCAAGCTGATAGTAAACAATAACACCACAAACATATTAGATTCCACACATACATACATACATACATACATAAAACTATAGCACAGAATACTCAGTTGGCTTTCAGTAAGTAGCCTATTTTTTCTTTGTTACTTAATGTATTCTAGATCTGTCTATGTTTACAAACGAAATGTCTTCTCTACTAACAAATAGGATTTCAAATTAAAAAGCTGAACAGCAAAAGAGACAATGAAGAGACAATCTGTTAGCTTTTCATCTGACAAGGGATTAATACACTGAATATATAAAGAACAAAATTTAAATGTCAAAAGAACAAATAATCAAACCAATAAATGGGCAAATTAATCAAATGGACAGTTTTCAAAAGAAGCACAAAAGACCAATACATACACGAGAAATGCTCAACACCCTTAGCCACCAGGGAAATGCAAATGTAAACCACACCAAGATTCAAATCTCACCCCATTCACAATGAAGAGCACATCAAGACAACCATCAACAAACATTGGCAAGGACGCAGGGGGAAATGTGCCTGTACACATTGTTGTGGAAATAAAAATAAAGTAGTTTAGATACTATGGAAGCCAATATGGTCAAAAATGAGCTGCTATTCCACTTCTAGAAGTACAGAAGTCAGCACACAATACATCCACACTACTATCAGTATCAGCCAAGCAATGCAACCAGCCTAGGTGCCCATGGACAGATGAAAAGATGAAGGAAATGTGATGTACATACACAGTTGTATTAGATATAAAGGATAAAACTAAACTATCCACAGGAAGTTAACGAGTGGACAGTCATCTGAAGTGATGCTGGCCAGACCAAAGTCTCTCTCATATTTCCATTTTTTAAAAAATGAAAATAAAAGAAAGGCTTTGTACAGAGGGATGAGATGATACAGAAGGGAAGGACAAACGAAGGTAATGGGTGGTGATCAAAGCACATTTTATATATGTGTGAAAGTATTTAAGAAGAAAACAGCCATTTTATCTTCACAGATAGCATTCTGCTCTATAGATAACCCTGAGTGGTCCCCAACCTTGTCTGAACATTTAAATCACTGTTACTTCCCAGAAACAGATTTACCTGGTTTAGAGGCTATCCTGTGAGCCTTAAACTGAAATAGTAGAAACAAAATCCCAGATGACTCTAATGAGGAAGCAGGTTTGAGAGATGCAGAGTTATTTATCCTCTACTGATGGAATCTGTCCTCATGTCTTCTCATTTCAAACAATGCCATGTAAAGTGGTCTTGTACACCTGTCACTTCACATGTGTGCTGGTGTGTCTGTGGGTGAATGTTCCAGGAAAATTATCATGTCAAAGGGCACAGGCACTGGCACTTCAGAAATGCTGGCAAATTCCATTCCACACACACACACACACACAAAAAGTGCCATCTTCCAGCCCCCTCTGCCAAGCGGGGCTGTTTTCTTATAGATTTGCTAGTGTGTGACTGAACATTTTAGATTTTCAAGTGTGGGAAGGCTCTGAATACTCAAATATTATAAAAGGGACTTTCCAATATGTTCTACTACAAATTTTACGGTTCTTTTGTTTGTCTGTTGTTGTTTACACTTTTACTCTGGATTTACTTGGAGTGTAAGAAAGATGGACCCATACTCCAACGTCAGTTAAATTAGGCACATCTTTGCTCTGCTGATGTAAAATGTCATCTTATTTAACAATGAATAGCCACACATCTACATTTGCATTTCCTATTCTGTTCCATTATTCTGTCCCTTCACATACTGGCACCTTGCTAGTTATTTAATTATTAATTACTTAGGCACCATGGGATGCTTTAATTGGTTAATTTGGTTATTTCATTGTACTTGTTTAGCACTATCATTACTACTATAACCACTATTATTATTACTATTATTAATAACTATAGAGTGAGCTTGTATAATGAAAAGAAACCACATAGAATTTGAAGTATATTAAATTTATAAACAAAGAGAGAACTGACATCTTGCTAACGTTGGTTAGATTGTGTAACAGATATGGTTCTTTCATTTATTTGAATTTATACCTGGTACCATTTTTCAGTACTATTTTCTTATTAATTTTTAAGCATTTTCTCTGGGAAAAACTTTTCTTCTATGATATTATATAGCAAATTATTTGCACACAATAGAGTTACCATATGACTAATTCTGGCTTATGCTATTTCCAGAAGATACTTTAATTCTATGCCCTTAGAATCTGTGTGTGTATGTACGCACATGTGTGAAGCCACTTTGGGTGCTGTTCCTCAGAAACCCTCCACCTTACTTTTGGACACCAGGTTCTCTTGCTGGCCTGGAGCTCACCAATTAGGCAAACAAGCTGGCTGGCCACAAGCCCCAGGGATCTGCCTAGCTCTGGTTCCGAAGAACTGGGATTTCAAGCGTGTGACACTGTGCCCATAATTTTTAAAGTAGATTCTTAGACTTGACATCAGCTCCTCACGCTTGTGTGGCAGGCATGCCACTGATGGAGCTTTTTGTCAAGTTCCTTATGCCCTTAGAACTCTCAATTAATAAACACCAAGGTTCTGATCAATTCAACTCAAAACCAATAAATTTTGACTTGGCATTCACAATATAAGCAAATCAGATGTTGTAAGGCATAGCACTGGATGGCAGAAGCAAGACTCTGGATGGGGGTGGGGGAGCTTCTAACCCCAAAGAGTAGAAAGTGTTGGGAGAGAGAGTAAGGGCTTGGAGCAGGGTGAATGGGGTAGAAAGCTAACTGCATGCCTTAGAGCATGCCATGGGAAGGTATCTCAGCTAGGCTACTATAGCAGCTATATATCTATCTACACCAGAGAAACCCCACAAAGCTGCACATACAGATGGTGTCTGGTGAGCTCAATCACACATGTCATAACCATGAAGTTCTGCTGAACATTTTATGAGATAAAACCGTTTCCTGTTTCAGAGCTATATGTCCCTTTAGGAACATTAAAAAAATCAGTTGAATGTGGTGGTGTACATTTAATCCCAGAAAAAGAGGGTCTGTGGAAAAAGGGTCTTAACTCCAGACTAGCTTGGGATAAATAGTGGGACCATGTGAAACATAACTAAAATATCATGTGCAATACTCATCTTCCAATCCGAGAGGTCCCAGCATAAATATTAGAGCACAGTTGCCCAGTTTGGTTCTCATTTCAGACCTCTTAACCTATGACCTCTTGGGCTAAGGTCAGAGTCTGCCTAGGGTAGTGCCTGGCCAGTAACAACAGCACGGTCACACGTATTTGTCCATCAAGAAGCTCCTTGAATAAACACCTTTGCTCTGATTATGAAAAGCATGGCCACCGTCTCCATGCTTGTAGAATCTTGGTTAGAGAGTCCCTAACACAACCATCTTCCTCCACCTCTGTCTTCTATTACTTAGCCTCTGTTGTTCACTGAACTGGATCCCAGAATCCATAAGTACTGAATGTTCTCCTATTCCACACAGAAACCTTTGAGAAGCCCAGGTTACAGAATCAGAGACTGAACCATGCCTCAAGGCATTGCTAAAGAAATGGCTGGCAGATCAGCCCAGAGTCACCCAATTTCTCAGTGGAGCTATGGAAAGATAATATTCTCCCCAATGCAGCTGCACTGAAAGGCAGAGCAGTAAAGAACAATTATGCCTATCCCAGAATTCTCTCCAAATCCATTTATTACTTCCCAATTTAGGAAAGCCACTGTTGTACCTGCACCTGGCCACTACTCAGAAAAACATTAGTGTATCCAATGATCCCTTTAGTAACTACCAGAGAAGCAGCTAGCTGAAGCATGGGGAATTAATGAGAGCCCTTAAGAGTTCAACACCCCAGAGTACAAACGCACTGTCAGTACATGGAGAGATGGCTTTTATTCATGCCTTACGAAACTGGCCTAAACTAAAATCTTTATAAAGCATTCTGAGGAGTCAACTTTGATATAAGTGTTAGTAAGAAATGTACAAAGTCAAAGATCTTCCTGATGGCTGATAACAGAGACTCCATGGAAAAATTAATGTTTCTTTTAGAGAAGCAAAAGTCGGATGGAAATAGTGTCAACAGCATATGATATCTTGTGACAATGTGGCGAAGTACAACAGAGAAGGCAGCTGGGAGCTGCTACTAATGCCGAGTCTTAATTAGGCTCATATCTCAAACTTTTGGTTTTGTAAGGCTGCAACTCAATCTTGTGGTTAAAAAAAAAAATGTAGTCAATTAGGGTGCCTTTAATAATGACTATATCTACTGTGAGATAAGAGCATAGGAGATAATAATAACAACAACAACAACAGTAACAGTAACAGCAGCAGCTACTTTGAACATGCACAGGCAAAAGAGTTGGAGCACTGAGCCAAACCTCTGTAATCTGCCATCAGGACCACTGGGTACGACATTCAGAAAACCAACATAAGCAATCAATGCTTGTGACATGGGAGAACAAATCTTGTCAACCAACTGCAAACAGATGGCTCATGGACAACAAAATCATAGAGAAAATACAGGAAAAGGGCAGTGGGGAGGAAAAGAGAAACACTTTCCAAACTGCATGCCTATAGAGGGGATCAAAGGCTGCCATGACGGATATGTTCCTAGATCATGGTTAACAAAGAATAAAGCCCACAGCACAATTCATAGGCAAAGTCGATGTCTGTTTTGTTAATAAAACATATCAACTTCAATTTCTAGTACTTAATTTTATTAAGTCCGCTTAATACATTTTTTTTCTTGTTTTGAGACAAGGTCTCTCTCTACAAAGCCCTGGCTATCCTGGAACTAGATACGCAGACCAGGCTGAGCCCTTTTACTTCTGCATTTGGAATGCTGGAATTAAAGGCATACATCAACAAGCTGGTCTGAAGTGTCTACATTCTTAACTTCTTTATACATTTTTGTACCCTCAATGCTATTTAACATTTACTGCGTAGACTTCAGAGTTTACCAAGTTTGAGGGGCTGGCCAAATCCTTCTGGACTTAATGAGAAAGAAACATACACACAGGCTACCTACTGGCACTACATGGATAGTGTGTGCCAGGGTGCTAGGCCTGGGCACGTGGATCGTTCAGCTTTGCTTCTGTTTCTCAGCTACCTCAGAGGTCTGCTTTGGAGTTACTAGTATTTTAAACAATGCAAATGCAATTACAGTTGAAGCACATTCTCCAGGAGAAGGAAGAAGAGATTGGCATTTAGAAGCTTCATTAAACTTTTGTCCTTTTCAAAGCTAAATGAGTCTTAAGAAAAGTCATAAAAAGTTCCCATTGATTGATTTAAAAACAGGCTTTTTGCAATTAGCAGATCTAAATCCATGAAAGAGAGAAACACGTACAGCACTTTTAGTAACTTCTTGCTTTCTCTATGTTTTTCAAACCGTAATGATTAGACTCTCTATAGACACACAGACAGATACACAAACACTTAGCAAGACTTAAACTTCTATTTTTTAACTTCGCCAAAATGCTATTTATGTTTCCATACAAACAATGAATTCTGGCAATTTCTTTACAAGTAGACATCCCTGCTGCATTAGGGAAAATGTCCTCAGCTATGTGACATGGTATGTCCTGAGTAGGAGAGACAGGAAAGCATTGAGAGTATACGCAAATGTCCAGGGCTTGCAATATTCCTTCCTAGTGTTTTATCCCAGCTTATAAATTGTAATGATTTACTGGAAAGATTGGACTAAATTACTGTATTGCCTTTATTGTCCGAATTTGTTTGTATTCGGTATCCTCTCTCTTGGAATCTCCCTTGCTTTCCTCTTGTCAGTAAGTTAAATTGCTTCTCCTCCCACATGCATAAAAGCATTAATTTATAAAACACATAGCCGTATGTCATATCTCATGTAATTCTATTTTACATTTTACCACTACCCAGACTTATCTAACGTGAACAAATAGATATTATTTACTGTAGCCAGAATGAGAATTATCTAATGCCACTTACATAGCCAGAAATTGATTTTTGATTAATGTTTAAGCAAAAAGCAAACAAACCCATCTGCTCTGAAAACAAACAAACAAAGAGAAGCAGCGAGCCCTCAGCTCACAGGGATTCCTGCAGGCCTGGTGCCTCAGCTGCTGGAGAATGGGGCCCCTCTCCCCCTGGGGGAAGCCAACCACTGACCAACCCGGAGTTTCTTCTATTGTTTATAGTGGGAGAAAAATAACACAAACAACAACAAACCTCCAAACCCACTCTTGGTACCAGCAGAGAACAACCTCTCTGGTGCCCTGTGGGAGTCAAGAAAGTTGTTAATGGTCATGCCTTCTTTTATTCCTCTTGTTCAATGGATCAAATTAAAAGAAAAATGCCATTAGGTGATGGCACATGCCTTTAAGGCCAGGATGGTCTACAGAGTTAGTTTCAGGAGAGCCAGGGCCACACAAGAAACCCTGTCTCAAAGAAAAAATTCTACAGAGCAGAGTAAGTGCTAAAAGAATGTGTGTGTGTGCGTAACACACCACACACACAACACACGAGTATACTCACATGATATGAGTGTCTAGAGATGTGATTCAGCAGTTAAGAGTGTATATTCCTCTTCCAGAGGCCCAACTTCAGTCCCAGCACACACACGGGGCAGTTTACAACCACCTCTAACTTCAGATCTGGGTAAAATCCAATGCTTCTAACTTCCATGGGTATCTGCACTCACATACACAGGCACACATAACATCACACATAACTGCTCCCCACCCCCCACCAGTTTTGTATAAATGACAAAACTTAAAGCAAGAAAGAAGCAAAAACAAGGAAAAACAACCCTGTCCCATTTATTCCTATAATCTTTGCAGTTTCCTAAGTATGAATAACAGAGTGCAGTTTATAGTTCTTGTCCATTCCATTTATAATGAATATACACATTATTTTCTAAGATATTTAAGTATACGACCAAGGAAGTGTTTTTTTCTTCTTAACCAATTTAGTGAAAACTTCCAGCATAAAAATAAAACAGCAGTAAGACTCTCAGATGGTACCTTAGGAGGTTAAAAACAAGAGGAGCACTCCAACCTTTTCTTTGACAAGGTCTCTTGTATCCCAGGCTAACCCCTATGTAGCCAAAGATGACCTTGAACAGCTGATCCATTCCCATCCACCGGCTTCTGTTGTGCTGGATCCCAGGGCCTCTGCACATCCCAGAGAAGCACTCCAACAACTAAGCGACAACCCTCCCTCCTTTGGAGCACTTTTAACAGCCCAAACTGACACAACACATACATACACATCAACAAGTAAGCCAAACACCCACCAGCTGTGTGCTGCAAGAGGCACAACTTTCAAAGTCCCATTCTAACCCTGATAATGAAAACACAACTTGAAGTCTTATCGGTGATGCTCTGTGTATTACCAGTTGCTAAAGGCACAGAGTAGGACTGCAAGCGACTTCTGAAGTATTTTCTACAAATACTCATCCTGCACAGAGAAGTATGGCACCAGTGCCTTTATGACTCTATTTCCACTCGAAATCCTCAGGCTTGCAGCAGAATGCTTACACAGATCCTGCTGCACGTCCATAAAAACAAGCCTGCTTTACTCTGCAAGACTTTAATGACAAAGTTGTCTACACACACACAGACACACACACAGAGGCACACACACAGACACACACACACACACACCACACACACAAGAGTGGAGTGGGGTGGGGTGGGGAGGGGGTGCTAGAGAACAAGGGCCTTTGTCTTTCTTTGCCAAAGAACAGTGAGCATTTCCTGAGCCCTGATTTAGCCTTTAACTAATGGTTCTGATTTGTGCTTAAACAGAAATAATTGCATGACTGACCAAAAAAGGAATAGCCAAACAAGTCTTAAATAATGATTGTCAGAGCACCAACTACATCAACCTTTTCTAATTACAACTCTCCATTTTATTATTGTCAGGCAAAATAAGTACCTTAACTTGAAAGGCTAAGCTGAGGGGGAAGAAAAAAAAAAAAAAAGCCTTTTTGTCTCTGCTTTACAGGTTTGTTTTTATAAACACTCCCTCAGTCCCCCAAAGCAACAGGAGGCATGCACAATGACCCTACTGATGAGTACAGCTTTTACCTCCATGGGACAATAGATTGTTTTTTCTGTTAGCCCCTTGGAGTAAAATTAGCTTTAATATGGATGTCCTTTTCTTATCAAAGACAGCAGGGTATACATGGAGGGCTTGGACTGTATAGACTTGGCAGGTATGAGGGCTACCTGCCTCTACGACACCACTGGTTTCTACCTCACTCTAGAAACAGAGAGGAAGAGGCATGTCCTGAAATTTTCCAAGAGGCCATCTTTGTTAATTATAGTCAAGAGGTTTACTACTCTCTACAGAGATGAACGAAACAAAACCAAAACAAAACTCAGAGAAAATCCCTTGTAAGGGAGTTGGCGGAAGGAGATCATCTAGAGAGAGTGGATGCCGAAAGTGGTTTGCTTCCAAGTGACAAAGTGCACCTATGCTGGGGAAGCTAGCAGGGTAGAACCCCTGTTTGGAACTTTCCAAGGAGCAGAGGGACACCAAAATGCCGGAATCCTCTAGGTGTTGAGAAAAAGCAGTGGCCAGCCCAGGGAGAGCAGGACTAGAGAGACGCAAGGCAACTCCTACTCATGGCAGGGCAGCTTGCTTCTCAAACGCACTTTGCAGAAGTCTCCACACACTGTTTCTCAAGACAATCAACGGCAGTGTACTCCAGTCAAGACTAGTAACTCTACCTCCTTCCTGATATCCGCAAGGGGAAATAAGCCAGGAACCAGGAGGCAAGGTGAAGGTGCAGGACAAACACCGTGTATGTGGTCCATAGCTGACCTTGCTGCTGGAGACTGTATGTCAGGACAATTAAAAAACAAACAGGAAACTCCAGGAGGCAGAGGCAGCCGGGGCTCTTGAGTTTGAGACCAGTCTGCTTTAGAGAGTTCCAGGACAGCAAGGGCTGTGTAGAGAACCCTGTCTCAAAAATCAACAATACAAACAAACACAAACAAAAGAAGGGGAGAAGAGAGGGAGACGAGGGTGGGGATGTGGGGGAGTGGGGGGAAATAGGGAGAGAAACTTACCCTTGTGGAGACAGTGAAACTGTTGTTTCCCACCACCCCTCTAAAGGTATGGTCTAACTGTACTCCTGACTAATCTTGAACTTGCTATATTAATCAAGTTGGGTTCCAACCATGCCTGGAATTACAGGTGTGACCCACTACCCCACACAAGTCTTGGTACACAGCTCTAGAGGACATACAAAAAATGGCTTTCTCTGTGGCCTGTTGACATGTAATCCTTCATTTTATCATGGCAGTAAGACCGCTTTTCAACTCACACTGACACATTCCAAATAATCTAATGACACAGCAAGGCCTCCAGTGCCATCCTCACTCACATGCTCCTCAGTCTGTCCTAGTGCTATACTTACTCATTCTTCTCACTGGCTTAGATGCTATCTGAAGGAATAGCATTATAAAAAAAAAAAAAACAAACCACCTTATTTGGCCACCCCAGAAAGCAAGCTCTAAGGCAGGTGGGGTATGCTGGTTTTGTTTTTTTTTTTTTCCTTTTTTTCAGTTTCTCCTCACAAAGACCTTCACATCTTGAGTTTTGAGACTCGTTCATTACCCCTTCCTAGAATGGCTCCGCTTAAGAAGAGGCTCAACCATGAAAGCAATAATATCTAAGAAGAAGAAAAGAGGAATGGACTATGCAATTAAAATTATGAGGACAGTGATTTACATAGGTAAAACGTTAATCACAAGGACTATCTCAAAGCTTAGTGAACAAAGGGGTTTTTAGACTCGACCTGACAAAAGTAACCCTGAGATGCAACAACCTGGTGCAGTGGCACTCTCTAGATGACAAAACGAGGGGCGAGTAAATTGTTTTGTTTTGGGTTTTTGTTTGTTTGTTTTCGCAAAATGAAATGCAGAATGAAGGACCATTTGAGCACACATGCATCTACTCTCAAACCTGCAAATACCTCAAGTCACGGAGGACTGGGGAGTGTGTACTCTTCTTATTGCTTTAGAGAAGATATCTGCTGTAGAGGCAGGGTGGAGAGAGGCTCCCACTGAAAGTACCCAGCACCCTGGGGTTGGAAGCAAGAAGTCCCTTTAATGAATGAATGAAAATGGAGCTTTTCAGATGTTTCATTAATGGGGCACCAGAACCAATGCTGCTGCACTCCAGCCCCCAAAACCATCACCACCATCTGGGAGCACTCACCTCTTAAGTAGGAATGTAATTGTATTTCTGTGAAAACTGAGTTTGTACAAGGAAAGCACAGCATATAGCAAGGCTCTACATGCTGGCTATCACTGCTCTCCAGGCAAAAGCTTCCTGGAAGGCTAACAAACCATAACTTGGCTGATAATGCCGTTTGTGAAACTGAACAAGAGGCCCGTTCACTGCTTCCTGAGGCTCCTGTCCTGGTGGCCTTGGGGGAGTTAGGGTTGAGTGGGGACTGCAGGGACTGAAACTTCTCCAGCAAGAAGGAGTCCCTCTTCTCCCACAGTCACTAAGGAGGATTCTTGTATTTTTCCAGGATCACTGAGTAGTCACAAGAGGAGAGCTGAGGGGCAGGAGGAGACAGCCTCAGGCGGTGACAAGGGAGCCCAGCACCTCCCCTGGAGTTGCAGCCAGCTGCTTCTTGGCTGGAAACTTATTTAAGTTGTCCTCTGTCCCACTTCTGAGGCTCTACAGAGATGCTCTGGGCACTTGGATCCATGAACAAACAGGATGAGGGGAACGAAGGGAGCACGCTGAACAGATCACTCTGCCTGTCAACACCCTTTGCCCTCACTGTGTTGGGGGGGTCTCTGATAGGTAAAAGCATGGGGTGGGGATGTGAGTATGTCACACAGAAGATGTGCCCAAACAAGTGACAAATTCAAGAGGGTAAACACAAGCACCTCTCCTGCTTCTACTCGCTAGTTATCCTAATCCCAATAAATCTTAGGATAATTTTAGTTATTGACACTCCAGATAGCATCTTCAACAGCAAAGCCGGGAGTGGAGCAAAGGGTTCTTATTCTTAGTAGCATGTGTTAACTTTCATGCAAGGTAGAAAAAATGTATTTCAAATTTCATCTTTCCAGATGCAGCTACAGTGGCCACCATCCCTGCGCAGGACTCTCTCTTCATCTCATCCCTCTAACAGTTGTGCATCAAGAGTGTATATCAGTAACATTATCACCATGCTCACCTGGCAGGGCATGTAACCTGCATCTTCTCTCCTGTTTCAGGACAACCAGCTATTTGAAAGTCTGAGGGGCATGGCTAATTGAAATCTCCATATACTCTTAGGAATTCCTCCCAACCAGCGATGTCAAACTCCTTATGTTTCTAATCTCTAACTTGTACTGCTTGTGCAGCCTCTTTTTCCCCTCACCCTTCTTCCTCTTGCTCCAGCCCTGCTTGCTCATATGAGGGCATCAGATCTCATTATGAATGGTTGTGAGCCACCATGTGGTTGCTGGGATTTGAACTCATGACCTCCAGAAGAGCAGTCAGGCTCTTAACCCCTGAGCCATCTCACCAGCCCTTGTGCAGCCTCAAAGAGATACATCTCACGTCCTGCCACTGATCTGATAACCCTCTGTTGTAGATGCTCTGAAGCACCTTCCCCAAGGATGGTCACTTACAGAAGGTTGTAGGCAAAGTAAATGAAAGTTTGGGCAACACGCAAAAATGGCTAATGGCAGATAATGAAAAGGCTTAAATTACAAAATCAAAAAATTCTTTCCAATAAAGGTGAATCCCACACCTATCCATTAATGGTACCCTACTGACTAGGATGTTTGTGTGGGATCAATGAATAAGCCATGTTAAGACTTCCAGGCTATGGAAACTATTTGGATAATGCTCCAAAGGGTTTAGGAATAGGATAGATCCAATTTAGAACAGGGAGTACACTTTGTCTCGGGCCAGGCGATAAAGACATACCTAGGGTCATTCTTTCACCATTACAAAGACATCACCATTGTTTAAAAGTCACCTTCAGCCTCTTACAAAAAAATTACCTGGAGAAAAGTCTGTTGAGAGAACGAATGTTCAGACTTAAGAAGGGGTACCACCTTCTGTCCAGAAAAGACCAGAGACGCATAAGGAGAAATACAAAACGCCTCTGGGGCACCACAACAGTAGTTGGTGCTGGTAAGCTCCAAGTCTTACCTCTGCAGTCATCAGTAACCATGAGACAATGTTAACATACAGAGAAGGCTCAAAAACATAATCTCATCCAAGTAATGAAGAGTAATGTCACTCATCACAGATATACTGATGCCACCTTGGTGTAAGTGCCACCGAGGGCACTCTATTCCCTTCCTGCAGGTCTTATCACTCAAATGCACAAACCTAATGTCATGAGAGACCCCAGTTTATAAAGTCATGGATTAGTGCTCGTTAAAAGCGAAATCATGCAAAATCAGAAAGACAAGCAGACCCATCACAGCCTACAGAAGACCAAACAGATAACGGTACCTCAACACGACCAAAGACTTGGGACTGAAAAAAGCACATTAGTGGGAAAACTGGTGGAATTTAAATAAAGTCTGCTAAGAATATTGTGCCAATGTTAGTGTCTTGGTTGTGATAACTGGATTATGATTATGTAAGATGTTAACAGGAGGAGAGCTGGGTGACATTTCGGGAACTTTCTGTGCTGTTTTCAACTTTTTCTAAGGTTTTTTTTTTTTTTTTTTTTTTTTTTAAATGAAGCTGAGGAGGAAGCAGAGAGCCTGGGAGGCTGACTAATTCTTTAGTTCCATTGTCACTTTGTCCCTGGTTAGTAGGGTCATCGTACTACAGAGCTGGCTCGTGTTACAGCTCTTCTGATTTTGCTCCTTCCATGTCTTCATAACCTTTGGGAACCAACTGGTCATTCCTCAGGTGAGACAGAAAATGAGTGAAGTAACAATATCATTGGAGGAAGGGGGGGGAGTAAAAAACTTAAAATCGTAAATATGTTATACTTCCTCAGGGCCCCATATCAACCAACCACCCGCCCCTTCATATGTGCATCACCCTTGACAACACAGCTGCTTGGCTCTCTAGAAAATGCAGTTGGAGCCAACTTTTAGTGTGTTAAGGAATGATGTAATCCATTGCTCTATAGGAGCTGGTTCCAGAGGTATTAGGGAGCAGCATTCTTTCCAGAAACTAGCAGGGTCTGAAGTTTCTGGGACTTGCTCTAGACCCCTTCTGTCTACCCTGTTACAAGGTCTGCAACTGTTCTATCTCTTTGATCATGCTGTTCCCTAAACTTACCTTCCCTAAGTTGCAAAATATGTATTCCTGGTTGCTTGGGTCCTTCCTTAAAGTAGGTATTCATATTCTCTCTCCCTCTGTCCTCCCTTCCCTCCTCCCCCTCTCTCCCTCCCTACTTCCCTCCATCTCCATCTCTGTCTCTCTCTCTCAATAGTGTTGTGGACTGAACTTAAGTTACCATGCTTGCCTGGCTTTCACTGACCTACACCTTCAATCCTTTTCCTTTTTTACAGAGAAAGGAACCATTAAGGAGGAAATTGCTTCTTAAAATCATTCCTTTTCCAGCCTCCAAGTTTTCTAAAGAAAGTGTAGTAATGAAAAAAAGATGTTTACTTCTACTTTGCTTGTATCATTTATGTAGGGTTCTTCCTATCTTATTGCTAAACAGTGACCATGGAAAATACTTGAAACTACCAATGGGTTGGGTAGTATAATAGGTCCAAACCAGAACTGGGGTGCAGCATGTGCTTTGTGGAGTCTCTAAACTGGGTAAGGCTGGGTTACTTGTCATTTCCTGCCTATCAGCCTAGCAGTAACTAGGCTACTCTTACCTGCCATTTCAGTCAGTGTGTTGTGTGGCTCTCCTCTGGGCCATCTAAAATGTCTTGAGTTACTTGCAACACAGGACATGAGTTTTAGGTCAATATAAACCTGGTGGACAGATCAATCCTGTCCCTCATAAACACAGGCAAGTATCTGGGTATCTAGATAGTCATGACCTCCAACCTCTGAACCAAATTCTCAACCAAAACCATCAGCAGCAGTTTGAGTCCAAGTGTGTGTGTGCTGAAGCAGAGGTCAACTTCTTAATTGCTAGGTTTAGACCTGCTACCTTATAGGGTGCCCCAAATACCATCTCCAATTAAAACCCCTTCAAGTTAAAGAGCAAAGGGTACTTGGGCTAAATTTACTGACAGTCTGGTTCACTTGGTGAAGCCTTCTCTCTCTGAGTAGTCACACGAATCCACAAAGGAGAAGGTGACTCAGACTTCGAGATTTCTGATAACCTAAACAGTACCATGTCTTTCCTACACAATTTGCCCCCAAACGACTCAAGTCTTATTGAACCAATATATCAATTCTGGTGGAGTTAGAGTGCTGAGTAAGAGAAAACAAAGCCGATGTAAGCGTAAAGACAAGAGCTGTTTTGTTTTATCTGGAATATGATTCTTTGATGAGAAAACTCTCATAAACAGGAAAAAGATACATTATTGAAGCTGAACTGTTTGATGGCTTCCATTTTCCTGAGAGTGTTTCATTCTAAGCACAGGTGATAACCTGTCAAAAGCAGCCAGTGATTTCTCTGGATATTTCTACCATAAATATTTCTGAGGTCCTACTGTGTGCAGGCATTGTAGCAAAAGTGGGGATACAAAGCTAGAAGTCAAGCTTGTCTACACTCTTTTAAAAGGCATACTCTTGAGCTGTAAATGCATGACTCAAACACAAAACCATGATATGCAAAGGAAATAAACAGTTTGTTTCTTGGGGACAGGGAGGACAGTAAGGATGATGACAGGTTTTAATTAGGAGACTGCGAAAGAGCAGGCCTGGGCCATGTAAATCAAGTCCTACATTCAGGGTCTGTACTATACTCAGAAACAATAACTCAAGCAGTGACTAGAATTATCACGATCCCATACATAAGTTCATATAAGGACCCTAACTCTGAAAGCATGGATTTGTTTTTGTTTTTTTGGCTGCATCTAGCTAGCACATTTATGAAAAACAGGTTAAGTTACCGCTCCAAATTACTTTTTAATAAAAAAAGCAAACAAAACACCATAAGCTTTTAAGATTTCCTTTTTTAAAACCTAGAAAACAGTCTCCCTGTTAAGCATGCATGATTAATGATTTCTATGCTGTGGGCTTGGGTATCCGCCTTGTTACTAGCGTACGATATTGCTAACAGCTTGTAATTGCCCAAGGATACTTTTGGAACTGATAGGTGTGGGGAGGGGCCTATCTTAATATCTGCATTATTTTTTTTGGAAAATTTTAGACTACACTTATCAATGGGTCATTGAAATACAGAACCATTGTCAAGTCATCCACATGAAATTATGAATGTATTATCATCGAAAGAGTCATTTCCATAAAACAGCAGATACAAATATAGTCAGCTCTCAGTATCCATGGGGGATGGGTTCAAGATCCCTCCTCAGACATAGAAATCTGAGATGAGCAAGTTTCTTTATTATAGATGGTAAATTTGCATATGATTTAAGCTCTTCTTCCTGTCTACTAGAATGAGAGATAGATGGTTTGTCATACTTGAGAGAGTACAAATGCTGTGTAAACAGTCACCATACTGCACTGTTTAGAGCAATGGTTCTCAACCTTTTTCATGCTGTTTCCCAAATACTGGGATTAAAGGTATGTGCCACCATGCTTAGCTAAATACTTTTTAAGTATGTCATTGGTTGAATCTAGATCTGCAGACCTCCAGGTTACTGAGGGCCCATATTGCATCCTGGCGGCTTACGAGACATTAGGAAGCTGTCAACTTGCAAACTCCTTCTGAAGCTAAACCACAACAGGGTATCCAGCTCAACCACTGGAACCGAATGAACCAGTCAAGTTGACAGAACACTAAGCCACCTTTTGTCCTCCATGAGAGCCCTGAAAGACAACATAGACAAGCTCTGTAACACTGTGAGGCTCTATTTTCTTTCCACAGAGGGGAAACGGAGTTCAGCTGCTTTGTTTGGCAGATGCAAAGAGTAAAGTAGAGGGAGACTAAATGAATGTACAGCTTGGGAAGGCAGGTGTGATTGGCTAGATTTCCTTGTATGTTCCACTGTACCATACAATCCTACTATTACCTCCCTGCTTCCTCCAGTAACGGTCATCACCAGATCTGAAGGAAACCTACAGGAAGGTTTGAAGGTACCTGGCCTTCTAAATTTTGGCCTATGTAACACTGGGCTCTCTGGTAGACCTTGTAAGTCGACAGTCTAGGAAGCCAATTCCTACAGCCCAGCTTAACGTAACAGCCCTGTGTTTCGAGGGAGGAAAGATGCAGAAAGCTTCTAGAGACATCCCATCTAACTTACTTTTGCTTTTCTAGAGACAACTATGCATTTGAGAAAGGCATTCAAGATCTGCAGATAATTTACATTCACTGACATGACTCAACATACATTTACAGTAGTATTATCTTCAGTTTCTCAGGTTTTTTTAAGTAGAAACAAAATGTCCAGCCGGTTGTTTTTTAAAACCTGACCTGTGAAGAGGTTGAAATGGTCAGTTTTACAAATCTTCCTTCTTGTCCTCTCTTTCTTCTAAGTCATTCACTAAACTATGTAATCGACTCCTAGAACACACTGCAGACCCCATGTGGAATAAGACAGCACAACTCCCGCATGCACGAGCACAGGCAGGCTTGCAGGAATGTGTTAGACACATGTCTATCCTTGAGTAGTGTAGACACAATTCCTGTCTTGTCCTCTAGAAGTTTACAAGATCCCTGGGCACACAGAACTTGTGCATGAAGTTAAAGACTAAAGGGACACAGAAGGCCTGAACAGGACGAGTTCTATGTTGATGAGGAATTTCTGATGTCTGAAGAAAGGGAGCCAGAAACATGGAGATGGCAGTGAAGGCTATTTCCATCAGAGAGAAGAGAGAAAGTCATCAAGATGAAAATGAGGGTGGCAGATTCCAGTTCAAGGGGCGAAGACCTCACAGAAGGTGGGATGGGGTGTGGGGTTCCAAAATGGCTAATGGTGAGCTACATTATACCACAGCAGAGATGATGCAAGGAGCGGTCTGCCAGCAGGTAAGATGACGTTCGGTAGGGAGGAGGTAGATACAGGAAATGGATTTAGGAACCCATAGCAACCATGAGGGAGAATGAGGGTAGAACTTAAATAAGGGAACACTTACACAGAAAAGAATTGGCAGAATTAACTCCATGAGAAACTTCAGTGGAACGGAGAACACTGTGTCAACTACAAAGACCAGAATGCCAGGCTAGTTAAGACGAACGGTGAGCTTGCCACCAGGTCTGACAACCTGACTCCAATCACCAGGAGTCACATACCAGGAGAGAACAAACTTCCACATACTGTACTCTATCTCCATACATGTGCTATGACATGTCCACACATATAGCAACCAAATAAACATATATGTGTTATAAGAGACCAGAATGCACACTGTCTTTGAAAACCCGATTCACTGTCTTAAGTACAAGATGAAGAGGGCCTTTCCCAAAACCATACATCTTGTGGAGACACAAGTGGGACGAAACCAGGGAAGTTCAGCGGACAGCAGGTACCAAATGGACTTATGGCTATAACTCTGGTGAGGGAAGCCATGAAGGCGATGAGCTCTGGCTCCCACTTTCTGTGGGAACCAGAAATCTGAACGGGGAGGTCACTGGTAGACAGGGAAGATTATCTAGGAGTGAGGGGAGAAAGAAGCTACAAAAGTCACTGAAAGAAGAGGAGAGGGTCCTTCCAGGCCACGGGAACATGGCACATCAAAGGACAGGCTGCTCCACCTTGGCTGTTCTGCATTAGAAACCCACAGTCAATAGATTGAAGGTGGAAATCTGAAAAGCAGTTATTTTTATAATTACTTTTATGATAGAGAAAATCACATAGAGAATAAAGCATCAGATTTCACCCAAACACAGCAATGGTCAGTTTGAGTTCATCTGAGATGACCAACAAATGCCAATATTAGCGTTACAGTTTTTCAAGGCCATAATTGCTACATTTAAAACATCAAGAGTCACAGACTGTCCCCAAACAGTGAGAGCCCTCATGACCTGCCTGTCCCAGGATCTGAGAGCTACAGTGTTCTGCTTCTATTTAGAGCATTATGAATGCTAAATAGAAATGTTCAAAATATTTTACAAAATGAAAAGTAGACACCAGCCTACTGTGGGTCTGAACTTGTTTTCCACTTAAAAATACATTAGTTCGTTTTTTTTCCTTTTTCTTTTCTTGAGAAAGATCTCAGGTAGCCCAGGCTGGCCTACTATTTTATGTGTGATCAAGGATGACCTTGAGCTCCTGATCCTCCTGCCTCCATTTACCAACAAATGCAGTTCTTTTCCCTTAACAGTTAAATATTTGAACCAGGAATGATGGTTCATGCCTACAATCCCAGCACTCAATGAGGAAGGCAAGAAGGCTGTCCCAAGTTCAGCGTCAGCCCGGACTATAGAGTGAGCTCAAAGATAGTCTGGGTTGCAGAGTCACAGCATGTCTCAAACAAACAATGTAGCAGTCACACCTCTAACCCTAATAACATATTTGTATAATATGTGAATAAACAGAAGGGGTTGCATTATTATTCTTTTAACGATCATAACTGTTGTAACTGTGGGAAAGTGCTGGGAATTCAATGAGCTGAGGACTGCAGTTACTCAACTGCATGCTAACTCAGATAAAGATAATGCAGAAATTCCTGCAATAACAACTGCATGCTAACTCAAGTAAGCATAATACAGAAATGCCTGCAATGACAAAGCAATGAACAAAAACTTCTGTCACTAAGAGAAATGTCATTCAAATAACAAAACAAACAAACAAACCAGCTTCTCAGGACAAGGAAGTGTAACTCAGTGGGAACACACTCTTGACTGGTGTGTGAGGTGCCCTGGGGTCCTACACCTAATACACAAAAACAGCAAGCAAATTCTTTAAGCTGGGTTTGGTTAAAAATGACTCATTTTGAACCTAGTGTGAATTGGAGATTATTTTTCAATTAATGAAGTTTCTCTACTTGGAAGGACTTACAACAAGGGCCACTATTCCAAAAAACCCTTGGGGACTTGTCTAAATGAGTAAAAATAATGTGCAATTAGGCCAACAATTGTAACTAAGTGCTTCTGAGGGCTTAAGTAGTTGTTCTCAAGTACTAGTTCAAATAGCATCAAATCATATAAAGGGTTCAAAGGAATTTAAGTGACCTGGGTTGATTTTCAAGATATTAGGATAGGATGATTACAAGATACACTAAAGAGCAAATATTAGGCATACCCTAGGTTTAGACAAACAAAACCACCCTAAAACCTCCAGAACATACAGACATACAGGATAAATATGTATTAGAGAATTCTTTGTGTAAGATTTCCTTTAAATAGTGGGTATTATTCATTTTTGTTTTTTTTTTTAAAGATATATTTATTTATTTTATGTATGTGAGGACACTGTAGCTGTCTTCAGACACACCAGAAGACAGCACAGATACCTATTACAGATGATTGTGAGTCACCATGTAGTTGCTGGGGATTGAACTCAGGACCTCTGGAAGAGCAGTCGTGCTCTTAACCACTGAGCCTTCTCTCCAGCCCCCCCCCCTTTTTTTTCACAGACCATTAATTTCTTTGGAAAATGTGTAGGGTACAGAGACTACCTGACAAGAATGGCCGCCATGAAGATCATGGGCACATGAGAGGTGGAGAAGCGTCGCTCTTTTTCTGCACATTTCAGCTCCCCTATTAGTCTCCATCATTTTCAAAAGCCACTCTACTACCAAGCCTAAGAAACACAAGAGGTCAGGTTCACAAATGAAATTTCTTTTGTCTCCCACCTCCCATGCACCCAGCGTCTGCTCCACCGAGCTGATAATCACAGAGGTAGGGCCAGTGTTAACACGCAAGTGGACAGAAACCTTCCTATATCTCTTAGTATGTTTCTGGTTAGTAGTGAACTAAATGACACCAAAGAACAGTTCTCAAGGGTCCACCCCTAGGTCGAGGGTGGAGCTACAAAGGTTTAACTTAACTGGCACCATGTTGGGGAGATTTTAAAAAACAGTCAAAGCTTAGCAGTCATGTTCAGAGAGGAAGAACATACTCCTTAGGAGACACTGGACTGGCCTTCCAGTGGGATATTTCAGAGGGCTCTGCTTTCCCACCTCAGTTCCCCCTATATCCGGAAGGATACTTCCAACAGAGAACTGCCCACATCTGACTGCCCGATCAGCTTTCAGCAGGTGGGATGAGGATCCAGGAAGTATTTCTCTGTACCTTTTTACTCTTAATTACATGCAGAACCCACGGTAAGAAATGCTTCTCTGATTGCTCCTAGCACTTTTAGTGGCCATGTAAAATTAGCTAAGTAAGAATTACTCTTCTATCTGTGTTAAGTGGCCTTTTAGGCTAATTCACACTATCTCCAACTACCCTAAATTACCAAGTCTGAGGGTTGCCTAGACTCCTGCTTTTACGTAAGCAACAGAATGAAATTGAGGAATCTGGGCTCTCTTCTCCCGTATCCTCTTTGGTTCACTGAGAACCAAACATCATCTAAACAGAATAAAAACCATCAGAACTAAAGGAATAGTATATACATGCCAATCCCATTTGAATGCATTCAGCTCCTACAAGGAACTCCAAGTTTTCTGCATGTTTCCCATGAGCTATTTGCTCCGAAACGCCTCACCACAAGTCTAGAAATGACATGGACCTCCACTGTTGTACTTATTTATTCCTACTATGATGGGGAGTGGTTATTACTGAAAAATTTTGTGCAACCAGCCTCTAAACAGCAATACATTTATTCTAGTACTCAGATTCAAATCTCAGTAACATAGCAATTACATTTTAAAATAAATTCTCTCCATGTTCTTGCTTCTAAGAAGAGGGCTTAGTGGGATACGAGGAGTCTAATCCTAGGCAGCCATATGGCCAGGCCAATTATAAACCCCATATATGTTCACATATCAAGCAATGCAAACTGCTCTTAGAGAGTGACCCTTAATATTTTATTGCCTGCCCAGGTGCCTGAGCAGTTCTGAGATACATCTGTCACAGCAAAATACAGCACTTCCTTCCATCTTTACCCCATTAGTTGTCAGACAACTGGGCAGAGCAAAAGTGGGTAATGTTACAGTCAACACTTCCCTAAAACATTTATACATGTCATTGATAAACAATAGAAATTTAAAAGAGATACAATGTACTCCTAAAACTCTCGATCTCCCTCCCACGGAGGCCTAAGAACTTAAAAATCTTCATACACCTGGCACAGAAGAAGGAATACAAATTCCAAGGGAAGTCTAGATTTATGGCCTAAATATGTCTTCCTCTAGAATATTTAATACACTTACGCTTTAGTCATTCCATACACTTTGAAAATACTCTTGCACGATAAATTACAGTAGTTGCATCTTTCATGGTTGTTCACATAAATATCATTTGGCTTTCAGGAAACCAATTACAGAGCAGTAAATCATTTTTACATTGCTTTTCAAAATCTTTAATTCAACTTGCAACATGGACAGGGCACAGAATCACAAGAAAAACGCAGCTCACATATTGTATCGTTCCCTAGTGTCTACGGTTAGCAACTTAAATCCCCGAATAAGCCACATTTTTTTTTTGTTGTTGTTCTAAAATATTTGGTTTTATCTATGTATTCACACAGGTATCAGGCTCAACAAATATTTCCTAATCTCCTGCAGTATTTAGTTATCAAGACGTGGGGTAGGATTGGGATGCACTACTGTCAAGATCAGCTAGTTTAAGGGCAATGACTGTCTTGGCAGACACTGTCCCCAAACACCCTGCAAACATAGAGCCGATACAATGTTCTTGAGAAATCAAGACCGTCATCTTATTTGAAATGGATGGAAAGCAAGGTCAAGGGCCATAAAGGGCACGCAATCAACTACAGGATTTGCTCCAGCCTCATATACGTGGAGTGGACCAGCATACTACACCAATTTGGAATCTCCTCAGCTATGACAAGTTTGTGAAATTAAAGAACGAAACAATATAGTACATGATCGAGTCTTAGGAGAGAGAATGCAGACAACCACAACCGAGTACTTAGGGAGAAAAAAAAACAGCTCTTAGCTGGGGAGTGACAGTCAAGGGGGAAAAAAATCATGAGAAGGAATTTCATTCAAGTGTAAGAAGGCATGAGAGTGGGAGACAAAGATTGAGCATCTTGGCAGAAGGATCAGAAACCCAGTCCAAGGTCTACATTTCCATGGAGCAGCCAGAGACAAGCTTAGGTATCCGGTGGGGATAACCTACAGTTAAGATATCACATTAAAGACAACAGGGAGCCATTGTGAATTACTGCAAACAGGTGAGAATCATAACTTAGCAGGGTAGACACAACAGCCAAGCACTGATTTAGAACAGGGAGTAGGGAACTGGACAGAAAGAAAGGTTGTAATAGAGGAGACCAAGCAGAGGACTGCATTAAGACAGAGGCTTCTGCCACTTATATATAGCTCCCTTGCATATATAGCTGGAGCCATGGGTCCCTCCCTAAGAGCTCCCAGGCTGGTGGTTTAGACCCTGGGGGCTCTGGTTGGTTGGTATTGTTGCTTTCTCATGGTGTCGCGAGTGCTCTCTACTCCTTCAGCCTTCACTCTATCTTCTCCATTGGGAACCCCATGATCAGTTTAATGGTTAGCTGTGAGCATCTGCCTCTGAGTATGTCAGACTCTTGCAGACCTCTAAGGAGACAGCTATATCAGGCTCCTGTCAGCATGTACATCCTGACATCCACATCAACCTCTACCTTTGGTGACTGCACATAGGATGGATATCAGGTGGAATAGTCTGTAGACGGTCCCTCCTTCAGTTTCTGTCCTGCACTGTGTCTCCATATTTGCTCCCTTGAGTATTTTGTTACTCCTTCTAAGAAGGACTGAAGGGCCCCCTACTTATCCTTGGTCCCATGAAGGCTGGACATTGGGGGGAGGATATTCGAGGGTGGGGAGGTGAGGTATGGGGGAGGGTAGGTGGGGGTACACCAACGTGGAGGCAGGAGGAGAGGGGAAGGGATAGTGAGTTCCTGGGAGGGAGGGGGGGAAATGGGGTAAGGAGAGAACATCTGAAATGTAAATAAAATTTCCAAAAAAAAAAAAAAAAAAAAGACAGAGGCTTCTGTGCTGACCGAGTGACTAACACAAAGGGCCCTTGCAGAAGACCGGAGATGACAGGGAGGAGAATTCCTTCTGAGGGGGCCTAGTTACACTGAACCACTTGATATTCACCAGGAAGGAGGCAGAGAAGCCAGGAGGGTAGGCAAAAAGGCATTGGCTCTCTTCTACCTGAGGAGAGCTGGCAGCTCTATCAATATTCACTACTCCTAAATGGGCTTCAGTGAGCCCAGAGAATCACCCAATATTCTTGGGTTACCTACCCTGGCTCCCAAAGCTGGTTATGCAAGAAACAGTTTGTTGTTGTTTTGTTTTTAAAATGAGACAACTGATGCCTATTTTAGTTTCGTTTGAACCACACCACTACAAATGAGAGATTGATAAGAGACAAGTCCGACTCCAAACGGAAATGTTTCCAGTCTGTGTTCATCTGCCCGACCCCCCTCCCATTCTCCTCACCCTCTACCCCACAATATGCTTGAAAATAGTAGGTAACTGAGTTTGTTTTGTATAGTGGTTGTCTTGTTATTTCAACCAGGGTGGTCCAGACTGAAAAACATTTTCTGGAAAGATTTTTTTCAACTACTGGATCATAAACAAACGTGTGGTGGCCATGCAGAAACCTTTGTGATAATGAATCCAAGACGTTCTGGTAGTGAAGCCCAGTGAATGTAATGTTAGCTGAAAAGCACGCCTGACACACCTGAAAGGTGCCAGGAGCCTCGTGGACCAGTCCTGTAGACTGTGACTTCAAATGGCAACTAATCAGTCTATTCCTGCTTTTCAGTTAATACGAAATGGTTTTGGCCATACTGGTAGGGTAGAACCAGAAAATGAGTTTTGAATTAGTCATAATAATTTACAAAAACCTACCAACTTGTTAAGATGCATCCTCTAAGCACAACTAAGCTGGCTATAAAGGCTGTTCTGCATGCTGCATCTGGTTCCCTGGGCTGCTAAGGCTTAATGGTAGGGGTAGGGTGAGGGGAGGAACAAGGCTTAAGCCATTACCCTTATTCTGTGGGCATTTGAAGTGGCTGCCAGGCACGTGACAACAACTGTTCCAATTGGTTCACAATGACATCACTTCATTATTCAACTCTGTTTGCATTTCAGTCTCCTCCTTTTCAGGGACTTCAGGCCTTTCCTGGCCAAGTCACTTTAGAAGAGAAAGAAGCCAGTCTAAGGTAGTCATCAAGTGCCAAGTGTCTTTTGTGTCTCCTAGCCTAGTTTGTAAGCCGGGAACTGGTAAAATAAAGGGTTCCATCAACACTGCCCGGCGTGTTGCTTTCCTCGCAGCATGAGAGGGAGATTGAGAACCGAGTGGAAGGTGGCTGTTGCGGCCTTGGGTAAGTCCCAACTGACCAAGTTCAATAAAAACCCTCAGAGTTTGTTTTCAATTGGGAAAGAAAACTATAAAATGGAAACCGCATGTGAGCTTATGCTGGAACCCCATTTAAAGCATTTGTGCTTCAAAAAAATGCAGAAAACATTTCTAATTTAGTCAAGTACTACTCTTCTCTCCTCAAACAATTAGTCTTAACTCATGTCACCTAACTACTATTTTTGCATTAAGCAACGTGACCTCTAGAAATTAGAGTAACCCCTTTCTGATTGTGGAAGTCAATTATTTTTCATCTTCACACAATATGTTACCAGAGAATAAACAAAATGCAGAGTCCAAATATGAGTAACTTTTAAAAAGCATTATTGTGTCCTGCATGTGTGTTCGCCTATACATATGTGTGCACATACATGGTGGCTGAGGGTTAGTATCCAGTTCTTTTACTCTTCCCCATATCAGTTTTGCAGCTAAACCTAGAGATCAAGTGGCCAGGAAGCTCCAGGGATCCTCCCATTTCTGCCCTCCCTATACGAAGATTACAGGCACACGCAGCCATGCTGAGCCCTTTTACATGGTGCTCAGGATCTGAACTCAGATCCTAAGCTTGCATGGCGAACATGTTAATGATAGGACATTTTCCTCAACACAAAGGAAAGAGGCTTCCTCACGGGAGAGGACGACTGGATGGGTGAGTAAACAGATGAAAACGGACTTTATGCAACCAACTGATTAGAAGCCCTGTGGCTTCCTGGCACAAATCACGCCAGTTTCTAGTATCAATGGGTTGAAATGATGTTTAAGTTCATCATTCTTACTTGGCTCTTATAAGACAGGAAACTTTTCTTATGGTTGAACTTTATTCTGTAGAAATGCAGTGGCATTAACCAAGCACACAAAGCCAACTCAAGCCTAAACTATGCCCGTGACTCCAATCCTGCACTCATTTGCTCTTGGCAGAAACAACTCGAAAGAGCGTTCAGACTCTGAAGAACTCTGCCTGGGCCTGGGAGGCAGGGCCAGGTCTACACAACTTGCAAACACACAGAAGGCTGTGCCCAAGGAGCACTCATTGGCTAACTATTAGGGTGTCTCAATGGGCTCTACAACAGACCCTGCACAGGCAGAGAAAGTTTCCACCTTCCTGGAGATCTACCATCTATTTTCTTGTAATCTCAACGGATATACGCTGCCTAAACTTGCCAAATCAATTATTATCTATCATTTATAAAGCGGCTCCTATTGGCAACATACTCTGCAAATGTTTCAGCACTTCATAAACCCTCCACGGTATAATCTCTTGTGGAGGAGATAGGGTTGCCTGGAGTTGGAATACAGAGGCCGTCATGAACACAGACCCACTGCATGTGAGCATGTATAAACACATGCCTTGGTTCTGTAGACCCAATATCTACAACTGAAGCTCTCTACAGATGTCAAATCAAGCAAACTTGGTCCTCTCAGATGTCAGCTAATGGTTTAGAGCCCCTGGCTAACAGATCCATTTGCATTGCTAACCAAGATTATCCACCTCACTGCTCCACCTTGGTACCCTCATCAGTGGAAGAGAAGTGGAACTGCACGTGAAAACCTCGAGGACACTTCAGAGCACACATCTGACCTCTTCTTCATCCTCAGCCTGGGTACCTAGCAAGCCAGTTTTCCTCCCTGTCTGTCTCCAGAAAAGATTCCAACCCCACATTCCAGGAAAGCAACAGCTGCAGTGACTATGCATTTTCAATGGTACATTACTCATCGAATCCACAGACTACTTAACACTGAGTTGTATACACTTTGTCCAAGAATAAATATTTATATTCCCGAAACACAGGCAATGGAGAGCAGCTGATACAGGGCTGGAGACGGTGATGACAAAGGCAGCAAACACAAACAAACAAGACCTCCAGGAGTGGGGGGTGGGTGGAGCAGGAGATAACTCTTAAAAAGTCAACAGAGGCCATAAGTCTCTACTTCTAGGTGGGGAGCTACAAGCACTTAATGGCTGCTGAAAAGAAGAGTCCTCCAGGGACTAGCTCCCACAAAGGCTGCCCAATCTCAAGTGGTCAGCTCTGGACACAAGTCTATATGGGCAATGGTAAGTGGACTCAGTGGGTTATATATGCATGTGTACACACACACATATGCTACGATAATAATTAAAAAAGAGGTCAGGAATTTGGGAGGTGGGGGGACATGGAGGAACTGGAGGTGGGGGGAGAAAGGGCTGGGACTGATATAGGTGCAGCTCTTCTGTGTGTTCTAAAGATTAAATTAGAATTAGAACACAGGGGAATTGTGAGTTGTGATTCCCAGGCCACTGATACAGCATGGTGCTGCTTGCGTGTGGAAGTGCTCCCGTGTCTGCCTCTGTAATTTTTATGTTGTATATCCTAAGAATGATCTGCTTGTGCATCCTCTCATGTACCTCCTCAACATTCTCATCAATGAATGTGTACAAGTGACATCACATCAGCAGTTGGAGAACAAGAAGCAAAATGTTTTACTCTAATTTGCACCAGAAAGAGGAAAAGGAAACACATTAAGCATATAAACATGTTGATAGCTGACTCCAAATCACATCTTGTACTCCACGAACTGAGGGTCTTGATACTTAAAAGGGAAAAAAAAAAAAACCAAAAAAACAAAAAACAACCCACCTGAAACGCAGGAGGCAGAAGCTCCATCCTCAAAGATACTCATCCCTTGGAGGTCAGTTTATATTTGGAGCAGGGACTTAGTTTTGGCAAAATATCACTCATGCATTAAAGTACACTTCAGTTTCAACCATTTTATATGCATTTAGTATGTAAGTGTATTCAATTTATGGATGTAAAATATCTAGAAGCATAAGAAGCTGGTATCCAAGCTTTGTATTTGTAGGTATTTAAGTCTCTTTCTAAGTTCCAAGTCATACTGGCAGTACAGGTCATAAAATGCATGGTTTTTAACTTTAAGAGGGGTCTCAATCTTGGATGGAAAATCTGGGAGCACTAGACCTCGTTGTGAAGCTACTTTCACAGTGATGGTCTTCACCATCGGGAGAGCGCTGCTTTATACACACTACAGTTTCTTTAACACAAGCAATGAGAAACAGCCTTCAGAAGTGTTGCCTCTAAAACGACTGTTTAAATTGTGTTGTTTCAAAAACATGACATCCACCGGCAGCATGCTTCCATTATCCCTTGGAACTGGAGTTACAGGAAGTTATGAGCTTCCTTACTTGGGTGCTGGGATCCAAGTAAGGGACCAAACTCTGGCTCTCATGACAGAACAGCAAGCTGAGCTATCTTTACATCGCCATGATTAGGTCTCAGCTTTCATGGTCTCTTGAGGGTACACAGAAATTCTCAGAAGCTACATAAAGGTAGACGATGGACACCCAGGTGCCCTCCAGGAAGCCAAATATGAAAGCGATTTTTCAAAAATAAAATAGCACCACACTGCTCACCCAATCGGGTGTGTAAAGATTTTCCCCAACAAAATAATATACATATTATAGTTATGATTGCTTATAAATGAAGGTGTCTTTAAAAATTTTAACATCTTAAGGGCCAAATATCAATGGATATATTCCGTATAAATAAAAGTCCATCAGATTTGTCTTTCCCTGTTTTGGTTGTTGTAACCAAATAACTATCAACTGAATCTATCAGTCAGCTAGCCATCCAGCCACCCAGCCACCCAGCCACCCAGCCACTCAAACAACCAAACAACCAAACAACCAAACAACCAGAGACTTGTAGATTCTGTCTTGTTCCAGCCTCATTTATTCCCTAGTACACAGAAGGACTGATTTCACTTGTTAGAAGGTATCGGGCAATTCTGTGTCTCTTTTACAAGGGTACTAAGCATTCTCAGGAGAGTTCAATCTTTATGGCCCAATCACCCCCAAAACACTGTCTTGATGAGCGTCCAGCATAGTCATGGCAGATAATGGTCTGCAGTTTTACTGGTGCAAAAGGCTCCTGAGAATACGAAGTCTGACAACCCCAAAGTGATCTCATCCCAAGAGGGCTGCTATGGACAGGCAAGCCCCACACACTTCCCTCTACTCCTGGCTCATCCCTGTATTCCATACATCTATATATTCCATCCCTCTTAGCTCTCTCCTGAGTGGCAAAGAGGCATCTCAGACTTAACGAGATGCAAGGCAGAGTTCTAGCTCCATCTGCCATCCCCACCACATACCTCCCAAACAAACCTACTCCCTTCCTCCTCCTGCCAGCTTGGGAATGGGCAACTTCACTTCTCATTTTGTCTAAGCCAAATGTCTGAATCATCTTCTATCCCTCTATGCCCCACCTGCAAGATTTCACAAGTCCCTAAATATTCCTGAATCTGTCTACTCTTAGTTACTGTAACTGATAGGAGAGGTTCTCAACAAGGAACCATTTTGCCCCGCACCACCTGCATGCAGCCATGTCTACATACATTCTTGACTGTTCTGCATAGACAACATAGGGTAGATGGGCCACCAGTATCTAGCAGGAAGAGACCAGGGATATTGCTAAACATTCTACAGTGCAGACAGCAGCTTCCACTACCAAGGATTGTCCAGCTCAAAATGTCAATGGCATTGAGGAACTCAGTTCTATTCCAAGCCACTGGAATCTCTCAAAAGGATTTCTCAAAACAATTTCTTAACTGGTTCACCTGATTTTCACTCTTAATTGCTCTCCCTCCACCTAACAACTAAAGTGACTGAAGTCATCAGCAGAAGTAGAGAGTGTGACCCACTGGAGTGTTCTGACTCCAGTAGGCCCTTGCCTACTCCACTGGACCCCCGCACACCTCCCCCACCCCCAAAGTCATCTGCATTCTCATCCCACCAAATTCCTATGTCAGGCCCTAAGCCCTCGGGTGACTCCGCTGGAGACACAGACTCTACAGTTAGTACCTTAAGGTTAATTGATCTCATAAGGAAGAGGCCCTGTAATGATTAGTGCCTTCATGAAGGACACATGGAAGCTTGCTCCCTCCTCCACTCTGGTGTGAGAAGATGGCCATCCACACAGAAAAAGGACCTCACTAGAACCTGACCTTGCTGGAACTCTGATCTTGGCCTCATAGTTCTAGGACTATGAGAAAACAAACGTCAGCAGCTTAAGCCACCGGGGCTATGGTACTTTGTTATGAAAGCTTGAGTTAATACATTCAACCTTGCTACCTTGCCAAGTTTCAGTTCACTTACACCACAGCTCTTGCCCTCCCCCTTTTGAACTGCCATTAGCTGACCCCTAATAACTCCTAGTCAAAAGGTCACCCTCCCAGGAGGGACTGTGTTACTCCATCCTTCCTGAATTTTGAGGACAGCCCCATGGTTAACATTAGCCTAGCTGCCTACCCGCTTTGTTCACTGTTCTGCTTTATGTAATGCAGAAACCTAAGATAATCTACGTGGCCATGGGCAGGTGCTTTTGACTGACTAGCTGTCTGCAAAGGGAAGTCTACACACAGATGGCAGAATGAGGGACCACGAGCCTGTGCAGGACATACAGATAACAGAACGGGGACCTCACAATGCTGAGACCTACTGTGTGATGGGTACTTAATAGCTCTTGGGGTTACCAATGGGAATTTCTGAGAGAATCCCCACAAGAGCTGGTTGCTTGAGGCCAACAAGGGCAAGCCTTATAAGTCAGGGGCACCCCAGAAAGTAGGCAGCTTCTAAAAAAGATGAAGAGATAAAGCAACCAAGACTGAGAAAGCAGGCTTGGGTGGTCTGAAAAGGCAGACCGTGACATGTCTGGTGTGAAAGCAGGGCAGGACTATTCCCCGCTCTGGAGGAATACACATACTGGCACTTGGGACATTGGGCTTCAACCACACTCCAAGTACTGCTGGAGTCTGGGCCCAGAATGACCCTAACACACTGTGTTTTGGGGAGATGGCTAGAGCCTTTGAGAATGGTGACCCAATGGAAGAACTCCCATGAGTAGGCGTGGTTCCTGAAGGGAATGTGGCCTCCAGAACACTCCTCGCTCCACTGCGATGCGGTGCTCACCGCAGAACTAATGGCAATGGGGCTAGCGAATCACAGTCTGAAACCTCCAAAAGGATTAGCAAAACAAATACACAAAACCCTAATACAAAACCAGCTATTTTTTTTTTTTTTAAGTCAACTGACAATGTTAGGTATTTGTTAAGGAGATGAGAAACTGAAAGATGCGCGGATTCTAGGAGGTGAGGAGAAACTGCATGTTTTACCACTCTTCCCTAACCATTAGTTGATATCTGGTGCACAAGTCCAGACTTCTGGCACCTTAGAAGAGCATGGAGCAAAGGTAAAAAAGCATCTGTAAGTATGGCAGTCAGGGAGGCCATGGTGGAGCAGCCGTGGTGATCAGCTCCACCCACAGAAAAGCTACTCCACCATCATCCCGAGGGCCAGAACTGGGAACACCTAGAATTTCTGTACCCTCAACCCCAATACGAGACTGTAGAGAACTGCCTGCTCTGGACTACCCGAGGCCCTGTCCCGTCCACCAAGAGGTCTGAAGTGGGTGGGATGGGCTAAGTCCCTCCCTTTCTTCCTCACGCCCTCCATATCCAACCTCTTCCAAAAACATCAAATATTTTCTTCCATAAATAATTGCAACAGGATACCATTGCTTTCCTCAAAGTAACAATAGCCTGATTGTGCCCAAGCCCAGCCCGCACACACAAAGGGGGCTTTCAGAAGCCCTGCTGTAGAGAGATGGGTATACACCCCCTTTCTTCTCTTCTTTACCAAGTCCACAACTGCCCTCCATCAGGAAAAGACATCAGGAAGGGGCTGCTGCCACAGAACAATTCCCATCAGAGGACAGCCATTGTTCACCTGCCTTTGGTTGGCCTTTGGCCACCTCCAGAAAGTTCTTTGTTCACAAGAAAAGCACCTGCTGGCTCTAAAATCCAACATTACATACACACACACACACATACAACACACACACACACACACACACAACAACTTTAGGCTGGAGATATCTTTAAATTTTTTTTTTAATTTTCAAACTTATTTGAAATTGTTATAAATCAACTTTGAAAATACTATTTGAAATCCTAGCATGCGGGAGGCAGAGGCTGGACAACTACCCCAAGTTTGAGGCCAGTCTGGTCTACACTGTTAAGCTTTAGGTCAGTCAGACCTATACAGTTAAATCCTGTCTCAAAAAATAATACATAGTAAATAAAAATTATAAACGATAAGAAAATATTTCCGTTTTACATGTACATCTTCATACCAGTTTCATAATTTGAGATAAAATGAACACATATTTTTATTTAATATTTGTGGTAGTGCCAATACTGAATGTTCACTTAGGCTCACCCACTTGAGCATTTGGTCCCCCACTGGTGGCACAGTTTGGGAAGGTTATGGAACCTTTAGGAGGTGGAGCCTTGCTGGAGGAAGTAAGGCACTGGGTGCAGACTTTGAGGCTGACAGCCTGGCCCCACTTCCTGTCGCTCTCCTGTTTCTTCACCCCCACTCTGCTTCCTGAGTGCGGGAAGCGCTTCATCTAGCTTCCTGTCCCTGCCACCATTGATTGATGCCACGGAAACTCTAAGTCAAAATAAAACCTTTATTACTTAAGCTGGTTTGGTAACACTAATAAATTGTGTTTCTTGGTTAAAAAGGCCAGGCTGAACTGAAGGACACAACTCAGCACTTCAAGGGCTGGAGAGATGCCTCACTGGTTGGGAGAGCTTGCTGCTGGGGGGTGGGGTGGGATGAGGCCTGAGTGTGGTTCTCAGCACCCTGTTTGGTTCCCAACATTCATGTTCACCCTAGGCCCCCAAGGGCATCCACACACACAAATAATATCCCACCCCGAGATACTCACATGCATATAAATAAATGGAAAATAAATATTTAAAAGAGCCCATCACTCTTTGTTTATTGGGGAGGTTGTGGTGGGTTGCCATTTATAACATTTCCATTAAAGAAGTTAAAAGGCTGCCTTCCCATTTTCAACAATTCAGACCGATCACTCTCCCAGTCAGAGGCACGCTTATGTTAGCTACTAAGAGAGAGGTTCCTTTCCCTACTATTTTATGGCCTTTCTCCCATCCACTTCTGTTTTGTTCTTTTAATTAAAATGAAATGTAGCCCTCCATGGCTGAGATGCTAATAAGCCCCTGAAAGTTATCTGTGAGCACATCCACTCTTGTTTAGAGAGCCATGTAAACAGACCATATAAGGCTACAGAGAGCAATGCTGCATGGGGCATGGAAAAGGGAATTTGGCTGCTCTGTACAGTGCTATCCTGAAGTGATTTATCACTCATGCTGGGAGGAGGGACTGAAATGCAAAACCATTTTCAAGTTTAAGCATGGCTTCTCCACAGGATCTTCCATAGCAAGCACTCCACACTCAGGGGCTCCCTCTGTCAGGAAGCCCAGCCAGGGGACAATGGTTGGTTTACCATCTGATCCATTTCAGTTACCTCACCAAACACTCAAGAAGTACTTTCTTATTTGTGTGGGCTTTAGAGCTAGGTTGGTACGAAAGAGTACCTGGATCTGTTCCGAACCCTCACTCTACTGGAACTCAACTGTGTTTGTTGTCAAATCCATTGTAACTGGTTATGCAGGGAGCCACACTGGTGAGAGAGGCTGGTGTGTCTGCCACCACCCTGCAGAAACTGGGAACAGCCCAGGGTCTATCTGTATCCCTCATCTCTCGCCGTTTCTCAGTGGGTGATGTTCCCAAAGCATTTCTAGATGAAGAATTTAGTCAAACAGACAGACAAATGGAGACACTGATCACTGGAAGACTACTGTATGGAGGGGCCACATGGGGAAATACTGGGTGAGTCAGGAAGACACAGAGGTTTCTACAGAGAAAGTCTGGGTATCCCTTGGGAGTCCTTGTGTGAAAAGGTTGTCCCCAAGATATCAATGCTGGGAGATAGAAGTTTTGGTACCCTGTCCTCAGAGGAGATGAAGGCAATTCTCACAAGAGGGCTAGAGAAAAGGGCCAAGTGTGACCTCTTTCCACATCTGCTTGTGTCTACTTGCTCTCAGGCTCCTGTCACTGACTTGAGCACAGGGCAACCCTTACCACAGCTGCACTATGATGTTTGGACTTCGAAACCAAACTCTGGATATTAATTGAGACTCTCTTTATGAAGGTAGCCTGGGTCTTCACATCAGTCATAAACTGTTGACTAACAATGAATGAATGAAGCAGTGTAAGGTGGTTGAGGATGGACTGGTTCAAGTCATCTTGGCAGGCAATGAAGCTGGGTAATCTACAGCTGTCTGGTATGTGGCCCTAAGGAGACCAGTGTCTGAGAACAATATTGACTTAGAGTGTGAGAGCCCAATAAAGGAAGTGTGAGGGCTGAAATACATGCTTCTTTACTACCTGGGAATCGGCTAGCCGTAGGAGACTCTCTTCAGGCTCAGTCAAGGCCCCTAAGATTAATAAGAATAGTGGCACAAACCAAACATTAGCTCAAACATTTCTACAACACCATGTATTAGCGCTCATCTCAGCTAAGGTGAATGATGAGAACACAGAACAGAAGCTCCCAGTTCACCAAAGCAACTGGGGGAGCCACCTCAACCACTCTTAATGAGTCTATACACTAGGATAACAGAATGGTGGCCTTCCATCAACAATAAGACAGGTCACAGGTAAAGCTAGCATGGAGTTGTCCTAGTGGTCAGCTCCAAACAAACAAGGATTATAACACTGTAGCTAGCTAGTGTGCATGCCTGAGGCAAAACCAGTGATCAAGTCCTCAAGAAAGTCTCAAATCTTAAACAAGTTTTGAAAAGCCTGATACAGAATAGTGACAGTATAGGAATAGTAACAATGTGTGAGAGCTAACATCTGGAAGGGTCAGAGTTCACATGGAATAAAAGGAGAAAACTACCCATTTCAATACCTTCCACTAGATACCCAGGATCCAACCCCCAGAGCTGTGCGTGTGATGGCTATACTTTAACCACTACACTGGCACATCACTGTGCTCATGTTCTACTTCACATACAAAACACCCAAAAGTGGGATATAGCTTGGATTGGCTAGCTGTCCTTCATGAAGAAAGGAGGGATGGAATTTACATTTCCCAGTGTAAGCTGCTATGTGCCTGCGTCAGAAGCCCACCTAGACAACCCAGCAGAGAGGGTCTCATCTCATGCATAGACTGTAACAAGTGGCACCTCAGTAGAGCCATCAGGGTGGTGGGTGGGAAGAGTGCTGGAAGGTTATCCACTGCATGTATTTACTGGGGGTTGTGAGCTCAGTTCTGTGCTTGCCTTAGTGACTAAAAAAGAGAACTAACTCTGTCTTTAATGACTCCTCATAACTCCACCACATCTTTTTGGCGGTCAATTCCAGAAACTGACTATTTGCGTAGCATTTGCAATCTGATGTCTACTCAATAACTTTATGAAAACATAAAGGAGAAAGAAAAATGTCAGTTAAAGGGCTTGCTAATTCACAGCTGACTGACTACACCGGTGGGTCAAGCTTTTTGCCTAGCAGCTCAAGCAATGTTCCCAACGCCCAGAACTCTGCCACTAGGCAAGCCTTCAAACTGTAGTTGTTAGGAGGGAACAGAATCCATACTCCTTCATGGCTCCTCTCCCAGATGCAGCCTAGAAGTAAGGCTTTCCAGGCAGCCTCCTCAATCCTGAGCCAATGGAGTCTAGTTTGGGCTGCCTTGGGAAAGGAGAATCCAATCTTCCAACCAAAGATCTTGAGACATGCTATTTCCTTAGGTTCTGATAGCAACAAAAGCAAATCTCCAGGCTTGGCTGCTCAAGGCTGCCCTCCAGTCTGTGAGGAGGATAGTCAAGGGTATTCCTGAGAGAAATGTTAATGGTTCTCAGATCCCTGAAAAACACATCTTCTTCACACATTCCTTTTCCATATCAGGGCATCATGGTGTCCTGGCACCTTGAAAAGCTACAGACCCACAAAAGCAAGCACCTCTAGAGTGAGAACCACGTCACGGTCATTTTTATAACCCCAGGTTTCTCTCTGTGGTGAATGCATATTAGATGTGTCTGTATGTGAAGTACCACACATTGCTGGGGACCTGGCACTCAAGTTTCAATATGGATGGTTGCCAACAGCCTGGATGTTAAAGGTATAGCCCCCAGCTTACATTCCTGGAAGGTGGTGGCAATGTTCAGAGATGAGGCCTAATAGGAGGTCTTTTGGGGGATGCACCCTTAAAGGAGACAGTGAGGCAATAAATAGTCCTCCTTCTTGCCTTGGTATCCCAGCCAGCCATGAGGTAAACAGCTTTGCTTCCACACAAGTGCCTATACTGCTACAAACAGAAAAGCTGCCTCATTGCAGGCCTCAAATTAATGAGTCAATCAACCATGGACCAAAATCTTGAAAGCTGTAAGCCAAAGTACATTTCCTCTCTCACTTGCTGCACCCAGGCATTCTGTTACAGTAATGGGAAGCTGACTAACAGACATGACAAAATGGAAACGCAGGAGGCCAAACAGATCTTAACAGCCACCGTTCTTTTGATGGCAAAATCGGTACACGTGCCAGGATTTAAAGTCACATTATAGTAATTATCCACAATTATCCCAATGCTGGAGGCATATCCACAATTTATTTGAAAGCTGGGGCATATTTTTTGAGATTAAAAATACTGACAAAAAACAAAACAAAAATTGAAACTTTAGTTTTGAAATTAATGGCTATGCATTAACCTGGTGAGAAACTTAATATTAATCTAATACTAATTTATTCAATTGATATGCCATCATTTTAAAAGATAAATGTGCAGTATTAAATCTACGTTGTCATTGGACATGCACCCCAGTGGAGGCTAAGCTATACTTTAAGTGTTCCCATGCCAGGCTGTCCTGTTACTGTTCCAGAGCAAAGATGTGTATATGATATCTTTGCCATGTAGCTTTGTATGAAATGGTACCTTGATCTTTAAAAGTACTATTTACTCGGAATGCTATTAGAAAAATTGCCAATTATATAGAGCCATGGACATACTATACTCCCATTGCAAGGAAAGAATGAATCACCAGACAGTGTCGTTAGTTCCCAAGACTATCACTTGTAAAACCAAAGAAAACCCTACTGTTAAAAAGAGAGCACATCTAACAAGTGAGGATAACAGGGCAGGGGCCGTAAGTGGCAATCAAGAAGGAATCCCATCAGCCATGAAGTTGGTGACCTTGTACATTTTAGAGAATGTACTCATCTAAACTCACAAAAAGTTCAGTGTCACCTGCATGCTTCAGCATGGAGAAGCATTGTGCTTACTGTATGGTGTTACACAAGTGAAATCTCTCAAAGCTGCAGAGACACAGAGAAGTCTCAAGGACAGTGCCTATGCCCATGACCTGGTTGAGTGGTAATACGTCCAGTGCGGCTTGTGCTCCAACTCCCTCAGAGCAATCTAGCTGCATATTAGTACATTTCAGTGACTAGGAATATGACGCTACCTCCTGCTGTTTAGATCACAAAAATCCTACCATGCTTTGAGTAGCAAAGCATTTTATGGAATAAATGCAGCAGGCACAGGGAAAGGAACTAAGAAGGACCCTGGGTGAGGGAGGCAGCGCTGCCCTAGTGCCGGAGAGCACAACCTATCTGATCTGATATACTCTCCAGTTTACAAAATATTGACAATCACGTCAAGTGAAGGGCAGCTGCAGCCACAGTTCTCCCTTGTTCACAGTTTGCTTTCCTTGGTTTCAGGTACCTGGAGGCAACCAGGACATGAAAATATTATATGGAAAATTCCAGAAATAAAAAAAAAAATTCCTTGGCCTTAAGTTACCTGCCATTCAAAGTTACAGAAAGCCATCTTGTTGTTCTGCTCTGTAAGGGTCCTCCCTTTCTGCAGTGGATCCAGGCTGTATACCCTATCAGCTAGCAACATCATAGAGATCTGAGCAACACGACAGTGCTGTTGTTCAAATACCCCTGACTTTACTTAACAGTGACCCCAAGCAGGAAAAAGAGTGGTGTTGGTGACTTATTATAGCATATTTTATGATTGCCTTTTTGATACTGCTAATTTCTGCTTATAATTAAACTTCATTATAGATATGCATGTATAAGAATTAACAGTATACATCAGGTTTGGTGGTATTTATGGTTTCAGGAATCTACTGCAGCTCTCTGATTATATCTCCTTCACAGGGAGACTACTGTACCATTGGTCTTCCATGGTGACCCTAATACTGGCATATGCATATCTCTGCTGACCTTTTAGAGCAGAGAATGGACTCTCTGGACACAGTGCTGCTCTTGGAAGAAAATGTTCCTGGAGATCAGCTTCTCCTTTTAAAATACAGGAACTAGTGAGACATTTCTAGAGGAGTCCTAGTCAGTGATACCTATTAAAGGTGTTTAGTCACTGTTCATCCCTGTAAATGTCCACTACAGGGACAGGTTCTCACTATTCAGCTAGAACTTTGAGTTCTTGAAGCTCCTATGAAGAAATGGTGGAAAAGTAAGAGAGATATTCTAAACCCAAACACAGTAGCAGCGCTGGCAGGAGATGAGCCAGGCTGGTGAGCTGTTCAGAAACCAGCTGTCCCCCCACCCCCACCAAGACTAGATAGTACAGAGAATTCCATGCACCCAGGGTAGTCTTAAGAAATGAATGTGCTTTCAGACCTGAATTCCTACCTAAGAAACTCATACAAACTTGCTCCAAACCATGTCCCTGTAGACTTTGTCTCACTGTGACATTCCACTCAGCTGTTCCTGAGTTACATCCTTGCTAAATAATAGCAACATTTAGTTTTCTGCCATCTGGGGCCACTGTGGCAAATGATCAACGATGAGGGGGGAACTGGCTATAAACTCAAACTTCTACCTTCCTGCAGTGAGAGGACAATTTCAGAGGATTCTGTCAGGACATGCTGACTCTGCATGGTTGGTGTCAGAATTACATTAGATTGCAGGTGCCATATGGTGTTTGTGGGGCTGGAGCACTGCTTGTTGGTATTGAAAAGCACACACTGGGTGTCAGAAGAAATATTTCAGAGTGTTGAGAGTGCTTTATGGGAGTTTAGAAACAAGTGAGGTTCTGACTTACCAGAACGACTGCAGCTTTTATTTTGAAGTTTCTTTAAAGAATCAAGATTAGACATTTGATTAGTTAAACAGGACAGGAATCAAACACTTGCTTTGGGCTCTCAAGAACCATGACAGGTTACAGCTCAAAGGGCAACCAAAGCAGGCATTGGGGGCGGGGGGGGGGTGCAGGTAACAAGGTTCTAGGGTAGCGGAATCTCTTACAAAGATGGAGAAATGGCACACTTGAAGCAAATAACCTCAGAGCAACACATGCAAATCTGAAGAGGAGGAACCCATCAGAACTCTGTGCACGTGGGTGTGGGTGTGTGCTTGTATAGGTGCCTGTGGTGGAGGTCAGAGGTCAACTTAGGCATCCGAGCTCTTTTTGAACTTCTTGCTTAGTTTGTCAACTCTGGCTCCTAACTTGGGTTTTTTTTTTGTTATGAGATGAGATCTCAATCTGTAGCCCAGGCTGGACTAGAATTCATTCATGTAGGCCAGGCTGGCTCACAGCAATCTTCCTGCTCCAGTTACCTAGGGACAAGGATTACTGCCAAGAACCACCACATTGTGGCGGCATGTAAATTTTAAACGTTGACAAAGCATTATCCTGTATTTATCTGAGAATGCCATTTGTTTTAAAAGTTCTCTGCAGCTCACCAATTCTTCCAACAGATGGATTAGGAACTACACTCTAAATGTCTACAAATCACATATCACAATCAAATTCTGGGCTGTACATGTACCCCTGCCGCCCACATCTCTCTCCTAACACACAGAGGTTTAACCTGAAGTGCATTTGCCCCTGCATCAGTCTTGAAGTTGATTCAGCAAGCAAATCATAGTCCTTCCTGTAAGAATCGTGTGTTTCTCCTTCGACTCTATCTGGGCCTTCTGTTTCCTTCTGTAGTCCTCACATAGCCTCAGAGAGCTGGCGTGTGGAACAGCATTCAGAAATAGAAGACTCCTTTGCAAAACCAAACAGCATTGGCCCAGCTGCCCATGTATGACATTCTAGAGCTTCAGAGAGGCAGGGTTTGTAAGATTCCTGCACATAAGCAATAATGTAATGGATGTGTCACCAGGCTGTTTGTTTCCTTACTGTACTTACATCCCTGCCGATGATTAAATACAAGCGCTGCCTGGTTCGTCCGTGGCTGTAGAGTAGAAATATGTTTCTGGGGCTCAAACATTTTAAATTACCTTCAAGTTACTGAATCCAGCTTTTTAAAAAACTCAAAAACCCCAAAACAGCAGGAAGCCACTTTTTCATTGTGTTTCAAGTCAGCTACAATTAAAATATCATTAGCTCTGTGACAGGCTAAAATGCAAACAAACAATTACCGACAGAACATTACATATTACATTTACTTCTCGTTTTCATTAGTACAATTCCTATCTGGGAAAACATAAGGAGTCATGGGGAGGCAAAGTAAGATAGAAGAGCCAGGATTCTAAAAGGGTTGAACAACTCACGAAGGAGCACAAACATGCAAGAGGAGGAGAAGACGGTGTAAGCAGTAAGGGCTTAACCGTTAACTGTATTTCCTATTTGTAGTTCATATCCAGGTGACAGACGGGGTTCTCGTGTCTCAACCATGAAACGCCTGGCACCTGATGCCCACTTAAAAGCAACAATGAAAGTCTTCTGCCCTTGGTGGGTAAAAATACTACAAGCAGTTTACTAAGAGACAGCCTGGGATCAGGACTCATGGTGCCAGGATGCAGCAGGAACAGACACAATGCATTACATACAAGCACACACAGATGTCCAAAGCTCTTTAACAAAACCAATTTTTATGTGCCAAAAGGTTCCAAGGCTTCAGATTTCATAACAATGCCCTGAATTACCAAGAAAGTGATGCATTATTAATTAGTGAAGTTCTGTTGATAACAGTTGAGGAGGCTTACATTTATTAATTCAATTATTTGGAAAAATCAACTGGAGGGCGGGGGGCGGGGAAGGAACCAAAAGCCTGTTTCAATGATGCTAAATACACATGCCACATGTCTGCATACAGTGACGTACAACTGGATGCTAACTGAGATGTGAACTCAATGACTTCCGTGGAGCTAGGTTTAAAGTGTGTATACTGCTTGTCCACATCCACAAAGCAGCTGTTGGTCACAATGTCTCTGAAACCCTCCCAGTTCTTGACAGTTCTGGCTCTCTTGATATCACCCCCAAACCAATAGAACACAGCTCTGCTCTACAGTCCGCAGTCCCTCCTCATTGCTCCTCTTCCACCCTGCAGTGGGCTGACGTCTGCTGAGACCCTGACCACTGGGCAATGTAGCAGCACAAGGCCTTCTCCTTCAGCCCAGCTTCCATTCTGCATGTTTCACTTCCTCTCCTTGAATGGCAGTGCTCTACTGCAAGACTTCTGATAGCCAACAAAATCCTGGGCAAAAAAACAAAGCTAAAAGCATCATCTGACTTCAAAGTACACTGCAAAAGTGGAGCCAGGAGGATAGAGAGTTTAAGGCCAGTCTAGGCTGTATGAGACACAATCTCAAAAACAACAGCAAAAATGCCCCAAAAGAAAATTTTACAAGTGCATGTCAAGTGTGATGTTTGTTACAATGCTACAGTTACCTAAAGAGTATGGTACTGACAGAAAAACAGACACTTAGACTGGGAACAGAATAAAGAGAGAGAAAAAAAAAAAAACAAACACATTTTCAGTCAACCAATATTTGATAAAAGTCCTGAGAATATATATAGGAAAAATGGTACTTGAAAATGAGGATATCATGTACAAAAAAGAATGACATTAGAGTCCTTGTCCTACACATACACACACTCTTTATCTTATACACATGCACACTTACTCTCTCACACACACATATTCTCATTCTCTCTCTCTCTCTCTCTCTCTCTCTCTCTCTCTCTCACACACACACACACACACACACACACACACACACACACACACACTTTTAAAATGGATTCTAAGGCAAAACACTCATGACCAGAAACTACAAGACTACTATAAGAAACCATAGGGGAAGTATTCATGAACTTGCTCTAACTCCTGTCTGGTCTCTGATCTGCAGCTGTCAGCTGTAAGACTAGGGTTAGAACCTTCTATTAGAATCATCAACCACATCCCGCTGTCAACTCACTCCAGCTATTCTAGTCTAGACATTCACTCTAGGTTTTAAGAAGCACGGGGCTGGAGAGATGCCTCTTCCAGAGGTCCTGAGTTCAAGTCCTAGCAGCTACACAGTGGCTCACAACCATCTGTAATGAGATCCGATGCCCTCGTCTGGTGTGTGTCTGAAGACATAATAGTGCACTCACATACATAACAGCAGCAGCAGCAGCACCCCTCCCAAGTTCCACTCACCACAGCATGCCAGAGTTTGTGCAAACTGTATGCCTTCAGTTCACCCTACCACGACACTGGCAAAACCAGTGGGTGTGCACACTCACATTATCCAGAAAACTCAACTGGCCAGGAGGACCTGAGATTGCTAGATTCAGATATCAAGTTGGCATATCATCCCTCACTGACAGCCTATACCTGTAGTGAGATGGCTCATAGCCACCCTACCATGCACCCCACCTTTCCCTGCAAGAAAAGCTAAGAACAACTCAGATGTGGCATTAAGGGTTTGGAAAGGTCCTGACTTTGATAACAGGACCCCACACATGAGTAAAATCACGGTTACTAGGAAAAGTTACTACTTAGAGTGTCTATACCTCGCATGGTGCTTCAGGTCAACACCAAGCATGTTAACGCAGTATCAGAGCATGGGCAGAAAAAGTAACGTGTGCAGTCCATCAACATCTGGATGTTCTTTGTCTGTGGCAACCAGCTGGTAGATGCCCTCAAACACCTTCTTTTTGCTAGCAATGGAGCTCAGAGAGGTTCATGGTACTTAAAAGTTGGAGAATACCCAGGGTCACTTCTTCCACCTTTACTCGGTATCTACCTTACAGAACGGAAGCCTTAACTTCTGTGATTGAACAACTTTAAGTCTCTCTAAAATACACATACATACACACAGACACAGTCAGTCAGTCACACACACAGTGACGGTATAATGCCTCAGAGAGAATGCCCTTTCCCAAACATGTGGTCACGGACACAAACCAGACATCACTGCATGAGAGTGGCAGCAATGGCCAGATCTGTGCTGTGAATGCCCAGGATGGTCATCAAGGAATGGTCTCTTCTGACCTCAGAGTGCTCTTTGTGAAGAAATGCGTCCAGTGTTAGGCTCACTCAGGCAGCTATAAGCAGGCTGCCCCTTTCTATGGTTGTTTGTTTTGACAGTTTCGTTTATGCTCAGGACAATGGCTGGTCTCTTTGTTCATCCCCTAGCAGGAAGCGGTGGTGGGGAAGAGGACCAGCCCTTGTCACACACTTTCCAATTCAGATTTTAGTGGCCACAAAAATGGGGCCTTAAATGCCACAGATAAAGAAATGCCAGTGCAGGATAGGGAAGCAAGCCAAGATGCAGGGTAAGAAGGCACATTTAGATCTGGGCAGGCCTCAGGGAGATATCACCTTGCCAAAAACACTCCATTCTTGTGGCTCCCAAAGGTCTGAAGGCTGGGTAAAGAGACCGCACCGCTTCTCCTTAGGTAGCAGAGGGGCAGAGGAGTGACCAAGATTCCTTGAGGTGACAAGGCCTCTCCCGTTCTTAATCAACCTTTCCTATTATCTCATCCAATTAAACTGAGCAAATGCTCAAAACACAAGCTTTAATGTTGGAGCCACCTTAGTGTTTGAACTTACTAAAGTCCAGGAAAGGGGGGAGGGGAGGGTCAGAGGAGGCTAATCTGAATTGTTCCTGAATTGTCAAATAAACAAGTCATTTCCTTTAAAATAGAAGCCTGGGCTAGATGGCTGCAAGTGAATGAATTGTATTACCCAACGGCTGGTGTAATGCAAGCCCTCTCCTCCCCCTTCTGGGCCTCATTCATAAAAAGCCCAAGCAGCTGCAGGGACTGGGACTGGGTCTGTGTCCGTATTTTCCAAGACAGATCGAAAACAACCGGAACAAAGAGAAGTGCTCAGACACCAGCTCGGCCTCTGCATCCTCTGGGAGGCTTGCAGGGGCCTCTAGGGCAGCTGGTCTCTTATTCAAGCCAGGCACAGGCTTTCCGGGCATTTCTCAGAGCGGCTTGCCTGCCTGGGCGGTTCTAACGCTAACACCAACACCTACTGTGTTATTACAGGAGCTCCTATCTGCTGATACACATTCCACTTTTTCCTTTCCTGCCATTTTATTAAAAAATTCTTAGTAAAACAGGGGCTGCCAGCTTATTACAGGTTGCCAAACTGCATTGAAGGAGGCAATATATTTCCCAAAAGATGCATTTTTAAAATATTGGCTGTTTTTATATTGATATCACTACATCTAAACCTTCTACAGGCTGTTAAAAATCTGAGAAGCTAAGGAGCAATATCAATTCTTAATATTTTTTTTTTCCTAATGGCAATCACCATGTTCCCTCTGGACTAGAGATTCACTCCCAGCCCATACTTTTTACATGGCTACCCTTACAGCCTGGCTTTTGCCTGCTCCACACCCCAGGGAGGCTTGTTTTGGGTTTTTTGTTTGTTTGTTTGTTTTTTCTTTTTCTTTTTTTGGTGACTGAAAAGTACCAAGTCCTAAGGACAGTCAGGAATCCCCATGGTTAATGAGAGAATGAGAGACTATCATATCAATTAATTAAACTCAGTATCCTTATTGTCCTACCTTGAAAGAGGCCCGAATACAAATGCCCATTTCCTAGATTAGTGTTAGTGGAAGAAGACAGCAACAGAAGGGTGTTGTGTGTGTGTGTGTGTGTGTGTGTGTGTGTGTGTGTGTGTGTAGCATACTACATTTCTGCCACTAACCCATTCTGCCCCACAGTGCAGGGACCAAGCACAAACGTTTTCCAGAACATGGAGATTAACGCCTGAGCCCCCGTTTCTATCCAAACTGAAGGCCCAAGCAACAAGAAAGTAATCAGGAGATACCAACTAGATCTTGTAGAATTTATGTCTGTGGTTAAATTGCAATAATTCTATAACTTCTTCAGAGGCAAAAATATCAAGATAACAAGCTGAGGGAAAAAAAAAAAAAAAAAAAACAAGTCTTACAAGAATTATGCCAAGCTTTTATAAGGAACTAGACCAGAGCCTGAAGCAATTTGGAGTTTTGTTTTGAAACTTCTTGCCTCTGACCTGCTGGCTATCCTTTAAGAGTGCTTGTGGAGACCTGTTGACTCTGTGGCCATGAACATACTTTCTAGGTAAAGGAAACAGGCACCTATGATGTTGTCTACGAATTACTCTTTGGATTCAGGCTCAGTGGATTTTTTAAAGCACAAATAACCTGACCCCCTGGCTAAACATCCTGTGTTAACCATCAACACATTTCTTAAATAGTGGAAGGTGGCCACAGTTACCTGAAGATATAAAAACTTCCCTCAGGAACGAAAAGTAACATCCAGACTGGGATGTAGAAAATCTACTTTCCCCTGGGCTATTCAGGGCCAATTCCACATGTTAGCAGTATGCACATCTGGACTCTGATCCCTTCTCCCAATTCTTGGAACTACCACCCTGGCCTAAGACTTATTTCTACCCCACAGGAGGGCCACAGCCTCCTCCCAGAAGCTTCCTCCTAAGAGCAACAGTTTTCTTGTCCAGTGAACACACGATATAGCTCAGAACCTACTATCTTCTCTTCAGCAGGGCAAGTCCACTGTATCAGGGCTCCACACAAATGGCCCTGCTTCCTCTGTGACTCTCAGGACACAGGCCTTTTAACATCTCCCTTTCCCATGCCTCTTCTAAAGGTCCTTTGTCCCTTTTCTGAAATCTCTGCCTAAACAGACACTAGACATTCTCTAAACATCATACATACAAGAGCAGCTCACCTCCTGCCACGTACCCCACTAGGTCACTGGCACTGGGAACAGTGCTTGGCACAGACAGGTGCTCAATAAATATTTGTAGAGTAAGTGAGCGAGCCTAGCAGATCTTCTTACCTCAAGGCTCTTCCCCACATCGGAGGGCAAAGGACTTGGAGAAGAACCACTGTTGAGCCCACTAGGTTCCAATGGATAGGTCCAAACCTACTCACTCAGACATTCCTGGTTAAATTGAGTGGGGAAAGGGGGGGGAGAGGGAAGGGAAGGGGAAGGAGTGGGAAGGGGGGGAACCAGAGAGGACAGGAGTGGAGGGGTGGGAGGGGGAAAGAAAAGGCTGACAAGGATGAGAAGCTCAGAGATGATGGGGTGGGGGGGTCGGAATGCATTACATACTGGCACATTGTCACGGAATAAAGTTAGTAACAGCTACAGTTTGAAAGGTCTCTAAGAACCCAACCAAAAGTTCCCGCCCCTAGAAGCTGCTTCCATTTACTTTAGTTTCTAGAGTTCCCCTGTTTATTCATTTGCTTGGTGATTGTTTTCATGGATCTGGCTTTGCTGACCTCTGATTGCCCAGTGGCTGGGTTAGTACAAGAGAATATTCAGTCTATATATTTGTCAAAGGAGTAGTGTTATACATACAGATGCTCTTTCAGCTATTATGACCAAGACATGGGAGAGGGACCTGGAGGGACTCTGCTATTCCAGGTGATAGGTGTTACCCAGCAGGTTCCCTGTCCTGTGAGTAGAACCCAGGGCCTACCACATGCCAGGCAAGCGCTCCAACACTGAACTAGAGCCCCATCTTGGGCTCCTGAGAATACCACACATGTTGGCTGGTCATACCCAGTGGAAGGGTTCAGAAGGAAAACCAAGTTATTAAATATATTACTAAGTAACAGTCTAACAACTGTCACCACAGATGACCAATTTTATAGAGGGCCAGCAGTCTCCAATGTACCATTATACGGCCCAACACTGGGTGTGGGGATTTGCTTCCTCTTGAGCGGGTTTTTGAACAGTCATCCCAGCTGACTGGGGGACACAGTTATAAAACAGGACTTCATTTGCAGCCTGAGAACTAGTGGGCTTTGGATCCAGAGTCCATGCAGTGGGAATATCAGGTCACTTCATTAAAAAGGAAACAATGGGCCTGAGGTGGTCACACAGGCCTTTGTTCCCAGCACTTGAGAGGCAGAGGCAGTTGGATCTCCCTGAGTTTGAGGCCAGCCTGGTTTACAGAGTTAAGTTCCAGGGCTTCATAGAGAAACCCTGTCTTCAAACCAACCCCCACCCACATAAAAGGGAGCAATGCTTGTGTGGTACAGCTGTCCATTGCCCACACATGCACATACAGAGCTTTGGTACCTACACAGGAAGAGTGAAACAGTAAAAATATGACTCATTCCAGAACCAACCAGCACCCCATATACAAGAGGAAAACAGGTGTAGCCCCAACGATATACTCAGAAGTGTGGATTTTAGAACTTCAACAGACAAGATTCTTATGTGAGAGTAAGCAAACAAACCTAGGAGAAACAAGCACCTGACTGCACCAGTCATGAGAGCCCCCGCCCCAGCTAAATCAAGCATGTGATGTGCACACACCAAAGTGATCAACCAGTGTGATCAACAAGTGTTTCCATGAGACAGAAAACGGCAGGACTCACGTCTTTGACATCATATGAGATTCTCAAGTCAAATCCCCTGGCAGAAGCTAGGTTGGCAAGTAGAGGTTGAAACAAGGAAGAGCTTGTTCACTAAGTTCTCATTTCAACATTGCAGTGTTTCAGTGCACTTCTACAACAAACAGTAAAGCCCCAACTTATCTCCCCCTCACGTACCGCTGCAGGTCATGGGGCAAATATGGATGTAAACCACACAGAGTCATTGACTTTAGCAATACCTCGATTTCAGATGTTCTCATGGAGTATTACCAACCTCAACGTGGCTGTTGGTTTGGCTCACCAGACCCCATCTCTAGGTATTGCAAATTACCAGAAAGAAAACATGGACCCTACAAAGGGATCATCTACAAACATCTCGATTTTCCCATGCAGAAGTGATGGCTCGTAGAACATAGCTTTCTGTTTAGATTAGACAGGCATGATGGAACATGCTTGCAGTCCCAGGTACTCAGAAAGTTGAGATAAGAGGGTGGACGAATTCCCGTATTAAAATAACAACAAAAAAAAAACCTTTTTTCAAAGAAACACATAAACACATAATAGTATGTAATAACACTATACGTAAGGATTTGCATATTGTTGTTAACCAACCTACTGGTACATGTGAATGACCTTTAACACAAACAATATACAATTGTTTGCTTCAAGCCTAGAACAAAGTCAAAGCAATATAAGATGCTGTTTTCTGTATGTTTTTCTCCTCCTGCCCTCTTTCACAATATTTATTTGAATTTTACCATTTCCAAACAATCTGTTACTGCTGCAGTGTCGGTCTTTCGACTATTCTAGTTTCCCCACTTATTTTGCTTATGGATTTGGAGATTAATTATTATGAAATTTCACCATGACTTAGTAGTTAAGACATCAGCAGATTCAGATTATTCCTTGAGCAAGTACACAGTGAGGTTAAGGTCAAGGAAACACACATGGTTTCTGCCAAACTACAAATGATGTTAGGGCAAGTGACCCACTCCAAGCATGGAAGACCAGCTGGGGGAGGATGCAGGGGGTGGGGAGCCCACTGATTACACAGCAGGAATGCTGATACCTACAAAACCAGCGAGGGTTAAAAGGTGAGGGCTCTTGATTCAAGGACGCACTGGGCACATTTTCCAGTTGGAGAGTTACAGTGAATTAAGGTCACTTGGTATTTCAAGTGTTTCCCAAGCTGCTGTAAATGAAGGAGTCTGGAATTACTCCATTCTGAAAATTGTTATCCATCTCGCAACTACCAAGTAGCAGCAAACATTTGCACAAGGGCTTCTAGTGGCTGTAGGTAAACATGCCTCAGATCACCTTACTGTGGAAACAGACTTGTACAGACAGGTCACCGTGCTGCTGCCTGATGGAGGCAGTCTGTATACCAGTCAATTTTCCAGTCCATTTTGTATATAAAAATAGTAATAGGCTCACGGTAGAGAATCATTAAGCCATTAACAGAGCTTCGTGGAAGGCACAGTTCTTTCTCACACACGACCAATCTGAGGACCATCACAGACAACTTCTGCTCACAGCACAGAATTTTCTGTTATACATTTTTAGGTGGAATCACCTAACATAGCTGACATGAACTCTACATCTGCCTAAGAAATGCCCTGGAGCTCTATCTACTACAATCCAAAACTATGACCATGAATCAAAGCCTGCACATCTCTAGACTGCTCCTTCTAAAATGACCCAGAGAAAAGTATCTGGCATAAATTATAAACCTTATAAACCAAGTCTACTGGACACCACTGTTCAGTCACAGAGCTGAACTCAGAGCACACTACAATTTCTGAGTGCCATCTCCCTTCCTGACAGGAATGCAGGTGAGGACTGTCAGGAGCCTTACGTATACATAGGTCACGTGCCTCATTCCTGAACATGCTGCCTTCTCTCAAAAACTAAAAATTTGCTTCTACCACCACCTTCTCTTTGTACCTTAAAAAAAAAAAAAAAGCATTGAGCCAGGAAAGAATAAATGTATATACTTTAAAATATTCCACCTTGAGAAGAACCAAAGATTCAAGGATGCTCTCTTGAAATGGAATTTATGTCCACTGAAATAAGAGGGTATTAATAACATTTCCTTCCTTCAGGCCTCTGGAGGGAAACTACAGACTGATGTCAGCACACTGTAATGGATATGAGACAAAGGAGGTTTCTTCCATAAAATATTGTGCATTAGGGTTTATATTCTAAGCTATAAATATTTAGCAGAGGGTAATATGACGTTTACTAATATTTCTGTCAAAATAGCAGTATCTTAACTGTCATTTTGGCAGGATCGCGCCTCTCTCTGTGATAGTATAGGAAAGCATTGACTAAGCTTCGCTTTTTTTTTTCCTAGAAATGTATTCTGGGTAGCACTAACACCAGAGTTAACCTGAGTCTATGACTCAAAGGGTATAATGCAGCCCTAACACTACACCATAACAGGAAGGAAGGAAAGTGTTTGGTGGCAGAATGTGACTTTGCTTAGGCCTCTACTTTCATTAGCAAGCTTTGAAAATGATTTTGAAATGGATGAGTCTATTGATGTACAATTTTTTTTTAAGTACTTGTGTCTCCTAGAGGGGAGACTTCTTGTTATTAGCTAGTTTTCATGTGTTACCAGTGACAGCAGGATCTGCCGGATAAACAAGCACTCGTGCTGGGTAAAAGCAGCTTCGCTGTAACACGGGTGGGCGCTTGTGAGGAGAGGGGAAAACCTGGAGAATTCAGACCCCTTTTACAGTAGTGACCTAGCCCTAGAGGTTCCCCAGTAGTGATCCTGGAGAACAGACCAGCCTCTGTATCTACAGAGAAAAGAAAGGCCTGAGATTTTTCTGGAGAGGAAATAGAAAAATCAATACGTGTTATACAATGCTGACCCAAGCTACATGTGTTTACAGAGCTTGGGCACACAGAGTCATCCACTTCGAAGGCCTGTTAATCTCAAACCTGTATTTGGACTTCCCAAGAAGTCAACTCCTAACAAAACAACGACTCTCACTGAGCCAAGAAAGTTTTTCATGTACCCACAGCGTATCTGTACAAAACACCCTGAAAGTTCACTCCAACCTTTCCACAAGAAAAAAAACAGTCACTATGAAGAATAATATTTAAGATTTGAGCTCTGGAAGTTTGGCCTCTCTTCTTTGCTTCTACCTTTTCCTCTAGGGATATTACTATAAGACTGATATATATGAATGTATATATAAGGAGAGTTATGACCGTCTGCTGCCCTGGGAACACTGCCCACTTCATTTGTCCTTACAGTACAGTGGTCACACAACACTGACTGTTTTAAAAGGGTCTCTTTCCAAACAGACATCAGACCAAAAACATTTTAAATTTAGATTTATGCTTTATTTAAAAAATTTTTTTAAAGACAAATCTCATTATGGAGTTTCATTTGATAGTGCTCTGGTCTCTCATATAAATGAAAATGCTTTAAAACACTTAAGTTCCTTTCATGATGGATATTCATTTGGTTATTAGACATCTTCCCCTCTGATTGAGATGAGCAGATAGAACGTAAAGACTGAAGACCACCATGTTCTCTATAACTTCAGTACTCTACTAGACAGGAAAGTGAACAACGTCGTAGGATATTTCTGCTCTACCAGACTCTCCCTTTCTACCTTCTGCTTCTCCTCCAAATCACACCTCCAGTTTGTACAGAAGTGGCACACATCACAACAACGATTATGAACTTCTTATATCCTTTTTACCTGCAAAGTGTGTCTTATCACAAGACAATAACCACACACTCTGCCTTTATCCATCACATAACCTTATTTTAAGGAGGTATGAGCCCCCTCGTCTCTTGTGACGGGTTCTTTCCCTTGGCCTAGATCTCACCTCCATCCTGCACTTTCGTTTCTAGGAGCTGGTACACTGAAATCAGTGTACTGGAGAAGGGGTCATTACAAAGTAAACGCTCACGACTGGAACTGTCATCTCATCAGACCACTAAACCTTCCTTGCTTCATCCTTTTGTGAGTACAATTTAATAAAAACTAAACATCTTAACAAATTTAATGCAAAAACTAGGTGTTAAAGGAAAGGCTAATGGTACCCAGGGTATCCTCAGAGATGATTTAGGCAACGAAAAAAAAATGTACCTTGAGCTGGGGAGATTGATTAATCAGCAAAGCAATTTCCTTGGGAGCACCAGGACCTAAGCTCATTTCCAGAGTTAACATGGAAAAGGAAGGTGTGGTGGTAAAAACGTGCCATCCTTGTATTGAAGAGGCCCACAGGCAGATCCTTGAGGCTCTCTGGAGCTGAATTTGATAGCAATAAAAAACGCTCTGGGGGGTGGAGGAAGGTAGTGAGATGGGTCAATGGTCAAGAGTCCTGGATGCTCTTCCCCAGGTACTGAGTTCAGGTCCCAGCGCTCACATGGCACCTGAGATCTGTGTAGAATGTGATCTGATGCTTTCTTCTGGTATGCCGACATACATACAGACAAAATACCTGTAAATATAAAATACATACATACATAAACCCTCTCAAAAAGGGAGAGCTGAGTGGCATCGAAGGAACATTACCAGGCTGTCCTCTGACCTCCATATACTTGCACCCCCACCTAGACACCTGAATCCACACCTGCACAAAATTATGAAAAGGAATGCCTTAGCACTTAATGTCAACAACCTATCAGGCATTAACAATCTATCACTAATATCAAACCACCCTACCAGGAATTAGCAGCTACAAAAGCTTCTTTAGAAGAAGTCGGGGATGAGTATCAGGGAGTGTACTGTAGGCTTACAGATGGTTTGACAACATGCGCAGTAAAGGCTCTGAGGTATGAGACTTCTTCAAAGGCAACAAAGTATTAAAGTGACTTTTCTCCTTTATGTGAGAGTAAAATAACATTCTGCTTTTGTTTTAAGCATTGTAAGATAAATGATTTGAACACCTGTTATTTACAGTAATGGGTGAGAACCTTGGCCAGTAATTCCCTTGTAACAACTCAACATGAAAGAGAGAAAACTAGGTTTTTAATCAAAGAGCATTAGTTTTTGCTTGGTTTTAATATTTCCTGTCTTACTTCTGTAAGAGTTATACTCTGGGGAACCAATTCCCTGCTTTCTTTATGTCTCTTCTAGGGACAGAAGCTCGGGGCTGTAAGCCACCTATAGCACATAGCCTGCACTCTTCTAGAGTTTAGATTCCGACTCTGTCCCAGCTCCGGCTCCACAGGACCCTTCAGGAAGTACTACCTGGACTTGAGATAAACCTTTCCATAAATGTTTGCATGTAGAAGTCACTGCATTTCCTGCTCACATGGATGGAGTCTGCAACTATCTTATGAAGGAACTAGGCGTCTGTAAGAAGAGGGAGGAAGAAATTATTCCCCATGGCTCGTTCACATGCTGCTCTGAAACGATAACAACAACAAAATCCATTCTGGATAAGGACAAAGGTGACCCTCTTCATGTTAAACATCCCCTATCATATTGGTTCCCATCACTGTGAGCAGCTGGGCCACCTTGGACATGGAGGTAAACACGTACATATTTGATTTTGGACACATTCTTCCCTTCAGCACCCTGGGCATCCTCAACCCCAAGTGGAACCGAAGGACTGAAACCCACACAGAACAAAGTCCCAAGTCACAGACTCCACAGGAACAGAGCCACTAATATGCCTTTCCTCTCCCTGGCTCTGTCACTGATAGTTCAGACCAGTGATGTAGCACCCAAGTAAACCAGGCCAGCCACTGCTAGTACCCTGGCTTTCTTTTCTCTCTGCCCTCAAGAATCCACTTCTCTCTGACATTCTGCTTCTCTCCTCAACATGCCCCTCCTATATATAAAGCCCAGTGCCCTTTCCAGGCCATGAGATGGCCCTTCTGTTACCTGCCAGGATTTGAAAGACATGCCCTGCATTGCTGTTTGCCTGCAGTCCTTATTAAACTGTAAGATCACCCTCCAGATCATCCTCCAACATGCCTCCAACTCAAGACATGCCCCAGAGAAAAAGTTCTCTATAATGAGGAACTTTAAAACTGGTCCATATACCTACATTTAAAGAAACTGCATACCGCCTCTTTGGTAAGGCACAAAGTAATCAATTTCTTTTTCTATTTGTTGCTGTTTTTTTAAGACAGAGTCTCACTCTGTAGCCCAAGACCTCACTACATGTCCTGGGCCTGCTTTACATATCTACCTCAATCTCTTCAAGTGAGGACTTAGAGGGGGTGGGGGCAAACAGCACCGGGATAGTAGACGCTTGGACTCTGACATCTTTTTTTTTTTTTTTTTTTGAGAGACATGTCATATGCAAGAAGAAAATGACCACTGCATATCAAAGTTTGTGTGTTTTGTAATTTAAAAGGCTCACCAGCTGACAACAACCTTATCATCCCCGTGGTTCCAAGTGGAAAATGGCGTCACAGGTGCAACTAGACAAGCCTGGAACAATGCGTTCCTGCAAACAGTCCAAGGTAGTTTCTTTTTCCTTTCAAAGATAAAGAACATAACCTAGAAATAATATAACTACTTACGCACAAAGGAAAAAGTTGGCAGTGGCCTTGAGAGTCAGGTTTAAGGGTCTATTTGTCTTTCCATGTTACAAGACGGTAAATGAGCAGGAGAGAGAGCCAGGGCAAGCCTGCTCTCTGGAGCCCACGTGCTCACCAAAGGTAGGAGCACGGTCTACCTTTAAAACTTAAAAGTAAAATAATAATAATAATAATAATAATAATAAACAAAGAAACAGAAGTAGAGGAGGAAAAGGGGGAGAAATTTGTAATGATTTTTTCAGTTAAAAATCAAGTAAACTAATGTTTAGCTGATGGTGGGACATAAAATTTTTTTACTGATTCCATCAACTGAAATAGACTTTCAAAGCAACTGTACACAAACAAAGGAAACTATACAGGTATTAGGCAGAAGAGGAGAACAAAATAGAAAGAGGAAGACCTCACTTAGGAGGAAAAGGTAGGTAGATTTCTATGAGTTTAATGCTGGTTTATATATAACAAGTACCGGGGCATATATGGCTACATAGAGAAGCCCTATCTTAAAAAAAAAAAAAAGGGAAGGGATGTGGGGGGAGAAAACACATCACACAGAAAAATGAACAGAATGGCTTCTGCCTTTGCCCTGAGCATAATCACTTGTCCACATACCAGGGACAAGTGTCCTTCAATCACTGTCCTCCAAGACTGACAGAGCTCCGTAGGACAGGTGCCCTCAAGGAGCTTTGGTAAAGCCAGCAGTCTGAAGAATCACAGAAAGCACAGTCGTCACTGATACATGGAGTGAGTTTCAAGCACTCAATCATGTATCAGCTCCCTTCAATACGGCATGGCAGACTGAGGGACATTCTTTATTAATTCACAGTAAGTGCTCTACTCTGACTACCAAAAAGAACAAAATTCCCATGTACCACTGGAGAGGCAATCCATTTTCAATCTGCCTTCCCTGAGGTAGAAAGTAGTCTTGAGAATCATAACCACGTTTCTGTCTGCCTCCCCACCCCAGTCAACCAATCCACCGCAGTCAACCACCCCACCCCTGCCTCCAAATGAAACTTCGAGCCTCCAGGTTTATGTATAAACAGATGTGGCAGATCCATTCAAAAAAACTGCCATGCATCCAAGCCAACAGCTTCCAGACAGACAGGTTGATAATGTGGAACTGGCTTTAGTTAGAAATCTACCTGGGGTGAGTTGATCTGCCTACAGAACAGTGTACTTCAGGGCCATGTGTCAAGTGTAGCAAAGGGGACATATCACCAGGGATTAGACTGCGAGACTCATAGCTTTACTAACTTACTTCCCCTTAGCTTGTAACCAACCCAACACTGCCATCCCAGCACTCAGTCAGGCAATGGGTTTCAATGGGTTCTACCACTTTTAAGCAGTGGTTCTATGTAAGCATGACTTCTGTATTTTTCTAAAAGTACTTTATTCAGGAAGGTAACAGGGCCACTTTGTAGCCAAGTCCCTAATATACAAAGGCAGGTTGGCAGAGGTTGACTTTATTCTGTTCTGTAGTCCAGAAAGTGTCATGACTTAGAAAAGGGCAAACTACCCTACACCAGGACTTCTCCCCGGGAGGCAGGCTGCAGCACATCTCAACTCCTGGACTCTGGGCCTACCCTTGCCTCAGGGAAGCCAGTCTCATGCTGATGGATGGAGGACGCTCCTGTGAGCGTTCACACTGCATTGCAGGCTTAGGGAATGTCACCACCAAACAGAAATAGTGCTATTTCAATCCTCGACCCAGCTCCAAGAAATCCTCGAGTGGGTGAGAAAGGCTAGGCTCCCTGATAATCAGGAAAGAGGAGAGCAGCAACAGGAGAACAAGCATTATATTTCGGGAGGCTCTCCAAAGCACAGGCACCTGCTCTACTATCTTGTGACCACAGCCTGGTGACAATGTCCTTCCAGAACCAAATCCAAACAAGCCTAGTGAATGAAGAAAATACATGCAAAGCTGGACTTTCCTCTGGGGTTCGAGGTAAAAGGCACAGAGGGGTTTCGTGTTCAGTAAGTATGGAGAACAGCTTATGTTGCCAGGTTCTGAAGAACACGTGCAAAGCCCAGAAGGGCCTTGTGACTGCTGATACATCTGCATGTCCTCAAGCACACAAAGGAACATAAAGTGACTATCTCACTGACCCGGAAAGATCACAGGCGGCTTCACAGTAGCTCTCTTGCAACTGGATGAGCCATTTTCATTCACAATAATTTTTAACTCAGTGGTTAACAATTAGAATACCAAGTAATGCCAATCTGCAATGGTGGTAATTTTTTTCATCAGTTCAGTTAAGTGAGACAAGGAAAGCAGGCTCAAGTTTTCCTCACTTTATTCTTAATGTCCAAGGTTCAAACATGCTGGTCTTAAAGGCTTGGAGTCAAAGCCTTCATAGAGGTCAACCGGAGAGGAAAGAGAACTCTTTTATCTGTAGACTCTGGGTTTAAGTGGCTATATATGCAGAAACCTAAGTGTGCCTGTCATTCTAGAGTACCCAGAGACTGAACACAGAGAAAAATGGGAGGTATGAGATGGAAGGGGCAAAGGAAAGGGTCTGCAGGAGAAGGGGAGAGCTGTGTGGCTGACCACTGAAAGACCAACCATCCCTGAGTAGATCTGAAAGCAAGACCAACAGACCTAGCCTCTGTGCCATGCTCCAGCACGAAGGCTGTGTAGTTATAGTTGGTTTAAGGAAACCCAGTATGAACTCTCCAGATCTACAATTACTGGTATTATCTTTCTTGGTTAGACCTTGTGCCTTGCTTTGCCTGAACAGCTGAATGTCTGAACTATAGATTGGATCCAGGGGAAATTCAGAGAAAAGTATCATGGGTTACTACATATGAGTATGACTGACATAATAATAACAAGCTCCAGTTATCAAATATAAAGTTTGAAATACCTCCAGGGAGTTCCATTTGTCCCTATAGTACTAATAGATGTTCAGGACAAACTCCACAGAAACAACTCAAAGCCATAGTCCATTGAATTCCAGTATCTATGTCCTGGGTACTGACCAACACCACCTCCTTACAAACAGTCCTGAAAAGTAAAGGCCTCTACCCTTGAAGGTATCACTGTTAACTCTGGATTACCTAACACTGAAACCAGCAACTATTTTCTACTTCGTATTCTCAAATTTGGAGCAACGGCAAGTGCTTCCACCATTACGAGGGAGCAGGAACCGTGACAGCTGATGGAAACGAGGATAAAGAATCAAACTCACAAGAACTTCAGGTACCTGTCTGGTACAATCAATTCTTGGTACAAATTAGATATGCACAGTATTACTTCTAAAAACACTCTGTACATTAAGAAAATTAGATTCTATTCCTTGTAACAATAAGTCATTCTCATGAGTTGGAGGTTAATTACTGTGAAGACACCAACCAATCAAGTGAAAAGTTCAGCTGCAAAACTGAATTTTGAAATCATAATTATAAACTACAAGAACCAGGAACTGTTTCCCCCATTTATAAGTTTGCCGTCTTACAGACAAATGCACTTAAATGTGTTCCTGTTCTTTCTGCTTTACTACAAAGTGTCACAAAAAAAAAAAACAAAAAACAAAAAAAACACCTTAGATACGTGTGGCAGGGGAGGTGGCTCACTGGTAAAGTACCTGTCACAAAAGCAAGAGGACCTGAATTCAAATCCCCAGAACTCACTGAAAAATCAGAAGAAGGTGGACAAGGGCAGGTAAACCCTGGGAGCTCTCTGGTCAGCCATTCTAGCTGATTCAGCCACCTGTAAAACTCTAGGTTAAAACATCACATAAGGTGAACTCGGGCGGACACACACATACACTCTCTCTTCCTTCCCCTCTCCTTAAACCTGTACAGAGGTATACTGCATTTCCTAGTAAGATCCCAGCAAGACTGTTTCAGTGTAGAAAAGTTGATGGCAACTAAGTTAGAAACAGAAAGAACTGGGATCAGGTTACCTGATTTCAAAATTTAGGATGCAATGAGATGATTCAAAACTATGTGACACTGGCAAAGAAATAACCCACACTCCAATGCAATAGCACAGAGAGCCTGGAGCAAGGCCAGTGCAGCACATGACTAAGAGCTGACGAGGCTCAAACTCAGTCCAATGGCGAAAGAGCAGTCTAGTCTACAGATGGTGCTCCCAGGGATGGGGGGGAATTCATCCCAACCTGGGAGGAATTGATCCCAACCTTACTCTCATACTTTATTAAAACAAATTAACTCAAGCAGTTCATACAATTCAAAAATTGAACATAAGCCATCAAATAGTAAAGTTAGCAGGGGCTGAGAGGCAGGGGGATCCCTGGAATCTATCACTAGGCAGAGTTCCTGGTTTAGGTTACAAGAGAAAAAAAAAAATCATAAAAAGAAAAACCAGGACACCAGGCTTTCACAAAATTGAGAAAATTTGCTGGGTGAAAGACTGTTAAGAAGATAAAAAGATAAAGTACAGACTGGGAGAAAATATTTACAAACCATGTATCTGACAAAGAGCCTGAGTCTGGAATCTATAAAGAACTCTGGAAACTCAACATTACAAAATAAACAACCTAATTAGAGCAAAAGATGAACAGATGCTTCACCGAAGAGGAGGGTATATAAATAGTAAACAAACACAGGAGAAGGTGTTTGACATCATTAGCCACGAGGGAAATGCAAATTAAAACCACAATGAGATAGCACTCCACACCAGAACGCGAGCACACACACACACACACACACACACACACACACACACACACACACACTAGCGAGCGGTGCGCTGAAAAGGAAGTTAGGGGACCCCCGGTCACTCAGACTTCACTGAGAAGTAGATTATAAAACGACACAGCTACTCTGTTAGGCCATCTTTACAAACAAACAGGCAACTACTATTCTATAAAATAAAAATTAAACTTTTAGACACTTCTCTCAGAAAAGAAAGCTTACTTACATTTGCCAAAATCTGAACAGAGAGAGGTAGATAGGTAAACTATGGGATGTTTAAAAGGAACAATTAGTATAAAATGGCCTTAAAGTGATAACCCTTTGACAGGGAGAATGTATTCTTTGTGACCTTGGGTAAGGAGGTTTATAGTGAGGAAGATAATAGGTAAAGAGATATGGACCCGCACACTGACGGGATGCTTCCTGATGTAGCAACAGCAATTTTCTATTTGCCAAACTATATTACAGTTTTACGAAGTGCTGGGAAAGGGGGGCGGGGGAGGATACGGCAAGAGATACTGCTATTTCTTGTAACTGCCTGAGAGTCTGTGACTCTATCGTCTCTCAGGGATGAAGGGGGTTTTCTTTTTGATAGACATAAAAATATTCCAACAAGTGAGTTAACTTCATGTCTTCTAGTAGGCTAGGCAGGTGGCTTCTTGCAAACCACACTGCCTTGGTTGCAGGACATCATCCAGATGCAGGGCATCTACTGCCACTTCATCGGAAGTCACTGCTCCAAAGAGGGGAACTTAGCTCAAGTGTCTATGTAGAAAACCCATTTTAAGTTAAACTGCATTCTTAGCAAAAGTTGCTATTTTCGTCATAGTTGTTTAGGGACATATATGGTGAAAGCAAAACAATAGACTAAAAAAAAAAAAAATCAAAATATGTTATCGGAGTTACTAGCACGAACACATTTCTAAGTCAATTAGTGAGCTAAGTTCTGACAGGACTACTTGCAAGTAAAAGTAAGCCCGCCCAAGACATCCCTACTTAAGGCTTGTTTGTAATGTAACATAAACACTTAATTTGGTCCATGCAACAGTTTCTTCTGTCCTCCTGACATCACACAGCAGTTAAAAACACCAATCAGAGTGGTCTGGCAGTGAAGGGACAAGGCAAAGTTTCATGCTGGAAAAGGTACTCTTTGAAGCTGCACATAAGCTCTGTGCATGTATAATGTAAAGTGTCGTCTGAATCACCTGCAATAAAGACTCAAGGAAACGGAGAATGTGTATGCGTTTCATTATTTTAAAATACAACCCTAACATATACATTCAGATCACTTTTTATTTGTTGTTGTTGTTTTTTTAAAGACAGGTTTCTCTGTGTAGCCCTCGCTGTCTTGGAACTTGCTCTGTAGACCAGGCTGGCTTCGAACTCACAGAGATCCTCCTGCCTCTGCCTCTTAAGTGCTGGGATTAAAAGTGTGTGCCACCACCAGCAGACACAAATTTAGATTTCTATCAGTTGCAGTTAAGGGGTATTGTTCATGTAATTAAATTGAGTTTTTTTTAAAAAAAAATAAAAGAAAAAGAAAAAAATTATTCCCTTTCATCCCAAATACGTGACTCAGGTTTTTAACTAAATCGAACACCACATTTTGTCCCTTCTTAGAAAGTGATTGAATCGGGAACTCACAAACTGAAATCTCTCAAAGACCTCTTTACAGTAATAGGAAGGTTATTTGTTGAAATTAGTATACACCATTGCAGAATAGACTCCCTCCTTTGTCCACGGGTGTGGCCCTTCTGAAGTGAGGCTCTCAAAGGTTACGACCTCTCCCTCTCCCTTTCCGTCTCCCCCTCCTCTTCTGCCTCCCCCTTATCCCCCAGTACAGGAGACTGCTTTAAAGCATGTGGTACAGGCCTGGTGTGGTCTCCTGTCTGGACAGAGAAGTAGGCAGGACACTCCACTAATGCATTGTCTTTATTTTGGCTTTGGTTGTACTGGTGGCTGTTGATGGGTCAAAGCAGGTAGCACACAGCCAATGCCTGCTGGTTAGGCTCTTCTCAGGAGGTGCTTAGCCTCCTTGGGGGCTTACCGACTATCTCAGGATCCTTGCTGCACGTGGGTACTCCTAGCTACATCTAGGACTCTGGTTGGTATTTATGGAATGGGGGTGTGTGTGTCTACAATTCTAGAAAAGTTATACTTGTGAATTTAACTGCATGAGGCAGTTTGTCGACAGTTGTCAAACTCAGAATTAGGTGGGTTGGATAGACCCTATTTTATTTAAAGAGCATAATGACAGAAAAGTGGTATGAACTTCGGGGGGGGGGTTAGAAGGTGAGCTTTCTCTATTAAGGGCTTTGAGGCAGTAAACAGCTAACCTAAGAATCACAGTTTGGTTCCTTTTTTTTTAATTATTTATTTTTATATGTACTGGTGTTTTGCCTGCATGTATGTCTGTGTGAGGGTATCAGATCCCAGAGTTATAGACAGTTGTCAGCTGCCACATGGGTGCTGGGAATTGAACTCGGGTCTTCTGGAAGAATAGTCAGTCACTGAGCCAACTCTCAAGTTCCCCTAGTTTGGTTCTTATATGATGATAACCCCTCTTTCTGTATCAGTAGGTCTCAAGCCCCATGCCTTGCTCAGAACTCACTCTCTCTCTCTCACTCACTCTCTGTCTCTCTGAAGAGTATATTTGTGAATGTGTGTGTGTGTGTGAGAGAGAGAGAGCGGAGGGGAGAGAAAAACTCTCCCAGTCAGATTTGGGATACATATTCTTTTGCTTATCTTAGAGCAAAACCCTTTTATGAAATTATTAAATACCAATGAAAATGAAACCATCTATAAAAGAGCACCCCCCAAACACACACTAGGTGATCAGCTTTCCCTTGGCTGACGGGCCTTTCACGTGACTATGAACTGTGTAGGCCGGTGCACATGAAGCTGCTCAGTGATGTCAGCATCTGAAACCCGTAGAACTTGATTTCCCTTGACCGTGGAATAGCCCAGTGTGGTCCACATTCTCCATCACAGGCCCCGAGAAAGGCAGTACAGCGAGGACGCAGGGCTCTCCTCTAACCCTGAGCTCGTGATGTGTACATGCTGCTGTTGCTGAGGAAACCTGTAAGGTGGGGCAGGTTTACAAACTTGCCCTACAATCTGTTGATTCTCTCTTAACTTACCAAGAAACATTAACTGGGATGAACTCACTACTTCTATGCAAAAGCACTTGACAAACAACAACAAAATCTAAAACTGAAAACCTAGGTTTCACACATTATAAGCACAATCTCCACCCACTACTCAGGGATTCTCCACAAAACATAAATCCTCCAGTGGAGCTGAAAATGATCTGTTGTGTGATATTTGTAACGGTTGAGTGTGGACATTTACTGCTATCAAGATGATCAGGCAAGTCCACCCACTCCCTGGCCACTCATTCCTTTTTTCTTCAAAAGAAACTGTAAAGCTCTGGGTCTGGCGATGCATGCTTTTAATCTCAGCATTTGGGAGGCACAGACGACCAAATCTCTTGGTTGTTCCAGGATAACCTTGTCAACCCAGTGAGTCCCAGACTAGCCAGGGCTACAATGTAAAAGACTGTCTTAAACAAAACAAAACAAAAAGCAAAAGTAAAGCACCACTAATAAATTCTAAACCTTTTTCACCATTATAGCTTTAAGACAAAACCTTAAAGTTACTTAATCAAATGCTAGCATTGTTTTGAAATTATACATCCATATGTGAACAGATGACCAGGGTGCTATTTCAGCTTTTTATGCTAGGGGAGAATGGTGTTTTCAGCCCTTTCTATATTGTTCAGTAAGACTGTAGATTTCCTGTCAAGATGCCCTGGACCTTTCCTCTTGGACTTACTCCTTGTTATCTAGATTCTATAATTAAAAAGAAATACACTTTTATCACTTCTAAATATATTAAGCAATTCAATTACATTATCCATCTAAACCTTAAAGAGATCCTTAAGGAACTAGCTTGCCTGAGTGAATAGTAGGGAATGATCTGTAATTAGCATGTTAATTTCATCTGTAAATAGGAAATTATGAAACTCAGGGTGCTGAAGAGGGTTCTATCAAGGAGGTTACACAGGCACCTTGTAATCTCATTGACAGTCATTTTGACCACAGAACAATGTTAAATGAGATAATATATTAGAAGGTGCTTGGAGAAGTATCTGGCACGTGAACATTCAATGCTCATGAATGCTTGTTACCACAGATTGAAAAAAAAAAATTCCACCTGATTTCACCCCTGACTCACTGGACAAGTCAAGTTAAAGGCTATGACAGCCTGAACTTTCCATGTAGGACTCTCCAGCAGCTGTAATGTTTTCAATGACCACACTGAATAGATCCCCATGAAGACCCTGCCCATGGAACCTACTGCTCATTGGCTCATCTCCAATTGCTTGGGTCCATTTCGCTTGCTCGCTCGCCATCCTGATGCTCCGGCCTGCTCAGCCTGTTCCCGCTCCTGGACAGACATAGTTTTCTGCTCCAGTGACTGTGGAAGGGATGTCCTCCTCCACAGACTGGCTCTCCTTAAGAGCTAACTTGTCACTACAGCCTAACAGGAGCGCAGGGAACAGTGTTGAGGAACTATGGATCGGCACCAGCGAAGATTTTGAAATGTGCATCTCAAGTCAGGAAAGCTTACTACAGGTGAGATCTTGAACTCCCAAAGCTGCTACCTACAAGGACAGCCTGGACTTCACCAAGCTCAGGTCTGTGCAGAGGAAGAAGCAATATTTACCCACCAAAGTAGAGGGGAGCAGCCAATGGTAGTTACTACAGAGTGGTGCTTACATATAATTCCTGAACAAACTCAATGAAGGAAAAAAAAAAGCCTGTCTTAAACACTGGGAAGAACTGGGGTTGGGGGTGGGGGGGAGAAACAAACCTTCAAGCCTCTCTTTTCAAAACAAAATTTTAAAATCAACTGCATTTTAAAAGTCATTTACATGATGTTGCTGCCACACAGTCACTTGTGCTAGATTACATAACCAGTGAAAAAAATACTTATTCTCTTGGGAATTTCCAGAAGTCTGTCGCAGAGCCAAAATACACTGACCTTGAGGACATTGTTCTTCAACAAAGTAGATGTACTGCACGCTGAATAGATGTTACTACCTCGTACTGAGCACGCAGCACCGAATGCTCTCATACTCAATGACCTGACGGAGATGCTACGAAGAATAATACATAATTTTTAATCTCATCTAAAATGTATTATGCACTTCCAGAGTACTTAAGAGAAACTACTCTTCTGCTCTTCGGGGTTTGCTGTCTATTCATCAGAAGACAGACAGCTGGTTTGGGGGCTGGTAATGGGTTTTTCCATTGTTTGTGAAAGACAGGGAGCTACGGATATGCTAACTTCCACAGTGGCTACAGAGACCAGTCATACGGAAAGAGGTCACTACCAGAGATCTGCTGCATGTGACACACTGGCTCACACTTTGAGGGCACTATTGAGGCCCCTGGGAAGGAGGCGGGTGCTGTGGGAGTGCAGAGGTGAGCTGCAACAGGGCAAGCTGACTTCCTCATGCCACAGGACACACATTGATGGGGCCAAGGGAGGACACAGCTCAGAGATAGAAAGCCAGGCAGAGACAGCATGCAGATAGAAAGCAGGACCACCCCAGTCCACTCCTCTCCTCTGAGAAGGCCCCTCTTACTGCTCCTCATATCAAGGAACCAACAGGTTACAGTCCATGAGCCACTAGCCAAGCTGGGTTTTTGCACCATATGCCCAACATGAACACTGAGTAAACCGAAGCCCCTCTCTGGGTCTCTGTTTTCTCATCTATAAAATGGCTGTGTAGCCAGGCAAGTTCTGAACAAGGACAAGTGAGTGACCATGAACCAGGTCCACAGCTTAGAGAAGGACTGTAGAAAAGAAGCAGTCAACAGAGGCAGATGGGCAAGGCTTGTAGCTCTCTGTCACTTTCAGTCACTCTTGCATGAGCTGGCCATGTGGTCCACTAACTGGTGGTCTCAGGACCTATTTCTGCTCTTGGTTCTCTCAACAGATTAGTCTGGAACCAGCTCTCACCACATTCTGCACTGCTCCTGTAGCACATCTAGCTGTTACGAATCAGGTGCTCAATCCATGCCTGCACACACAAAACAGCAGCATCTGGCTTCACTCACATTCACTTTGGAAAGCCTACATCCTTTCTCCTATTTGACTACCAGTCTCTTCACATGTAGCCACATGTGGAGCCTCCAGAAAACACTGCTGGTGGCTTCTCAAAAAACACTCACAGTGCTCCCAAGCCGCTACTCTCTGTGCCCAGAGTGGACATCTGCAGTGCTGGTGTGCACCTAAGCTCTCTTCCTTCTGTTAAGATACTGTTCTCTCCATCAGCCGTCAAGGTGCACAGGGCCCACCTTCCCGTGCACTGTGCCTCCAGCCTGTGCTTTACTGCTAATGTCCTAGACCTGTGTAACTACACTCAGGCCTACCCAGCATGACTTCATCCAGATGGCTACAATGGCCTGGAGAAGCTGCTTGTTCCATCACTGAGATGTTCAGCATGAGATTCCAAAGCCACTTGCACCATAGACATTCGCCACCATCTCTCCTCACTGCAGGAGGATGCTATGGCATTCTTGTATGGGCCACACAGAAGGCTGTGTCCTAAACCATCACTTTCTTTCTTGAGGTCTCTAGAAGCTCACTCCATCCCGCTCTCCAACCAATAAAAACTAAATTCAAAATAAGAATCATTCCTCTTCAGGGTTTGTAATAGTGCTATAGATAAGCTCCATTGATAGAATGCTTGCCTGAAGACCTGGGTTTAATCCAGCAACACATAAGCTGGGCTGAGTGGCACCTGCCTGTGATCTCAGCACTCAGGAGGGAGAAGCAGAAGGATCAGAAGTTCAGGTCATCCTTAGGCTGCATGGGAAGTGCACAAATACTTAAGAGCATGTCCACCCACACAACCTACCCTCTACCCCCTAAAAAAGAAGAAAGGCTCCTTACTGTCCCCACTTGTAACTTTGTAAGGCACATTTACCTAGTCTCTTTAAGCCTGAGTCACTTGAAGGAAGGAATGGTCCATTTAAAACAAACTAGAGAGAGCAGCTCCAAGGAGTGCCTGCCTCCCTTCTGGGGCAAGCTCAGAACCCAAACAAAGGCCTGATAGGCACTTTCGTGTGTTTTGGAACACTGGCCCCTCCTGGCCCCCTCCCACCCTCCTGCTGCTGTGGTGGCACACGTGGGCTGGCACAGCACCCTGGGAAAGAGACCACAGCCCTCCCTGGCGCCCAGTGATTATAGGGCAAGGCTGAAAGCAGCAACAAAACCGAGAAACAAAGCCTTCTGTGAAACCAGAAACCACAGGAGGTCACAAAAACAGCAAGAACTTAGAAATCCCAGAAGCCCTTTGGTGAGAAGTTCCTCTAAGCACCTGTGTCCAGCTCTGAAACCGGCAGCTTGGCACACACCAGAAACAACAGGAGCACCAACCAGGCTCTCCTCCAGGAAGACCTAGGGCGTGATGGTTTAAGATGCTTGCCTATTAGGTTCATCAACAGACTAACACGATAGGCAGCAACTGTTTTAAAATCATTATTATTAAGGCAGACCGCATCATTATACAGGGACACACATTGGACATGTGGCATTAGGCAAGTAAGTGCAGGTGAGGGAGATAACACCAGTGGTTAAGTGAGGGTGGACATTCACACACATACATGTGCTCTTCGACAGCTATAGGCTCAAGCATAGGCTGGGTAAGTGGTTCTTAAAAACACCATGGAATGTGGAATATTATGTAAACACAACTCCGCTACAAACTAGTGTCTCTCTTTTTGAAAGAAACCTCTCTCGTGCCCACTAGCCCTCTCCTTCTGGGAGTTTAAGGGAAAAATCACCTAAAGAGAAAGCCAGAGCCAGTCAAAAGCTGCCTAAAGGGTGTGCAATTACATGTGATTTAGAAAGTCTCTGTATGATTAAAGGCAGAAAGATGGCTGAGTACTTGGCACCGGCTTGGAATTGTGCTTAAGCAAGAGCTCTTTCAACTCTCCGCCCTCTTCTCCTGGTGCAGAGTTCCCTGACGGGCACTAGGGTTGTTCAGCAAGGCAGTGGTTCTCCAGGTGTATTTGCAGAGCAGGAGGGGTGCTAGGGAGTTTCTCAGGCTTGCAGCCCTTAATCTGCAGAATCACCCAAAACTCAGGGCTGGGACCTAGTCTGGTGACCCTGAGCAAGTCTCAAGGGACTCCAAATGGAAGCCCCATAGCATCAGCTCCATACCAGCATCCCAGTGACATCCCTCAATTACTAAGCCAGTGCCGTTTTAGGCTTTCCTATATTAGACCAACCAAACATGCCTCACCATGCCTTGCCTAAGAGTTTCTTCCTCCATGTATGGCTTTAGGGAACTCCAAAGGAGATGTAATTGTGGTAGTGGCAGTGGTAGGCAGCCCAGGTCAAGACTAAAGAAGAATAATGAATTGTGCCATGAGCCCCACACCTGCTTGCAAAGGTCCTCACCAGCTTTCCAAGTACTCATGCTTTGTCCCACCCCCAGAAAGGGTGATTCAGTCCATCTGAGAGGGAGGGAGGCAGCCCAACCTTGGCACTAAAAACACCCCTGGAGTGATTATAATGTGAAAACAAGTTTAGATCTGTTACATTCTGTCACTATAGCACTGTGCAAACAGATCAGGCAGGGCTCGAGGGCAGAGAGGGGAGCGAGGAGAAGGAGGCCTAAGTCAGGTGTGTATGTGGGAATCACCCAGCTAGAGCTGGCACCAGGGAAGGCCTGCATAAATCACTAGAGAGGTTCCTTTAGAGGGCTAAGGCTGGGACAGAGGCAGGTGGTACTCTCCCTCATACACGCCCCAGGAGGAGCCAGGACTTAGCCAGGTAGTGTGTATGAAGTGGGTCAGGGAGATCCCGGCCCAGCTTCCCTGATCTAATAGTCAACAGCCAGCTGAATGCTGCCATGCTCTCTCCTTTTTACATCTACCCATTTTAGTTGTGCTAAAATGTAGCATAACGAGGTCAATCATTTTGATACATTTAGATATGAAAGTAGCAGTATTAAATATGTTCACCCTGTGTGTGGGTATCACTACCATCTACCTGTAAAACTTGCAGAAACTCAACACTACAATGTCTGTCTTCCCTGAACACCAGTAGTCACTATTCTACAGCTGCTGGCTCTGTCCTAATGAGACCACTGGATGTGTCTTTGGGTGACTGGCTATTTCATTAGCATAATGACCAGACATCTACATTGTATATGTGCCAGAATTTCCCCCATGTTTACAGCTCAATGATATTCTGGATTTTAAACGATATTATTGTCAAGTATAAAATCCCAACCCGCTAGTCGAGTTTTGCAATTTTTTTTTACAACAGGAAACAGATGTTCTGATTCTTCTGTGATAGACGGTATCTTTGAAGGTAGTCGCTATTTTCAATCTCTGTCGTTTGGGGAGAGGGAAGCTCTGATGAGCTCATGTCACCTTTGGCTTAATCTCATCTTAAGGGTGTGCCTGCTGTACCAGCACAGCTCAGACAAAAAACTTTAGGCACTACGTACAAAAGAGAATGTTCATCTACACCCTTCTAGGATCTCATGGCTTATAGGATACTGCAAGTTGATCCGAGTGTCAAATTTCCACATGATGCTTGTTTGGGCTGTCATTTTAATTAAAGGAATAGACAATGTATATGTCAGCTGATTTTCCTTTTACTTGGGGAAACTGACTTGTCTCACATGATCACAGAAACCTTAATCTTCTTTACCTAGGCAGACTTTCACGAAGTTCAACTTCCCAGAAAAAAGCAGCCCTTGTTTGTCCTTTAGAAGGGTAGGTGCTTGCCCAGCCCCCAACATTGTCTGGATGGGAATATAACGCATGAATCATCTAAATACATTAAAAGATTCCTTACAGATGAACACCTGTAATCCTTTGCATTTCAAAAGCTTTCAATTATTATATAGATGACGTGCAGTCAGACCTTATAAAAATCCATGCATTTAGTTCAAGAAAGACTCTGTTCACAGCTTGGAGGTTTCTCTGGAGAGGAGCTCGGGGCAGTATGTGTGAGCACAGCAGTGATGCATTGATTCTCTCTGAGCTCAGCTGGGTAAGCTGACCTCTCCTCACCCTAACTGCAAACATACCATGAGATGCAGGACACTTGAGCTACTCTGACTGTTGGAAAACATTCAGTGTCTCCCTGCCTTTTTTCTTTTTTTTTTTTTTTTTAAATGCCAGTATCTCAGGAGAAGGAAGGAGGGAGTTCGTGGGATGGCCTGAACACCAGTAACTTGATTAGCGTGTGGCTGGTAAACAAAGAACACCCTGCACTCTTTAACAACCTCCAATAATGAAAACAAAGAAGCCAGAAACCCAAGCTCGACCTTGACCTGAAGGCTTTCTACTCTTTTATTACTGAAAGTGCTCAAATTTCTTACATAAATTGTTGCCTATTCATAAATGAACTGCCAAGCCTGGGATCCACGCCTTCCCGGAAACACAGGGCCCCACAGGTGATCTCTCTGGGCCTGGATCAGGGCAATGGTCTATGGGTAACGTTAGTTTTTTGAGCATCAATATACATAAATCTTTAACACACTTCTACAAATTCTATTCTTAGGGTTCTTTCCCCATACTGAGTAAACATGGCATGTATCAGTCAACATCATTATCTACATAGAGTCGTCTCTATTCAGAGGAACCTTGGAACCCTGAATTGAAATAGTGAGGCTAAGGACAGAACAAGATGCACACAGGGAGAAAGGGGACTGAGGATGGCCTTCAGAAAGGAATTCCACAAATGCTCACAGAAGCCATCATGTGCGGCACGCTGGAGACAGGACAGAGGCAGCAGCAGTATGTGTCAGTCATCTTTCTTTTTTTTTTTTTTTTTTTTTTTTTTTTTTTTTTTTTTGGTTTTTCGAGACAGGGTTTCTCTATGTAGCCCGGGCTGTCCTGGAACTCACTCTGTAGACCAGGCTGGCCTCGAACTCAGAAATCCACCTGCCTCTGCCTCCCAAGTGCTGGGATTAAAGGCGTGCGCCACCATCGCCCGGCTTTTTTTTTTTTTTGGTCAGTCATCTTTCTGATCTCCACACTCGGCATGCGGAGTGGACGAAAAACGAACAGTACGGATGGAGCAAAGACACACCATAGTGCTATGGGTACCTCTGCACACAGTGACGATTTAGTGCTTATCAATGCAGCTCAGTGTCAGCCTCTAAATAAAGTCACAAGTAGCCAGGCTCAAACTTTAAACACTCACATAGACTGGCAGGGGAGCCTGGGATGACACGACGGGGACTTCTCATGTGAAGTTTGTTTACAAAGAAAATGTTAATAATCTCCACTAAACAGGATGAAGTATTTATTTAAATTTGCTTTTTTAAAAAAAAAAATCTAAAGACTTCTGTAGCAAAGGATGGTCAGCCCTGGAAACATATACACAACCACCAACATCATATAGGCTAAACAGACTGTATTCATGAATACAATGACTATGTACTGAGAAACACACACATACATACATACACATGCTTGCATGCAAATATAAAAACAATTGATGAAAAAAACAGGAACATTTTTTGTTGTTGCCGTCATCCCCTCTCCCCCTAAAAAAAATAGGGCTTCTCTGTGTAGCCTTGACTGTCCTTGAACTCACCGTGTAGACCAGGCTGGCCTTGAACCTGGAGATCCACCTGCCTCTGCCTGCCAAGTGCTGGAATTAAAGGCATGCACCATCACCACCAGGGCAAAACCCACAAATTTTAAAGACAACAAAGAGATATGGGAGGGTTTGGAGAAAGGAGCAAGGGGAAATGTGGAAATTAATTATAACCTAAAACAATAAAAGATAATTAAAAAAAAAAGTTAAAATAACAGGAGATCGAGTAATCATTGTTTTGTAACAAATACTGCCATTTCACCTTGTCTAGTAGATGTTTTAATGCTGAGAACTGAGAGGCTGGGCTGTGCACTTTTGCTTTAAAATCTGATTCCTCTTGCATAATGCCACAGTGTAGAAAGGGCCTCAGACTGTTTTCCTCAGAAAAGGGATTTGGAATCAATAAAAATCAAAATTGTTAAAGATCTCAAAGAGGGGTGTGTTGGCCCATGTTTATAGTCCTAGCTACTAAAGAGGATGAGGGGGGGTCTTTGGAGCCCAGGAGTTTGAAGCCAACCTGGGCCATATGGGGTTGCGGGGAGAGGAAACCTACCTCATGCCAACAAAAGTGGTGCAGCAAAAACAGAAATTCCTGGACACACAAGCTCATCTAATGGACTAATGGATGAACAGGAGGCAGATGGCACAGACAGGAGCTTTTATGTCTCAACTGGCCCCAAGAGCCCAATGTCCTCTAGCAGGTGCTATCAACTCAAAGCTTACCTCTCATTGGCAGAAGGCACAAGGCCCCCATCTAGCTGTGTGATCTGCTGTCCAGAGACTGAAGAACTCTGGGAATTTCTATTCTTTGGCAGCATTCTCCAGAACACATCACCCCACACACAAATATTCAAGCGATGCTGAGGATTCTGACTTAGGAGGTAAGACAGAGCATTCCCCACCTCTTCCCTAGCCTAACGACACCAACAGGGGGCACCCTAACCTGCAGGGATGCTATGTCCACCACCACAGCAAACCCAAAGGACTCAAGAGAAAAGCGTTCATGGTCTCTACCTTGGCAGTCACCTATTTTAACTAAGAATCAAAGATATTAATACCCTAAATCCTACTGTTCTGTTTTACCATGACAAGGGGAAGATGCAAGCAGACTGCTGTGCTTGTAGCTGTTGACTGTCAACAATAAAACTATTTTCTGAGTTATTCACAACTGTTAAAACTCATATTTTTCATTTTAAGAGCCTTTTGAGGAAGAAAAATAAACTTTTTGGTTTCAGTTTCTCAAAAATCTGAGGAAGATGTGAATAACAATTCAAACAAAGCCCAACCAGTTAAATACCTCCTGAATGGACACATGCTTCTCTCCAGGGTGTAACCCCAGAGTCAGGGCATGGAATCAGAGCCAGCCTGGTCAAGAGGAGGAGGGGGAGAAGGAGGGGGACAGAGAAAGAGAAAGGGGAGGGGGAAAAGAAAGAGAAGAGGGAGGGGAGAGGGAGGGCATGGAATTGGAGCCAACATGGTCAAGTAAAGGAGGATGGGAGAGGGGAAGAAGAGGAAAAGGAGGAGAGGGGGAAAAGGGAGAGGGGAAGGGGGCAGAGGGGCAGAGGGAAAAGGAAAGAAAGAAAAAAAATCTATGCCCCAAACCCACTGGTATCTCATCTAACCCAAGAAAAACAATCATGCCAGAACCATTCCACCCAGAGAGCAGCTATTAAGCGATTACATTAAGAATGCATGTAAAACGTAGCTATTTATAGCTAATGATCCAGAGAATGCAAAGAAAACAAATATGGATGAGAAAATAAATGAAATCCTAGTGAACCATGAGAAACTCCTATCTGGTTTTATAATTGCTGGCCAGGTGTCACTAGGAGGGTGGACAGCTTACCAGGCAGGAGGAGTAGAGGGCGTGCCTAAGTGGTTCCACTCGCACACCAGGTGGCCCTGGGATAATGTGGTCCGCTGGATCTGCTGGAGTCTTTCTAGAAATAGGATTATGAATTTGTGACTTGGGTAAGTAATCTCCTGTTGAGATTTTTTTCATAGTAAGGTGAATTAACAGAGTAACTGAGGTGGCTCTGCATTATAGGTAAAGGGAGATCATAGCACTTCAAGAGGTCATGTTCTAATGCCTTCAAGAATAATCAAAATGGGGCTGGAGAGCTGGCTCAGGGGTTAAGAGCACTGACTGCTCTTCCAGATGTCCTGAGTTCAATTCCCAGCAACCACATGCTGTCTCACAACCATCTGTAATGAGATCTTATGCCCTCTTCTGGTGTGTCTGAAGACAGCTCAAATAAATAAAAATAAATCTTAAATTAAAAAAAAAAAAAGAATAATCAAAATGCTTGCTTCCTACCACAACAGGTAGAAGTTAACACTATCAAAATCTTAAAACAGGATGAAGAAGGTGCCACAAAGATGTCAGGTTGGATCCCTGCGACCTGCAGAGATGACTAGTCAAGCAATACATTATTCAGGCCCCCATTCTACTCAAATCACATACACATATCAACAAGGACAGGCCTGCTCCTGCGTCTGCCAGGTCACTACAACATTCTGTATGATCCTCATAACAAACTGGTGCTGTTTCCCCTGTTGTGGTGGTGACCAAAGCTCAGAGATGTTGATTAAGCAGCTTGCACAAGGTATCATCAAGAGGCTTTCTGCCAGGAGGTCAGAGCTCCTTCTCTCTGCTTCGAAGTAAGAGAGAAGTAGAAGGCAATTTCACTCGGAGCTAAAAGCACTAATGGTCCCCTAAATGTGGCTCTCGATGTGCTAATGGACAATAAATTCCTCCCTTCCTCCAAGGAAAAGTTTGTCTTTAGAGGTTCCCCGGGCTGTAGAAGTCACCTGTTCACAGCCCTGTGAGAAACCAGTTTTTCTATGCTGTTGGGACAGCTGAAAAGCACAGTGTTTTAGTTACATGATGACTTGTGCACATAGGAATCAACAATATGTAAGTATATGGTTTCACTGCAGAAAGAATGAAAAGGATGAAATGACGCGCTTCTTTCAATGCGTCAAAGTTCTCGTTAAATCATTCATAAAATTGGAATTTTCGAAATAACGTACTTCGCCCTTATTTGGTTAAAGCATAAACCCAGTAAGCAGAAAATTGAGGGGAGTGAGAGGCAGGAATTAGAACAAAGATAACTGCAGTGGAGCCCTGTGCTCAGCGAAGCTCGTGGGCTGGGAAAGGGATTTCTAGGGATTTGGAAAGCCTGATGGGACTAAATTCATCACTTGGGTGATGGGACAGTTCATTACTGTCGAATTTAAGCCTAAGAAATAACAGATTAGGGGAATTCTGGTTCAGAGGGAAAGCTCTTCAGGTTTGTCTTCAAGACTAAAGATGCCCTCTTAGTCCAGCCTCTCACCCTTTGCCCTAACATGCTGCTCCAGATCTGAACTTCTACAAACTGCCTTTCTCCCTGTCCTAGCCAGTGAACAAAACTGGAAGGCCCCCCTCTCCAGGGTGTACCACATGCATGCTCATCATACACTCTTCTGTAGCACAGCAATACCCACTTGTTAGACAGCCCCTAACTGGATCACCAAGGTCTTGAGGGTGGTCACTGAGAGTGGTCCTGGGTCCACAGCTAAGTTCCACTGTGTAAAGGGTGAAAGAGTGAGATGCCCCCATGTGAGGAGGGATCGCTACAAGGCTGAAGTACTGCAAAGACTCTGGCTGAAAGTAAGATCAGCTCAGACCACAGGGATGATCACATGCTAGCTAACACTGGATGTTTCTCTCAAGTGCTTTCACCTCTACCCCCAAGGCCTCCTTCCCATTTCTCTGTGTTGGCAAGATTTGTGGTTTTCAGAGTGAGATAGGGACAGAGAGGAGCCCATCACACAAGAACAGCATTCACAGCTATCCTAGAACAATGACGAAGATGTCCAAGGTCCTGGATTTATGCAATAAAAAGCAGATCTTCTGGATAAACAAAAAATTCATTATGCTCACACAATGGAATACTACTGAGCCACGAAAAGCAATGAAGTCCCCATACCTGTTCTAGTGTGGGTAAGGCATAGCAATAGTAGATGATGAGACATACTGCATGTGATCACTTATATAGTGAGCATATAGAAGAGATGAATCTACATAATGTATAGAGAGCATATAGAAGAGACGAATCTACATAATGCAGACCAGGGTTTGCCAGCTGTTTTAGAGAACTGGGAAATAGGAGGCATTATGACGTGGGTTTCCTTCTGGGTTGATAAAGATATTTTAGGATTAGAAATGATGGGTCACTCAACAGTATGAATATACTAGATATCACAGGACTGTTCAGTTTCAAATGGCTAGCTTACACTCTATGAATTTTACTTCAATAATAATTTTTTTTTTTTAGCAAATCTTCTGCCACATACATCATAATGAGACTTTTAAAAGAGATGTTTAAAAGAGAAGGTCTGGGCACACATGAGCACGCACCACCGGAATTCACTTTCACATTCTTGTCACCTAAAAATATACCTTGCAAAAATTTTAATAGGTTGAGTGTTTTCTATCATTGTTATCTCTAAAAACACTTCACAACATCCATGTCATGTCTTTATTCCTGTGTTGAACAACTCTACTTGTAATGAGGGCCAGATTACCCTTGTTCAGTAGAAGTACCCAGCATTCCCATGTATATACCAACGTTACATGTGTGTGAAGAACCAAAGTTTTAGCGCGAACACACACACACACACACACACACACACACACACACACACACACATCTACCTACCTACCGGAATAAAGGTGAAAAAGGAAAAAAGGAATGACAACAGAAATACCTACCAAAGCTTAACTTTGACTATTTCTCTATCCCATTTTAAATGACACTGTTTTAGGTGGCTTTTGCTGATTAATAAGGAGGAAAGTTATATCCCAGCAAAGACACAAAAGCTTCACGTAATGAACAGCTAATCCCGGAGTGAAGAGGTGTAGGCTGGAGGAAGACGGGTGTTAAATATGCAAATGGAGTGTCTATTTATTGCTAATGCAGACACCAGGAGAACAAATCAGATGCAATGCACCAAGTGTTCTCATCAACAACATTTGCTTTCTCCAGAAGAATCAACAAGCTAGACCATGCACACATAACGGGTCTGTCTCCTGAGCACCTAGGAAACAATGTGTGTGCTCTAGAAACACACATCGCCATGGAAAGCCAGAGCCAGGCTCACCTGAGACACAGCTCTGCAGAATATGTACAAACGGCCATTCCCCTTCCATTAGCATGGAAGCCAGATTCTCTAGACTAGGTTGGTACCAAGAAAGTAAGACTCCGCACAGTGATATCCTACACTCATCTTTCCTTTATCTGACATCTGGCAAGAGGAGACCATTGAGGATTGCACCACTGTAAGAGGCTTTCGTGAATTTCATCAAAAAAAGCAAACGACACCTCTCAAGAAAGGTTGAGTGACATCTTCCTTTTCCCTTTTATTACTGTAGTATTCTTTGTTTGGACTGTTTCTAAGAATGGGTAACCAGAAAACACAAGAAACATGTCTTCTTACATAAAACTATCAAACTGGGCAGGGACCCAGAGCTCCCAAAACAGAATCTCCATTTTGCCAAAAAAGATGACCTAAAAAAATAAATAAATAAAACCCCACAAAAACAAAAAACTCCTCCTACATGCAAACAGGGAGCCAGTCCTGACATACTCTGGTATCACAAGTGATGCTATGTGGCCTTCCACGGCTGGCCAAGGCAGCACATATCTGCAGTGCTGCAGCGTCACACACTCAGCTCTGCTGGAGACACACAAGTACCATGTAAATGGTCAAAATGTTCAAGTCTCGCAGTAAATAATGGCACTTATATTACAGCTATCGTTATAAAAATCTGTAACACTTCAAGAGACCATTATGGAGCTATTAAAAAGATTTTGCACTCAGTTTTCAAGATGACTTAGGCAGAATGCCACAGCTACAATAATTACTTTATTTATCACTGTGTAAACGGACCTTAATGCTTCATTAAAAAAGAGAAAATGATAGTGCTCCCAAGCAGTAACCAAGCAAAACGTGGCAGCAAAGGCAGTGGTCCTGCCTGCAGATACTGGTGGTCTTCCTGGACACCAAGTAAGTCTCCACATACTGTGGGACAGGCACTTAGACGGCTGGAAGAACTAGAGATTAGCAAGGTTAAGATACCCTGCCTGAACCTCAGACAGCCAGAGCAGACAGCTCCTTCATTAACAGGTTACAGGCACTTGTAACTTTTACATTTGACACAATATTCCAACAAAGTATGTATCGAGGAATTAGAAGCAGCTTGAAAATATTCATTTAGATCCAACACACTTTTTCAGATACCCAGAAAAATTCAACAACAACAACAGAAAGAAAGAGAGAGGGAGGGAGGGAGGGAGGGAGGGAGGGAGGGAGGGAGGGAGGGAGGAAGAAGGAAGGAAGGAAGGAAGGAAGGAAGGAAGGAAGGAAGGAAGGAAGGAAGGAAGAAATTAAAGCCTTGGGACAGTGGCACCAAGTCTGATAACCTAAGTTCAATTCTTCCAACTCACATTTTGGAAGGAGTGAGCAGTGCCCTCTACTCTCCACAAGTGTGCCCTGATGTGTATGCCCATACATATACATATAACACACGCACACTAAGTCAGTAAAGACAAATAAATAAAAGTATTGTAGTTGTCATGGAAGTGGTTAATAAATCTGGTGACATACGTGCATAGCAACAATTTCTAGGCCCTTATTTGTGCTGGCAATTTTGCAAGGACATAAGCTATTTCTATAGTACCCTGCTGCAATAAAAGACATGTGCATCAGACAGAGAGAGAAGGGGAGACTTCTACTGTGCAGGGGTCTGGTATTTTTCCACATCAAACTAAATCACAGGGATGCTTTGGCATGCACCCCCATGGCTACCAAGAAATCGGAAAATATACCAAGTAATTTAAAATACTACACAGAAACAAGACTGTCCTTGAAATGATGATGAACATCCAGAGGGAAGCTAGCGTCGAAGCCCTTTCTAGGGTGCCCGAGTGCCACTTTGTATAATTAGAACATGACTCTTAAGTCACAAACACCTGCATCAAGATGCCAATGACAATGTTCCAATCTTAACCAAGATGGTTAGGCATTCTGCATCATGTTTTCCAGTTGTGAAAGGAGGAAATGCCACCTCTTCCCGTGTGTGCACACACCTACATGCACATAATGAATGCTATTAACAAAAATTATTCCATTGAGAGGACATATTAGTATCTATGGAGTGATGTTGGAACAAGGAGGAAAGTGCTGGTTGGGAAGAAATAGCCTTTTCTGAAGGAGAAACGCGTGCTGTCATGCTTCCTTTATATAAGCACTACAATTCCCTGAGGCTTAATTGAGAGCAACTGTACTCCATCAGCGTGCCATTACTCTGAATGCGGCATCCAGTGGCAAGCAGCCATCTGTACCTTTTTCTGCCTCCATCCCACAATAGAGTAAATGAAATTTACTCTCATATAATTGTATGAGAAAGACAATGGCCTAAAGAATTATACTTGACCCTGCTTCTGGAGGAGTAGCAAGGAAAGTGGTCTAAAGAACTTCCCTGTAGTTCATTGGGTTAGGGCCTTTTGAGCCTCTAGCAGGCCTCAACATCTCTGTGGTTAACAGACATGAAACTCTATGGAAGCCACCTTCGGACCCTGGTCATTCTTATGACCCAGTGACTCAGGGAGGGGCTTCTGTGGACCGTAAAACTGCTACCCATCCTAGGGGCACAGAGCATTTCTGCAGCAGTGTATTTGTTTCCTGAGTAGGCATCTGATACCTAGCAGTCCCTTCTTGAGACAGGAATGACTTCTGAGAAGACCCATCAGCAAAAACCATGACTCACTGAAGACAGCACACGGGCCTGGGGCAGAGCGACCAAGCTGGACTACAGTGGGTGGTACTCATCAAAGAAGAATCGACTGCACAGGAGAACCTAAATAGAAAAGTGAGAACACACATACACTCTGTCTTGAATTTAAGTTTAATCTTTTAAATAGAACAGGGGAAAAAAAAAAAAAAAACCACTGTTCTTGAGTGCTGAATTTATATTCTAGAGGATTAAGGAAAAACAATGGGAGGATCCACGAGTGAGAACATGAATTTAGGACTGAAAAAGATCACTCTGGAGACAGATCCTGGGGTACACGTGGTAGGACCTAGAGACTGGCAGATAAAGCCTCGTCACAGGAGAAGAGTTAGTGATTTGATACTGGCATTTGTTTTGGGGTAGGGGTGGGGTGGGGTGGTAGAGAAACCTGTAACAGCAAGTCACACAACAGGAAACAATGCACCTTTCCAAACTTTGAGGTCAACATGGGAACGGAGGGGAAAGTGAAGTATATGACAAGCTAGAAAACAGGCGTGTAAAAATATATTCATTATCACAGTCTGCACAGAAAGGCAGAGTCTTCAGTTCAAAGACAAAATTGTCAACCTGGGGGAAAGAGATGACCCAGCTCTCCTTAAAACAAACCTGAGATTTACACAAAACAGACGAACAAGAAAGGTGCCAAATGAAGAGCTGAAGTCACAGAGAAAAGCAAACAAATGTGGCAACTGGTGAGTAAGAGCCAGGGCAAACCTGACAAAGAGGGATGCTGTACATGACAGACTCAGCTGGGGCTGGAGGGTTGGCTCTGCAGTTCAGAGCACTTGCTGCTCTGCAGAGGACCAGGAGTTAGTTTCCAACACCCACGTGTTGGCTTACCACCTGGCTACAGTTCCAGGGGATCCCATATCTTCTTTTCACTTCCATACTTCCATGGGTGTCAAACATGCACACAATGTACATACCTATCTCACACACACACACACACACATCCACAACAGTCACACATACATATAAAATAAGTAAATGTATTTTTAAACACACTCTTAAGGTGAAAGTCAAACAATTAGATACTTTAACATTCTTCTCCATTTGACAGTTAACAACAAACAAGGACTTGAAAATAATGCAACCAGTTGAGTCTGATTTACTAAACACAAAAATGAAACCTCTATTTAAAAACAAAACAAAAAAAACTGACTTGGTTTAAAAATTAACTATGTTCTTGGACTCAAATCAACCTCAGTAAGTTCCCTCAGAGAGGTCTCAGAGATACATGTAGAGATTATAACAGAGTATCAAAAGGTAAAGAGAAACTTGGCCACAAACGGCTAAGCAACCTCAGGATCAAAGGCCAAGCGGGTACCTTAATTACAAGACACCTAGAAAATAACCGATACCTGGTGACTCTGAAACAGAGGTGCGGAGTAAAGCTGCCCTCCTTCATGAAAACTTTCCACTTGGATGCCACTGTTTTGGGAAGCAAGGTGGATGGTCATTTTAATAAAGTTCAGTCAAAAGTAATGTAATAGTGATTTTTAACAGGTTACCCACTAAAAATAAAAAAACAAGGTACCTAAAAGGTTAGTGTAACTAGTACTTTAATGACAGCAAGTCACATAACCCTCTATAAAGCTTGATCTAGAAAGAACAAAAGCCCCAGTGTTAATGAGGAATCGGATATTATCAGAGGAAGGGATATTATCATGTATAGCATGGGTATTAATGACAATAGTGCAAGTGCACTAACTCTGGGAAATGGTCTTAAACTTGAGATAAACCGATTACCCAGGAAACAGAGAAAACACTCCGATACATTCAGAAGCACTTTTCCTTGCTTTTTAGGATTTTTTTTTTTTTTTTTTTGGTTTTTTGGGGCAGGGTTTCTCTGTGTAGCCCTGGCTGTCCCGGAACTCACTCTGTAGACCAGGCTGGCCTCGAACTCAGAAATCCGCCTGCCTCTGCCTCCCAAGTGCTGGGATTAAAGGCATGCGCCACCACCGCCCGGCGCCTTTTAGGATTTTTGAAACAGTTATCACATTTTGCAGCCAGGCTCGCTGCCTCCAATTCACTGTCTTCAAGCTATAACCTGTAGCCTACTTTCTAGCTGGTGCCACACCAACTTTTCTTTAAAACAGTTTTGGAGGGTTTGGGCAGTGGCGGCAAGGGCTTTAATCCCAGCACTCAGGAGGCAGAGGCAGGTGGACCTCTGACTTTGAGACCAGCCTGGTCTACAGGGCAAGGTCCAGGACAGCCAGGGCTACACAGAGAAACCTTGGAAAGGTTTAAAAGGGCTGAAGGAGGGCTCAGTGATTAAACATGTTTTACTCTTTCAGAGTCCTGTAGTTTGCTACAGTTAATATTTAAAAATTAGATATTTTCTACATTATATAAATAATTCTAGATTCTAGAAAGAAAATGAAATTATTCTTAAATCATATGAAAAAATATAACCCTAGTAGCAAAATAGTAAAAATTACAGACCCATCTCAAAACTGCTATTATACAACATTAAATATTAGCAACATTTAGGGTTTATTGAGGAATGAAGAGATGACTCAGTACTGGAAAATCTAATCAATATAATTTATTATACCACAAATAAAAGCAAAAGCTCACAATTATATTGTGTTGAACAGCATTTAATAAAATGCGTCAGCTCCTTTCAATTAAAATTAGAACAAGAGTGAATACACCAGTCTTAAATGGAATAAACTGTTAATTTACTAAAACTTGGAGTGTTCATTGCTTAAACACAGAAGGGTTTGTATGTGAACCAGGAGCAGTACAGTGGGTACCCTTATCTACAAACACAAAAGCACCAGTAAACAAACAAGGTTGAGTATGTAGTCATTTACAAGAAAATTTAATATCATCTTGTTTAGGAGCAAAGGGAAACAGATTAATGATGTTTGTCCATTGATATAAGATAGATAATTAAAAATCATTCATATTGTGAACTTCTATAATTTAAAATCTTATTTAAATATTTACAACTGACAAGTGATCTATACATCAAGAAAAATTAATTAAAATTATACAAAACATTGTAAGAACTATTCTTTATACCATATCATGATCTTCCTTTAAAAAAAAAAAAAACTATTCTTTATATCATATCATGATCTTCCTTTAAAAAAAACTTTAGGGAGTTATGTATTTATTTCTACATGCTGAGAGGAAAATAGAGCCTAAGGGCAGTATGTTTTCCACCTATGTATTATTGCCCACTCCCCAGCACACACAGTGCTTAGATTAAACCCTGGGCTTCATGTATGATAATCAAGATCTCTACCACTTAGTCACACCCCCAGATCACCTGAAGTACTAAACTGTGTGTGTGTGCGTGTATGTGTGCATGTGTGTGAATGAGTTTTTATTTACTTTGCTGTTTTTCTGAGACAGGTCTTGTCATGCATCCTTGGATGGGCTCCAGCTTTCAGCCATCATCAACTTCCCCACATGCTGGGATTACAGGCTCTTGTAAACGAAAATTTTAAAGGGACCAGATACACCTGTATTTGTATAAATAGCTAATGACTGACTGGTTGATAGATACGTGCATATATACAGAGTACCTCATAGGCATACAACACTTTGAAAACAAACACCTTATGGATTATGTATCAGAAGGGGAGGCAGGGAACACCCTGTGATGGCTAGCTTGGGTCAACTTGGATTTCAATCCTGACTACACTTAGCCTATGGGAAGGGAACAAGGATGGTCAGTCCTCACTGGCCTGTTGTGTAAGGATGAAATGTTTACATCTAATCTTAAACCCAGTCATTACTGGTATATTTTATTATTAGGTCATTCCTCTAAAAAAGGATAGCAGAAAGAAGGAATTCAACTTCCCCACTGTGCGTTTCCAAGGCCTTGCCTGTCAGCAGCTACATTCCTGGCGTGGGCTGCTTCCAAATACAGTGGGGTGTTTGGGTGGTTCCTTCCAATACTACTGCAGCTCCCAGCCTGAGGCAGCCGAAGGTGAGCTGAGGGTTTCGGTGGTCCAGCGTCTCCCTGAAGTTTATCACAACCATCCCACCAACCCTCAGCTTCTACTTGGTACTTTAGAAACAGCAACTTCTCTCAGTACTTACAGGCAGACTGCTGGCCGAGACAAGGGACTTCCTGGAGACGACCTGATGAGAAAGGGCACAGGAGGCACTAAAGGAGCCCTGTACATCCAAAGCTTCAGGCTGCTCCTGGACAGGAATGGAATGGAAACAGAAACCACAATGGAACTCATGCTACTTCTTTTTTCTTTAAAGGAAAAATGTCCTCGCATAGTCACCTCTGTGTCGACACTGATCCAACGTAGCGTGCTGAGACATTATTAATTAAGAACAAAATAAGAAGGTAAGCATCAACAGAGATGGGTAAGGAGTTAAGTTATACATTATAAATGGCTTTAAATTCCTATCAGAGGGAAGCCAAGGCTTCCTCGAGAAATGAGGAGTGCTTAAAAATGACAGAAACATCGCAGCATCAAGCAGATACTGTTTCCAAGTTAAAGGGTCCAGCAATATCCAGCAACTAAATCCTCTTAAGAAAGACAAACTTAGCTGGGCGGTGGTGGCCGCAGGCCTTTAATCCCAGCACTTGGGAGGCAGAGGCAGGCGGATTTCTGAGTTCGAGGCCAGCCTGAGTTCCAGGACAGCCCGGGCTACACAGAGAAACCCTGTCTTGAAAAACCAAAAAAAAAAAAAGAAAGAAAGACAAACTTGAGAGCAAGAAGAAACAAAACATCCAGCTATCCTGAAGTTTTATCACTGCTCTACAGCAGAAAGGCCTCCCTGCTCACGGTTTCCAAGCTATGTGCTTTGTGATCCAAATAATATCATACAAGGAAATAAAACCATCTGTGAGGAACATTAATGCACTATGGTTTGGCTACCACAGAATTCTTCTCAGTCTCTCCGCAGATGAGTTTAAAACTAAATGAAATAAGCCAAAAGTGCACCCCCCCCCCTCTCTTCTCTCTCTCTCTCTCTCTCTCTCTCTCTCTCTCTCTGTGTGTGTGTGTGTGTGTATGTGTATGTATGTGTGTGTGAAATTCAATTAACTTTATAACTGTACTCTTGGGGGTAAAGCCACATTTTCTTTAAGGGGAATATAACAAAATTTCCCTGGTTCTCTGGCCCTGACCACATTCCTAATCTCACCTGAATTTCTACTTCATTAGCTTTTTCTTCTGAAATACTGTTACTGTCATTGAATAATGGATAACTTCTAATAATTTAAAACAATCTGTTTTGTATCTATCACTAGCCTGTGCTATACATCTCACCTGAGATATGTTTAGAGGATAACACTTAAGTTCTAACTAATACTATGAAAAAGATTTCTCTGTAAACAATTCCACAGACAGCACCCTATGCCCTGAGCTTTACTAGTTTTATGTCCTGTTTTTATACAAAACTGACATGGTTTGGGTTAAGGAAATAGCCATACCAACAGTCTACGAATGAATGAAATCACTGACTGACAGGAAGTACAGATGCCCTAGAAAGCCACTATTGAAACCTGTCTGAGCAGTCATCTGAATAGGTCTGGGGCTCCTCAGCTCAGTACCCAAAGAACCAACAGTATACACAATTCTCCAGGGAAGAAAGGTAAAAGCACAGAGCCCAGTGCAATTCCCAGGTAAATGAACACGGAAGCCAACTGACGGACACTATAAATGTAGAAGATAAACAGTCAAGAGTGTATACAAAAATGTTATGCAGAACACGGGCTTGGAGGGCAAAGGGTGAGGAAGCAGGCAGAACTGAAGCGTCAGTCTAAAGGATCCCCTTATTTCATCTTATGCATGGGGAATTTGTCACAGAGTCAGCATGACATCTCTCACACAGCATTCAGAAGCACCAGTCAGAGAATACTGCAACCCTGAGCATATGGGGAAAGAACCTTAATTTTTTTTTTTTTTTTTAAACTCACAAACCTGATCTCAGAGGACAGAAGTAAGAATTAAAATGGAACAAATAAAATTCCACAGAAATAATTCAAAATAGAGATTAATGTGCAACAATGTTGCCACCATCTAACAATTAATGACGTCAATGCCCAAGTACATACAGGGAGTAGACTGTGGAATCTTCATCCCACATAACTTTAAAAACAAGGTTAATATGGCATCTGTGGCACAGAAAGGCTTTGAAATGCCAGGAAATAAATGTCGAATTATCAGAGACTCAACTGTATGATTTTCAAAAAAATGTTTTAATGTACTTTTAAAATCTACAGTAGTATGTCCCCCAGTACTCTTAGAGATATAATTATAAGACTTGGCTATGGCTTCTTCCCTCAGACTTCTGAGTTAAGAATGATACAGCATTGTTCCTTTTACTTCTTAAACAGAAGAGAAGAAAATAAAATCAAAGGCCAACAGCCAGAATACCATATAGGATCAGAGCATTTTTGTCTGTGGCCCCAGCTCTGCCCTTGGTCCAATCTCTTTTTTTTTTTTTTCCTTTTTTAATTTTATTTTTTTTGCTTATTCACTTTATAACCCGTCCCAGTCACCCCCTCCCACAATCCTTCCCCATCTCTTGTTTTCTGAGTACCCCCTCCTCCTGTATCCCCCACCCTGCCACTTTAAGTCTCTGAGAGGCTAGGTGCTTCCTCTCCCATTGAGGCCAGATGAGGCACCCAGCTAGAAGACCATACTCCATATACAGGCTGCATGTTTTGGGATAGCCCCCACTCCAGATGTTTGAGACCTGCATGAAAACCAAGCTGCACATTTACAACATATGTGCAGGGAGGCCTAGGTCCAGCCCATGGAGGTAGATCTGTGTAGACTAGGTATGCTCCAAGGTTGGTGATTCAGTCTCTGAGAGCTCCAAGGGTTCAGGTTGGTTTACTCTGTTGATCTTCCTGTGCAGTTCCTATCTCCTTAGGGCCCACAATCCTTCCCCCTATTCTTCTGTAAGAGTCCTCAAGCTCCATCCACTGTTTGGCTCTGGATGTCTGTATCTGTCTGAGTCAGCTGCTGGTTAGAGCCTCTCAGAGGACAGCTTGCCCCTGTCTGTTCTCAGGCTGGAGGTTTAGATCCTGGGAGCTCTGGTTGAATCTTTTGATACTCGTTCTAAAAAAGGACAAAGGCACCCTCACTTTGGTCTTCCTCCTTCTTCTTGAGTTTCATGAGGTTTATGCGTTGCATCTTAGGTACTGTGTGTTTTGGGGCTAATATCCGCTTATCAGTGAGTGCATACCATGTGTGTTCTTTTGTGATTGGGTCATCTCACTCAGGATGATATTTTCTAGCTCCATCCATTTGTCTAAGAATTTCATGAGCTCATTATTTTTAATAGCTGAGTAGTACTCCATTGTGTAAATGTACCACATTTTCTGTATCCATTCTTCTGTTGAAGGACACCTGGGTTCTTTCCAGCTTCTGGCTATTATAAATAAGGCCGCTATAAACATAGTGGAGCATGTGGCCCTGTTGCATGTTGAAATATCTTCTGGGTATATACCCAGGAGGGGTATAGCTGGGTCCTCAGGTAACACTATGTTCAATTTCTTGGTCCAATCTCAAAATGTCTCAGAGAATCAGCTTTGTATCCAGGAGATGAGAAGTTGGCTAGATCATCCCGGGCACCTCTTAGGCCTGCTGTACCTGTATAAGGAGGCCAGCTGCCTTAGGTACCAGGAGGCAAGCAGGCCAGCAGAGCAGCCTGCTCAGACCAAGAGACTACAGGACACACAGCCAGGTGTTTGACTCTGCTGCCTGCCAGGTGGTGCTCAGCTTCTTCAGTCCATGCCTGTAGCTTGGACTGCTGCTACTGTTAACTGTTGTGCACCAGAGTTGGAACGGATGAGTTCCATGGATCCAAGATGTAAGAATGCACATACCTGTATCAAAAGGGTAGTGCTGTTATCAGCAATCCATTCTGAGCTTTGTGTCTCTCATAAGGACGGAAAGGAGGCACAAAAGATGGCTCCTCTGAGACTGAAAGCGAATAGGCACTTTTACTCACAAAGAGGTTAGGATATAAAATAGCCATTTAGAATCAAAAGCTTAAAAAAAAAAAAAAGATACATACAAAGTGATCAAAGATGTCCCCAGATGACACAGTGAGCACTCTTGTTAGCTGCTCCAGCCACAAGGAAGAGGTGTTACACCATGCTGTGCCCACTCAGGCAGTCTGCTAGCAGCCAAATCTAATCTCTTAGACAAAATATGGGATGATGGGATTCCATAATTAATTTTCCTGTTAGGCGTAATTGTTGCTGACTTCATGTCATTACAGTGTCAGTTCATCTGATAGGGGACTGCGATCACATCCTAATTACAAAAACATACAAACACTTTGTAACTGTTCGTTAGTAAATAATGAGCAAGGCCACCTGGCTAAATGAACTCTTAGAAAAATTTAAAAAAAAAAATTAAAAGCAAAATAAAACAGAGAAGAGGTTGTAAGAAATGAATCAATGAATCCTGCTGAAATCTCTTGCTTGGGTGACTAGGAATACCTGCTAAGCATTCTCCATGAGCCAGCTGTTCAATCTGATTAAATGTCAGAGTGACCTAAAGCAGTCTGTGTCACCAAGAACCAACAGAGAGGCAAATGTTTAAGATACAACTGCAAACTGGGCATGTGGCACCTGGGAGGTGGAGGCAGGATGATCAGGAGTCTCGGGCCAGACAAATGATGAGAATGGTTAAGCATACACACTGTTGAGAGTTATCCATAGAACTTGTCACAGACAGTGTAATTCTCACATTTTACAGTGAGTGAAAGGATAACTGGCTTCTATGTTCTTATCATACGTGTTCCTGCTGATGATCACACTTAGAAGCTGAAGATACTGAAAAGGTACATGTGGAAGCATAATCCAGGAGGCACTTTTGTTAGAGAGCGATCGTTCCCTAATAGCAAAACACAAAAAATTAGAGATTAAGGCCAGTCACAGTGGCGTCAATCGTGAGATCACATGCCTGGGATCCCAGCCCTTAGGAAGCTGGGACAAGAGGATTGCTATAAATTCAAGGCAAGAGGTAAAACTGCTCACTCCAAACTGAGAAGCAAAAAAGGAAGAGGCTAGGGTCCCATAATCCCCTTGTAAGGCACAGGCTCAATGACCTAAAAAATACCTCCCACTAGACCATACCTCCTAAAGGATCCATCAACTCTTAAAAGCATCAGAAAGGACCAAGTCTTTCTTGCACAGACCTTTAGGGGACATTCAATAACTAACCTTTCTTGCACAGACCTTTAGGAGACATTCAATAACTAAAATATTGACAAAATGTAAATAAACAGAAACTGATAGGTGTATACTGTGGAGGAAACTATTGAAGTCACCACCTTTAATTTCCAATACCCTAAACTCACACCATCTCCTGAACATCTGGCATTAAAGGGTTTAATGAATGATATCTTGAATTAATGATAACGATCCACATACACCTAGTGAATTACAAGTTTGTTGTTCAAGAAAGAACAGATTTGACACAAAAGATAGGATGAAAGAATAACCCAGCTCCAAATCAATGTTCAAAGAGTTCCTTCACCAAATTCTAATTAGTGAGAAACAAAAAACAAAAAAACTAAACAAAAAACAAAAAATAAACCCTGACAACATCCAAGTGCCAAAACAGGTTAAAAGAAATAACTAGCATGACACATCCGCCCAGGCCTTTGAATTCTTCACCTAGGGGCCTCTGCTCTCCAACAACAAAAATGCAAGTTCTTAAACTCCTAAGGGCATATTTAATTCTTAAGCCTATGATTGACAAGGAAATGGGAAAGACACCCTGTCTGGAAATGTTCCTTGCCTCTACACAGAAACATGCACGACTGTAGAGCATGAGGTACAGCAGGGGCTGACAGGTGCTTTTTTGGGGAAACACCCTGCAGCCTACTACAGCCATACAACCCTAAACATGCCCAGTCTCTCTCACCTAGGGAGCTAAGCAGGGCCAGGCCTGGTTAGTATGTGGATGAGAGAAAAAAAAACACCCTCCATAAAAAAAGAAATCTGCTCAAGAGCTGTTTGTTCTCACTCTCCATTTTTGCACCCAGCCTGTTAGAAAATGGTCTTGTACCAACCTATGGCACATTCCAAAGCCCCAGTACCTAACCAGGATATAGCACAGCAGATACATTTACTACATAGCAGTCTTAGAAACAAGACAAAGATGAACATGAAGCTTCATCCTGGCTCCCATCTAGTTTGTCCTCACCGACCCTATGTGCTACAGTGTATCTTTTTTTTTTTTTGGGTTTACACAAAAACAACCAAAATGTAAGCAGCCTTGTCTCTTCTTCAAGTTTACAAAGTACACCTTGGCTTTTCTGCTTAGTATCCTAGGGATCTATCCACACCAGGACCAGGGTTTCCCTAGGCTTTGTTGGGGTGCATTACACAGTCCATTCCATGCACTTATCTTTGTGCATTCACCAGTCTCCTGCTGCTGATGGACAAGTGAGCTGCCTCTAACTGGTTACTACCACAAACACTACTGCAGTCCATACACAAGCAGGTGTGTTTCTGAGATACATCTCCTGAAGTGGGACCTCTTTGAGGAAAGTTACATACAATTATAAATGACTATGACTGTGCCAATTTGCCTTCCGTGAAGGCTGAACCATTTTATACGGTCCACAGCAACGCATTGGAGTTCTTGTTTCCTCAAAATCCTGAGAACGCAGCCTGTTCTAAGGATCAAAACATGAAAAAGTTTCTCACAGATGAGTTAATACCACCAGTACTTTCAGTCTGCCATCTTTATGCAGCACCTGCAATTCTTCAAAGAGTTCTGGGCAGGTCCTTAATTCTCAGGACACCACAATGTCAGAGAACTAGGCTGCTCCCCACTTCCAGGACCTGGCCATAGCCAGTTCCAATGTCTGTTCTCATGTCAAGTGAGTGGAAAGAAAGCTGGTAGAAGGAATCCAGGGAAAATGGTTCAGACCTGAGGCAGACCCTGACTCAGCACTTCCATGCCCCCCTCATCTAACCTTCACTGACCACAGGGGAACAGACTGGGGTCACCAGAGGGATCAGATCACATGAGGTCATGCTGACAAGTCCTTAGCTCCAATTAGGAGTAGCCAGTGACATAGTGTGATCACACAAAAATGAACTCATGTGATTTCTGTAGAAATTCGTGTGGAGGACTTAACCAAGCAGATCAGTACAGACGCCGCTGCTTTACTTGAGGAACACTTAACTTCATCCTCCTATCTAATTAATGTCACTAGAAAAACAGCTATTAACATAAAATGTAACTACTCTCTAAAACATGAAGTTCGTGTTAGGATATGATTGTGCTAAGATCATTAGAAATCTCGGCCCTACTGGTCACAGTACAGGTCAATACTTCAATACCAGCAGTGAGCAGAGATGGTGCATGCAGAAAGCATCTGGGATTCCAAGCCTGATCACCTGGTTCACGCCCCAGCAGATTTCCTAGCTTCTCTAAGGTTCTATGTCCCACTCTACAAAACGAAGAGATGGGTGGCTTTTACTCATAGAAATGAGAAAAATATAAATGTCACTCACAGAAAAAAAAAAACAGATTAGTTACTTTGCTATGGGCTTTAAAGGACTATCTGTCCTTTCTCTTACTGAAAGCTATGGTTGTCTTTGCTTTGGTCCATTTTAGGGTTCGAATCCTCCCTGTATGTTTTGCCATGCTCCTTTCTCTAAAAAAAGGAGCTGCACTCTGGCCTTCTGCACATCCCAGGCTCAATCATGTTTTCCTTCCTTCCTATAGCTCCCCACCTCCCCATCCTCTTCCATTCCAGGGCCACACTGTCCCCACCACTCTACTCACTGGATCTCAGGTCTGGCCCTCAAAGTCATCCTATGGAGATCTCCATTTCTCTTTTTGTTTGGCTGTTGGCACTGACTGCCTCCTCTCTACCCTTGACCCACTCTATGGCCTTCACCTGTGGCTCCTTCACCAATCATTTTCCTCTCCCCAGCCATTAAAAGATGACCTTCCTTCCCGCTCCACCCAAGGCACTGTCTTTTCACCTGTTTCTGCTTTTACGCACCACAACATGGACCACTGCCCTCTGAGCACCAATGTTTTCTTGACTCAGAGGTGTTTTAAAAATCAAATTCATACTGGCCCTCGTCACTCACTATCTGGTCTCTGTCTAGGGTGGGCAGTGACAAAGGCATACACACACTTGGAACCTGGATATTATCCCTGACACCTTGATCACTTCTGAGAGGCCTGTTTAACCTGATCTCCCTACAGTCAACCATCTGACTCTACCATGGATCCATGTTAATGTCACCCTCTACCTTGTCTACTCCGATGAAGTTCTAATTGGCCACCCCACTATTGTTCATGTGATGGCTAGAGTGAATTTTTTCATGCAGATACCATGTTCCCCCACCTCATGCACTACACCACCTTAATATTTTACATCAACATCCCAATTTCTAGTTGTTCCTACTGTTAACACAAATCCTCACTGTGGCTTCTGGGATCCTATGTGGCCTGAATTGTTCCATTACAGGTCCTGTACACACATTTCTTTTCCCGCTGGGTCTTACACCACCATGCCTCCAGCAACGTCCTGTTAATGTATGGCTGGCTTGATAAAGTTGTCTTATAACACGTGTCTCTCCTGGAATACAATACCTTCAGCAAACTGGGTTCTCCAGCATAATTACGTTTTACTCAATGTTAGGTTGCAGGCAGCCCATATTCCAAGAAATGAGCCCAAGTTGGACCATAGAAGGATTTCTAGCAGTCAGATAAAAGCCAGCCTTCCTCAAGAACTTGCAAGATAATGGGTTTTCTGTCCTCAAAAGAGTCATTTACTTGCTTTCAGCAGAAGGGACATGGCTCTCCATTGACAGATACCCATGGTTGCAAAATAAAGCCGACGCTGGTCTCCAGGCTCCCTCGGTTCCTACCTGTAAGCATTTGTTGTATATCTCAAAGTCACCCTGCTAACATGCTGGCCCTTTTCACCTCCTCAGGCCTCCCTCCTTCCAGATACCCCTTTGTTCTCTATGTAAGGGCAAGGCCTTGTTTTGTTCCTGTCCCCACCGTCTCTTACTATCTCACTGTGGCCACTGTTTTGTCTTGCTCTCATGTCTCTCTAGAAGATAACCCTGGTCTCTGTCTGTCTGTCTGTCTCTTCCCCACACCCCACTCTTCATCCTAAAAACTGGAGCAGTCATGTGGGCAGTCTCTTCACCATGCTCCTTGCATACTCATGAGGATTCCAGAGCCCAGTGGGCACTTGGAGCCGTGTCCCTTCTGCTGGAAACAAGTAAATGACTCCTTCTGGGGACAGAAAACCCATTTCTTGCAAGTCCTTGAGGAAGGCTGGCTTTTATCTGACTGCCAAAATGAACACACCAATGAAAGGACATGAATGAATCACCAAGCCAGTGCTACTCTAAAGGACAAGATAATTCCAGTGACCTCAAAAGTACATTGTAATAACTTGATGATATATCAGTGTCATGGAAACATGGTTTCTTGTGTTTACGTTTCTAAATCACATCAAAAACAAATGATTTTTCTTTTGAGTTCTCTTTTTTTTTAAAAAATCTATCTAATTTGTTCTGTTCTCGAAAGTTGGAATGTGGTCATTGGAAGAAGAGTTTTTTAAAAAAAACTAAAACTAACTATTAATTATGGAATCATTATTGATATAAACATGTTTCCTTGGGTGCTTGGTGGCAAGTGCCTTTACCCTCTGAACCATTTTTCTCATCTCTGCTTTTATTTCTTGATGAATCTTATCTGTCCTGAGAAAATCTACAACCTTCAGCCATCCTTATAGCTGGAGACACAAAGGACCAGGAGGCCAGGCATGTGTGCCCCTTTGTTCTTCCAGAGCCCCAGAGTCTATGCCACTAACACTGTAGGAGGGGCAGTTTTGCTCAGACTACTGTTTTTCAACAAGGCCCTCTGGATACCTGGGAAAAAGACATACAGAGCGCTTTTTGCTGGTACTAAAAAAGAAAACAACAACAAAAGCAGGTACAAACCAAGTTGCAGAACTGAACAGCAGTGTCCACGACTGAACGGCACAGGGTCCATGTGGGAAGCAACTTACTCCATCCTGGAAGACAGTCATTTCCACAAACAGCATCCTGGCAATTTCAGGAAATGTTAAAAACTGCAGAGGCAATGGGGTTTATTGGTGGTTTTCATTTGTTTTGTTTTGTTTTGTTTTGTTTTTTTCCTGTTCATTCTAGATGTAGTCAAGCTGACAACCAGGAATAGCCATCATAAATGTCCATGGAAAAGGACAGTGAAGGCATATCCCAAGATATACAACAGAGACAGCTTAGTGGCAAGGAAAACAGGAGTTTCTGACAATAACTTACCTAAAAGAAATACTCTACAAAGCTTAGAAATGTTACATTTCACTGAAATCTACAAAGTATACTTTTGAAAAATTTAACTCAATGTTTATAAAATACCATGTGATATTTTTGTATCTTTTTTATTCTTGTTTTTAGTTTATAGCCAGGCTGGCCTTAATGGTATGGGCTTCTGTCTGCTGGGAGTAAAGGCATGTGCTGCCATACCCAGCTTCGTGTGATATCTCAATATGCAGATAAGCTATGTAATGCTGAATCTATGGAAAGCTTGTTTATCTCAAGTGCAGACCAGGTCTTCATGGTATAGAATCTACAATCCTTTCTTTGCTATGTAGGATTAGAATGACAGGTGACAAATTATTATGAACAACCACCCTACCATGCAGGACAACAGCAAGACCTACCTCTTACATACAAGTTCAAACTAATTAATCAAAGTGTGAATTTCTGTTAATAACATAAAATATTACTAAGCACCACTCTGGTATTTCTATCCATGACAGTTTTTAGGACCACAAATATAGTCAAGTAAGATTTGCCAGCCAACAGGACCCTCTCCTAGAATACAATGCTTCCAACTAACTGGGTTCTCCAACATAATTAAGTTTCACTCAATCTCCTTAGAGAGATGATCCCTAACAGACAGACTGCAGAGAATGTCAGAGAGTGGGAAGAAGTGTTTCCTAGACAGAGGGCTCTGTTTTTGCAAGGGGAGCTCCACAATGCCTTTACAGGAGCAGCCCCCACGTGAGCCTCCAGGGCAGACATTTTACTAGCCACCTTTCCCCTGCCTTCAAAATACAGCTAACCAATCTTTTCCCTGCAGATACAGCAAGCCACGTCTTAATTGTATATAGCATACTTCCCTCTGTTGAACTTTTATCCTCCAAAGTTGAAATCCCACTGCTCTCAGGCACATCGATTTCTATGTCACACACAACTAACCACAAAACCCTCTCAGCTTCTACCATAGCGTGTCAGCATGGCTACTGCAAATTCTGAATTTAGCTTTCAGGGGATGAGCTTTGTTTTAGCTTCCTGTTTATTGGATTTTTTCTTTCTTTTTTCTTCCTTCTTCTCAAACGATTCAGATACTTAACCTGTTTGTTAAATGCTTCTAGCTTGCTTTTCTTCTTGGTCCCATTCATCATCTTACTAATCATGGCCATGACATTTTCCAAAGGAAAGATTGAAAAAAAAAAAAAAACACTAATAAGCCCTTGAATGTAGGGATGAATTGATCGTGTACACACACGGGTGTGTAAAACTGGGGCAAAACCACATGCCAAGCAAAACAAAGGCAGGAATGCTAAGGTATTTCACACCATCAAGGTTATTAACCCGAAGCTTTGGCCATAATGCTCTTATTTTCTAAAGTAAATAATATGAGTCGAAATTGTTTTCAGTAAAATAATGCCCAGGCTTGGGCTGTCTTCCACAGCCAGGATTCTTCACAGCACTGTGAAACCTTGTCTTGCTTCAAAGCACAGAGCAGAGGCGCTAAACAGAGTCCAGGCGCGGCCACGGCGCTCCAGTGAGTGAGCAGATTAGATTTCTTGTTCTAAGGTTAATATTTTCTTTTAGCTAGAGTATCATTTTTCCACAGACCATCTTCTATTTCATACACACATTGTATGTATGATACAGATTCAAAAGACAAATTTTCGTCAGTTGCTGCTATTACCCACCAAGGATCTTCTATTTGGTACCAGAAAACATAATGTCTAATCATTTACCATTCTTTTTAGAATAAATACCCAGTTAAGCTTCAGCTATGAAGAACTGCAGAAGTATCACTTTGAAGGAAATAAAAAAAAAAAAAAAACCTGATGTATGCCTCATGCCTACAAAGGCTGCATTACAGAGGCAAGCAACTGATAAGACCCTCAGATAAGACCCTTGCCAGGGACCAGAGAAGGTAGCCTATGGGTCATCACATCACAAAATACAGGTGTATCCATGGGCTGTCACCATTTTCCTGGATGTTCAGCACAGTTGAGTAAAGCATTCATTGAAGTCAACTCTTGAGATCCATGAAGAGTGCGATTCACTCTGGCCAATGGCAGAGCTACTACAAACACAGCGACCATGTCAATCCCACACGCAAAGTTACAACTATTTTTTTTCTAATAAAGTAAACTAGAATTTGTGAGAAAACGTACTTTAAACATTAGACCTCTGGGTTTTGTCCTTCTTCCCCTTCGCATCTTTGTGTCTCTGTAGTTTAAGCTGGGAAGGCATGAGGACTCAAGTATGGCCATCTTAGAGGCCGCAAAACCTTCAGTGAAGGCTCTGAAGCATGGTCTTCAACCAGGAACTGTGGTTAATCACACATACCTAACAGGCTGCAGAAAAGATCAGGCAAGGACTCTGGGGAAATGACTGTACACTGTGAGGTGAGATTCAAGAAAATGTTCACGGTTAGGTACAATGTACAAAGTTGAATTTCTGGATAATTTGATCTTTTATAACCTTAATGGGTAAATCCCTCCGATTATGAATGTCAGGTTTATCCACAAAAATCCTGGAAGAGGTAAGGGACAACAATGTTTATAAAGTAGTGATCAACATACCTAACAGTATGTATCTCAGGACTAAAATTCTATGGGACAAACTGCCAACTCACTCATTCCTGAAGAGACCTGTATACCAGTTCTAACCCTCATGGTATCTGTCAGCATGGCATCTCCTCGCCATCCGGCAAGTTGAATTTGCAATGGAGCAGTATACATCTGAACAGAGCACCAGATTCATTGGTCATTCTGATTCCCATCATTCTGATTCAGAGATCATCAGCTGACTTTACAAAGTGTGAGGGCTATTTCTGGTTGTCAAATCTACGTCTGGAATAAGCTACAATCCAGAAATGGAAGGCACACCTGTGATCCAGATCTTGAGGCTAGAAGGCACCTGTTTTTGATGTGGATCTTGACATGGAGATCTTGAGGCATAGTGGCCATGAAAAGCTTAGGCCCAGGCAAGGTAGCATACACTTTTAATCCCAGGAGATTGAGGCAGATCTCTGAGTTCAAGGTCAGCCTAGGACAAAGCAGCTCCAAATCAAGGTGTGGTGGTAGACACCTTTTATCTGTGCCACATCTTCTGTTGAAGGCCTACATAAGGGCATTGGAAGAAGGAAGACTCACTCTTCCTTTGACTGCTTACACTTACTTGCCAGCACATCTGTTGGAACGTACTTCTGCAGAAGACCAGCTGAAACAACTAGCCTCGTGGGACTGAGCAACTACTAGATTCTTGGACTTCCCCTTCACAGCTGACCATTGTTGGGTTAATTGGACTACAGACTGTAAGTCATCACAATAAATTCCTTTAATATATAGATACATTCCATTTAAGTTCTGTGATGCCAGAGAACCCTTACTAATACACAAATGGATCAAACTGTTGGACAAACTATGTTACCCAGGTAAAGGAACAGCTGTACTGCCTTCACAGTTTCTTCTATCATAGGCTCCCTGACATATTCAGATGGGAACTGACCAACTGTCATGGGACTTTGTTCCATACACGAGAGCATGACCCAGCACTGTGACAACTGCGTAGATCATCATCCAAATAGGAGTGACAGGTCTTCATAAACAAAGGAGCAGGAACTCCAGAGAGGACAGGAACTCTGTTCCTCTTATGACAGACGTCAAAGGCACACACCTTCCCTGTCAACAAAGGTCTGTGGCATAAGCCTGAAGGGCTGACATAAAACACTGAACAAGGCCACAGAACTTTCTAACTCCTTCCACCCATACCGCCTCAAAGTCTGCTCCTGCCTTCTGCCCACTTCAGCCTCTTAGATCTTCAGAGGCTGTCTCCAGAGGCTGGGCTATTGGGAGTTAGGGGTGTCATTCTAAAAGCTACTTTTCATCATTCTAAAATGGGGTGAGGGGTAAAAGGGAGGAATGAGGTAACTTTTTAAAATTGAATACTCCCGATCTTGAATGAACTTGAGAGTTGTTAATTTGATGTTCCCACTTAATACCCTTTAAGAGCAGCCGTGGCACAAGACTTTTTCAGGCAAAGGACCCCACGTGATTTATCTATCAGATTTCAAGCAGAGTGCTGTGACTCAGCCCACCCTTTTGGATAGATCCCACTCAGGAATCTCCTATCAGCTTACTCCTCTACTCTCAAGCAAGAGACATGCTGTCCCAGGCAGAACACATGCAAAGTTCCAAGTCCTCAGTCAGTTCCTAATCTCTACACTGAAAGACACCGAGGAACCAACTGGCCACCGAAAGGTCACTGGTCAAACACTTCAGCACCCTACTGGATACAGACCAGAGAGAGCGGCACTGTAATTCCCAAGACAGGGGTGGCAGGGTGACAGCAGGTTGTTCCCATTCTCATTGTTGGCTGCTGAGCGAGTCACATGAAAGCAGGAAATAATTAAACATCAGGGATCGTTGAAGTGCCATGTACAAGGGCAAGAGAACACGGCAATTTCAGTCCCTGTAGATGAGGGGCCCTCCCAGAACACTCTACTTTCCAAAACACCTTCTTCAGGCACTGGGTTTGAGCCAGAGAAATGACTTACTTTTAAAGCATCTTTTCTGTAAGCTGCTGATTCTCTGGAAGAAGCCTGTTAGCATCTAAGGGTGGGGTGGGCTGTTCTCTTTAAAATGCCTCCATCGATTGGGAAAGCACTCGAAGTCTTCTTGCATCCAATACTAACCACTTACCATCTCAATAAACCTTAAAGACGAGACAAACACACTGCCCAGATCTCAGCCATAACTGTTTATCTGGTGAGTTATCAGAGAGACTTGCTTTTTATTCTCCAAGCTCTTAGGACAGTTCAAGTTCAACACACACAATGCTTCATTCATGCTGTTAAATTGATAATATTAACCTTTCTTGCTGAGATGCATTAAAAACTCTGGCTTTTCAGAGCAAATGTAATTAGTTCACATTAGTAACTTCACCAGCAGCATCGACAGAAGCAAAGTGAATGAACAGGATACAGATTAATGTAATCAAAATATCATCTCCCATCTTGTCTGTTCTTCAGGCAGCTGGCTGCACTTCCTCCCTTGGTTGAAGGTTTTTTTTTTTTTCCTTCTTTTAATAAAAACAATAGATCAATGAAATGGATGTCTAACTACTATAATGGCCCCTCGGGGGAGTACTGTACAGGAAACCATTTTGGTGAGTGATCCCAAAAGTTTTTAATTTGATATGCCTGCTCAATACCCCTGTGGTAATACAGAACTGCTTCCAGGGCAGAGGGCATCACAGCATAGAGAGAAAGAGAGGGAAGCCAGAAGCTGCACATGGGTCCTGGGATTGCCTATTTCTAGGTACTCGTGTAAGTGTCTCGTTCCCTAACAGTGTCAAGAGAAATGAATCTTGGGCATGGGTCTACCCTTCCAATGTTTTCATATTCATAATGGAATTCCCTCACACCCTGAATGGCCTAACTGTGTAAGATGGGTGGCCTTTGTTGCTGTCCTTTGTTTTTAAATCTGGCAATCCTCTTCACTTCGTTCAGAACCCATGTTTCCTCAAGAGAACCAATTTGTCCTCATCCTCTCTCTGATGCTGGGGACCCCATGGCCTGTGCTGGCCAATCTCTAGAACACATGGGTGGAAGGAATGCCACAGAACGAGATCTAGAAAGGTGCTTCTGCTATCAGAACAGAGCCCTTGCTTTAGGTATGCCACCCTATGTTAAAGGAGGCACAAGATAGATGCTGTCACTGAACCTTCTGCTTCTACGTAGCCACGTAGGAAATGAAGCCAACACAGATAGGCAGGCAGGAGCACAGAGACCCCCTGACCTCCTGAAGGCTGTGCCGAGACTCTGCCAATGTTCTTTTCACATAAACCAGATGAAATAAGTTTTCTTCATGCAACACATGTCCAGCAGGCCTGTAACCCCCTACTTGGACTCACAGGAGCAGACGAGACTTGGGGCAGCTACTTCTCATGGTGCAGGAGGGTGCGTGTGCATGGGGGCATTTCAGTGAACAGCTCCCCAGACTCTGGAACCCAAGGTGAACACCAGCTACAACCAATCAACCCAGCCATTCGGAGTCCTCAGAACCCGCTTTCAGGAGCAGCAGTGAAAGGCATCCTTCCACACACATTTACACATAGGCTATAGGAAATGTTCACCCTATACATTTGTCTCTGCCTTAAAGGGAAATATTTAATTAAAAACAACTTTTTAAAAAAGGCAAAACTGCACTAAGAAAACAATGTTTTGGCCCTCTGAAGTTGTCATGACCCAGAAGGAGCCAACGTGCTTTACTTCCCACCAATCAGGGCCTTTCTAGGTCCTTAAGGGACCTCCTGGGCCCTTGGATACAAAGGGCAGTTAATGTCAGTCACCGATTAATCCACAAGAGGTGTGTATTTACCAAGTTATTTTTTCTGTTTTAGTTTTAAATCGCTGTTAGCATTTCACCAAGGCTGAAGTGACACAGGTTTGGGGTTGTTGACTTTACTGTTAATGTCACTTTATGTATCTGTAGAGATGTAAATCCACACACCTTTCTGGGCAGTCCTGGGGGTGAGCACAGGATAGTGGACAAGCTACATTTTCTCCTTGTGCTTCCATGTAAAAGGGAGGCAAAAAGCACAAAGAAAAATACCAAGACTCAACACTGAACTGCTTTGAGGTTTAAAGATATGCCTTTATTATGCCTGATACTGGAAAAAAAATGTAAAGGAAGAATAAAAATGTGGCAAGCCCTACAACGTTAGGCTAACATATTTAAGCAAAATGACCAAATGGGGAACACCTGATATCATCATGCTTAGTTACAAAACCCAAGTGTTCTTCCCATTGCAGGAAACCTTTACAAAGAAAACAAAATCCAAAGAAATCCCAACAGGACTAACGCTTAAGACAGAAGCAGTAGCATAGTTAATGTGAATTTGATGCACTGTTTCCTTGAATCTAAACACTGAAACCTATCGACAGAGACAGCCGGTGTCTAAGGGCCCCACAAGGTAGGCTAATGTTAATTGCCGATTTGCACACTTCTGTTGCCTCTGCAGTGTGTTTGTGAGAACCTCCCCTGAGTGTAATATCAACCTGGTGCTGGCCCTGCCTGTTAGCAGATCAAATGAACATTATCTGCACCTAGGACTTGACAATATATAAAAGGAAGAGAAGACGGAATATAAATAGGACCAACCCTAGGCTTTGCCTCTCGAAGACACCATTGGTTAGATTGTTTGAGGTCCCTATCACAGTGATTTTGGGAAGCATGAACTTCTCACATCTTGCCTTACGGGGGATGAAAAGTAGGGGGTGCTGTGCTTGAATTCCCAATGGGTAGTTCAAACTGCCCTTACCAGAGGAAGCCTAAGGGTTTGGGAGAGAATCTGTTCCTTGAACAACACTCCAGAAGGATGGGCAAGGGCATTACAGGATCCCAAAGAAAGATTTCTCTGCCTTAAAGTGTTCCTCCTCCGTGTGTTCCCTCTTCTCCTCCAAGCCTAACAAGATGACTGGGCTTTTCTGCACCACCCCTTTTTCCGCCCATGGAAGCAGCATGATGGATTTGGGTCATACAGAATGGAAATTTTAAAGGTACGACCTAGTGTGAGGTCTTCAGGTCACTGAGACGTACCCATGAAGGGATGGCAGAATCTGAACCGCTCTCTCTTCTTGTCACACTTTTTGGCCATAATGTCATCAGCTCTACCTCCCCCAGCACTCCTACTGTGCTGAGCTTCTGTCCCAAGGGTTCCCTAACCACAGACGGACCCAAATGCCCAAACTGTGAGCCAAAACAATGTTTTCTATTTACAAGTTGATTTTTCTCAAATATTTGTTACGGGAAGCATTTTAGTTTGAATGAGAATGGGCCCCATAGGTTCCTATTTGAATGTTTGGTCCCTAGTCTGTGGAACTATCTGGGAAGGCTTAGGAGGTGTGGTATTATTGAAGGAGGTAGTAGCTGAAGTTTCAAAAGCCTATGCCAGGCCTGGTCTCAGTCTCTCTCTGTCCCCTGCCTTTGAATAAGAATGTAAGCTCTCGCTCCATCTCCAGTGCCCTGCCTGTCTGCTTCTCACCAGGATGACCATGGACTAACTTTCTAAAACTGTAAGCAAGTACTCAACTAAATGCTTTCTATTATAAGCTGCCTTGATCATGGTGTCTCTTCACAGCAATAGCAGAGGAACTAAGACAGGAGCAGAAAGCTGACTAAGATCCCTGGAGATGTCCCTGAGGTGGCTCCAAATCAAGTGTTTAGAGTCTCCTTCCCTCCTCTCCCAGGTCTGTGTCTCTGTACCAGCTCAGTCTCCACACACATAAGATCCTCAAACAACGTGCCAACACTTGTTCTTTCTGTCTCCTGCTCCATTCTATCTCTACCTTTTTCCAATCCCAAGCCCACTGGTCCATTTCTTCCTGTTGTTCCTTAGTCATCCATCCGAGCTCACTTACTTCCTGGCAGTGCTGCTTCCTCTCCTTCCTTGGGTGACTATCCCAGAACTACTGTAGACCACAGATAAGTTGCGTCACTCCCCTGATTCTCAGTCCCTGTCTAGGAAGTAAGGCTCCCACGTGCAGGCACACAGGCAGTTCCCAGCAACAATCTCACACTCATCCTCGCTGGTATCTCTCCACAATGCCTGACCTTTACGTTCTCTCTTTGTCCACACATCTCCACCATCACTTCCAATCCCTTAATCCCTGCAAACTTCTCTGCATACTTTGAGATCCTGCTCCTGAGTGTGCCTTTCTGTGCCCTCTCTACACCAACCTGTCCCTTCTCCTGGCCTTCTGAGGCCGGCTGTTCTAGTATTTAAAAAGCACAGGGCAATGCCATTTATTCACCTATCAGCCTCCCCACCAGGCCAGGAATCCCCAGCAGAACTGCTATGTCTACTCTTATTCAGGCTCACAGAGCCAAGTATGGTGCTTGGTCCCTGTGAGCACATGAATTTCTAATTACAGTATCACGGACCTTCAGACAAGAGTGTTTGTCACAAGTAAGAACTGTGCTTTCATCCACGCCTGCCAACCAGCAAACGTTTGTGAGAAACAGATGCAGCACGCAGAGGACCCAGTGAAGGGGGTGTGGGGACTGGGAGAAACGTGACTGCTCACACGCTATCCCTTGGCTAAGTAAAGCTGGGCTTCCCCTAGGCAAGTAATTCTAGTCAACAAGTGGAACCAACATCCCCGCAGTGGGCAAACACACTGCTAATTGTCACTGCTAACCACCCAACCATACTTCCCAACGTTTTAATTCAAACCCTGGACCAACTGGGCCACCCCTATTTACGAGTCTCTAACCTAGATGCCTCTAACTAGGGAGAGAACATAGATACCTTTAATTACTACCCTGGGGTTCAGAAGTAAGAGAAGCAGTGCTGAGCTGAAAGGAGGCTCTGTCCTCTGACATATCCACAGTTACCTTCAGGGAAGGGGGACACAGACTGAGCCAACGCCCAGTCCTCCCCAGAAGACACTTCCCAGATGAAGTAAGAAACTCCACATCTGGCCACAGAGTGGAGGAGCTCTAGACACTCTCAGTAAGCCCATGGGGGCAGTATCAATGATGATTAATCTGTCAATTCCAACCTTTGAAAAACTTCCTGGGAAAAAGAACACAGAACAAAATAACCAAAGTCAAACGAGGGGAAAATTGAATCGTGCTTTAAATGCCACTCATTCTCAGAGGTTAATTATTACACGAACAGATGATTTATATGGCAAAACAACTAGGCCCTAATAAGTATGCGCAACGCAACTAAACGTTCCTTCAGTTATTATGAGCTATAACATTGAAAAAAACCACAAAGATACACACAACCCATGACATCTATTTTTACAACACAAGGCCAAGAGCTAGCCATATCACTTTTAATGACTGGAGATTCCAGAAGAATTATCACTATGGTAACACTTCAAAATGGCCATCAGAGTTACCAAGCACCCGTCCATAACAGTTTGAATCTGGTAACAGAGTGAGTTGGTTTCAAAATGCATCTGATGATTCCTACCAAAGCTCTGCTAGTTCTTAGCACAGTTACCTACAAGTGTGAATTAACAGAAGCCATGGTACCAATGAGCGTGCAAATATCATGCTACCATCCACAAACAATTCAGCAATATCACTGCAACGTTTTATTAAAATGTATTGAAAACATAAAAAAGATAAATAGTCACTGTTTTTGTTTCTTAAATTGCTGACTTTTAACCATTTTATAGCAGTTTATATAATTTATCCAAAACCCAGTAGATTTCAAATGTTTTTTTTAAAGGTGAGCAAACAATGAAATATAAAGTCCCAATGGGAATCTATACTAGAATTCTTACATTCCTCCCAGTCCTCTGGAGGTAGCCAGGAAGAAACAATTAATTCCCTGGGAGCCTTATTTTCATAAGAAAACAAGAGGCTGACCTCTAATGTCAACACCCTGGGTATGAGAACCAGTCCTCAGCCTAGGAAGAGACTCAGCATCAGAGCTGGGAAGGGCCTTAGCTGGGAAGTGCTTCCTAAACAGTTCCACTGTCACTTCTTGAAGATCATCAAATCAATTCCTATCATCATTAAAGCAGAGTAAGAAAACACAGGAGCACAACCTGGGAACTGCAGGTAAGTGTTGCATCAAGTATGAAGTGTTTTGGAAACACCCATTCTCATTTTACAGTTATTTGCCTCGTCTCTGATGTAAATCTTGGTCTTACTTTGGGTCTGGTTTAAAAAAAAAAATAACACCAATATGTTATGATGTCTTATTTTCAAGAGAAATGAACTAGTGTGGTGAAGCTACATAGAATCAAGGATTCGTTCAGACAGAAGTGAGGCCTCCTTGTGTTTAAACCTTCTCTCTATGTGTCAATAAAATACTCAACACAAGTATACAGAAGGATGAAGCCACAACAGCAGTATTTTAGAAATTAAGGGAACCACCAACACAAATTCTTTTAACTGTGCCTTTAGACCAGATGCCCTGTAAATGGGGACACTGGATTCCTTAATTGCAGGATCATGGACCTGCACACATGGTGTTACAATCCCAGGGGAGTTGCAGGGGGAAACCTTATTCAAAGCCCACAGCATTTTCAAGGCCAGTTACTAAGAAAAGATACACAGGCTCACATAGACTGTCTCAAGAACATTCTTAACTAACAGCCCTGCAAGACCTACTGTTTGGGTTCCTCTAGAAGAAAATGACTCCCACCCAGGTGTGAATGTCTGAGAAAGCCCAGCTAAGTCAAGGAGACCCCAGCTACTGTCTCCAGGGAGCTGAGAGGTCACTAAGACCACATACAGCCTGTGCTCTCTGAAGGACAGCTGAAAGTGGGGACATCCTGCTGGGAAAAACAATAGCAAGGTTTGGGTTTAGTTTTGTGTATACGTGTGTGCTTCTCTCAATGCAAAGAAACAGGATGAACACAAACAGGGCCAGAACCCTGTTTTTCCAGATAACACCTGTGGACCTAGAAGAAAAGTTAAAAACATGGGTTAAAAACATAAACTCAGCTAAGAAAATACGAGATAGACAGTGAAGGTCACTTCCCTGTGATTCCAGCTCCTTGCTAAGGAGGCACAGACTATGTTTTAGGATTCCTTCTGGTAAGTTTCTAATGATTATACCAGCTGACACCTGATAATTCAGAGACTGTGCCATTTGGAATCTTTTTTCACTTCATTTATACAAGTATACAAAGATCTGATTTTTTAAAATTTATTTAAAAGTATGTGTCTGTGTCTATGTGTAGCCATGTGCAAATGAGTGCTGATGCCCTCTGATACCTCAGGTCCCCCAGAGCTGGACTTATAGCAGTTGTGAGCTGCCTCTAGAGAGGGCTGGGAACAGACAGTGAGTCCTCCAGAAGATCAACAGGTTCTCTTAACCACCGAGTCATCTCTCCTGACCTCATCTCTCCAGCCCCAAGATCTAACTTGGAAAACAAGAACAGTTGTATAGTTAAGAAACCGATTCTGAAACATACAAATCTGAAAGAAACCCAAACTGCCCTACTTTTCTCTATCCCGTGCAGTGGTTCTCAACCTTCCTAATATAGTTCCTCATGGTGTGGCCACCTCCAACCATAAAATTATTTTCCTTGCTATTTCATAACTATCATTTTGCTTCTGTTATGAACTGTAATGTAAATATCTATATTTTCCAATGGACTTTGGTGACTCCTGTGAAAGAGCCGTTCAACCCTCGAAGGGGTTACACTGTGAACCACCAATCTAGTGTAATTCCTTTTAAGCAGTTACTGTGGGAATTTTATTCTTTAGAGTATAATAGTGTCGTGGCTATTCACTGAAAACCTGGCCTGTTCTCAGGCCAGTCTTCACTACTCATAGCTCCTTTCCAAGGAAAGGGAGAGGGTGTCTAGAGTTAGACACCTGGCAAATCTTCCACAGGTCAGCTCTGTTGCCCAAAATGTTGTTAGATCTGATTACTACCATGAGAAGTTTGCTGCTGCCTGGCCCACCAGAGAAAAGGAAGTCATCTAAAATCTGTAGAGTAAAACAGCGCTCACCAATGCTTAGGAGCTGGCAGAGGCACGGGGCTGACTCTGCAGATGGCCCTGAGCAGCAGCACAGAGGTCTGTTCTGGGTCAGATTTAAAGAGCTGTGGTGGAGCATCCCCGTCACTAGACTCCTGCCTGGGCTCAGTCCCTGGAAGTCTACCACCGTCATCACTGATTCTTCAGCAGGTACCATGAGGGACAACTGAGACCAACACAGCACCAAGCCAGACCTGCTCATTGGAAGCAGCAGGAAGGCGGCCAACCCCCAGCCCTGTTCTAAGGTCCTCTTGCACATGGGTCTACAGTACAAGAAGAACTTAAAGTGACCTGACACTCCCACCTCACCCTGCCAGCCAGCCTCCTACAGACAAACAAAAGGATCCAGTGAAGACAGCCACAACAGGCAGGATTTCTCCTCACCTGGAGTAATTGTGTGTTTACAGGTCTGGAAAGGTGAAGAACAGAAATACAGTATAAAGTGAGTTTTTAAAGTCCTCCTCAGTGAATAAAGTGGTCACCTCTGCTCCTATCTCCTGCCTCTTTTTTTTCTTTGACAGAGAAAAGAAAAGAAAAAAAAAAAGGTAGATTTGAGTCAGCTATGTTGGATCTGCCATAGGGCCTAGAGAACTTTCTGGGCCAGGCAGCCTCAGCCCAGCCTGCATTCTTTTGGGGTGACAGAGCACCCAGCGGTTTCCCTGTCCTCCAACCACTGCAGCTTGGTGACTAAGTCCACAGGAATCCCAGTCAGTGTTAGACCCACCCGGAGGACAGGCAGACACAGGAGAGGCAGGGAGGGCCCTCACTGCCCAGGCCCTAGTCACTAGTCATGAAGAAACCTACACTCGACTCTTCAGTCCTTGTATGTGGGGAGCAGGGACACGGTGACTAGGAACAGTGCCCATCTATGCTCAGGTGACACCCAACAGTGCAAGGTTCGGCAATGGCATCTGGCTCCATACTCGGGCCTTACTTTCCAAGGAATCAGAAAGTCAAGTTATACGTATACCTCTGTAACTGTTGAAAAAGACACCCAGAAAATGTCGGTGGCTCTGAGCAAGCAATCTGGAGGTCAGCTTTCACAATTAAAAGGCAAGAAAGTCAATGTCAGGTCATACTGCCACCGGCCTCAGTCACTGTTGAGGAGCCCAATCCAGGGTAGAAACCGTCGTCCAGGATCTGTTTCGATAAATTATTTCCTGAGGCTTTATATAGCTTACTCTTAGTGTGATGATTACATGTTTTTCTCATAAAAGGATAAAAAGTTTACTATAAACCACATCCTTTTCTTCCTTTACCACAACCTGACAATCATCAGAGCTGGAACATGCATTTCATAAGATTAAAGAATAGTTTGAAAACAAAGTCTCCCCAGTTATAAAAATCAGCCAAACAAAGGTGCTTGCTTGATCAATGATCAACATCAAAGTTTCGCCTCCCATATAAAAATAATTTGTTAGTGTAAAAAAAATAAATATATATATGTGTGTGTGTGTGTCAATCCTGCCTGGGGAAGAGAAACTTAAGGAGTCAGGAAAAAAAAAAAAAAAACAAGGTCTTACAACTCAGAAACAAGCTGATGTGCAATTAAGCAGCCATAATTTAACAATGCTCAGGTCATTTGTGTGAAAAGGGGACAAAGGAAAGATAGGGTGACAAGTGGCAAGGAAGGAGGCATTGAGAGGGAGATGGAGAGAAGGAAGAGAAGGCAGATCAATCAACAGGTAAAGGGGAGGGGCAAGCAGGAGGACACCAGCCAACAGAGCTCTGACTGTATTTATTAATCACTATGGAGATCCCACACACACACACACCACACACAAGATATACAAATATACAAGCATGAGCATCCTTAAGAACTCATCCAACAGGGCCTCAGCCTTCTGCCAAGCAAGAGAAGCCATTAAGTCATTCCCACAAGAGGGCAGGGCTGGAGACTTAGCTAGCTGCAAGGCACCTTGCATAACTTATGGCAGGACTGTGTGCTTCAGTTTCCTGGCCACGGAGGTAACTGGCAGTGTACTCGCTGGTTTTTTGTCAACTGGACATAAACCCAGATGTAACTGAGAAAGGGGAACCTCTGTTGAGGAACTGCCACCATCAGATTGGCTTGTGGAACTTTTTTTTTTTTTTTTTTTGATTAATGATTAATACAGAAAGGCCCAGATTGCTGGGGTAGTTTTGCCCCTGAGCAGGTGGTCCTGGGTGATATAAGAAAGCAGGTTGAATAAGCCAGTAAGTGACATTCCTATATGGCTTCAGCTTCAGTTCCAAACCTCAGGATTCCTGTACCGTTTGAATTCCTGCCTTGGCTTCCCTTAATGATGCACTGTATTTGGAACATGTCATCAAAACAAATCCTTTCCTCATGATGTTGCTATTGCTTTGGTACAGCAAACTATGGCAGGTAATAGAGATCAGAGGAGGAAACTCTTGAGCTATTTAGAACCTGGCCATTGCTCAAAAGATGCCACTCCAGTCATTAAACACAGTCCTTTCTGAGAGAGTTATCAACACAGGTGTCCAAAGGAAGACTGCGGTCATCCAGCCATGCAGCTTCTTGCAGCTGTTTCCACACTCTGGGATCCACACCCTGCTGTCCATATATGTGTGTTAGGTTAACAGGGACAAGACCCAGTAAATTCTTGGAGATGTAGATCACTGCCCAGGTTGCAGAAACCTCGGAGACTAACTTGCAAAACCTCAAAATGTAGGAAGAATCTCTGAAAAGGTTCTGAAAATCTTTCATCACAAATTAGCCCCCAAATATCCTTCTGTCAAACACGTGAGATTTAGAAGTGAATCTCTCCTCTTCATTTCAGAAAACACTGAATTATGTAAAAATCTTGGAAAGGGAGATGAAGATCCTGATCTGAGAAGACCTTGTGTACTGTCTCTCATCAGGTCAGTGTAAGGTTCACTCCATTAGCCCATCTCCACTTCAGACCAGGGTGCTTGACAGTGTATTAAGAAGGACAGCTGAGGCAGGAGAATTGAAGGCATTAGCTGGGTGTGTTCAGATTCTTTGGTACCTTGGAGGTGGCTCTAGTCAAGCCAGTGCCCACTCGATTTGGCTCACTATGACTCTTCTGGTGATTACGGGGACACGAGAAGCTATTTACCAGAAAGTGCTGTGGAACACAGACACTGTAACTGAACTCAACTCCAAGAGTTGCCTTTTCCACTGTTTCAATGGCAATATATCTCTGAATTACCAAGTTTGCAGATACTGAACAGGTGTGAAGGACCCTGCTGTGTGAGTGGCAGGAGGAAGGTCAGTGTGCACCTCCTGTTGTCCTCAAGAACTTTGCCTTCAAAAGGTCTTCACTTTACCCCAGGCCATGGACTCCACAGGAGGGAGCATCATCTCCTACTTAACCTAAGCAGGAGCTAGCAGACCCAACTCACCTGCACTTACCTGTAGACCTAAGGAAGAGAGATACTGGAGTCTCCACTCATCAGGAATGGAGTTCTAGGTTAGAGCAAGGCCACATAAGCACAAACAAGAAGGCACTCGCTAAGGCCAGAAGAGAAAGGATTCTGAACTATGTAAGCACCAGACCAGCAGCAATCTGAGGCTGCTTCTCACTTACCAAAACTGATGCCATACTGGCATAATCCAACTCAGCACCAGTCCACCCTGAATCTGAAATGGCCCCTCAACTATGCGGTCAGTCTCCCCTCTGTGGACCCATTCTGTGGTCTACAAAAAAAAATTTACTACACATAAATGAGGAAAAGTTGTCCATGCAAGTGTTAGGACGTCGGTCTCACACCTCTGCCAAATGCACACACACAAATGCACACACACACATAATTAGTCAATAAGCCTTGCAAATTTACAGATTTGGGATTTATAGGTAACACTATGGGATTATCTACACAGATGAATGTCACAACTTATTTGTTGTAGTTTGTTCCAGTCTGGTAATTCACTTATTCATTTCCTATCATCTTGAAAGACAACTCTCCCACCCCCAAAAAGGGTAGATCTGCTTCATTCTCTCTATTCGTTCAAAATATTATCAGCTATACAGTACTTAACTGTGCACTGGCCTAAACTGTTCTCGGGTGGTTTTCAACTTGCTAATTAATTTTTTTCTCACTACTATCATAATCGAAATCCCAGGAGCTCTTGGTCTTCAGGGCACACCATGAGGCAGGAAAACCGCACTGAGAGTTCTCATGTACTGCCCCACTTAATAAACAAGGTTTGTGTGCATGCTTTTAAAAAAATCTAAACAGCTTCATAATGTACATACTGCAAGTCTCCCCACAACATTAAACGAAGGCTTCTGACAGGAGTTTACTGAGCAGTTATCCAATAAACTCCAGCCTGAGGATGCCAGCCGACTTCCTCCATTAGCTCAGAGAAGCCTGGATCAGGCTCCATTCTAAATGGAGTTGCTCCAGTCTTTTGCCCAAATGCTATCGTCCAAGTTACTCTATCAACAAGCAGGAAACTCCCAGCAGCTTCAAACTCCTTCATCTTTTCATTGCTCAAACGATGACCTTTCTCACTACTTTATCTCTGTCTTAAGTACCAGGTGCCGTAAGATCAACCAATTTAGTATCTCTCTCTGCCCATCTATATTACTTGTTTGTTTCAGCAGATTCTCATCCACAAATCCTTCCTTTGCCCATTCATGCCTGCATACTTAGCATAGATTTAATATTTCTCCAGGCCAATGATCACAACTAAGAGATTTTCTTTGATTAGAGAGCAGAGGAGACAAAAGCAGCGGGCGGGGTGGTCTGGAACACCTCCTTTTATACAGACAACTCCTGAAAGCAATCCTCCAAAAGAAAAGTTCTGCAACCTTCGTATCCAGACCCTCCCATTTCAGACTCAAATGCTGCTGGACACTATACTAACTTTGTATCATCCAACTTTCTCAGCCGCCTTTCTTGTAGACCAGAACTAACCCACCTATGGCCCGAGTCCATACTTCTTCAGACATAACCTTCACAGAACTTAAGTACTGGTGGAGATATCCCTGATTCTATTCAGAATCCTACCCACTGTATGAGCAGAGAACTGGGAGTACTGGTTTCCAATTTCTCTAGCTCCTGTACTCCTGCTGCCCCATGGCTACAACCCTCAACATCTGGCAAAGAGTCAAGCTCTCAGAAGTGGCTATTTTAAGGGGTATAAAAATGAAACAACCTGTTTCCTACCACCATCCTGCCTTGCCCAACAGAAAAAAAGACAATGCTTTGCCTTATCCTCACAGAAGTAAAGCTATGAACATCAGTCAGATACAAACAATATCTCAGCCAAATAGGCTTGGGTGCCCAAGCAGATGGCAGGATCCTGGGATCCAGATCACCAACTAAAACTCTGCTTTTATGTAAGATACTTCACATTCCAAACATCTTAAAATTTCAAGTGCAGCCTACTCAAGGGTTGAGAACTGTATATATAGCCATGTAAACAGGAGTGAGCCAGTGTGAGCATTCTTAAGGGAAGACCTCAGTTTCACCGGAGGCAAATATCTGGTCCAAACAAAACTCTGAATACCAACCAAACTTGCCCTCCTCTGAGTTCTTAGCACTTATTATCTCAATTTCTCTCTCAGCCAAAGCTGGGATTACCTTGCCACACAGGATAAGCTGTCATACCTTTATACTTTGAAGAAAGTGAGAGGGAGGGAGGGGGGAAGAAAAGAGGGAAGGAGGAAGGGAGGGAAGGAGCTGTATGTATTCTGTGGAGACCAGAAGACAACTCTGGCTGTTGTTCCTCAGGTGCCTCTACCATGGTTTCTGAGAAAGGATGTCTTTTTGGACTGTGATTCACCACATAGGCTAGGCTATCCGGCAAGCCAGACAGCCCCAAACACCCGCTTCTCTGCTCCTCAGAACTGGGGCTCTAAGCACGAGACACCAACGTCAGCTCTCTTACATGGGATCTGGGGGTCAAACTGGGGTCCTAATACTTACAAAGTGAACGCTTTGCCTAATAAGCTGCCACTCCATCCCAGCATCGTGGGCTTTTATCTAATCACCCAACAAAATTGTAAACTTGTGTCCTTTCATCCTGCTCAGCATGGATTTCACACTCAACAAGGACACCTCAATTAGCCACAGGGGGGAAGAATGGAAACTTCAAGCAATTAAGACAAAAAAAAAAAAAAAAAAAAAAAAAAGAATCTATAGACGTGCTACTTAGACATTCCTCTTCATCTTGCTCCTCGTCCACAGGTGTATCAATCTCTTCTCCTCTGCTTCACCAATAACACTGAGCTGCAAGGGTGGCAAGGAGCATGAACCTCCAAGGACCTGAGAAACACATTCACTCGTAAACGCTACCATTCACTTGGCCTATGTATCCCAGCTAACCATGGCCAATTTTGGCCATTTGAAAACATTTTATAAATCCCTCCTTAAAATTTCCATATCTACCAGAACCAGCAGGAGAGTAAGACAAGACTACTGTCTAGCTGTGATTATTTGAATGAGAATGGTCCCATAGGCCTCTATTTTGAATGGTCAGTCCCCAGTTGATGGAACTCTTTGGGAAGGATTAGGAGGTGTGGCCTTGTTGAAGGAAGTATGTTGCTGGGTGTGGGGGAGGAGAGGTGACTTTAGAGATTTCAAAAGCTCACACCATTCCCAACTGCTCTCTTTCTCTCTGTCTTTTGCTTGTAGATCAGATATAAGCTCTCAGCTACAGCTCCAGGGCCATGTCTACCTGCCTGCTGCCAAGCCAAGCTCCCTTCCACGACGGTCATGGATTCACCCTCTGAGAGTGTACATGCCAATAAACTCTTTGTCTGTAAGTTGTCTTGGTCTCAGTGTCTCTTCACGGTAATAGAAAAGTAACTCAGACATTGGATTACCCAAGTCAGACAGTCTCACTCTCATACTGCCAGGAGGAAGTTCTATGTGCCTCACCCTGGTCCCATCTCCTTTCTCTCCTAAGCCTCCAACATCTCCTGCTAAGTCTCCTGTCTACATTAAGAACAAACTACTGAAATGCTATATATGGTCAGGACCACATGGTCAGGGCCACATAACAACTCCTCCACAGGCCAGACACTGGCTTTGAGACAGAAGGAGCAAAAATATATTATAAGCAGGGCATCATTCTGAACCAAGTTGTTTATTAACTGTCTGGAGAGTGAGGAGTGAGGTAAGGGATGCGTGAACAAGGTCTTTTTAACCTACCAATAAAGGACAGAAACAACCTTCAGAAACCACACTTTCACCAGATCTATCCCAGACCCAAGAGCTCTTGGTAAGGGAGATCTGGTAAACACTGTGGACATAAGCATTCAAGGACTGGACAACAGATAAGGGGAGATCTTGTAAACTACCTCAGCAGTCAATGTTTGCTCTGGCTCAAACTTACATGGCAAACCCAGATGCCTATGAGAAAAACACATAACAAAATACACTCAACCAGGAAGACTTTCCTGTGATATACCATTCCAACAGCACTGCACTCAAAAGCAGCCCTCTGGAAAATATCAATCATCACCAGTGGACTCGTGACATTGGTCTAAAAGAATGACTTCGATGAATTTAAATTCAGTCCACATAATCAAATTTCATTGGTGTTTCTCAGTGCTTATAAATAATTCACTTTCATAACAGCAAAAAGACCAAGAAAATGTCACTTCAAAAATGCAAGACTTAACATAAATCCTACCTGGATTTCCTCCTCTCAACTTCTCTGACCACCTCTCCTTATTTCTGTCCCATTATGGAGGTATTTTGCTAGCCTTCAATCCTGCATCTAGCTCCTAGAAAACTCTTGAGAACTTGGGAGCTTCAGCCACCTATGGGAGTTCACAGCCTACTTCTAAAGCCAATCTTTACAGGAGGGTATAATCCAAGGAGACTGGGTAGAATATCTATCATCAGTCTTAGCGGCATTTGTCAAAATCCAGAGCTAGCGCACCCACCCTCGACTCCTACTACCCTCCTTGACATTAAATCTCCAAGTCAGAAGAAAGCCCAGGACTCGCTGTGTTAAAGGTTAAGAAAAGAGGAGGGAGGGAAAGTGGCAGCCTTTGGGCCACTCGTGTAAGCCAACAGCTGGGAAGATGTGACCTGACTCCCCACATACTATTTTCATGCAAAACTCCAGGATCATGAGGCTGGACTATGCCTTCCTCTTTTTACCTGATCATCCCAGCATCTAGGCCACCAGTCTGGCTTAAAATGGGAAGGCACAGAGGAAGGTCAGGTTTGTATTTATTTAAATACATTAGGCCAAACAAGGCTGTAATAACAGGAGTCCACTGGTGATGATTGATATTTTCCAGAGGGCTGCTTTTGAGTGCAGTGCTGTTGGAATGGTATATCACAGGAAAGTCTTCCTGGTTGAGTGTATTTTGTTATGTGTTTTTCTCATAGGCATCTGGGTTTGCCATGTAAGTTTGAGCCAGAGCAAACATTGAAGAGCTCACAAATGGAGTGCTACTTTTAAAACTGTCTATACTCCAAAAGCTTGCTAACAGAATCTGGGCAGCCCATAAGAAGCCACTCACAAGCCTTTGACTTGTGAGCTGTGAGTGGGGTCTGAATACATCCCTGGCTACCATTTCTGTCTTTTTTTTTTGGTTTTCTGAGACAGGGTTTCTCTGTGTAGCCCTCAAACTCAGAAATCTGCCTGCCTCTGCCTCCCAAGTGCTGGGATTAAAGGCGTGTGCCACGACTGCTCAGCTCCTGACTACCATTTCTTTATAATTGACATAACTCATCTCCTGCAGCCCCTTTCCTATAATCTAGTGGTTCTCAATCTTTCTAATGCTGGGACTCTTTAATACAGTTCCTAGTGCTGTGGTGACTCCCCAACCATAAAATTAGTTTTGCTGCTACTTCATAACTGGGATTATTTTACTGTTAGGAATTATAAGTATCTGTATTTTTCAATGGTCCAAGGTGACCCCTGTGAAAAGGTCATTCAACTCCCCATGCTATACTCTGAGGCCCTCCAAGAATTAGGATTAACAACAGTGCCCAGCAAGATCAAGTTGTGGTTTATCCAAAGAAGTTCAGAAGCTTCCCAGTGAGACTGGGTCACCTCAAAGGTTTGAAACCTACTCGTGCCAGGCAATTGGGTGAGGCTCAGAGACCCTCGGGCTAAGAATTAAGTTCCCATAAGCTCTGCATGACTATGGGCAGTGGGCACCAAATGCCATAGTCACTGTATAGCCAGCAACAAATCTACAATGAAATTAATCCTGCAAGATAGACTCCTCTGGCAAGGTTAGGGGCTCTAACTTTTTGTCCATTGTCAGTGTGAACAGCTTCAGCCCGAGCTCCACCCCACCCCTAGTCACCATCTCTGGCATCCAGTGACTCTTTGGAAAGATTTCTTTTTTTCCCCCCTCAGCAAACAAGAAGTGTTTGTTGAGCTACAGAAACATTCTTCAGAGAAAAGTATACATTCTCAGAATTCCATTCATAAACCCATACGACCATCAAGGCTGGAGCCCTGCTGTGCTCACAAAGAGGACAGTTAGGCAGAGGTATTAGTTGGGAGAAGAGGACAGAAACTCACTGATGTGAGAAGGAGGCCCCACAGAGCCACCTGGACAGGCTGTGAAACTATGAGGAGGTCTACCACTAGGGGTTTCTGCTCTTCACGTCCCCCTCTGTGAGGAAAGAAGCACTTGATACTTTCTTGCCGCTTCTGCTCTGAAGCTTCCCGACTCTTTATTCAGAAGCTTTTGAAGGGAACATTGACACATCACAGAATAATCCAATTATCTCAAACCCACTGAGTAATGGAACAAAAAAGATTTCTCTACATCCTATCTGTGGAATAGCCCAAGAATCTGATAACATTTACTCAGCAAAGTATAAGGAGGCCATTCAGGGGTCAAAATGAAATCAGAGGAAACATCCTATGAAGTCACTGCCCCAGGAGCAGAGCTAGGTTTTCCTTGTCATAGGGACTTGATAGGTCACCCCTTTGTCTCCTTATCACAATCCTTTCAGGGAGTAGGGGCATCGGGAGACCTAATTCAAACGCTAGAACTGCTAGGAAATGTTTGTAGGGGGACTGATCATCTTCCTTTTTCTATTCTTCTCTTTTTTTGGGGGGAGGGGCTACGTTCTATATATGCTGATCTTTTGCTCTCTCACCCTTTTACTACCAGGTGCAATCCTGGGGCCACAGCTGCTGAGAGAAACTACCCAAGTATTATGAGGAACTCCAAAATAGGCAACCTGACTCCACAAGACCTGCTGCTGATGGGAGATGCATCAACTTAGGGCAGGGGCCTCCTTTCTGGTAGTCTCATATTCAAGTTAACATTGTCTTATTTAACAATGGCTTCTAAATGCAGGAGTAGTGCTGTTGGCACCTGTGTTATAGTATACTGCTGTAACTATAGCACACTATCACTGTTGCTAATCTCTACTCCTGTCCAACTTTTAAGCTGGACTTTATCATGGTCTATGGAAGGCTGAATACACACATGGCTTTATTCATCTGCTGGAGGTCATGGAATCTGAGGGGAAACTACTGTGCAACCTTGGCTACTTCATTCAGTGCCTTCAATAGGATCTGCAAAGATCAACTTGAGACAGCTACCTTCAGGGTCAGTCTGACAGCTTCTCCAAGCAGGGCTGAGTATCAAGCAACCAAGTCACTAAACACTGTCTCTGCTGTCATCCCACGTGGCTACATGGAGAAAAACAAATGACAGGAAGAAGAGAGGATCAAGGAACGAGTGCTTGTTTGTGACCAAGGCTAAGGAACAACAAGCAACTTCTGTTCAATGAGAAGAAACAGAAGCCCAGCTTCCGGAAGAGGGCCTGGCATTCCTGAACAACATTCTCCCGCCCACCTGATCCCCTGGAACGGAAGGAAGATCTGAGAGAGGACACAGAGAGCCAGTGTTTGTTTCCTGAAATGAGTGAGAGGAGAAAAATGAAACAAAACAAAGCAGGAGAGGAGGCTGGGTGGGAAAGACAGTGGTCTGACTGCATATGCACATACACATAAACACACATGCACGAATGAACACTCACATACAAATGTGCAAATGCAAACACATGTGCGCACGCAGACGTGTATACACACAGCTATTATTACCCAAAGAAGAGCATAAATAGGCAGAGGCTCCAGCCTGGAGCAGATGGCTGCTACCTTCACTATGTGAGATCTGCAGTTGTCACCAATAAAAAATGTGTCTCCTTGTTCTTTTTACTAAAAACTATACCCACTCTCTAACCACTAATGTTCTCAGAAGGGGGGGAGGAGTCAAAAGATAGTTATTTAATGTCAATGTCAAACAAATATCTGTTGGTATTTCTTAAATTCTCCCAAATACCAAGTTTGCAGGCAGAATAAATTCATGGAGTCTGATAATAAATGGAGTCTACAGACACCTATAAGGTCTCTAGTGGCATCCGGATACAGACATATGTACATCACTGAGTGTTCTTTAAAGATATGGCTTATCTAGGCAGACATGAAAATTTGAACAATTCAGATTAAATTAGCAAGAACCACTCGTACACTATGCCCTACTATTTAAGATAATTCAATGTCTGCAACTCAGAAAAGGCAACAGAGAAAGACCACTTAAGATATGGCAATAGATATACAGTTAGTTCAGCTTAATGCTCAAAATTTTAGATGGTCTCCAAATGCAGCTATTTTTAAAATAGCAGCAGCTGCTGCCACTGACCAAGAACTCATTCAACACTGGGCAGTCTGGTGGGTGCTTTCTGGGTACCACCTGATCATCCCTGTTTCATGGATGGCAGACAAGCCTTACCATGCTGCTCCATGTCAAAGGGGAACATTCTACCATAGACCAAGCTCAGAAAGACCCCATTTATTAAACCTGAATCCCTGACTCATACCATGTGCTGGAAGGAGGCCTCATCACTGTCCAAACTTGACCTTTGAATCATGATACACTGGAATTGAGCAATGCAGTCCAGGATGAGATTAGCCATAGTCCTATATGCTCCATGTTACCCCCCACTCTAGTTGAGAATGTCACACTGGCATACACATGAGAAGAGTAAGATAGAAACAGAAATGTAACCAAAGAGGGCTGTCAGGAAACAAGAAGAAACCAGAACCATTCTACATGATGTACACCATGAGACATGGCTTAGCCAGGAGATATGAGGGGACGCATAGTATTCTCCAGAAACCTCAAGTGCAAAACAAAACAAAACCACTATGAAGAGAGTCTGAAAACTTTTCAGTCCCTAAGATGATATCCCTAATTTTAAAAAAAACTAATTTCTAAAGTGGGTCCAGAAGAATGACACCCCAGCAAAGGTCAACCAGCCCAAAGTAAAGCCTCTCTGGAACTAGAAACATTGCTCTAAGAACTAAAGATTGCTAGGCAGTATCCCAGAGACACGTGGATACAAACTGCTTTAGCACCTCAGTACCAGGGGTTCGCAATCAGGATAGAATGCCATCTCCACATGAGGCTATAAAAGGCATATAGCACTGAGGCCCAGGGCATGTGACCCCTTCTAAATAAAGATCACCCCCACGGCGGAGCAGCTGACCAGAACAGAGGCGTTCCGGGGGAATGGAGACAAACTTAACACAATGTGAAAGCCAGACCCCACTTGTTCAGCTCTGGATCTGCCTACCCACCAGGGCCATGGGCCTGTCCATGGTGTACATCATGATCTATTTTAGCAGTTTGCAGCAGCTGGTGGAAGACTCCACAGCCATTTCCAGACATACTCTGGGTCTTCCCAGGTAGCTGAAGATTAAAAGTTAAACTAAAATCCTGCCAAACACATGGCTGGACTCTCACAGCACAAAAACTCCAGGGGATTTACAAATGCTTGAACAAGCCCTTCCACTTTTTCCCCAGGGAACATGTTCTACCAGCCTGCAAAGAAATGCAAAGAATCAGGGACAGGGAAGCAATTCTCTCTCCGCCTGTGCTGCCCTGACGACCAGTGTTTGATAAACAAGACTTAAGAATGATATCAGGGAAGAACAAAACAACAAACCCAGAATTATCTGTTTTATACCATCTGCCCTCATTTTGAGTCCCTGGACCCATCCTGAGATGGTAATGTTTTCCTGTCAATAAAGGGAGCCGAGGACCATCTTGAAGGCCCAACAGGTTTCTCATTTTTAGGGCAGAGGGAAATGTAATACCTTGCATGACCACTACCTCAACCAGTATCTTTTTTTTTTTTTGGTTTTTCGAGACAGGGTTTCTCTGTGTAGCCCGGGCTGTCCTGGAACTCACTCTGTAGACCAGGCTGGCCTCGAACTCAGAAATCCGCCTGCCTCTGCCTCCCAAGTGCTGGGATTAAAGGCGTGCGCCACCACCGCCCGGCTAACCAGTATCTTTTTAACTGGAATAAGGCTGGCCTGCCAGCTAAACTGGCTTCTAGTGCAGCCAGGCTCATGCCTCTGTGGATTTTCTGGCAAAGGCTAGTTGGGGTGCTGTGAGCCAATCACAAGCTGTTGACTCTGGCGAGCTAATCTTGGCACTCGGAGGTCAAGTTTAGCAGTGAGGTCTCAGGCTTTACTTTTGTTATTTTTTATTTGATGTTGTTTTGGTTTTTTTGGAGGAGGTGTCTGCACGTGAAATCAAACACCAGAAAAGCCCCTGTGTCAAAGTATCACTTTAAGTAAATTCACTGAGAAGCCAGAAAAACCACAGGTACTCAGGAGGGTTCACCTCTGGCCCTTTCAATACAAGACCAGCTGGCCTTCGGCAAGCTGTACATCCTAGTGAACAGCTTCTGGGGCCAGGTTCAACCTTTCAGACTTCTGCATCTTGGCCCTTGGATGGTTCTGACAACGGCAGAGAGAGAAGGGCTCCTCTCCGCCAGTTTAGAACTAGAGATGATTTGGATGGACATGTTCCTCAGTAGCAGTGACTGTGACGAGGACAGAGGAAACGTCAGAACCACATTTTATGACTTTCACCATCTTTGAGCTTGCTGAGGACTGCCATTACATACTGTTCTTTGGTCTGGGGAAAGTGAACCTTCACAGAATAGGTGCCATGCTTACCCCTGGCGTAACAGCCATTCATAAGATAGACACAGCCAGAATTCACAGAACACTGTTTAAAACAACAACAACAAACAACAAAAACCTACCGTTCCAGGTGCTAGGAGATAGGACCACCGGAGGCTCCAAAGCCCTGGAGTCTTGTGAAAAGGCAAGGCTGGAGCTCACCTCAGCCTCAGGCTTGAGGTGGAGGGCAGAGGGAGGCAGACTAATCAACACAAAAATGACTGGGAAAGGGTGTCAAAGATGTTGCCTGTAGGAGGGAGGGTGAGTGGCACAGTAAAATGGGGGCCAGAAGGTCAGACCACCATGGAGCCTACCCTTGGTTAAGGGACTACTCCAGAAGTGCAGGTGGACAGCAGAGCCCCTCAAGGCATGGGACATTCGCAGGTGAGAAGTGAAGTGGAAGGGACCCAGAGCAGGAGGCTGGAGAAGCGCCAGGGCACCGTGTCTGCAATGGGTAGGGTGGAGAACGGCAGAGTGAGGCAGTACTTAGGACGGTAAGGGCTTGGATGGCCTATTAGAAAAGGAAGCATCTCAAAAGAGGCCCTAGCTGTGGTGCTTCCGGCATGATCATTAGCTAGGGGAACAAGAGTTTGACCCCCATGGGAAAGAAAGATACATAGAGAAACCACAGAAGCAAGGAGACATTCCACGGGCATGGTCTTCACATGCAGTTAAAAGCTCAAAAAAAAAAAAAAAAAAAAAAAAAAGCTAGGCAGTGGTGGCGCACACCCTTAATCCTGCCACTCAGGAGGCAGAGGCAGGAAGATCTCTGAGTTCAACAAGGCCAGACTGGTCTACAAATTGAGTTATAAGTCTGGACTTGAGGTGGTATTTGAAAGTTAAAGACAAGAGGATGCTAAGGGACCAGTAAATACAATGAAGTGGGAAGAAGAGGGAGAGCCTCTGGCCATGCTTTGGTCTGAATGATTATGTCTTCCAAAACTCACATACTGAAATCTACTATCTAAGCACATGGTGCTAAGAGGTGAGGCTCGGTCACTGCCTCACGAGAATGGAGCCCTTGCAAGTGGAATCGTGCCCTTGGGAAAGAGACACCAGAAAGTTGCCTTATCCCTTCACACTATGTGAAAGATGGCGGTGGGGGCTGTGAACCCTGGAAGTAGGCCCTCATCGGACAGAGAACCTGTAGCCTCTTTTTTTGGGGCCTCCAGCCTCCAGAACCATGAGATGCAAATCCATTGTTCATAAGCAGTCCAGCTTGTTACATTCTGCTGCAGCAGCCCAGATAAACTAAGGCCAGAGACAACTAGAGCCTAGATGGAGAAAAAGCCAACAAAGCAGCCGCCAAAGGCAAAGGTGGGGAAGAAGAAGCCATTTCAAACAAGACAGGAAGCAAGGACCAACCACCAAACGGGAAAGCACTGACAGTTATTCCCCTATTAACGCAAAAAGGTCAAACACAATTCCTTCAGGACCCTTCACTATTTAGGAACAACTCAGGCCTGCCATGAAATCACAAAACCAAAGAAATACAGAGATTGTAACCAGTAGAGTGGTCCCTCATTAGTGCAGACATGACCGGAAGAGCAAAGATACATCCAGAAAAATCAGTCATGGATACAGCTGACCGATCAAGTGATCTCCTTTACAACGACTTCACTCGTAATTTCTCTCCATGACGTTCCCCTTCTTCTGCCACCAGCCAGCAGTAAACAGCTTAATGGGATTCTTCAAATATTCATTTCAAATGGCTCATGTGAACTCAAGGTAGGTCTTCTGTGAGGACTCGATGCCCTTGCCCTGGCTCCTTGAAGGATGATCAAGGGCTCTGACTGAAGGCAGGTAGGATAAGACAGCCTGATTGAAGGCAGTTGTCTAGAGACGATGGAGGGAAAAATTTAGCTTCAAAGGAAGCTGCTAAGGCTGTACTCTCCAAAGGAAAGAGAACGCCAGCCATCTGTGTTGCAAACATTTTAGTGGCCCCATCCAGAGTAAAGGGAAGCAGATGAACTGATTTTAGTAGCACAGTTTACTTTTCGAAGTAGATTCATCAGAGCATGGAATCCATTTTTTTTTTTAAATCATGTATGCAAAAGAATTCTTCCCATACTACATCCTGGAAACCTTTCACTGAAAGCAGGACTCACTTGAGGCAGGCCACATGGGTCAAGTGCTCCAGGCACGTGTGGCTCGTGGCTACTACACACATGACAGCATAGACTAGAATAGGAGTCTAAGCAGAGGGAAAGAATTCTAGCTGAATTAGAAAGCCTACAGGAAGCTGTGACCATGACTGAGTTTTCAGGACAAGGTAGGAAGACAATATTCTTGAATGGAGTCAGCGATTTTAAGTACTCCATTGTGAAACCACAGAACACGTCATCGGGACTGGTACAGCAGCCAAGGAAAAGGCTGCAGAGCGTGGCCTTGGGAAGACCAGTTCTAGCCAACAGGCAGTCTGGCATCAGGCCTCAAGTCTAAGCCAGTTGGTTTTCTTTGTTCTAGTTTAACCTTCCAACAACTCTTTGAGGAAGGCAGGATCCATGCCATTTTGAAGATGAAGAAACTAAAGCCTACACATTTAAATTACTTGATAATTTCTGGCTACTGACCCTGGACTCTGACCCAGAATACAGGCCTTATCTCTGTCCCCGACTTCTTCAGAACCTGCTAAAAAGCTGCATCGAGACCAGAGCATCTGTGGAATCGCTGAGCAGGTGTTATCTAATGATGCTGTAAACAGCACTTCCCTTTTGTGCACAGCTTATAAGCTCCCGAAACGCTTGCTTGTCTATACTTAGTTTGGCCGCCGTTAAAGAGTGGCGTGGCTGCTGCAGAACGAGCTCAAGCACAGCTCAGGCGAGCTGGCCAGTCAAGTCATCCCGGACTTCATTTCTGCATCCAGTTCTGATGATGCTTTTTAAGATATTTTTTTTTCAAATGCCAAGGCTACTTTAAAAACAAAATGCTGGAGGCTGGAAAAATGTCTCAGCTCTTAAGAGTACTACTAGCTGCTCTTCCAGAGGACCCAGGTTCGATTTCCAGAATCCACATGGCTCACAAATTGACTGTAACTCTGGTGTCTCCATGGACACTACATTCCTATGTGGTGAACAATCATACATGCAGTCAAAATACCCAACAATATTAAATACATTATTCAAAAATAAATAAAAACAAAATTTTGTTACAATGGGCTAGAACTCATTCCTATAATCCAAGGACTTGAGAAGCTGAGGCAGGAGAACTGCCATGAACTCAAGGGTAGACTAAGCTACTAACGGTAGCAGGTTCCAGGCTAGCCCCACTATAGACTGAGACCCGACCTCAAAACCAACCAAAAAGATTACTGTTTTTTTCAAACCATTAAGAGAAGCTTAGGGAATTGTTTTAATCAATCAGGAAAGTATCTTTCACTCAGCTGAGGTATACATACACCTCACCCCCTATACACATTCACACACAAACACAAATCAAATTACAGGAAGCATCAAGGTGTGTGACTTCCTACTCTAGCCCCAATTACTACGGGCGTGTTGATATAAGAGTTTCCTATGAGGGCTGGTCTTCCATTCATTGATTATACAGACTTCAGAATTTAGATGAGTTTATCAATCTGGGGGTTTTGTGAAGGATTTGTGGGGGTACTCTTCATAACTAGTTAGGGTATATGGGCTCTGAGTCTTTAACTGGGCTAGCCATAAAAATAATAGCTAACATGCTAAGGGAAACCAGCGAGGGGAACCTTGCTGGCAACTATGTCTAAATATTGTTGAATTATTGAATTCAATACAGTCAATGCCCTCAGCCACAGCTACATTCTAGCTAAAAGTTGATTCTTATGTCCTTTGTCACATCCAGGTACCAGTTTAGGTATTCTACAAAGAACATATGCATAGTATAGATAATCAAACAAGTTTCAAACACCACCATGAGACCCTGGAATCACTGATTGTTTTCCAAGTTCTCTTCACTGACTGCATAAGAATTCCAAAACAGGTATACAAGAAAGGAATGAAAACCAAGGGTTCAGAAACATACCCTCCTACAGAGCTGTCTTAAGTAGAGATTGAACCTGGGGCTCCTAGAAACTGGCACACAGGCATCTGATCTATCGAGAGTTCCATACTAAACCAGATTTCCTGCAACATCAGGGTCCTGAGAGCCGAGGGCCACCTTCATAGGATATGCGTGTTACATTTTTCATTTATTTGTGAGAAGGAACCTTGTTCTACAAAATGATGGTGGTGGTGGTGAATGTGCTAGTGCTGGTGGTGCTACTGTAAATCCCTTTACACAAAGGATACAGACACTGACCTGTAAGAAGCGCCTGCTTGTCTAGAGTCAGGGACTTACTCAGAGCTGTTGAAGGTTAGTAAACTTGCAGCCCCCAGATGCAGTGAATTACTTCTAACCAAACTTGACAGCAGCCACAGCAGCCTCCATCCAGGCTCCGGTCCTGTACTCTCAGAGCTCCCGAATCTCAGGAAAGCTAAACAAAACCCATCCCTCTCCATCCCCAGGAAACACTTCCACTAGGCAGTGTGGAGATGTGAGAGAACCTCGCCCTGCCTCACCAAAGATGAAAGGAAGGAGGAAGAGGCTGAGGAAGAGGAGGTGGTATTTGAAGAGAAGGAGGAGGAGGAAGGAGAAGAATAGGAGGAGGAGGAAGAGGAAGGGAGTAAGAAGCAGAAATCAGTCCCCCATCTACCCATTCTTACTTTTCTGGCAGCGATTTGTGGTCCAGCAGCGGTAGTTGTATTCATTGTTGATGGTGGTCTTCTCACACATGGGCTTCTCCTCCAATGTCCCTGGACACAGGTCCCCACATTCCTTTGGGGGCTTGTTCCCCACAATGTAGTTATTGGACACTGCATCCAAGATGAGAGACCAGTCTATGGTGGAGAGGTAGCAGAGGTCAGCATTCTTCTCAATCCTGATGGCCCCCCGAGTTATGTTCCTCAGATTATAAAGCCCAATATCCTTGAGATTGGTCATCTCAAAGATGACCAGTGCGTAGTTGTAGAAGAGTTTCCAGCCACGGATGACCGTGAGGTTTGGGAAGAGGTCTCCCAGGCTCTCGAGGCCGGCCACTCGAAACAGCAGCAAGTACTCAGTGATGACCGTGAGCTTGGGGAAGCGGTAGCTTCGGTAGTCCTCGGCCTTGGAGATGAGCAGGATGTGGAGGAAGCCCTCGATCACCGTGCAGTTTTCCAGACGCTTCAGCTGCTGATAGTCGTTGCGGATGTCAATGCCGGGCCCACAGACTAAATGGAGACAAGAGGACAAAGTGGGACACGCCGTTAAACGGAGACCATTCTTAAGATGACTTTCCATAAAACAGTATCATTGTAAAAGAAGATGACTCAGTTGTTGGTTTTTGTTTTTGTTTTTTGTTTTTTGTTTTTTGCTAAAGACTAAGGAGGTATAAGCTGCAGAGTGCACACCCATATCTAGTTACTGTCACTCAGCTGCCTACACTGGCCCAGATGCCGTACAACATCACTGACCTGTGGGAGAAACTGCTACATTAACCATCCGAACTGAAGCTTTCAGTCCAAGGTCACAAAGGATTGTGTGCAAAAGTCCATGCTACACCCCAAACTAGCCCATTGCTGCCAAGGTTCTCTGTCACAACACCTACACAAAAACTCAGCAGCCAAGGTTCTAAAACTTACTGTGTCCAGAGAGAAGGACATCAAGCAACAAAGTTTACTCAAGAAGAGTCACTGTGACCCGGAGAGTAGACACCATTTGATACAGACCAATTGGCCTTGTAACCAGGAGGCTCAAAAACACACACAAAAGAAATAGCTGAAGAAAAGACCTTATGAATGAAAGAGGCACGCATTCACAAACTTATCACAATGTGCTGTGTTAATTGAGTAAGATGTTTCCTACAGAAGTTAGGTAACAGCAAAAGCAGGAAAAATCATCAGTAATCTCAACTGTCACAGATGAACAGCGTTCGTTTACCTGTGCCAACTGTCCCTTCTCTGCAAATAAGAAAATAAATTCAGGCAAGAGCATATTTGCACAAAGACTTGTTTCACTTAACTAACCACAAACATTTAGCCAATCCAATGTCTTTCTAAAGCATCATTTTTAAAAAGGAAAAGCCAGGTGCCTGTGGAGTGGCTCAGCAGGAAATGGTACCTGATGAGCCATCCTCAGTTCAGTCAGATCCTGGAACCCTCTGTGAGAGAGAGAGAGAGAGAGAGAGAGAGAGACAACCCTAGCAAGACACTCGACATATGCGTGTGCACACACCCTAGCAAGACACTCTACATATGCGTGTGCACACACAGGCACGCTTATTTTTCTCTCTCTCCCTTTTTTTAATTTAAAAAGGGGAGATTTGTTTTAAATTATGAATACAACAAGTCCCGTGTTCCGATTCTCTACCGTTAAAGTAGTTGGTCATCTCTAATTTTTCACATTATAAACATTTGTAAAATACAGCTTTTTACTTATTTATTTCATTTGTTTTTGGTGTTTTGGTAAAGTGGCCTTAATACTAGACCTTTTTGTTTCTTTTTTTTTTTTTCTTTATTTTTAACTCTGGTGCCTGTGTGTGTATCTATGCACATGAGTGCAGTGCCCACAAAGGCCAGAAGGGGGGTGGTGGTGTCAGAGCCTTTGTAGCTAGAGTTACAAAGGTTGAGAATCACCTAAAATTGGAGGCTGTTTTTAACCACTGGGCTGGGCCATTTTTCTAGACTATAAACCTTTTATTTTAAAAAGTTTGAAATGTATATGGATAAAAAGCCTTGGTCAATGCTTTCTTAGTATCTAATAATCCCAACCACTACTAAAGCTTTTCAGACACTATCAAGTTTTCTGATCCATGTAATTCATTATTTTGATTCCATGGGAGATACAAAGAAGCTCATAGCAAAAAAAACAGGCACTAAGAGCCATGGCAAACAGCTGTCAATCAAGAAGGGCAAGATGAATGGAACACAGGGAAAGCCTACTCCAATTTCCAACAGGACAAAAAGATGGGGTTTTAAGCAACCTGTGATATTATGGAAGCCAGAGACAGGCAGAATGACAGGAGGTCATGGATACAAAAAGGGATCAAAGGAAAGGAGCCTAGGAGAATCCTGTCAAGAAGGATCACAGGAGGGGATGAACACCACCTCATGGGAGCGGAGCCACTCTCAAGAATCCAAGAGGGGAGAGAAGCCCAAGGGAGGCCTGTGGAGGGTTAATCCAGAACAGCCTTTAGATCAAGATGGTGAAATCTCAGCTCCTCCAGCACCATGTCTGCCTGGATGCTGCTATGCTCTGGCCTTGATAACAATGGACTGAACCTCTGAACCTGTGAGCCAGCCCCAATTTAATGTTGTCTTCTATAAGAGTTGCCTTGGTCATGGTGTCTCTTCACAGGAATGGAAACCATAACTAAGACACCTGTCTTTGTCATTTCATCTCTGCAACTCTGATCTGACCACTGACATCTTTGGCCTGAGTGATAGCAACATCTTCCTCCAGCATACCCCTCTGCCCAGTCCATCCTTGACCAAATACCAAGTCAAAAGGCTTCTTTAAGAGTTCAGGCCCATCTACTTCTATCTCATCTTCCAGCACATTCTTGCTTAACACACTTGTTCATTAGCCTCCAACAGGTTCACCTCCTCCTCACTCATGGCCTGCTGCCATGACAGGGCTCCCCTTCACACTACCCCATTCTCTCTTCAGTCCAGTTCAATTCAAACTTCACCTCCACAGAGGTGCTCTGTGTTAACGCCTGAGCTTCAACAGTTCCCTCCCAACTATTCCTCAGCTCCCCTCTGCTCCCCCAACTCTCATCTCTCCACTTCATGTTTACCCAACCTCCGCTCAGTGACGCAAAGCCCATAAGAATAATGGCACCAAATCACTCATCAGAAATGAGAAAAAAAAATTTTCCTGTACGCAGCCTAAAATATCTTATTCCTTCTATGCCACTGTAAATTAAGTGAATTAATTTGCTCTTAGACTTTACAGGTGTATTGAACTATATCGCTGTGTTCAACCACATTATAAAAGTATTAGGTATCAAGTAATTTGGCATTTTCTCCAATGAATCATAAAAATTCAGAACCAAGCAAAGAAACAGAGAGAGACATAACTAAAGTGTCTTTCAAATGCAGTCAATAAAAAGAAAGTACGAAGGACCTGTTACCTCCTGCCAGCTGGCTTCATGTCACACAGAGCTGGGACTGGAAGCTCCTTAGAATGAAAGAGCCATTTCCTTATTTACAACCCCCATCCCCATTTATAGAACAAAGGAATAAAATAGGAAGAAACTAACCCCTTATTCCGGAAGAGAAGACAAGCCCAAGCCACAAAGTACAAGGCAGGGCCCAGCTGCTTTGGATTCTGACCGACACTGTTGGTTTTTGGATGTTTTGTGACAGAAAAAGAGAGTAATCAAGCTGGACTGTGAATGATAGTACAGTGTTCAAAGGCACAAGCCACAAGCAGGAAAGCGAATGTAGTGTGCCTGCCTGTCAAAGAATCCACACGCAGAGGGAGAAAACACTCAAAAGCATGGGTAGCAGACACGCCCTCTGCTCGCAGCTGGCACAGTCAGTCCTGAAACACTCTCTCCCTTTCAAAGCCAACAGATAATTTGGCAGATCCAAAAGAGACCCCAACGCTTGCTTTCAGGATATAAGATAGATCTGAAAATGTAAGATCCCAGGTGGCCTGCAAAGACCAGTAAAAACATATGGAAATGAAGGTCGCTCAGAACAGGGAGGAAGGGCAGTGTTTGGAGGAGTCAAGGGAGGACCCCAGCTGCAGGGTCCAACCTGGGAATGAGTAATGCAGAAGCAAAACAGATGGAAGCCACCAGGCAGGAGCATGTCACCCAAGGCCAGAATTCACTTCTGCAAAGATGCCATCTTAAATAAAGCTTTTCAGGTGTGAGAGTCAGTCTTTCCAAAATCTCCTAGGTATTTCCTAAAAGTCAACTGGCAGAACTTCTATTCTGCCAAACTTAAGGGAATGGTAGAAGCAATCTATACGTATTTGGAACATCAATCCCTAAGAACTTCAAATAGGAGAAAGGCTGATAGAAAATATCTGACTGAGAAACCTTCCAAAGCTGGGTATCAGAATGTCTGGATGAGCTTTCCATGTTCAGCATCTGTCCTGTGCGAGGCACCACCGGGTCCTGGAAGTGACAAGGAGCTTAACTGGGGTTTGAATTCCAGAATACCTTTTGGAATGTCTTCTGCTGGCTCATGCCCTCACATGGACAAACTCCAACTCTAAGCCTCAACTGCCTCATCTATAAAACAGGTTGTTACTACCACAGTGACGTCAGGCAAGTGTGGTGTCACTGTCCTCAGGGGTATGCTGAAGGCTATTCACAGACTAAGCAAGCATTAGCAATCCCTCCATTCTCTTGCCCCAATCTAAGTATTGCTAATCTGATGAAAAGATAGGAAGCTGGCAAAACTGCTGGTTAATTTATCAACAAGCCCCCCCCCAACAAGAGTATCATTCCATTATCCATTTGACAAAAATATTTTCAATTCTGATCAACTTCCCTTCAGAAATATGGGACAGTCTTGGTTTATGGTTGGAAACAAAAGATACGGCGCAGAATCAGAATTTTGTTTTTACTATGGGTCAATGGAGTAAAGACACATTGGGGAACCAATTCCAGTTCTGAGAGTGAGATCCAACCAGCAAAGCTTTTGCATTGTGAAAGAAGCCCAGTTTGGCTTAGCCAGTGGCTCACCCACAATAGTCATTTCTCTTTAAAAAAAAAAAAAAAAAAAAAAAAGAATCCACTGGTACCAGTAACTATGTGAACAAAAACCACTTCTAGATGCCATCACTTTTTAAAAGTCAAAATGGCAAGGGATCACTGTCTATGAATGAATTTTGCACAGGGAAAGTGAACAACCCTCCCTCTAGCAACTGCCAAACTGATGGGAGGGAAAAAAGTGTTCTGTAGCTCAATGGGCAGGACTCTGGAACCATAAAGAAAGAGGCTCACAGCTCTCTAACTCTAATGGGTCCTGGAAGACTTCTCAGGAGGAGATCCCTGAAGATGGTCCTGCCATACTTTCTGTTTCTAGGACCCCAAATGAGATCTAACAAAGTATAAGGGGAAGGGGACCCCAGGCAGAGTCTTGGGGGCAGTGTGGAGCTGAGTAGATTGGTGGCAGCTTGAGGAAACCCCAGGGGTGCAGCAGCTGTAGCAGAGGGAAGAGTAAGGACTTAAGCAGGACAGAGGCTAGAAAACAGACCAAGAAGTGCACACTCAGGGGGCCTGTTTTACTCTGCATGGAGGACAGGCATTCAAACGCCCCAGCATGCAGCAGAACTGTTACACCTTGGAGGCTTGCTAAATCACAAAGTGGTCCCCAAATCTGCATCTGAGAATGGCACATGCTGATTTTGATGTTTCGGCTACCATTCTCTTAGACGAAGTGCGACCCAGGAAAGATAGCCCCTCTTGTTACTACCCTTTCTCTGCACCCACCAAGATCCTCAGTGTGACCCAGGGAAAAACCTATGTACCTGTATATATCCCCTCCCTCTCTCCCTCCCCAGCCCATGTGTGTCCCATGCACTTGGTTATGCAAGTACACACACCTGTGACTGCACATAGAGGAGGCAGAGGATTGTCTTCTGCTGTTTCCCACCTTACTGCCTTCAGAGAGGTTCTCAGTGAACCCGAAACTTGGCATTTTGGCCAAGTTAGCTGGCCATGGATCTCCTGGACTCCACATCCTTCCCATTCCCCAATGTGAGGTTACAGGTACACGTAGCCATGTCTGTTTTTATTGTTCTTGTGTTTGCTTTGACCCTAGTCCTTGGGATTCTGACACAGACAGGTCTTCATACTTGCACGGCAAGTGTTTTTTACTCACTGAGTCAGAAGCTGAGAAAAACCCCAAGCAACCCATATAGACAATGCACGGAACACATAAAGGCCAAGGGGGAAAAATGGGGCAGAGGGCGAATACACAGTCCTCCCACAGCGGCTGATTCCATGGTCCTTTATAGCCTGAGAGCCCCACCCCAGAGCTCTGAGAAGAGGACCTCTTCCTGCCATAAACTGTAGCTAGCCAGAAAACCAGACGAGGAGGGGGAAGAGTGTTATGGTAACAAGCACGAGTGATACTCCAGTTTGTCAGAGGAGAATTTCTGTGTCGAGTGTAAACAGACACAATTCATGTTAAGCCTTTTATCTTCATGTGTCAACGCAGACATGTTTACACTGTATATGTACATTTCTCTTTCACACAGACAAGACAGTCTGGCCACCTGACACATTCAATAAGTGAGGGCAAAGGCAGGAATGTAAGGGATTTCCACGACACGGGTGACTTTGAGAACAGAAATTAAAATAAAACAAAGTGTAATCTGAATGTGCAAATTGTTCTTCGCTGCCCTACAGAAGAGCTGCCTCACCATAGAAACAATCTAAAAATCTATGCCCACAAAAAAAAGCGGTCCTGAATGCTGGGGACACTGAAACCAAGGCTGGATGAGGCAAGGAATTTACAGAGATGGATGCGACACTTTTTATCCTACCATGCCAATTAAGAAGTGGGAAATTTACAGGGAACTAGTTCCAAGGCAAGAGAACACACTTGAGTGTCCCCTCCATGTAAGGCATCTGGAGACAAACAGATCTGTGCAGAACGAGGCGGGGTTTGCTTCAGCAGAAGGGCAACTGTTTTCACAGATCTCTGTAAAAACAACCTGGCTTGCTCAGATATTCTACATGCCATTCTAGTCTTAAAATATCCAAAAAGTCCAGTACTCAAGGTGTTTTTTAAAATAACACCCTTGGAAAAGGTTCTAAACCTTTCTCATTATCTCCACTACCTATGATTGGCACTTATTTAAAAACAGCATAGAGGGCCCAGTACCTGCCTTACCACACCTGGTGTGGGGTTCAGAGAAGCAGTGTTCTGCCTCACAGTGAGGCCTTCCCCAGGACTGAGCCTCAGCAGGGCTTACATCTTCATGCTTACCTTGTACTTCCAACAGTGAACTGCACTGCTAGAAGCTGGTGCTGGGGTTGGGGGAAAGGTGCCTTTAGGGAGCAGCCAAGCCAGAACAAGCCCCCACTGAGTATGGGCCTGCAGAGAAACCCTACAGAGAAATGCCCCTCCTTTCCTTTTCACTCTTCTGACTTGTGATTTTCTACTCAGAAGCAGGCAAGCATTCTCAGTGAGGGCTGGCCCTCCGTCCTCCCGGCACCAGCCCACCACGCTGGCTTTGCCTGTCAGACCTGTTACATCTTTCTGCTTACCAGCCTTGTGCTCACTTTCACTCCCTGAATGTCTGACTTCGCCCTACAAAGTTCCAGTTTCCTTAAGTGACCTGAACTCATACTGATGAACCAGTTACCTATATCTCGCTGATAGTCGGTGTGGAAACCCCATTCGCTCACATGTTCCTCCCACCCTAAGATGTGATTCTCCATGGTGTATCAAATTATGAGCCTTGGGCTAGGGAACGCAATTCAGTGCAACAGGCCTTGCCTGGCATGCACAAGACCCTGTGTTCCTTCCCCATGTGTGGCAAATAATAATAATAATGACCATATGTATGAATATACACATAAATTGTGTGTATGTATGTATGTGTGTGTGTGTGTATGTGTGTGTGTGTGTGTGTGTGTGTGTGTTCATATAAAAGCCTGTCTGAACCTCCTGAAGCACAGAGCTTCTGATTTGGTGACCTTGTTAGAGTAATACTGAGTCCTCCCCAGCCATTCAGATGGACTGAGACCAGCCACTGTCACTCTAGGCCTCAAGTTTTCCTCATGGCTTAGACGCAGCTTTGGGACTAAATTTATTAATTCTTCCAATATATATGTAAGCAATGCTTATTATACACTAAGTGCTTTCCAGGTGCTTGGAACTCGGCAGTGACAACTTTGGACTTTGTGAAGTGGTCAGTCCTCACAGAACTGAAAGCCCACCCATGACCCTGAGAGGTTTTGCATGACTCTATGCATGCTGCAGTAAGGACTCAGAGTCCATGCTGTGGGCTTGATGCACACTCATACCAGGATAAGGGCCCTCTATGTAGACAAATAAATTGCAAGACACAATAGAGTATGAGTCTGAGACAATAGAGATGAAATAGTTAAACAGGTACTAAAATCTTAACCCAACCAGAACTCAGGAAGGTAAGTTCCTTTAATTAGGCAGCTGATGTCAAGACTGTGGGACACAGAGACAGACACCAGAGAAGCAGGGTATATATATGTGGGGGGGGGGGTACATGCACACTTGTCAGAAAGAGAGAAACACAGAGACAGAGACAGACAGAGAGGCAGAGGCAGAAGCAGAGAGAGAGAGAGAGAATGAGAACATAGGGAAAGGCAGGCCAGACCAACAAGAGCACCCAGAAGACATTTAAGTCCAAGGGAGAAACTTGCATGGTAAGACCCTCAACCCCTACAAAGCAAGGAATCCACTGTGGACACTGGGGCATAAACACCAGATAAATATAAAGTGTGAAACAGTCAGCAGTAACCAAACCAAAGTACACGTCCATAGATCTAAGAGAGTCCAGTGGGATGGGAGGCAGGGTTGGCCACAGTTTTACCACAGTGCAAATACACAGGCGCAGAGACCTAGGCAGAGTCTTGCACTGACTTATCAAAGAGATGAGTTCTGAACACATGGCTAGTAAACAGGCAAGCACACTCCGGTAATTGGGTGTCTGCATGTACCTCTCTGGATCGGGTAGAATCCACAACATCACATGGAACCCACCATCTTTGCAAACCAAACTGTAACATCTATCTGGTATGACTGAAGGACAGAACTGATACCCCTACCATTGACCCCTACCTGTTGACTTAAAGCATTTGTGGGTTGTTTTCCTAAACGCAGGTGTATCTGAATGTCAATATTGCTCTTGCCTTGTGATGGCCTTCATTATCTCCTGCAACTTCTGCAATGACTATTCTGCTCTATTACCTCCAGATGCCCCACTTTTGAGTGGTATTGTTTTGCATTCTCCAAGTGTCTAGAGGATGATGTGAACCCCTGATTTCTTCAGAGGCAAGCTGTATTCACCAAGACCAAACATCCTCAGAATTTAGGATTTTTCCACGAAATGGAGAAGCCTCCATTCACCAGGCCAAACAACCCAGAAGCTCTGCTCCCAGCATTTTTTTCCAGGAGAAGATGTCTAAAATCAATGCCCACCTAGGTTCTCAGTTCATCTCAACACCTTGTACATGAGCCCAAACGTGGCAGACAGTAACATTTCCTCATGTGCATCCTAGAACCATCATCAACCAAAGCATACTGATATAGAATAATGCCAGGGATCATGGACCACGAGCTAGCATACACATCACAGTAGACAGGGATTCGGCCATGTCTTTCCCTTCCCTGATAAAGTGGTTGTTTCCAAGATCAGATGCTTTGTCTACAGAGCTACGTAAAACAATCTCATCACATCCCTGTTGACAGAACGAGGCAACGAGAACACATTCCAATGGCTGAGTAACAGTCCAAAGTGTTGACTAACAGACAGTAGATGAAGGGCAGTGGTATTCCTTCTGGGTCACATCTATTTCAGCATTGCTATCAGTCTCTTCACCAATAATACTAATAAAATGTCCCTCTAATTAAGGAAGACAAGTTTCCAGGGGAGATAGCAAATGCACCACTGGATAGAGTCAAGAGCTAAAAAGATCAACAGATTGGAATTGCAACAGAGGAAATAATGTTATTTGGACACTTGGGTGCAAAAAAAAAAAAGAAATGCGCAAATGTAGGAGGTGTGAAAAAGACTTAGGCAACTTAATTAGATATAATTTCTGTATGTGATGACGGGTGTTGTACTTGCACCCCCCAAAAGTCAGACAGTCTTAAGCTACACCTAAATGGTCCTTAATAGAATAAGAGATGGCAGAAGAGACCCCAAATTCTGGATTTGTTTCTGCCTCCATGCTTTGACAGACAGGTGAATGGACAAAACATCATTGTGACAGGCAGGAAGGGGCAGAAACCAGAAAGCCTGGCGCAAGGCACAGCTGCAGATACTAAGCATGTCAGGATCCTAGGGAGGGTTGTTTAGGTCCCATGTGACCTTCTGGGAAGAGCAGACCAAGGATTTCAACCAACACACACCAACAGACTCATTGTAAAGCACACTGCACCCCCTACGAAGGTAATAAGCATTTCTCCGATGTAACTCGTTTCTGAAACTTCATAAACCTGACCGAATTGCCACTGAAACTCTTGGGCTCTTATTTGCCTTGGTTTTAAGACCTATTTTTACTTTACATGTATGTATGTATGAGTGCCTGCATGTATTTATATGTACCACATATGTCTGGTACATGAAGAGGTCAGAAGAGGGAGTCATATGTCCCTGGAATTGGAGTTAGGCATGGTTTGTGAGCTTTCTGGTGTACATGTTGGGGACCAAACCTGGGTCCTCTGCAAAAACAGCAAGGGCTCTTAATCTCTTCAGCCCCTATCTGCCTTGTTTTGCATCAAAGAAAACTGAATGTAAATAAGGACCCTGTGGCTTGTCAGGGATCACACTGGTACTGGGGAAGGGGAAAGGGCAAGGCTTAAATCTAAATTACTGCATGCAATTTTATGGTACAACATTCTTGTTTAAAGAGATGTCTCAAGGTTGAAAAAGATGTTACTTCCAGGTACAGAGGGTTGAGGAGGGACTCTCACACTGTGTACCGAGAGTCATCTGATCAGTGCAGGCACTATCACATGGTGCCTGATAGACAGCTCTGTCAAGTGTCTCCTCTACGATCCCTCAAAGAAAGACACTACGAGAAGCTTGAAAAGCCTCAGCCAGGTTCCATCTCTTTCCTAGCCCATATGAGAAAAGATAAAAAAGGAGAAAGCCCTGCTTTCCCAAGGAAATGTACTGTTCCAGACCTAATGCCCTTAAAAAGCATGTGTTTCTACCAATAAAAGTATGTAACAGCAGAAACCACAATCCATAGGAAGACATGAAGACAGAAAGCACATGACACAACAAAACCTAAGAACTGCAGGCATCCTTAGAGGGCAGAGCATCTCTCAGGAATTTCAAGCCCATGATTCCAGCTTCCTCAGGCATCTGCCACTCACTCCCCAGCTCTCTCAAGTCACATTCCCTTCTTTATCTCAACTCCCAAGCAGACAGCTGCTTCCACGAAGCTCTTAGATGATAGGCCTCCTTGATTTCACTGCACACTCTTTCTTTGATGCTGGCATTCAGATTACATGAAGAGCCCCTAACAGTAAGAGCTACCCACCAAAGGGGCCAGCAAATGGCTCAGTGAGTAAAGGTGCTCGCCACACAAGCCTGGTGACCCGATTTAAATCACTGGAACCCTTGTAAAGATGGAAGAAGAGAAGTAACTACAAAGTCATCCTCTGACCTCCACATGTACATCACAGTATATATACACCACACACACACACACACACCCTCCACACACACATCTCTCTCTCTCACACACACACAGACAACACACACATACCCCACACACACATGACATACACACCCACACATATACACACAGGCCCTCCCACCACACACACACACACACACACACACACACAACACACAGGGGATTGGGGGAGGAAAAAAAAAACCTTAAAGAGTTTTTGGTTTTTAAGTTAACACTTGAGATTTAATGGTTCTGTAGGTAAACCACTTGCCATTCAATTGACAGGCCTAGAGTTTAGATTGCAAGTACTGAATTAAGAAAGAGATGGGGGCAGACACAGGAGCTGCCTATAATCCCAACACCAGGGAGACAGACAGGGCAAGGTAGTTAACCGCCTGGACCAGCAAGTAAGACACGACACGGTCAGATTCTTCTCAGACAGCTTTATTCCAGGAACATTCTTCATTCATCTATGGGGAACAGGGAACAGGGAACCCCAAGCAGCAGAAATGAGCTGCTTATATATCCACCCAAGGAGGCAGGCTAGGTGGCATGTTCTCTGAGGATTGGTTAAACTGCCAATACCTCATTAGCATAAGCCCTAGGATAGGTTAGGGCCAACACCTCATTAGCATAAGCCCTATGGGGAGAGGCTTGAGGCCGACGCATGCGTAACAGGCTTGCTTATACAAGAAGCTGAGCTGACCATGTCAGAAACCGGCGCCATCTTAAGGCTGCCTACAGCCACTGATGAGTTCTGCCTCCATGAGAGACTCTACTTCAGTAAATAAAGTGTAGCATGATCAAGGAAGACATGATATAAACTTGGGACTCCATACTCACATACTTGTATATAGCAGTGAACCCACATATATGTGAACACGCATGCACACAGACACACACACCCCTACCCCATGCATATATACATGTGCAAAAACAAAAATTGTCACCCCAAAGGCCACGTGGTTTTTGGAAATTAAGAAGTACAGTTGGGCATTTTTTATTTTTTAAAGTGTTGTTTTTTTTTTAACGTGTGTGTGTGTGTGTGTGTTGTGTGTGTGTGTGTGTGTATGTGCACCATATGTGTGCCTGCTGCCTGTAGCATCCAGAAGAAGCTATCAGATCTCCTGGAATGAGAGTTAGAGGTGCTTGTCAACTATCCAGTGAGGGTTCTGGAGCCCTCCGCCAGCAATTTAGCAATGCCCTGGTGAGAGCTCAAAAGAAGACAGTGAGTTCAGCTCACTCACAGGCTGAGGTGACACAGGGTGCTGACAGAGAAGGAGGTTAAAGTGTACAGGAGAACCCTATCAAAGCACTCTTTCTGTAAACTCCAGTGTCCTAAAAGAAAGTCTATTTAAGAAGGCAGAGCAAGTATGCTTGTGTGCTCAGGAGAGCATGTCTCAAGGACAACAGTGATGATGTCTTCTCTAAGAAATACCATTAGTATTTCTCTGCAGTTTCCTTCTCGCCACCCTCTGCATGGACACTGACCAACAGGCAGTTCCCGCTGCAGAGCAGCAGGGAGAGAAGAGGGCAGACCACCACTTTCAACTCTGTGATTCCGTACTTCTCGCTTTAACTCAGAGTGCATGGCTGTATTCCTCGTAACACTCAAAGCCAATTTAAGAACAAAGATCATCCTACTATAGGAAGAGAGCCAAGATACGTTAATTTGAAAAATTACAAAACATAAATTTGTTCTTAAATAGAGCAGGACACAGCATGCTTGCTCTGCATAAAGACATATGTAAAGCTCGCCTTCTGGGAGCAGCAGAGATAGAGGAAGAGTTGGAGAAAGAGGAGGAGGAGAGGGCTTGGTGTTCTTACTACCTTCTGTTTAAGTACTTTACTGTGATTTTTTTTTCAATAACCATCATCATCAAAGTGGTCATGAATCCTTAGAATTTATTACTTGCCTCTTCCACCTTCCTTGACCCCCAAACCGCACCCAATGGAGCCAACAAAAACTTTGGAACTCTGCTTCTAAAGCCAAGATATCTGATGCTCCTTCTGCCCCAGTTTCCTGGTCAGGAGGATGGGCACAAGGGATAACTGCCCTGCAGTGTGGCCTGTCCTTCGCTCCCACTGATGACTGGTAACAGTATATTCCACTAAACATGCTACACTCTCGGTACCAGCACTACCACCTGTGGAAGCATCCTGAAAGGCCTGTGTAACATGGTCAACAGCATCCATCCACAGTGGCGGACAGCAGAAGGGAACAAGCCTGCCTTTTGAGTCGTCAAAGGAGGCAGCACTTCTGGATATGGTTTAATCCTTTAATATTTCCTGATTAATCAATCAACTGATAAACAAATCCCTGGAGCCTCAACCACAGCATGTAAAAATCTGGTACAACCAACCAAAGCTGCTCTCTTTGACAAGGATACAAGGAGGGATACGCACTGAGAGCCAGGCAGAGAGCGAAACGGCACAATGAAGATGAAAAATGGCTCTTCCATTGTTGCTTTTAAGATCAAGTGATTTCATTTCACTAACATTGATTTCTGCAGGGTGATTTAATTTCCCTAACACTGACTGAGCTTCTGTTTACTTGATGTGAACATCTGGGCAGCGGACACTCTCAGCCACCTTCTGCAGAGAAGGAGCTGGGTTGTGAGAGGTTGTCCAGTCTTCATGTACAGGAGAGTGAAGCACGATGGGTGAAAGGGGAGCCCCCCAGATCTTATCAACACTTCCTTCTAAGGTCCGGATCCCTGGAAAGTCTCATAAAAGCTCCACCCTTTCTCCTAACAGGAAGTACAAGGCATTAATGTCACATTGGAAAGGTCCTTGGGACCTCCCCTATTAGGCTGTAAGCATCTGTGATGCCATTTTCCAGATGAGTAAACTGATACCAGGAGTGATAGCATCTAAGTTCTCCCACTAACCAGCAGGGGAGTAGCAACAAAAGACTGATTTCACAATGACAGACAGAGGGACACAGGTTATCAGTGACCCACTTAAAGGGCTGTGAAGCCATCTGAGGCTCTGTTCTGGCTGGTTTTGTGTCAATATGATACAAGCTGGAGTTATCACAGAGAAAGGAGCCTCCCTTGAGGAAATGCCTCCTTGAGATCGAGCTGTAAGGCATTTCCTCAATTAGTGATCAAGAGGGGAGGGCCCCTTGTGGGTGGTACCATCCCTGGGCTGGTAATCTTGGGTTCTATAAGAAGGCAAGCTGAGCAAGCCAGGGGAAGCAAGCCAGTAAGTAACATCCCTCCATGGCCTCTGCATCAGCTCCTGCTTCCTGCCCTGTGTGAGTTCCAGTCCTGAGTTCCTTTGGTGAACAGCAATGTGGAAGTGTAAGCTGAATAAACCCTTTCCTCCCCAACTTGCATCTTGGTCATGATGTTTGTGCAGGAAGAGAAACCGTGACTAAGACAAGCTCCACTCCACATGCTTCCCAGAAGCCCTTTCTCCCAACACCTATCTTGGGGAATACCAGCCTTCAAACCTTACCTCACGGCTGTGGGGTCCCAGCTTCTCTTCTGAATGTAATCGGTGATGACTACTGGAATGGGATCACCCTGGGAAGCATGGACTGCACACTTGCTACTTTTTGTCCCATGAGCCTGAGGAATGCTGGTCGCTGAGTGAACAGTGGCCAACAGGGGCTACCTGCTGTCCACACGGAGCACTCTCATCTCAACCCCTCCTTCCCAAACCCTCAAGTTTCAGTCAGTTTGCACCTATAAAAACTTGAAATACTGGAGTTGGGGGGTGGGCTCACTCTTGAGCATGTGTGGGTTTTGCTCAATTCCCAATACCATAGACGGGGAGGGTAGAGAAGGGAGAGTTACAAAATAAGTAACATGGCAGTTCCTCAAAAAATTATAAGTAGAACTACCATATGAGCCCACATCTGGAGATACATTCCCCCCCAAAAAAACCTCAAAGCAGAAACTTGAAAAGCTATTGTTATGTCACACTTATAGAACCATTACTGATAAGCACCAAAACTGGGAGTCACCCAAGCACCCCAAAGATAAATGGGTAAGCATTAACTGCCATATGGTAGGAATATGGTATAGGCCCACTATTTACTGGAGTATTACTCCAACTTAAAACGAAGCTCTCACACGATGGGTGGGCCCTGAAAACATTGCACAGAGAGAAATATGCCAGACACAAAAGGCAAAAACTATGACTCCACTTCTCTGAGGGGCCTAGAGTAGTCTTAGAGACACAAAGAATGGTGGCCGCCAGGGCTGAAGGAAGAAAGGAAGAATGTGGAACTAGTGTTGCTGGAGGTTCTGTCTGAGAAACTGATAAAGCCCTGGAGATGGGTGGTGGTATATGCAACGTACTCAAAGCCACTGGACTTTGCACTTCAAAATGGACACAACATAGATGGGATGTCCATCTGGCAGCCTGCATATTGCTTAGCACACAGGAAGCCCTGGGTTCAGTCCCCAGCACCATATAAACAAAGTATCACTCGCCTACAGTCTTAAGGGGAAATGAGGTATAATGATAAATTGTCACCATTTAAAAACCAAATTAACTTTTAAGCCAGGCATCATGGCCCACAGGCGGCAGAAGCAGGATTAGAAGTTTGAGGTTTTCCAGTGAAGGTCTCCGAAAACTCCAAAGAAAACTCAAATGTTAAGGAAATATCAAAACAAACTAAAACCTTAATAGTACCCTCTCTTGTGCAGTACTACTCTACAGTAAAGCTGTAAACAGTTTTTAGACTCTAGGAGTTGCCCTATCATCTAAGGAAGCCACAGCTCCAAGACTTGGATAAGCCTCAGGAGGGGAGTCCCACCAATATAACCACCAGGAGCACCTCACACTTACACCCTATCTTCCACAGTCACTTTGGGTAAGCATCTTTGGAGGGACAACAGTCAGCAGATAGAGACAGACTCTAGATAAGCCAGTGTGGGACAGGGGCCTGCAGCTGAGCTCCTGAGAAACTAGTGTCCAGTTGCGTATGAAGGAAACTGTAGGCAAACGCTAACTCCATGGAAACTGCTGAAGTGTATCTAGAGGCCATCCTTTCCACAGTTATACCTCATAGCGGACAGAGAGGGGACAATTCCAGGAGCGACAGAACTTAAGCCTGCTGGGCCCCGTGTCTACCAGCCAACATTTCTACACACTTCTCAGAAACCATGTGATTACTGTTCTTAAAAGTCAATAGTTCAAATTGAAAATTAAGTATAATTTTGAAATGCTAGGAACCACTATTGAGACACTCAATCTAGTGAAATCCAGTGCTCTAGGCAAGAGTATGGAATGGGAGAGAAACATTAAATATTCTAACTCTGGCTTGTAATATGATTCCTCATGACACGTGGCCTTGGAAATTATTAAGATGAATTTGCAATTCTCAAATTATGCTAACAAATGGTATGCAATCACAAGCAGAGAGGCAGGAGAAAATCAAAACTATGAAAAAAATCAGTCTAGGGACGATCTCCCATTCGAAGAAACAGTAAATGAGCACGGTGGTTCGACAGTCTCCTTGGGTGACTGACGGCAACACCACTTCTCTTCAGTTACCACAATCCACACTTAAATTTCTTAATGAAGGGTGATATATTTTCATCTAACTTTAAGCATCTTTAGGTCATCTGTAGATCATGTTTAATACCTAATACAATGTAAATGCTACGTAAATAGTCCTTATTCCATACAGTTCAGGAACTGACACAGAAGGTGTCTGTGCTGTTCATACAGATGTACTTTTAAAAAGAGTATTTCAGTCTGACCTTAGTAGAACCTGCTGTTGTGGAAGCAGTGAGTACAGAGGGCCGACTGTATATGGTTCTAATAAAATGAGGTCAAACTTCTCATAAAGGATAGCAAATATCTAATGTTATTTGCTCAAATCATAGCCACCAAGGACGAGCATTGGACAGAATGAGAAGCCAGACTGCCAACAACCACAAGCTCTCTTGGCACACAGAAGGAAGGTTTCCGCTCCTCCAATATCTCCAAACTGCAATACCCCAACAACCAAATTCATCTCACTTTAACAAACAAACAAAGGTCCCATCTTCGTCCTGACATGCTCTTGTTATGTCTGCAAACCATTCAAAAACAGCCACAGAAGGATCTTTGCTCAGGCTATGATAGGCATTATTATTCAATAAACCACAGTGTAGGACGCTGCCAGTCTTTGTCTCTCACTGTAACTACAGTGTCCTGGTTGAATAGGTTCTTCTTCTCCATTTCAATTTCTAGGTTTTATTTGTATTCATCAGCTCCCAACCCCCAATTCCCCATTAAAAAGCATAAAACAAGCAGAGCTACATTGTAAGGCAAAACCAGAGTAAGTGGCATATTATGATAAACAAGGATGACAATACAACATTTTTCCAGCTGTGATAAACATATTTAAGATCTATCATAGAAGCTGCTAGTGCTAACACTGAAAACTATGAAAATTACAAGTTGTTTATAATATAGTATTTATGTCTTAGAAGCTTTCTTTTTTTAGACAGAAGTCATCTCACTGGGAGACCATTTCCTTACTTTCTTAAAGTCAGAACTTTTTTTTTTTTTTTTTTTTTGAGACTTTCTGAGGCTGTCGAAACACCCCAAGTGAATTGATAACTGGCACAACTAAGCCTGAGAATGACTACCGACCTATCTAATCTACTCTGAGGGCCAGCTGGCCAAGAGAGTGGTGCACAGGGCCACCCTGTGAGCCTGAGGAGGATCCCAAAGATTGCTCCCACCGACGGGGTCAGAACACAGCCCTCTCAAACACTGCGCATTAGTGGTTCAACTATCAGCTGTCCCAATAAATTAAAAACAAGGGTGAACTACACCCAGATTTCCAAATACCCATGGCCTTCATGCCCTGACTTGGCCTCTGAAACTATCCGGTTTCTATGCAGACTCTTCCTTCCCCAGCTTTAAGAAAGGAAAAAGGAAAGAAACCAAAACTTTTAACAATAAACCTTGCTGTTCAACTGTGAAGAGATGAGGCTGCAAAAGCAGCCTGTGAGGTGAGCTTACCCAAGAGGACATTCACTTACCTGCACTTCCCAATGTCCCTAAAATCTCCCCTCCCTGAAAAACTATGTAGACCTGGCTGTCCTTCAACTCAGAGATCCACCTGCCTCTGCTTCCCTCCCCAGTGCTGGGGTTAAAGGCCTGAACCACCACCACTGGCTAATTAACATCTTTTTTTTTTTTTTAGAAAGTCCAACAAACATTTTCCTTAACTAATGAAAGGTTTGTGTATTACACTAAGCAGCGCTAAGATGGCCCCATTCCTTAAGAACCAGTATCAGTAACAAAGCTCCAACTCAACTGGACTATGCCTACACAAGCACATGCCTCTTTGTAAAGTCCAAGGGATGCTCCAGAGCCTTCTTGCCTTCACACAAGAACACCCCAAGAATGGGACTTTGAAAGGGGACAGAACACAACTGTAGACCAGTGAAACACTCAGCCTGCTACAGGAGTACTTCTTGAATCCTAAATAAGCATATAGACCACCTGAGCAATTATAAACATGCTTCCATAAAGCAAACTATATCTCCAATTCAAGTGCCATACCCAAATTAGATCTCTTTTTAAAGCCATGTGTATCAATCTGAGTCCAGCTGTTTTAATGAATGCTGCTTATGTGGCAAGTACTTTGTTGGATGCTTAATATATGTGATTATGTAATAAATAATGAAGAACGTATTCCATGCTTTTAAAGAGAAAAGAAGACATGGCCTGCTATACCAGCACTGTGTGGGCAGCATATTCAGCCTTGTATACCACATACTCTAGTGGGCAGGTAGATGACCTGTGTGATGGTAGCCTAGTTTATTTTCTATTTCTGTGATAAACACCACCATCAAAAGCAACTTGGGGAGGAAAGGGTTTATTTCATCTTACAGGCCCAGCTAACAGTCAAGGCAGGTATTAAAACAGAGAAACTATGGCAGATCACTACATACTGGCTACTGGCTGGCTACCCTGGCTTGCTCAGTCCAGGCCTAGGGATGACACTGCCCACAATGGGCTGGGTCTTCCTACATCAATCAGCAATCAAGAAAAGACCTTCCAGACATGTCCACACACCAGTCTAATGGAGGGAGGCAATTTCTAAACAAGGATCCCCTTCCCAGGTAACTCTAGCTTGTGTCAAGGTGACAAAAACCAACCAGCACAAATGGATTAGTCAAGTCTGGAAGAATGAACGCTGCCTCTATGCCTCTCTACAACAAAATGTGTAACCAGAAAAGTCAAGTTTAACTGTGTATACCATGTGAGCCCTAAATAAGATATTAGGCAAAAATTTAAAAGCAACCCAGGGAAGGATACTAGTTTCTAGGCCACTAAGGTAAAAAGGTAAGAACAAAGCCAAACTCTTCAATTAAACCTGCAACATTTTTGAAGGGAACCATTTTAAAAGGGAGGGGGACTACCTTCTAATTACAATGGATACTTTTTTCCACCAAAACATAATCTGGGCTGGGAAGATGGCTCAACAAGTAAAGTATTTACTATGCAAGCATGGGGATCTGAGTTCAAATCCCAGGACCCACATAAAAAGCCATGTGTAGTCATACATGGCTTTAATGCATCCCTTGGGTTTTCCTCTCCACAGAAGTTCTAAGGTCAAGGCATCTACTCCCAGCACCCATCACATGACATTATAGATAGCCAATGAAAACTTCCTGGTAACTAAGGAAACAGCAGCTGGGTACAGAGACAGAGCAGAGGCATAAACAACAGGGCTACCCCCCAGGGTTACCTAAAGCAAGCCAAGTATGAGTTGAAAAGGTGTATATTCAGCCACTACCATTAAAGTCACTGGTAACATATCAACAAAGCAAGCCCAAGAAATGACAGCCTACCCATCACCAGCAAAGTGCCATGGTGATTAAAGACAGAATCAACTATTTAGATAGGAGTACCAAACAAGGAGCACTCTGGCAGGTCTGGCCAGGAATGAAAGAGAAATCACAAAGAAAATCCTGCGTGGGGGCTTGAGGATTTAGTTCAATGGTAAGCTGGGTTCAGTCCTTAGCTCAAGGGGGTGGGAGACCCTCATACAACTGTTTCTAATTATTTGTTGAAATTTTTTCAATTCCAAAAACTAATCAGAAAACAAATCAGAAGCCAACTGCACACCAATACCCAGAGACAAATTTTAAGAAACTGACAAACCTGGGCAGTTTTTAGAGCATTAGCCTCTAAGCTTTTAACAAAGGGCAGCTTATTGCCACACTATACAAGCCATGACAAAGAAGCTAAAAAGGAAAGCCACTAATTCACCTCACAAAGCTGGCATAAACCGGATAGCAAAATCTGGAAAAGAATGCACACAAAGAGAAACATAGAGCTACATCCTTCTTTCAACTGTAGATAAAAAAGAAAAACTGAATTCTGTCATTTAACGGACTAAATTTAATTAGGATTTTTAAGCAGTCACCCACTACAAGCCCAAGTCATTTCTCAAGGAATCCGAAACAGGATTACCACCAGGTGATCTATTTCCTGTATCACGCTAACACGGGAAAAACATCTGAATCCAAAGACATGCCCAAATGGTACGGGAGGGCATTCACAGCCATTCCTATCAATCACCCACGACAACTAGACAGATAATCCCTCAACATGATGGAAATCTCCCTAACCCAAAGGAGATCATACAAACTGAGAAATATGACAGCTATTACCATCAATATAAGAAAGAGGCAGACACATAGAGCTGATCAGCATTTAACACCGCTTTGGATGGAGAGAACAAAGCAAAAAGCCCTTGCAGGGCCCACCCATCTCCACAGCAGGCTCTCACGCCACACTCACAGCCTGGTGAGTTAGGACTAGTCAACAAGAGAGGGCCAGGTGGTGGAACAGGTGCTACTGCCGACAATTCACCCTGCCTTTCAGTCCTTCATTTTTAATTCCCCTCTATTCTTCTGCCTGAAATACGGTGCTGGTACCTGGAGATATGGGGGCCATCTTGTGACCATGAGGGTGAAAGAATGTTAATAATCAAGATACAGAAGTCAGGGGTCTGGTCCTTCGTGTCCTCTTACAAAACCATACAGCCAAGGCCACAGACTGCTTCTCTTCACTCTTCTTTACCTTGGGAAAACTTAGCCCCTGCTGAATTAAGCCTTTATTAGGCAAGTTTTCAGCTAGTATATCCTGTGGCAGTCTGAATAAGAATGGCCTCCATAGACTCTTATCTTTGAATACTTGATCCCAGTAGGTAGAGCTGTTTGGGAAGGATTGAGTGCGAGGTAAGGTCTTGTTAATGGAAGTGTGTCACTGGGGGTGAGCTCTGAGGTTTCAAAACCCCATGTATTTACACCACTCTCCCTCTCACAAGTGCGCCCCTCTCCCTCTCCCCATCCCCCTCCTGTTTGTGGATAAGATTTAAGTTCTCTAGTACCATGTTAACCTGCCTGCTCCCATATTCCTGCCATGGTGGCCATGGACTCACCCTATGAAACTGTGGGCCCCCCGATGAGTCATTTCTTTCATAAGTTACCTTGGTCACTGTTCCATCAAGTGAACAGAAAAGTAGCTAAGACATGTCTTAAGTCTCATGAAACCTTAAACAGATAAGGGGATATTGGATACTAGGGAAACAAAGACAAGCATTCTTGTTGATCATCAGTGATTCTGTGCACAGGAAAAATTAGGGAACTCAAGTGGAAAACCACTAACAACAGGAACAATCAATGAATTAGGTAGCTACAAAATAAATCAACAAAATACCGTAACCTCCTCAGCCGATACACAGGAGTCAACAGAGAAATGAAACAAGGAGGAATCCAGAGGCCTTCTACACTAGCAATAAGGTGTTAAAATATCCAAAAATAACCAAAAGGAAAATTACAAGCCCTCCACAATCATCCGTGACTTGATAAATAAAAGTTGACTCAGGAGAAATAAAAAGCTCAAGTATTTGGAAACGTTATTTTCCCAAAAACTGACTCACTATAACCATCACAATCAAAATCCAGTGTTTCTTCATTTGGGACTTGGGGTTTTGTTTGTTTGGTTTTCCCATTTCTTGGGACACGGTGAGAAAAACTTGTAAAAACAAAAATGTACACATGTGTACACTCAAGTTCTCAGTTCACGGGAATGATGCTCCACAAACCGTAACACAAATGCAGAGACTGCAGCACTGCGTCTAGAACAGCAGCAGGTCAGTGGGAAAAGCTTTCTAAGTACCTCTTGTACCCAAGTAGAAAATTCAGTGAAAAAAAAGCATGGCAAATATTCGGAGAGGAAAGTGAATTACCAGGAGTCCATGTCCCACATCACCAAAGTACAAAATGGATTTTACAAGTATTAAACATTGAAAGGGAAAAGGGGACAAATGACAAGTCCTACACTTGATTAAACTTAATTGACTCTGACATAAATGTGAACTTTTACGCAAAAGGACCAAGCATTAAACATGTCCTGAACTAAGAGTTAAGAGCATAAAGGCTGTGGTTCTAGTTTCAGATGAAGTACTGTCAGTAAACAAGTGTAAAATGTCGCAGACTTGAAAAAAAAATACAGCAGATATGTAGAAGAGATCAAATGATATTAAAAGTTATGCACCTATGAACTGTTCACTTAAGCAAAACATGGGAACTGACCGATGAAGAGTCTACTAGCAATTTTTAAAAATTACAAGACGGAGATTGTAATGTTTTAATCCTAAAACTACAAGGCTCCTTTTGGCATGCAGCACAGACGACAGGCACTGCCCCTGAAGCTAAAAACTGGAGCTTCCTTGAAATTACTTCTGCAATACTTATCAAAGATGGATCACTCGCTCACTAACTCGATCACTCAAGCAGTCTCTCTCCAAATCTCACCATCCCCTACTTAGAAAATAAGTTACAAATTTTACCCAAAGAATTAACCAGAGTAACATATCAACAATAGTATACAGCTTCTTTATAACAGTTTTAATGCAAAGAGCCTTAAATGCTTGAATTCTGTAGCTATAGAATAACTCTATGTGCCAGACTAATTTTAATAATTTTCTTAAGCACCATATACCAGAATAAATAGCATAAATAATGTAAAAGACAGAACTATACAATGTGCTAACAGGGAAATGATAATAAATAACCTAGTAGATATAACGTAATGCATTTTAATACATAAGTAAATACTCACAAGCTGAAGGGCCCTATAGGAAAATACAAAAAGAAAACAACTGGTAAAGTTACCTCTTGGCTGATTAAGGGTAACTTATTCTCCCTTTCTTTCCGAACTATATTTTTCTCATTTTGGCTACTATTATTATCTGAAGGGGGAAGCATCAAACATAGTAAAATAATTGTAGTGGAAGGAGGCAGACAAACTTGTCCCTAACTAAAAGTTCGCTGTTCATCTTGTCTGCGCACTATCTTTAAACAGGTTACATGTGGAATTCTTGAGGTGTGACACGCAGGCACAACTGTGGAAAGAAAAGTCAGGCCTCTGAGCACTGGGCTCTGCTGGATGCATAGATGCCAGAAGGAACAAGCTTTGATGTGCCTGTCTGTGACCTGAGAATATCCATGTCTTAGCTTATATTTACAGAACATCTAGCATGTGTCAGAAACGACTGTCCCATGCTGCCCCCCAACACACACGCGCACACACGCACTGAACAGCATGTCTTGCTTTTGGGGAGGCTAACAGTTCAATTCTTTTACGTAAGTCGTCACATTCATTTGCATGTGTGGATGTATGTAGATGTATATACCATAGCAGACACACCTTGTAGACGTTGCTTCTCCATAGGTGGCTCCTAGGGATCAGACTGAGGTTTGACGGTGAACACCTTCATCCACTGAACCATCTCGACAGCCATTCTAGTTCAAATGTTTTAAGTTCAAGCCAACATGACCATTGCAGGTTTACCTGTCTGCTATTTCTCAATATGGTCTGATAATAAATTCTGCTTCCACACGATAATCGCATCCCATTTACCAAAAAATTGCTTAAGGTCCTCCCTTGAAAGACCTAAGACTTGATCAGTAACACTCTGAACACAGATCTTCTAGCTTCTGAAGACAACACCAGATGCTATCCAAGGAACCACCAGAGTCACTCTGCCCATCTAACACCTTGGATAAAAGCCTTTACTACTTTTCCCAAATGGTTTTTAGAAGAACGGTGAGCACAATGGAAAGTTCAGTGAGTGAGGAGAAAAAGAACTGATTAGATTTCCAGAGAAGCAAAAGGGAAATAAAAAAGATGTTAGCTTCAAACAAAACACAAACAAGGAGTGCTTATGGAGTATTTACCTATAAGTCCTCCTCCAGAACGAACACAGCCTTCAACAAACTCCTACTACCTGTAATTTAGAGCCCTCAGATCCTAAGAGCTCTGTGCCACAGGCTAAAATTGGAAAGATTTTGTTTGCCAAACGTGCAGCGGAGAGTGGCCGTATTACAGAATATGGACCTGGCATCAAGGATCTAATGGCCACACTCCATTCCCCATGCACAAGGTTATTTTCAAGTTAACGTAGTCCTGTTTGGATGGAATTGGTAGAGAGTCACCATCCAGGGGTCTTTTATAATATTTTTTCACTTTCTATTGTGGAGAAAATCCCCAGAAGGCAGCAGTCAAGAATCCTGTCATTCTCGTAGAAAGGCCAATGAGAAAAAAATGAAACACAGTAAGGACAATGATCTCCCATTTATTTACTTTACTATAACTTGTATCTGTCACTGAGAGTGTGGATAAAAGATCCCTCCATAACATGGCTGGCTGTCTGGCCAGTATATCAATTAACCACGTATTATAATGACATGCACAGAATAGTCAATATAGCAGTACTGCAATTAGTCATGGTATTTAATGATACAGCATCTTATATATATTTGCAAAACTGAAGGCAAAGCTGTTTATCAATTAATTATATAATGATACATACAGTACAACTGATACACCATATCAATTAATCATACAGTATAAAAACAGGTGTGCCCTAAAAGGACCCCACAGCAACCTCAGGGAAGGATGGTAAAGGCTCTGTACAGTACTCCCAACTAACAATCAAGTCTCCAAAACCACTTTTACTTTGCTATGGAGTAGACACTGGATGTGAGGAAACTACCCAGAAACACTAGGTCTCTGATCAAACATCATCAGACACACTGCTTCAACTGCTCAGGCCCCTGTCTGGGGACAGGGGTGTCCACTCACCAGATAAAATGATTCATAGGCACGCACTTGGAAGAACAATACATCACCCTGTAAAACTCCATCTTTCTCAAAATGTTAATTCAATTCAGCACAAAGGAACCCAGAATCTTCAAACTAGGTAAATAAACTCAACAGCAAGGACACATCTGAACTCTCAGGTGTTTGCTGGTTCAAACTCATCCACGATGGGAAAAACCATGAAGTCTGCTATTCAGATACTGGCTGAATTTCTTTGGACCCTTCTTCCTTGTTGTACCATAAATATTCCCAATTCCTCCATGGCGTCACAAAAGGTAATCTGTGTCTAAATATACCTTTTAAAAATTAACACTAAAACATTATGGAGGAAACAATCGGCACTGTGAGAAACGCCAGTTTGCCCCAACTGTGCAGATGGCTGTTGCTTGTATCATGTTCACAAGCTCGCTTGAAAGCCAAAACAGACCCTAAAATGCAGCCTCTGCACTCTGCTGATTAAGCCGGGGTTCTTTTAACTTATCGCCTCCATACAGCTTATCCAAACAGAAAGAGTTCAAGAATCCCTTTGAAAAAGCCCAAACAAGAGTCTGAACTGGCCAAGCTATTTGTCAGAGTGGAGTGACAACAACAGGAAGTAGAATTTCTGGAGAGAGATTTTTCTATTTATTTTTCTGTCAATGGCTGCTTTTAAACTGGAAGGGGGAAGCCTGCAGGCATTACGAACCCTGGAAGCTATGAATCAGGAAGTGAGAAACTGCAGAGCCTCAAATGGCCAGCCAGAAAACCCTGGCTCTTTTATGTAGTCAGGTCTCCAAAGCCAGGAATTTAAAATATCTTAGGCATTCTACGTTATTTTTCAAATCTTAAGCAAGTGGAGACTTGAAAGAAATGGGGCTAGAAAAAATGAGGTGGCCAGGAAGCCCCAATCTCTAGCACCACAAATGTCACCCCCATAATTAAATGCTCAACTAGAACTTGCCCTGTACAAATGGGGTTTTGTGTCCCCCCCCACCCCATTCCCGTTAAGAGGGGCTGAGAGCTTTCTACACATACAGTCTGTTGCCTCACACTTCAGCTTTGTCATGCCTCCCCAAAGTTGAACCTGGAATGCAATGAGAATGCTAGGCACTTCACATCACCAAATGTCCCCTACTTTGCCTGTAAACAACCTTCATTTGTTCCCAGGGAAACACTACCCTTGGCCAAATACAGCAAAGGGCTTCGAAAAGGCCTGAGAGACAGCATGCTGGAATGCTCACATCTGGGACAGGGCTCTTAGACTAACTAGCCCACCTGCCCGACTCACTTCCCACAAACCCCTCTACCAGGAGCAGACACTATTGTGGTTAGATCAGCTATGCTGTAAGGGGAACAGAGCACCTTCTTGATGTGACAAAAACTCAAGCAGGAACTTCATCATCCCTGGGTAGAATGTGGAGGGGACTCCACTATTGGGAAGGTATTATAATTTATAACACAACCCCAATTGCCTTCTTTACAAATCAAACACACAACTATACGAGCAGGCAATGTTAGAGGACGAGTTTTAAAAAATGAATGCTGACCTAGAAGGGAAGCGGAAAGAGTTATGTAAAGTCACTAAGAGGCCCTTTACCTAGCATCCTGCGTCAACCTGTCCCAAGCAGCACACCCAAGTCTAAGAGCAATGACAGCAGCTAGGGCCCACTGAAATAAGCCAGAGAGGTCCTCCAGCATACCTGAGACAGTCTTCTATTTTCTCTATACCCCACCCTCACAAGGCTTAAATTCCTAGTCAAACAACAGGAGCAGGCAGTGTGTTGCTTTAAAAGACACAAAGAATTCCTTTGCTCTAAAGAAACAATGGGCTCTCCATAGCCTGGCCTCATCCCTCAATATACTTCTTCTACCTTGTTCTGAGCCCCATCCCACATCAAGCCCTGACCCCAAGCCTACTCAGGCCTGATCCTCCATGGGGTCATCAGGATTTGCTGGGGGTGGGGGGAGCACAATGATCCCTTCCTCAGTTTCCACTCCAAGTATGTCTGTTCAGATTCCTAACTGGTTTGTACAGGATACCTCCTCAAGGTAAACAAGTTGCAAAGCATGGCTGTAATGTTACACAGTGTACATCCTTCCACAGGCCCCTGAACGTTCTGATTTACCTCTCTCTGATCCCTACCAAACGGAATTCAGCTCAGCTCAAGCATCTTGAGGGGCCTATGAGCTGTCCCCCTCTACTCTTTGAAAAAAGCAACACCAATCAGCCCAATTCTACTGCCCACTGACATTGAATCCAGTGACATCTATGCTCTTTCACAGGTACCACAGACAAATCAGAATACCCCTCTGGGCCTGGGTACCTTTCTCCTCAGGACTCAAAGCTGGCACACGTCAAGGGTTACAAATCTGCCCAGGGGACTTCAGTAAGGTGGGTATGACCTGGTGGTCCTATATTCCCAGGGTATAGAAAGAGGGTCCCAATCAATATCATCTTTCCTCACCACAAGAGCGGGGGCCTAGCTCTGATGCTCAACACGTCACCGTACATCAGCCCCAAAGAACTCATAGCAACCAGCATATCTACCCCCTAGGCAACTCTAATCAACCTTCAACAGCCAAGGACTTCAAAGCCTAGGCTAAGGGTGAAAAACAGTCCCTGACTCTCCACAAATGTGCATGGCTCCTGAGAACATCAGCAGGTTGTCTGGATGGAGTCTGAAGAACAGAAGTTAAGAGAAATTCTCTCAGGGGCTTGTCTCCCCTTTCTTTAATGGAGCATGGCTTCCAAGAAGCTTGGGCCCCTTGGAGGATTCAGAGCTGCAGACAGCCCATGTTCACCTGACCTGAGCACAAAGACTCTGGGATTAGGGGGTGATGGGGTGACCCAGGTGAAGGAACCCTTCAGACTGTTTCATCTCTCTCTATATACACTCCCAGGATTAGCAGAGTAGCTTGATGATACTGGTTTTACCATCACGGGAGTGACTCACCACAAAAATCTACCCATCTTAAGGCTCAGCTGTGAACAGAAACAAACAACATAATAGCAGGGTCAGATTCAAAATAGCAAGTATGACTGGTAAACAGTTAATGCTTATAAACAATTAGCAGCAACCTCCCCAGCCTTCTGGATCTGCTGACGAGAGAGACTCATTTCATGTGGCAGGCCTGGGCGCTGCTGCAACCTGTGCAGCCCCCAGGTGCTGGTGTCAGCTCCACAAAACAGACCCCTGGGGAAGGTTCCAGATGAGCCACTTTTGACCTGATTCCAGAGGTCAGATAAGAGCACAGTCACCAAGACAGAGTTATGGAGAACTGGGTTTTCAAGTTACAATTCCCCTGGAGCATAATGTCCTTCAGGTAGCTCCTGTAGAGTTCAAAATAAGCAGTTTTATCTTTTCTAAAGTGGGAGATGGAGGCATGTGTAGTTTCCCAATAAGTGGGCGCCTCTCAGAGGGCATCCAGTTTAAAAAAAGCAATGAGGTACTCTCTTTCATCCTGCGAACACACAGAGTGGTCCCTCAGCGTCAGTGGGCAACCGATTCCAAGATCCCCATACAAAAACCACAATGCTAGGAGACTCTTAGGCAAAAAGTATCTGCCTGTCTCTCACTTCCCCCATCTGTCAATCACCCCTAGATGGGCAGTACTTAGTACAACACACTTCATAATGTTTTTCTTAGAAAATAATGACAAGCAACAAGTTTCCAGTTTCAATTTGGCATGCTTCTTCTTTCCCCGACCCCCGCCCGAAATAGTCCTGATGCGTGCCTGGCTGAATTCATGAATGCAAGCCCACGGACATAAAGAGCTGAACGTACAGTTAGGTGCCCAGCTTCACTTGTCTCAGTTAATCTGCAATCAACTCTCAGAGTTGGCCAAGAACGTAAAAAATAAATAACATCACGACCCTGAGAATCCTGAACATCACTCTGTTGTTGTGGACCGGATGACTGAGGGCCCCTAAAATGTCAGATGGAAGTTCCAAGTCCCAGAGGGATGGTATTAAAAGGTAGGCCCTTTGAGACAAGATTAGGCTTGAAAGAGGTCATGAGGAAAACAGTCACATGATGGGATCAGTGTCTTCAGTTGAAGAGAGAGACCTTTGCTCTCCTTGCCATATGAAAACACAGCAAAAAGACATTTGTTATTGGTGAGACAGGAAATCAGTCCTCATCAGAAACTGAAGTAGCTGATATCCGGATGCCGGACATGGAGCCTACTGAGAGGTGTCTGTTCCAGCCACTTGGTCTCTGTAATTTATGATAGCAAATTAGCTGACAGAGACACACCCACTGCCTACCACCAAGTGAGAGAAGGGTCTCACCACCTTGGGCTTGGTAATACCTCCTGTGGGATGGCCAGGCAAAGCAGACACACAGAGACAGGGTTAACAGTTTGGGAAATGCTGGGGAAGGCAAGAAGGATCACTCAGGTTACCGTGTGACATACAGGGAAATACTGGTCTGACTCGCAGACAGAGCAATGGTTCTTCCCATGGGTCACAGACCAAGAGGAGCTGTGGTGGGTCACTGGGGTGGAGGAAGCTCCTTTCGCTGCCAGACAGGCTCGACTACCTCTCAGTCTTGTCTGGAATTCGGCAGGTCCAGGCCTGAGTCCTGTGCCTTGTTAAACTAGATTGAGACAATCAGGTCCAAAGGGCTAGCCCCAGAGAGTACATTCTCGGGAGGTGTTGAGGCAATGCTGGTCTAAGCCCCACAGTGTGTGTCCCGTGATCTCAAGCAGCACAGGACTTGAAAGTGCTTCGAGTTCTCCACCTATGAGGAAAAACCTCTAGCCAGCTTCAACTTCCAGATCCTTGAATTCTTGACTGCTGCAGCCAATCTCTTCCTTTCATCTCTCTACGTGATGGGGCAGTCCATTTGCAATAAAAAATTGAGCTGTCAAAGCAAATGAAAAACTTCCAGTATAATCAGGGAGGGAACCAAACATCTAAACAAGACTCTCTTCTGGAAAAATGAGAAAATAAAAAAAGCAATTACACGTCACATGGCTGATTAGCAATAAGCTTCCTACATGACAACGACGGTACTAGCATTTGACTCTGGACTTGATTTCCTTGGGAGGACAAGTGTCTGCAGTACTGTGACAAGCTGCGGAAGGCAGACTCTGCCCCGTGATGTTCAGCTCCCCCAGGTGCCCAGCTCCCCCAGGTGCCCCTGCACTTCCACTGAGGCCCCCTGGGGCACTGGTATGGAATGTCTCACCCACAGCCTACATGGTATGTTGTCACTATTCAATGTGATGGACAACTTTTTTTCTTAAAAACATAGTGAAATATATACAACTTAAGTTTCATTTCACATACCATATTCAATATTCATCCTCCCTAGAGCTTGTAACAGACCCACCGCCTAAGTCTGAACAGCATTCCAATGTAGGTATGTCACATTCTACGTATTCGATCAGCCTTGATGGGCCCTTGGTCTGCTTTCACCTTGGCTTTTAAACCTCACTATTCGTTACCATGAATACTAGTGTACAAATGGCTGTTTACACTATGGGGCGTATACTCAGAAGTGGAATAACTGTACCACGGAAACTCTGCATTTAACTTTGGAGGAGCCTACGCCATGTTCCGGTGTGCACCATTTACACTGCCCAGGCTCTCAGCTCCAATCTCTCCACATGCTATGCTTGTTACCGCCTGGTTTTCTGACAACCTCATAGTAAGAGGTATGAAGTAATATCAACTATGGCTCTGACTTCAGTTCATCAGTGACTAGTGGTATCTAACATCTTTCCAGGGGCTTATTGAACTCAAGGAATTAATTTTAAACCAAAGGAATTAATCCAACTCCTAAGAGATGCTTGGTTAAAAAAGTAAACAGTATCATTACTACTGACTATGATTTATGAAGGTGGATGAACGGTCCAGGCTCAAAACACACTTTTCCTCTGGAAACACCTAGCAAGCATCCAAGCAGGGCTAGGCTTAAATGCAGGTCCTAGAGAAAGGGGCCCTGTGGAATCTAGGAGCATAATGCAAGCTCCTGCCCTGTATTCAAGGAAGGCTGACCTACAAGAACTCATGTACCAGGTTCGATGTGTTGGGGTCCCACTGAAGCTTTCTTGTTCTCCAGCACTGCTGGGCTCATCTCTGAGAACTCCTCCTACCCCTTGGAAAGCTCTTGATCTACAAGGACCAAAGGATTTCAACTTGTCCCATCCTTAACCTGTTACCTAGAAACATAGATCTTTGCACTTCAAATCCTGTATCCTAAACTTGACTGGGAACTCTACTCCCATACCTGACTTAGCTTTTTAAACAAACAAACAAACAAACAAACACAAAACAAAACAAAAAACAAGTCTCTCACTTCATAGCTCAGGCTGCCCTCAAAAAAGACAGAAATACATCTGCCTTTGCTAGCTGGGGCTAGAGGTGTGTGCAGCCACTCTTGGCCCCTTGATCTGGTTCTCTCCCAGAAGCTATGTGACCTCTAATTACTACCCCATCCTTGAAAAAGAGAAAGAGCAAAGGGACACAGGACTCTGCACACATCATAATGCATCAACCATTCATTTCTGTCCTTCGACCCCTTGAGCAGGGCACATGAGACTTCTTTAAAGAGTACTGGGACTCAAATCTGTGTTCTGAAAGAGGATGCTTCAACCTTTCCCCACAGGCAGGAGCAGGATGAGAAGGCAGAAAAGGCAGAGAAGGCAGGTAGGAAGGATGGACAGACAGACAAAAGGAATGTTTCTGTCCCTTGGCATAAATGGATGGATGGATGGATGCACGGACAGATGAGGAATGTTTCTGTCCATTGGCAGGGTGTGTCAAACCCAACAGGTGCAGCGAAGAGGCAAGCACGAGACCAGTGCACACCAGGAGTGTGTTCTTCCCTGCCCCTCCTTCTCCTAAGTATCTTCTACTGTTTATTCCCTCTACTGTAAAGAACAGCAGTAACCACCTCCCGGCAGCCAGGATGGGCAAAGTTTAAGGCCTTTGTCCAGAATCACTCAGAAAGTACTTGTGAGAATCCTAGAAGGTAGGTACCACTGCGTCCTTACATTTTCTAGATGAGGAAAGGAGAGCAGCAGCGTGAGAAGGCTACAGCTTACCTCTAGCCTTCTGAGTCAGTACACCTCTAGGCTCTCACTCTAAGCTCAAGACTGAACGGAGTCCACCAAGCAGGCTGAAACAGTCTGAAACCTACTTTGCTGAGTTTGCGGTGGGGGGGAGGAACTGAGTCACTTAATGACTTAAATTCCAGAATGCACTAAATCTCCCACATGGAAAGGCCCACAGGCCAAATGATACCACCTTCCTAGGGCACCTCGTGCGTTACCACGTTTTTTAGACGTGGGAGTGGAAATGAAATGAATAGTTTCGATTGCAGACCAGGCAGCTGGTAGCTCTGTTCCTGGGCTAAAGCCCTGCAATTGCTCTCATCAAGAATCATGGTGTGCTCAACCCATTTAAAGTCACAAAGGAGTGAATGTTTAAAAGCACTGGTAGCAGCCCAGGCTGGGATACCACATTGGCAAGGGCTGGAAATCATTCTACGTTGGCTGGCACCACGTGCTGCTTGCTTTTCTCAACCACTGGGAGCCAAGGTTACTGCAGTAGCCAGCCTCAGGCCCATCTGACACAACCTACAAATAAGCAAGAATCTCCCTTGGCCTGGGTGGCCCTGAAACTCAGAAAGGGGCATCTAGCAATCAACTGCAGGAGTGCCTACCTGGAAAGCTGGAATGTTTGTTTTTGGAGAAAAGCAGCATTTTGACCACGACCCCACCACACACTTTCCTGAAACCAGTTTTAATCCAAAGGTAAATTCTGCAGTCTCCAGTAGGCTGTCTGAGTCAAAGCCCCACTAGAAGCAGGTGCTTCTCAGCATGTGTTTCTTAAGGGCCTGCTTTGTGCTGCTGACCCCGGACTTGTAGCCAACCCAGAGCCACTCTGGGCCCACGGTCACATCTCACTAACTCCAGCAATACAAGCCTCCCTCCCAGCACAGGGAGGAGCTCAGCACTCAGTCCCCACTCCCACACCACAGTGGCATGTCACTATGCAGAGAGCTCCTGCTCCTCAGATCCTGGGTCTAGAGATGACATGGCCCTCCCCGGCTCTCTGCTCAGAGCCTCCCTTTCGACACCATCACCTGTCTCCAGGACTGAAATCCCACAGCAGCCACCCGAAAGCTCTTATTCCTCTGATCACATGCTCCAAAAGCTTTAAGGTTTCTCATTATCCACCCATCAGTCAACTCCCTCCAATGCCCTTGGTTCTCAGGCCCACCTTCCACTCTGTCTGAGCAGGCTGCCACCTGCCCCCACCTTCCAGGGTGCTGTCTTCACCACTTTGAATTAAACACTGGTAGCACACTAAAGCTCCTGCAGCTCTTCAGCGGCTCAAAGACTGGACCTCCAAAGGGGTGTGTAGGTAGGTTGTGTGTGTGTGTTTGTGTGTGTTTGTTGTGTGTGTGTACACGCACTCACACACTCACATGTGTGTGTTTGGGGTTTTTGATCTCAGATCCCATAATTTTGTGCTGAACATAAACTTCCCATTACTGTTTGAGAGTATGTGAACTGATGGGACCAGAAGTGCTTCAGAGATGGGGATGTTTGTATCTGGGGATATTTGCATAGATACTGCTGAGTAACCCTCATCTGGAAATCCAAAATGCTCTAAAATCTAGGAAACTTTCTTAGCACTGAGACAATAGATACAAGTTCTGAATTCTGTAACATTTCAAATTTCAAGCTAAGGCTGTCCTGCTGTACTTGATTTTTCCCAATAGCACAACAAATTTTGGAGGGCAGAGGGGGTGGGGGAGAAAGGCCACTAAGTCTTGACACAGAAATGGGGCTTTGTATCCCCACTTCAAAGCTCTTACTTCCACGTCTCAGGTGAGGATATGTCCATGCTTCCAAAAACCTGAGGCTCAGACTCCAAGTTTTTAACTATTATTTTACTTGTATGGGTGCTTGTCTGCACAGGCAGCTGTATGCAGCATCCACAGAAGCCAGAAGACTATAGCTAGTTACAGATGGTTGTAAGCTGTCATGTGGGCGCTGGGAATTGAACCTGGGTTCTAATTCTAGTGCTCTTAACTGCTAAGCCATCTCTTCAACCTCGGCTTCTCAGGTTTAAGCCAGAACAACTGACATTAAAACAATGCTTTCCTCCTCCACCACTCTCTCAGGGGCTGCTGGGAGGACTAAAAGACAGGAATCCCCTGGGGCCCACAGCAACGTGGGAGGAGAAAAAAAATCCACCCATTCATTTGCTATATGCCTTCTACTGTCTGTCTCTGCTGGGCATCTTAAAAACACTACTGCTAATTCCCTTTGGCATGCTTGGTAGAGTGGTATCACTCTAATTTACAGATGGGTACTAAGGTCCATACTTCCCTCTTTAGCATGGCTCCAAGTACCTGGGGAAAGCTGGCTTCCCTAAAGGCAGGGTAGGCAGGTGGGCTCACATCCGCTCAGTTCAGTGGTGAAGCAGTGATTTTTAGAAAATGCTTTTTCTATAGGCCACATTTGAAAGAAACATACTAGGTTCAATGATTCTGTTTATATTTTCTACAAGAAATAGACCACCTCGAATGTCTCCTCAGGAGCATCAAGCTTTTAGCAATGATTTCTTGGGTAATTAGTTTAGGAGTCCCAGTCTGGAGAAATGGCTCAGCAGTTAAGAGCACTGACTGTTCTTCCAGAGGTCCTGAGTTCAATTCCCAGCACACACATAGTGACTCACAACCATCTGTAATGGCATCCAATGCCCTCTTCCGGTGTGTCTGAAGACAGTGTACCCATATAAATAAAAATAAGAAATCTTTTTTAAAAAGTTCAGGAGTCTCCTAACAGCATTCCAGATTAAGTAAACCTACTTCTGTTGGAGGCTGTAAAGGGAGCAGACCTCACCTCCCCAATATCCCATCATAAACTCTGACAGGCCATGTTAGGGACTTAAAGGACAAGAGTCTAAGACCTGGCTACTGTGCCTGCCAGGATGCAAGGCAACTTTTTGCTGGTCTCATTAAAAAAAAAAAAAAAAAAAACGAAAAACAAAAAACAAAAACAAACAACAATGCAAGAAACAGAAGCAAACTTCTATCCACATGAGTCTGCAAAGAACCAAACAAACTCCCCAAGATCCCATCCCTCTCTGCCTGTTTTGGGGATCCAAAGGCTGAAAATGGGTAACAACACTTCCAGGCCCCCAGGGTCACTCCTGAAGGAGAAGGAAGGAAATCAGCAGCAGCACAGGAATCCAACCGGCTCTCAGACTCCACCACAATGAACATGCAGCCACAGCCAACCTGAAGACGGCAACCTTTCATCAGGCGTCTGGCTCCACAATGGTCCAACCTACACTACAAACAAGGAATTGGTAATGGCGAGTTACTCATTTCTTCTCATCCATAAGAAGCTTAAAAAGCATGGTCACCCACCTCAGGGATACAAGACTAGATTTGCAGATGGCTTTTCTAAAGCTTTTTGCCCACTTCTTGGAACAAAAGACCTAACTGATGGTTTAAAAGATCATTCTACTACTTCTTTTTTTTTTTTTTCATTCTACTACTTCTAAGTGTTATGTAGTAACTGGTGTGATAAAATGTCTCCAAGGGCAAAGCTACTATGGAAAGGATGAGGTAAGAAGACCTTCACTGTAATGAAGATTCACAGTAGATGAAAAGTAGATTCACAGTCCATGAATCTACTTGAATGACCTGAAGGTGGTTCCTTTAAGAAGCCCACCATTGATTGCAAGATGGTGCAACTACTCTGGAAAACAGTCTGGCGGTTCCTCAGAAAATTGGACATATCACTACCTGAGGACCCAGCTATACCACTCCTGGGCATATACCCAGAAGATGCTCTAACATATAACAAGGACATATGCTCCACTATGTTCATAGCAGCTTTATTTATAATAGCCAGAAGCTGGAAAGAACCCAGATGTCCTTCAACAGAGGAATGGATACAAAAAATGTGGTACATTTACACAATGGAGTATTACTCAGCTATTAAAAACAATGAATTTGGTAAATTTTTATGTCAATGGATGGAACTAGAAAATATCATCCTGAGTGAAATAACCCAATCACAAAAGAACACACATGGTATTCACTCACTGATTATTGGATTTTAGCCCAGAAGCCTGAAATACCCAAGTTTCAACTCACAGACCACATAAAGCTCATGAAGAATGATGACCAAGTAGGGGAGCCTTCAGTCCTTCTTAGAAGGAGTAACAAAATACTCAAGGGAGCAAATATGGATACAAAGTACAGGACAGAAACTGAAGGAGGGCCATCTGCAGACCATTCCACCTGGGTATCCATTCCATGTGCAGTCACCAAAGGTAGACGTGGATGTGGATGTCAGGATGTACATGCTGACAGGAGCCTGATATAGCTGTCTCCTTAGAGGTCTGCAAGAGTCTGACATACTCAGAGGCAGATGCCCAAGCTAACCATTAAACTGATCATGGGGTTCCCAATAGAGGAGTCAGAGTGAAGACTGAAGGAGTTGAAAGGATTCGAGACCCCATGAGGAGAACAACAATACCAACCAACCAGAGCCCCCAGGGTCTAAACCACCAGCCTGGGAGAGCTTAGGGAGGGACCCGTGGCTCCAGCTATATATGCAAGGGTGTTATAGGTGGGAGAAGAGATCCTTGGTCCCATGAAGGCTGGACGTCGTGGGGGGGAATTCGAGGGTGGGGAGGTGAGGTGTGGGTGGGTGGTGTAGGTGGGGGGATACCCCCATAGAAGCAGGAGGAGGGGGGATGGGATAGGGAGTTCCTGGGAGGGAGGGGGAAAATGGGGTAAGGGGAGAACATCTGACACGTAAATAAAATTTCCAATTAAAAAAAAAAAAGCCCACCATTTCCTGAGCTCCTCTTACCCACCAAACATTAGGCTACTTTCTGGTATTCAAAGGTAGTAGAGAAACTATCCCCTCCTCTGTGGTGGGGAAGAACAGGTTCAGTGCACCATGTGTAAAAGTCAGGAGATATACAATCAACTGCTAGCTGACTCTTAAAGGAATACTGTAATATGTCTACCCCAGGCAAAGGGGCAAACTCGTGAATTATTTAATTATTCTTACACATCTTAGCAAAGTGATCTTTTTATTACAGAACACACATTTATTAAATACTTACTATATGCTGTGCTCTGAACCTATTTAGAGCAGTGAGAATCAAGTGTGTTCAACGTCTGGACACAGTTAGGGCCTGCTTGAGAAACAGCAGGTGAAGTTACCTGAAATGTCTGGGCGGAAAACACACTAGTCCTCTCTCAGCCCAGCAAATGATCTCCCAGTTAAAATTAGATAGTAAAAAGCCACCAGGGAGGAACATGCCCACTAGATGCAGTGTCACTGAGGAAATTGGAGAAATTATCAATAAGCTCTGAGGAAAGAAAAACAAAAAAATCTGACAAAGTGCAAGCAGGGCAGGGCTGAGGGCCATCAGTAAGAGAGCTGCCTGTGATTATGTTATCAGGACTTCTGCAGGGTAGACATCTTAACTACATGAAGCAGCCTAAGGAGACACATGAAGAGCGAAATGTTTAAGCTGAGCGGGCAAACAGACCTTGCTGTATGAACACGACATCTGAAATGAACTGGTAGCCTTTTCAAAACATTTTAATTACATTTATCTGGGAGGCGGTATGCAAGTGTCACGACACACATGTGGAGGTCACAGGACAACTTGTAGGAATCAGTTCTACCCTCCTACTGTGCTGAGTCCCTGGGACTGAACTCAGAGACACCGACTTGGCAGCAAGCACCTTTATGGCCAAGCCATTTTGCTGGTCCCAGCAGTATTTTTTTAATCTCTCATAAAAAAATATTTTAAAACTTCACACACATAAAGGTTTTGTGGCATGGAGGCAGGGTACGTTTAGGACTGTAAGACAATCTGGGTTTTATACGAAGAGATGTGGGTACATCACTTTGGAATACATTTACTTCTCTGAGTCGCCCACTGAACAGTGAAACAAGCTGTATCCTAAACCACAGCCTTGCGATCTCTAAAGAAACCTGATGGGTCCACATTTTCTTGCAACCGTTTCTCAGTCACCCTACTGGCAGAGAAAAGTTGAGGAATTTTGAGGGATGGTTCTCTCTTCCTCCTCTGGACAACACCTACTTCAGCCAGGGAGGTGCCTGAATTCCCAATGTGGCCACTAGATGGCGACTTCGCATTGGCGAGGCGGACAAAGTGCAGACTGGACACGTTCTGAGACCCTGGCAGAAACTAACAAGAGAAAGGATTGAGGAAGAAACCACTACAGACAACTGTAAAATGGAAGTGAACAGAGTGGAGCTAGCTATGCTTATGAGACAAAAAATAAAATGACAGAACTTAGGTTTAATTTTTTTGTTTTGTTTTTGTTTTTGTTTTTTGAGACAAGGTCTCACTACATAGCACTGGCTGGCCCAGAACTCACTGTGTAGACTAGGCTAGGTTTGAACTCGGGAGAGATTCACTTGCTTCTGCCTCCCAAGTGCTGGCATTAAAGGCCTGTACCTTTTATTTCTTGCGTTTATTTGTTGTTAGGGGTGGGACACGTAAGCAGAGTACCTGTGTAGGTGGGAAGGCTATGTTTGAGAGTTGGTTTTCCCTCCCACCCTGAGTCCCAGGAATTAAACTCTGGTCTCTTAGGCTTGATGGCAATCACCCTTCACCCAAGCTGCCTCATCAATCTGACAACTTTTTTATAAGCAGAACTCAATCTTAAGAAGCACCTTAGCAAAGAAAAGTTCTATTACAGATTAGGGAGTTACTACACATTTGCTATGTATGTGCCAGGCTCCACACAATTAAGGGTAGAAAGCAGGAGAGTGCCCTACTGCCAGTACTATCGAAGAAAATCTTCTGCTGGATGACAGCATATCTACAAGGGAGAAGCCGCACAAGCCCAAGGCTTAGTAGGTGCCAGGTTCACCTAAAAGCACTATAGCTTAATAAAAATACGGGATGAGTTCTGGTAGAATCCCCATTTCACAGAGGAGGAGACAAAGCCACAGGAAGATTAATCTGACTGCTGCTGAAAAACTGACACTCAAATCAGCCTCCCTCTCCACTCCTCTGTCACCATAAGTAAATGACAGGCAAAGGACAAAGCCCCAGGGAGACGTCACTATCAATGTGTCCAGTGGTGCCTGAACTCAAAGGAGGAAGGGGCAAGTCAGAGCTGTGCAGTTACGGAAATGCTAGACAGACTCCTGTGAAGGAGAAGGAAGCAGTTAGAACAGCAAGACTGGCACCTCTCACATATATTAAAATCCTAGAAAGTCCTGGGGCTGGGGGAACTGACTGGCATCCTACGCTACTGGCCCACCTTTACAGTTCTAATACTCAAAACCACAACCCCCCCACACTCAAAAAAAGTAATGAAAATTTAACACCACATTTCCTTCCCAAAATTTTCCTGAATTTAATTTTCTAAATATAGTAGAAGATCATTTTATTTTGCTGCTTAGTGAGATAAGGAGAAACATCTTTCACAATCCTCCTGAGTCTCCTCCTATTTGTTCAAACTCAGGAAAGTTAAATGGCATGTTTTATATCAAAGAATTGACAGATAGCTAAGAGGAATCTAGGCCCATGTGACCTTCCAGTGCTCCAGAGTAGCATTTTCCAATGTCCATTGTGGGGAGGGGGCAGAAGACTGGGATGGCACTCACGCCGAGACACAGAAAGAGAGGCAAAGCCTGAGTGGGGGATCACCACAGCCTACTCACGCAGAATTCTGGGATCGCTCTGGAACCTGACAGCAAAGTCCTTATAAGGATCTCTTACAGCCCAGCACGAGGGGCCTTGGACTTCCCATTAAGACTGGGGACTCTACATTGATACAGTGAGGACGTAGGGTTGGCCAGCAAAGCAAGCCCAGGAATCTGCATGGCGTTTAGAACAAGCTCACAGGCCAGCTAAGTGTGTCCTGTCTACTCAAAGGGTTGAGATGCAGGTCTGGACTGGATGGGGGTGGAGCCAGAAACGGGCAAATCTGTGTGATTTCAAGTGACTCAGTGAAGTTAGGAGGAAACATTCAATTAACCACTCTCTTCAGAAAAGGGCAGGGCTGCAGAACTGAGGTTAACTAGACTTTCCATCCAGGCCAATCTTGGTGTCTGAAAAGCTCACTGATGAGTGCGCAGAAGAAACGACGAGAATACAGCATCCAACCGGGAAAGGCCGCTCTTGGCCAAGTAAGTTCCCAGGACTGAGCTCTTCTACACTGTGTCTCAACAGACACCATGAAGTCATTTACGCCCAAAAGTGGACAACAGAACCATCAGCGGGGCTTTCCTTCAAACCCAGCTCAGGGAAAACTGGGGGAGAGAATAAACACCACCGTAAGACACAGATACACATGGGTACGACTGATGAAGACTTCACTCACTGTCTAAACAGAGTGGACAGCTAGTGACTCGGATGTTCCCCTCAAACTGGACGGACAGTTGTCATCTGAAATCTGTACAGATGCTTCCTTTTTTTTTTTTTTTCAGCTAGTTATTAAAGTTTACTAAAATAATTAAAATTAAGAGGAAAATTCCTGTATATTAACTCATTGCTATCTAATTATCATCAGGCTTCTGTGCCTTACAGTGAGTGTCTCATTTACTCAATCTGACACACTCCCAATAATCAATTTATAGATAAGCAAACACGCAAAACATCTCAGGAACTTTCAAGTTCTGGTCTATGAAATATCTAGGTTTCAATGCCATAAAACATGTGTTGCCCATATAAAGATTAATTTTAAATATGACAACTCCAAAGCCAGCTTAAAGGAAGTGCCATGTTTAAAAAGAAACTGGCAGGTTTAAGTATACAGAAGCACAAGAGCTAGGCACCTCAATTAGTCAGTGCAGACGGATGAGTGCACACACGCACATCTGCACAAAAATGCACATGTGCAACTGTGAATAGCTGGTATTGAATAACTCTTGCAGTGAGGTGTGAAATAAAAAAAAATAAAGTTTGAAGTTTCCAGCTCCTACTACCAACAGGAATTTTCTGTAATAATGATAAACTACTTTCTAAAACACTTCAAAAAGTGTCTAGCTAAGTTTGGTGGTACAGACCTATCAATGATCTCTGTACTCAAACACTGAGGCAAGGGTAAATCAAGTTCAAGACCAGTGTGGGCTACACAACAAGTCCATCTCTAGGAAAAAAAAAAAGAAAAATCAAGAAAGCAAAAGCCTCTCAAACGTTCCGGTTCTCTCAAACGTCATTTCTGTCATTCATTGCAAAGCAAACAATCTGAGATGGGCATTCTTCATTCTTCTCCCTGCAATACACATTTCCAACATGGTCACATTGTTCTTCTCTAGCAGGCCACCAGATACTCCGTGAGAAATTGTGTCAAGCCTACCAGGAAATACAGGGGGGATACTCCCTAAGCCTCAAGAACACATCCCATACCAGCAGTAACCAAGTTGAGGATAAATATAAACAGCAGCATCGTTATCTGTGTAAGTCACCACAGCCCCAGCTGTTCATCACTCCTCATAAAAGATGCCATTTTTTTTTTGTTCTGTTCAAGTAATGCCTGAATAGCAATCTGTGAGTTTATAAATCCTAACAGTCTGGGACCCAAAAGAAAGAAAAATTAAAGCCTTGCTCACTAGCTTCTTAAGTTCTTTATACAAACATAGCAGGGATTTCTATGGTTCAATTCATGTTCTGAAAAACTAATGCTAAGACTCGTTACGGATCAGTATTTCTAACCTAGAGAACGGAGCCTTGTGAGCACTCAGCGTGTATTTAAGGAAGATCGTGAATGGATTCTCACCCAAGGAGAGACATACCAACCAACTTAGGACTCTAAACCCCACCATGTTAATAAAGTGTAAGTAAAACTAGCACACGTGAAAAGGAAAACTGCAGAAATGTTAAACAGGAGTACAGATGACTGAAGATACTCGGCATCCATCTCCAGAAATCCAAAGTCACCAAATCAAAGATACTAATATTTTCAGTTAAAGAATTCCAAACAGTTTAAGAAAAGAAACAGACTTCATGTCAAGGGACTATACATCTGCTGAGATAATGAACTAACTCATTTATAAAGATCTTTTTTTGACTAACCTTTTTACACAAGCCCATGCCTCTTCTCTGAACAAATCAGACCCAGGGTTGAGGGGACTGAGTTAGAGCACATGTACACATTCTAATCTTTAATCTTTACAAATACTGGACATCGGCCATGTTCTCTTCAATGTCCACAGATCTCAGTGTCACAGAACACTGGGACTGTGCCCGTCCCAAATCACACATCTTTATAAGGAAATGGGAAACTAGGAAACTTCCTCGTGTGGACCTGCTGCCAAACACTATTTACAGGAAGCTCCAAGTGTTCATCCACCATACAACCTGTTGTCTTTCAAGTGCATTTTCTTCAGACATCTCAGACAGAGAAGTCAAGAGCCGTGGCCACAGCACGTGTGGAAGACTTACATACTTAGTACACCTGAAAAGGAGCTCATTTCTGGTGCTCAGGTAGCACCTGTCATACACTGGCTAAGAAAAGCAGTTCAAAGCAAGCTGGCCTCCAGGCACAAATACCTCTTCCGCGAACTAGAGTTTGAGTTTTAAATGAGTCTTGAAAACAAATCAGAGAAAATCACAACCCAGAGAAAAACCGGTCTTGTGTGCTTTATGATTAAAAAAACAAAAATCTTCTAAAGGTATAATTGCCTCTCTGTCTCATTCTTAACTGCCCCCCCCATACTTAAAAAAAAAACCATTCATTTTTAAATTACACAAGATTTGGAATTCTGAACACTTCCTAATGACTATCTCAAAACTGTGTAAGCAATGTATACATGGAAAACACCTCTGAAACTGGTCCTACCATTCATGCCAGGCAACAATTATAAGCATACCTGTGGGTGGTTGTTTTGATTTTTGAGACAGTTTCACTATTTAGCACAGGCTGCCCTCAAACTGGTGATCCCCCACCCCCCAGGCCTAGGGTTACAGGTCTATGAGTACACCCAGCATAATACTACATACACGGTGTTAACCACAACTGTCACACCAATGTTACAAAGATGCCTGATTAGATGGACAGATATCCATAGGCCATGGTCTCTGGTGAAATGAGGGAGCCTGACAGAGGGTAAGAACTGTGTGGGCACGGGCTGCACACCAGACCAGCCAAGCCTATAGGTTTTTAAAGGGCCTTTCATCCAAATACATGGAGAATGCCCCAAAGGCAACAGCAAGTAGAGTCCTTTCTCTCTTGGTGAATGCTCCGCCTGGAATTTACTTCAGCTTTCACACAGTAAGTGCCCAGTAACTGCTGGCTAGATTCAGTTGCTGGAAGTGCATTCTTACAAACCAAATGAAACCAGATTAAAAGGAAAACTACAGTATCTTGAGGGCATTCCTGAAGAAAAAGGAAGGACGGACGGACGGACGGATGAACAGGTGGATAGACGGACAAGAAGTTAAGATGATGACCTACCCTGCAACCATAACAACAGCAGGAAATACTTTCACCAATAAACAACCTTGACATAAAGACCAAAAACCCAATGTAAACATTACTCTCTAGCTCTGTTCCTATGAAAAAGGCAAAGTATGTGTAGATAAAAGGACATCAGTTTGAATACAAAACCACCAGACTGTATTCTTTAAATTTCTAAGAAAATTTTTTTTTCATTAAAAAATACTTTTAAGGCTAAAGGCTCCTAAACAATAACTGTAACCAACCAAGATCCACCTACTGAGACTCTGGAGTCTCTAAGACATAAAACTTTTAAATTAAAAAGAAAAATCGCACCACTGCCCTATAGTGAGCAGTTCTTCCTCTGTATCAGCACCACTTACAGTTAATACAGGGAAGTTTCCTTTCCTGCTGCACACTACTTCTCTATTGGGAAACTACAGATATAAACAGGCCTCTTGCCTAGGCTCCTGAACCCTACAGAACTTCATCTAAGGTTCGGTTTCAGAATTTTTACCGTCAAAAATCACACCTTCATTACCATTTGTGTTTTGTCCCTTTTGATTCAATCCCTCAATTACCAAGCTAAGTAAGAGCAAGATTCCTTTTTCTCTGCTTGTCTGCTGCTTGCCTGGCATCCAATGCCCGCCGTTACAGCTTCAATTACCAATCTGTTGTATTGCAGTAATTCATGGATGTTAAAAGCTCATGAATTTAGAGAAAAAGAAAAAAAAAAAAAAAGATCAACTCTAACCTGCACTTATGTTTACTGAATAATCTTAGATCTTACGGCTTAGGTAGCATGATGTATTCTTCTCAATCTTTTAAAATTTTATTTAAAAGCAAAACAGGTTCAGATGTTATTCACATACCTGAGAATCACTGTTTTCAAGCATACAATTCAATGGTTTTGGGTATATTTAGAGTTTGTATAACCATCACTGCAAACTGAGGCTAAAACATTTTCGTCACACCCCTCCCATCCCAAAATCCTGAACCCTGTCACAAATACTCCCAGTTTGCCCTCCTCCAGTACCTGGTGAGCCATTTGTGTATCTCTATGGATTAGCTCAACATTTCATATAAGTGGAATCATACAAGATTTGGCATTTTATAACTTATTTTCTCTATTTGTAATATTTTAAGAGCCCCAATGTTCAACCCTTGGATCTTTCATAGAGATGTTCTTTTCTAATCCTTTTGACATGTTCAAACATATGACCTTTTAAACTTCAAGCCCTGAACCCCGACAGGCCTGCCCCTCCACAAAGTATAGTTGACTTGCTATTTCCCTGCAGAAAAACCTAAACTATAATTTGCTAGTTAGGTTCTTTCAAAAGTTCTTATTCTGGGTTCTCCTGGTGGGTAATAAAGCACTAACTTCTTTAAACACCAGCATTTCACATACCTCCGTTCCACTGACAATAGGATTTTACCGTGCCCTCGGCAGAAAGATGACTCAATCCTTTTTAGGAGACAACCACAATAACTCTCAAGTGCATGTTGATTTTCAAAACAGAAAGCGGCCCTACATTATCTGACTGCCGCTCATAACTACTAAAGTCCCTTGCATAGGTCTGCTCATTCTCCTGCTACAAAACAAACATGTCTGCAGGGTTGCCTTTCTTCAAGAAACTTCCACAGTCCCAAGTTAAAAGATGAAAATACATCCACGGACGTCACACTCCAAAGAATCAGCATTCCTTAAACCTAATACCTGTATGGCTGGAAGAAGGCTGCCTCTGCTGGCACCCAGAGACTTTCTCCTCAGTTATGTGGTTTAGCACCTTTTGGGCTAAAACTTAACCCTTCATATGTAAAGAGGAGGGAAGATACCCAGCCAGAACTTCAGCAGGCCCTAACCAGGATCCCGAGTGCTTTCAAGATGTCCATCATACTTTAAGGGACTGACCACCATAAAAGAAGCCTCTCAGGAAGAGCTTGGTCCTCACGGGATTAAAAACAACATATTAAAACACCCTTCTCCTGCTGCCCCTGTCCTGGATAAAGAATATCCTTCACGAAGATCCAGCCCCATCCTGTTTCAGATGCCTTCCTCCTGCCCCAAGAAGCAAGGCCAACCACTACTACTTTGCATTTCAGAACTTCTATTAAATAACAAAAGTAGAGACGTACACAGTACAATAAGATGCCATAGGAAAACGGACTGGTTCCTAATGTCTTCTAAACCATATTTAGTCTTTAAAGGCTAGAAATCTTCCCTGCCCCCAAACACCATCTAACCGCCCTTCGCCCAATCCAGTGTGCTCAAAGTTTAGAAAACAAAGGACAGGAGAGCCCAGATTTGTGGGGTCCGCCCTAGTCTGCGTCTTACTCTAGGCTTACTATAGCTATAGTTCTTTAAAGACCTGCTCGGACTCCATCATAGATATTTCTTAAAAGAGGCTCAAGGGTTTGTTTATACACACAGCCTTTGTGAACTACCGCAGTGGTGGGGCCGAACGCCCCGCGCAGCCTCCATCGTCTCCCCCTCGTTAACTCAAGGCTAGGTCGTGATTTTTAGAAGTTAATAGGCACCACCTGCATACATTCTGCAAACGTTACTCATCCGCACGCCCTCACTTCCCCAGCCCCAACTCGGGAGACTGCATTTAAACTTTTAATCGCGTTCAAATTACTCTACCATCTCTAAAGTACCAGTATGCCACACTGTTTTTCTCGAGAACAAAACCCCCTCCTCCTTCTCCTGCCCCCATACACTGTGGAGAGTTCTCATTCCCAGAGACACCCCCCCCCCCCACTACCACCTACTCCTACCCGACACCACCAAAACAAAAGCTATCAGATTGCAAGCGATAGCGAGCATGGAGCGATACTGCTTATTAAGTATGCACAAAGGAAGTGCGGGGCGGGGGGTTGGCAGTACAACACAACTTTGGTCACAACAAAACCAAGGCCAGAGCTCCGCGCTCGCAAAACAAAACAACCACCCGTCCACGACCACACTACAAATCCTGTCGCTGCTCAAGCCACGGCACACGACATCTCTCGACCAGGCCGGGAGTCCAGTTGTCCCCTCTTGGTCGTGTGACTGTGGATGGACCTAAATCCGCGCAGAGAGCACGTGTGTGTGGAAAAGCACGTCAGCTCTGCACATGGGTGGATGTACCTATCTCCTCTTCTGGGAAAAAGTGTCCAGAGCTGGGTAGAAACTGAGAACCCAAGGATCCTCTGAACTGGGGATTATCCAACACCCCCCCCCAAGAAATCTGAAAAAAGTCCCAAGCTCACACTTCTCTAAGGAAAGCTGGGGGGCACACCCCGCACCCCAAGACCACACCGGACAGCCCAAGTTACCAAGCCTTGGGGGAGGTGGGGACTAGACGCCCACAGGCTCCAGAGATGCGAAAGGCCAAGAACCTGAGGGGGCCGATGGGGGCCAACAAGTTGGGTGTTAGGAGGCTGCTACGTGTAGTTTGGAAACGTGTCCTGGAGCCGCGAGCCTTCCCCATCCCGTGCCTTCCCCATCCCGTAACTCCCCCATCCCGTACCTCCCCCTCAATAACAACTTGCACCCCGAGGGGCAGGAGGCTCCCGGTCGCCGCTACGGAGCACTAGGTCTACCCCAGCAGTCACCCGTGGAGCCTCCAAGGGTGCTGTCATGGTGCGCTGCGCGGGATGGGCGCTGGGGTGCCAAGTGGCGCGCCCCGGAGGGGGAAGGCGAGGGTAGCCGGGCTCCCGGGGCCACCCAGACGCCAACTTCCCCATCAAGCGCCCACGCGGAGACTGCCCCTGACCTGCCAGGGAGGAGGCACTGCCCACCCACCAGGCCGCGTGCGGGACAGCGCTCCCGGGACAGCGAAAGAGAAAGCCCCGAGGCCCTTCCCGCGCGCAGAGGCGCTGAGCTAGGGCTCTAGGAACTCCTGAGCCGTGAACTCGGGGCCCGCTCCGCTCCGGCCTTCCGGGAGAGCCCCACCCTCCACTCCGGAGCCCCGGAGTTCGACAGCTGCGCCCGTGGCAACTGGGTTTTCCCAAACAGGGCGCAGCCCCTCGGAGGAAAAGTTCCCGCAGTGGCCGCGGGCGGCGGGCAAATACTCACTTTCTCCACTCGTCGGCCAGAGCGAGAGCGCGGCGGAGAGAAACACGAGCCCCACAGCGAGGTCGGGGACCCTCCTCCGGAGCCAGACTTCATTCCTTTTATTTGGGACGAAATTCCCTCTTCTCAAAAAAATAAAAAGAAAAAAAAAAGAAAAGAAAAAAAAGTCTCCAACTCAGTCCTCACTCTCGTCTAAAAACAAGAGCGCAGGCGACGATCCTCGAAAAGCGGCGTGGACACGGAGGGTGGCGCGGGGCGGCCCCTCAGCGCCGGCAGCAGCGGCCCACGGGGCGGCGGAGTCGGGAAACCGGGGCGCGCCGGGGCGGGCTGTCGGCGTCGTCGGCCTCCATTTGCAAACCCAGAGATGCAGAAGAGGGAGGAAAACTATACAGAAAGAGGAGCAAAGCCCAAATTGCCGCAGGCGAAGACAAACGCCCCCCGATCCCCGGAGGGAACGACCACCGGAGCCTACGCGGCGGGAGAGCGCGACGCAGTTGACGAGACTGGTCCGAAGTCCCGGGCGCGGGCGAGGCCGGCGAGGGGTAGAAATGCGGAGTGGAAATGAATGAGCGGTTCCCCCTCCTCCGGCTCCTCCTCCTCCTCTGGGCTCCGCTCGCCGCCGCCTCCTCCCTCAGCGCCGCCGCCGCGAGCTCCTTCCCAAATCCAGGACACACACAAAGCGGCGGCCGCGCAGCGCTCAGCGCTCCCGCCGCCCCGCGTCGGCCCCCGCCCGCCGCCGACTCCGTGCGCGGGGGCTCCGGCTCGCTGAAGGTCAAAGCCGAGCACGCCGCGTGCCGTGGAGCTCTCGCAGGCACGGGAGAGGCGTGGAGGGTCCGGGGAGCGGGGCCGAGGGTCTGCGAGCGCCGGGCGCGCCGGGACAGGCTCTCTGGCAGCTTCCCTGTCGCTCGCCTCTCTCGAGTTCGCCCGGTGCGCTCGCTCCTCCTCGGTTCCCCCCTCCTCCTTTTTTTTTTTTTTTTTTTTTTTTTTTTTTCCGCTCAGCGGAGTTAATGCTGGTAAACAAGAACCTCAGCCTCACCGCGCCGCCGCCGCCACACACTGGGGGCTCTGCGCGCGCGCTCTCGGGGCCGCGCACACGTGCCCGCGCGCACACTCCAAGCGGCTACAGCCGCAGTCCCGGCGCGCCGAGGGCCGGGCCCCGACTCGGCAGGCGCCAAGAGCCGGAGTTCGGGATCGCAGGGACGTGCGGAGCGGAGCGCGGGCGTGGGGAGCCGGGCCCAGGAGGCACCGCCCCCCGCGCCTCCACCCGCGCCGGCCCCCGCGCGCACACTGAGCCACGCGCGCGCCCACGCTTCCGCCCCCACCCGCACTGCGCCGGCCGGCCCTGTCCGCACCCTCCCCTCCCGTCGGACTCCAAAAAACAATGCCCCGGGCGCCGGTGGGACTCGGTGGCCAGGGGGGCGGCTGCAGGGCGGGCGGGCTGCGGGCGCGGTGGGCGGGGAGTGCGGCCCCGGAGCTTCATTGAAAACAACAACAGCGCGGCTGGAGAGCGCGCTGGCCCGCTCCGTGAAAAAGCTTCATTGTTTCTTGCAGCTGTTGCAAAATAAATAAATAAGTGCATGCATGCGGCATTTTTTCGCAGCGTGGTGGAAAGCCCGGACGCGGCGGGAGGGGCACACCTGGGGGAAAGGGGACCCCTGAAGACTGCTAGGCAAGGCACTTTCCACGCCAGGATTGGGCGCCCGTGGCGGCGCTCCTTGGGTGTTCCGGTGCTTGCGCGCAGTCGGGGAGCGGACAGGGTGCGGTCCCGTGGCTCGGTTCTCGAAGCACGGCGATTCCACCGCGGGCCCCGAGCCCTGGAAAGGGGACCCAGACAGGCGGCCCCTCGTGCCCAGGACGCGTCTCCGCGGCGGCCGCCAGAGGGCGCGACGGCAGCCTGGGAGGGCTGGCTTGGGGAATGTCGCCTCCCTCCCTCCGGGGGAGGAAATGTGGGGGCCCGGAGTCGGGGACCAACTCGGCTGGGTCGTGCTAGCCGGGCCTCCCAGCCCCATTCCTCTCCCGCCCTGAGGGCGCTCCACCGCATCGCGCTGGTCGGTGCTCCACCACGTGGGCAGCTGCGGAGAAGGACCGCAGCGCGTGTCGGGCTGCGGGAACCCGCAGCTGGGGGGCGTGTCCGAGGGGTTCCCAGAGAGCGGATTGCAGGCGGGGACCCTAACCCGGACAACGTCGTCTGGCTCGGGTCCTAATTTTAAGAATGTGCAGCCGTCACCCGGAATCGGTGACCACTGCAGAAACGCACCCGCACCTGCCTCCAATCCCCCCTCCCCTCCGCGTCCCTCTAGCTTCATTTGATCCGTAAGTGACTTGAAACTAGCACCATCCCAAGTCTCCTCGGTGGTTTTCTCGAATGTGCCAGAGGAGAGGTTTCCCCAAGATGAGGCTTCCCGGGACTGCCATCTAAAGAACAAACACTGCGGAGGCCAGGTCCTCAAAGGGGGAGAAACCAGCAATGGCTGGAGAAAGCAATTTGAAATACGTGGACTTTTAAAAATAGTGATTGGATCACGTGTCGACCTTAATGTGGTCGGGCTTCATGACTCAGGCTAATTGATATCCACGATAAATAAAAAGATGGCTCATAAGAGTTGTGAATGTCTGGATCAAATAGAAGTGTTTGCCTTGTAAACAGTCGGACTGTCTGGTTGGTGGAGAGGAACAGTTCTGTAGCAAAGAAAGGTTTCTTTCATTACTCAAATAGTAAAAGATTTCGGCATTACACTTATGGACCCCATCTTTCATAAGGGATTTTTGCTAAATTTAGAGCTGAAAACAAATCAAAAGCTACCGTAAAGGAAACTAAGCCCATGTTTTTTCTGTATCGTCTGAATCAGTTTTTCCCTTGGAAATGTTGGGCTACGTTCAGTGAATCGGTTCTATAGAAGGGACGTTTTAAAAGGAAGGAAAAGAAAATTGCACATAGGGCTGTTTTGTTTACCTGAAACTTGCCTTGTTTTTAAAATAAATTGTTCCCGTTTTAGATGTTCCTGAACGTTAAGGAAGAAATACGTTAGAACTTTCATTTAGATGCATCATTTAAAAAATACAAATCCAGGCTTCTAATATTAAAGTATTTCTTCAGAGCATTCCCTGCATCGAAGGGGTTCTTAATAAGTCCAGCCTGGTACTCACAGCATATAATTCAAGTGCAAAGGAATAACATTAGATCTGATTTCGGAATGTTTTGATGTATACATGTAGATTAAGACTAAGCTTAGTAATGCTGTTTACATTTGTGCAACATAAAAATCTTTAAATGCAGTATGCTTTTAATATTAATTATGAAAATGTTTGCACATTTGTCCCTGTAAATTTAAGTATATAGAACAAAGAGAAATAGCTAACTGGTGTTTGTAGGGGAAGCAGAGGTTTGCTTTAGTGCCTTAAGTTGTTTATTTGTTTGGTTACCAAAAAAAAAAAAATATTTTACCTGTGAATTTTTAAATGTTTTCTTAAAGTAGTAGGACATCAGTAAGATGATGTTCCACTTTTAGACAAGTTAGGGACTTAATATTTGGAGGATGGGATTAAATTCACCTTCCCTTTAGGCTCTACCTCCACCTTGAAAAGGATGTTGACTTTCACTTTCTTCTGTGATTACCTTCTGCCTACCCAATCAAACTCACTTTTCTTCAACCCTGCAAACAAAGTCCTGTTTGCTTTCTACCTGCAGGGATGTTGGCTCACACATTTTGTTTTACACCATTTTTTTCCCAGGCATCTTACTCATTCCCCTCTTTTGAGCAGAAACTGGTTTCTTGTTTTTAAATTAAAAAAAAAAAAAATTAGCTTGATAACAGCTCCAGACCTAATTAGCCTGTTGAATGTACCAGACTCCCCAAAGATGTAACATGTATGTGGTAAACACAAAAGGCACAGCCCAGATGATTGACACATGTAATAAAGTATGTTGTGATCTGTTTCCAGAATGAAATCTAAGTCCACAGCAAAGAAGTGAAGTACAGCCTCAGACATCATGGCAAGATCTTCCAGACAGAATGTTAGAAAACATATTCAAGTTCCAGAAAGCCACACAGCATGATACTATTTTGATGAAGCCTTGAACACAAAGAAAGAAAAAGTTTTCTTGAACAATAAAATTGAACACATGGCTATATAAATAAATATATCAATTATATGAGGGATGAGAGAAGGATATTTATTTCTTTGGAGGGAAGAAGGGAATCCCTTGAGCACACAGAAAGTTCTTGGAAATGTGAAGGAATTACAAAACTGCATTTTATGACTGTGACTAACACAGGTTTGAAGAATTTTTGTTTATATTGCATATTAAACAAAAGTATATGAGAGATTTCAAGTTTTCCAATATGAATCTTCCAGGTTTTAATTTGTTTTGTTAACAACTCAGAAATAGTTTTTAAGAAAAATTAAAATGATGTAACTACTCTGATACTGAAAATACATTTCAGAAGAATGGATATGCATACAATATCAATGCCTTAAGACAAAAAAAGAAATTGTAAAATGAAATGAAAGAATTTACTGCGTAGGACAATGGGCTTCATTAATAAAATCCCTATTGTGAGAAACAAACTGGCAGTTTCTGGAAAGGTTAAACATACACCAAACTTAGGCGCTAGTATTTCTACCCTAGCTTTTAATCAAAAGCAATAAAATATGTTCACAAAAATGGCTGTATGGCCATGCTAGTAGCCACTTTATTCATTATATTGAAAATCTGGAAACCACACAAATGTCCTGCTAAAGGAGGGTGGATAAACAAATTGTCTCGCACAGTACTAAGCAGCAATAAAAAGGAGCTAACTGCTAATCCATGTGAATACACAGACAAGTCTCCAAGGCAGAATGTATAAGCCAGACACAAAAGAGTACATACTGTATGAGACCATCCAAATCAAATTCAGGGGCAGGCAAAACGGATCTAGGAAACCAAAACCAAAATTAGGTTCATGGTTTCCCTTGGTGGGTAGGAAGTGAGTAACTTCGATTCAGAAGAAAACAAAACAAAGATCTTGCTGGGGTGATGGCAGCAGGCTGATTCCAGGTAGGTTATCCTCTTTGCTAGTATATGCATTCACCAAAAGCATCCAGCTGTACACTTTAGACGCATGGACTTCATTATATGTGATTGAATCTGGATTTAAAGAGTGCATTATTATATATGTTGAAAATTTTACAGCTGTTCAAAAACAAAAACAAAAACAAACCAACAACAAAAACAACAACAACAAAAACCGTTAACCGGGAGCTCCCAATGTTTTTCTTCTATATGAGTTAGCAGAAATTCTGAATTCCAATCTCTTTGCCCAGCCTGTTTCTGTAGGCAAGCATCTCTCAGGAGGGCCTCTGTTAGAGACCCACCTCAAGGGCCTTCAGGTATGGAAGTCATCACATGTCTCTACAGAGAAGTCTAGGGACACCAAAGGTATGATGTGACTGTGGCTGGTTCCTGTCCCCACATAGCCACAAACGACTAGAGATCTGTTTGTGCTCAACTTGAGATTTTCCTCTTTTCTCTCTCCTCTTTCTTTCTTTCCTCCTTTCTTCCTTCCTTTCTTTTTTCTGTCTTTCTCCTCGCTTTCTTTCTAACATGGTGTCACATAGCCCAGGCTGGCCTCCTAGTCTTTCTGCCTCAGCCTCCCTAGAGTTGGGCTTACAGGAATGGGTTACCACAAATTGACAAACTCTTCTGTTTTGGGTTTCATGGTTAGCCAGTTCGTGTGGCATAAATGCTGTATTCCTCCATGTGGAAATGACAAAGAGCATTTGTATGAAACCAGTCAGGAGAACAGCCTCCTGGGGCTGCTCCCAGCACCTCGTTCAGTGAACTATCAATAAGTACAGTTTCTGAAAAAACCCAGGCCTGGGCTATGAGTGACAGGCACCATTAGGGACTGTCGTTGATCCAAGGTGGAGACTCTGAGGCTTCTGTGGCAGCACCCTGCCTGAAGCCCAGTACTTCAGAGGTTAGCATGAGGATACCTAACTTGAAAGTGAACATGATTCATGCCCTACATGATGATCTGTGAGAAAATGAGCAGATGTCATGGGCATACCCTGCCTGTCTGCGAGTGGAATCTTCTTCAGTTGTGATTTGCAGTGGTTAGTTCCGGGGAGAGGCGTGCCATCTTTCGTCCATGTAATTAACTTTCAGACATATCAATAGCAAGGATGCCTGCATGGCAGACAGTGCAAAAGATGTGTCTTCGGTGTTGCAGGGCATCTGCGTGCAATTACATGAAGATTCGGGTGAAATCAAATGTCTGTTTCTTGTGACTAAAGCCAGCAGCTCTGAGACATTTTAGCAGCAGCACAGGGGCAGTGAGAGACACACTAAACATCCACCCAGCCCCTTCTGACTCTGCTAAGCTGGGTGGCTTTCTGCGAATTTCTCTACATTTTGCTTTTTTTCTGTTGACATGGAATTTTCAGCTGGAAGCGGCCATGACACCTTTGGTTTATAATTGATATTCTAACACCTTATAATCTATCTTGCCTTCTCTGTCAAATGACCAACAGTTTAAAAATCAATATTCTGGCCATTCAGGGAATGATAGCTCTCTACCTTGTTTCTCTAGGAGGGTTTTTTTTGTTTTTGTTTTTGTTTTTGTTTTTGTTTTTGTTTTTGTTTTTTTGTTTTTTTGTTTTTTTGTTTTTTTTTTTTTAACAAATTAGTGTTTCTTAGATTAGAAAATATATCTTATGGTTCTAAGTGCCCATATGTATTCCTCTAAGAATTTGGGTCTGGAAAGACAAGCAGAAACATTACTAAAGCAGGACATAAGTAGCCACAGGTAACCCACAAAAGGTGCCCACCTGAGAACAGTCCTGCCAATGTTCTATTTTGGAGTATTAAGTCCCAATGGAAGCCTGTTCTGTAAGATAAATTTATATACTTAAGACAGGGACTCACTGTGTAGCCCTGGTAGACAAGGTTGGCTTCAGACTCACAGAGATCCACCAGCTTTTGCCTACTGAGTGCAAGAATTAAAGACATGAAACCATCATACCCTTCCTCTTCTATAATGTTTTTAACATCAGTGCCAATATGCAAGGTTCCTGATAGCTGATAGCTGACTTTGTCTCTGACTTTAAGAACAGGCTACTGAACAGGAGCTCTTTCTGGAAGGCACATAGAAAACACCATTAGCTCTCTAGGGCGGCCACTACATCTACAGAATTGTTTCTTTCCATCTGTCCTTGAAGGGTCTGTGATGGCGCCAAGTCCAACATTGACACAGGGACATAGAAGCAGGCTGACTCCTATGTTCAGAGAGAGGATAGATGGAGACATACAGACAGTGAAGGAAATCTTATAGGGCTCTTGATTTCAGGTACCTTACATGTGACCGATAGATCTGATCCTAGTAGCTAATGCACAAAGCAAGACCAATGGGAAGAAAGTACATTTCTGTTCTTTGAAAGACCACCCCTTCTTTTTTTTTTTATCAAGACAACCAATTAATTTTTTTTTCAATCTCTGATAGGAATGTGTTTTGGGTGGCCAAGAGCCCTCATTCTTAGAGAGTGTCTCTGTGGACACTAAATTAAATTTGAATCATTTTGGGAGAAATGATACAGAGAAACCTTTGATTGACTAAGATGTTTGTAACCCCTTCGCACTCTAATCCAGTACTTGCATTTTAAATCTGTGTTTGAATTACTGAGTCTCATGAGCCACTGGAAGAGTTTGGATTTGCTTTTAGATGGGTAGGGACTCTCCTCTACAGTTGAAAATGCAAGAGCTCAAAATACATTAAATTTATCTTGTCTTCTGAAAATCTTGACTAAACCACTCCTGAAAGAGGTTCTGGGTCCAGATCCAGTGGGCCAAATTCAGAGATCAGAACTTGCTCTGGCCAGTCACTTTAAGGAAAATGGTTAGAACAGATGAGGGCAGAGATTAAGATAATAGTTTGCTTGTAAAATTTGACAGAGTCTGTGGAAACAATCTAGTTGTCCCTCTGTGGAAGGCTGAATAGCATGCTTTGTTTATGTATTAGAATACTATACAGAGGTTAAAATGAAGGAACTAGATCTAGATGAATCAACAAGGTGATTCACCAAGGTTAAATACCTGGTGTCTCCCTTATGTAACTGGCAACCCAGAAACAATAGAATCCATTGTAACTGGATACATACACACGGAATTGAAGAACAGCTTCAGGCTTTATATTCAGGGATGGAAAGAGAGCAAGAGAGTAGAGAGTAATACGAACTATGTTGTCAACATTTTATGTTGTTAAAAGGAAATCTAGTAAACTGTACAATGTCAGCCTTGCTAACCTCTCTGGCCTGTTACATCCTTTCCTGCATGATGGGTCTGTGTGTTCTTCCTTTGCCTTTTAAAAACCTTTTATCTTAGAACAGTTGAGGGGTTACAGAATTTCTATAGTTATAGGAGGTCTTCCAGGCTTAATTGCTTGAAAGGAGAATCTCTCAGCTGGCAGAGCAAGGACATATACGTGTCTATGTCATGCTTTATGTTTATGTGTAGCAGGCTGTGATTCTAGATGCAACGGCTGCCTGAAACTTTTGATATCAACACCTTATAGAACCATAGTCCACTTGTCAGGATTAGCAGACCAATTTTTATTAATTATTATCATTATTTTATTATTATAATCATTATTAACTAAGTCCCTACTTTATTCTTCTAATTCTCCAATTCTATCTGAGATCCCATTCAGGACATCCTTGAATCATGACTCCTGACTGTGACAGCTTCTTAGGTGGTTCTTTTATTTGATGACATGTCCTTCAGTTGAAATTTCATTTCCTCCCTCATGATTAGACTGGGGTATGTGTTTGGGGGAAGAAGACAAGACCCCAGTGACAAAGTGTCATCCTTGATGCGTCGATCAAGGGCATGTAACTGTCAGTGTGGCGGCAGCATTGTTGATAGCTGCAGTCCGCCATCCCCAGTCACACGCCATATTCCTTGAAAGAAAGTCATTGTGGGCTACCCTCTTTTAAGAGATAGAGAGTTATACTCCACTTCCTCAAGGGCTGAGTGTCTGTGTAAATTATTTGGAGAGCTCTCTTCCACGTTATTTATTTGATCATTTATCTATATCAGAATGAGCTTGTGGCTATTTATCTCATATTTTCATGCTATCATTTCATTTTTATTTCAATACTACTTTACATACTATGTTGCTCCAAACGATGCAGCTCTGGCCTCTGGGGGCAATTTTACTGGCCTCTTGAGTCTCTTCCACCCTCCTTTATCACTTTGGGGGTTGTTTCTGGTGTGTTCACTTTTCTGCCACTATAGGATGCCTCAGGTTCTTCTCTTGTGTTTCCTGCCATGGTCTATAATCAGTTCTTTCTCCAAGATGCCCTGATTCCTTATAATTCAGAATGCTATCGGAAATCCAACACTGGCTGCTAATTCAGCTTGCTGCTACTGGGCCAAATTGTCTGAAAGGAGAGTCTCTCAGCTAGCAGAGTAAAGACATATGTGTCTGTGTCCTGCCTTATATTTATGTGTAGCAGAATGTGTTTCTAGATGCAACAGTCTGTGCCATTGTGATGCTACAGTGAGTCCTTGCCGAAGACTCCAACTCTGACCATAAGCTGACAGACTCTCTTGCTCTCATTACAGTGACAGCCCCTGGCTTGCTGCATTAGCCATCCGCGTTCACTTAACAATTATTTGAAAACATTTCTTTATCTTTATTTTATGTCTTGCATGTTTTGCCAGTGTGTATATGTTTGTGCATGCTGTACCTGATATCCATGGAGTCCAGAAGAGAGATTCCCTGAAACTGGAGTTACATTTGATTGTGAACCATCACATGTGTGCTGGGAATTAAACCTGGGTCCAGTAAGCCAGTGTTCTTAACCATTGAGACCTTTCTCATTCCTTTAGAAAACTAAAAGGGAAGTGCAAAAGATGGCTCAGTAGGTAAAGTATTTGCTATGCAAATCTGATGACCTGACTTCAGTCCCTGAAACTATTTTTGCAAAGTCTTCTGGCAATCAAAAACATAACACACACACACACACACACACACACACACAGAGAAAGAGAGAGAGAGAGAGAGAGAGAGAGAGAGAGAGAGAGAGAATAAATAAAATATTTTTAACTAAAAAGAAATGCTTCAACTTAATACAGTATTTAAACCAAAAATGCAGACTATTTGCAGAGCTGACTTTGTGGAGAGAAGCTTTTCAAATCCTTGTTTATCCACTGCATAGCCCACTTGCCCTCCTATGGAAGGCTGGAACGAATTCCTTGTTCCCTCTAAGGGGCACTCATGGCAACACAGGCAAAAGACAAATACAAACCAGAAACCTGCTGTCAAAATTCTAAAACCCCACTGGGAAGGACAGAAAGCAAGAGGCATGCTTGGAAGGACACCTTGAAGAGGCTGTGGTGGCATTTTGGAGCAGTAGATCATGAGAAGCAAACTAGAGAGAAAAGCAAGACTCTCACGTCTCCCAGCAATCCTAAACCTTCTTTGGAATAGCAGCTCTTTGAGACTGAGATGAAGGCAATGGATATTTAGCCTGGAAAAGTATCCACACAGCCCACCTTCCCCATTGGGCCTCTCGTCAGGGAAGCCAAATGCATGCTATAGGAATGTCGAGTCTCTTCATTTTCATCTGTTAGGTGAAAATCTGGTCTTGCAAGGAAAACAGTAGCATCCTGACTTTACAGTCAAGTTACAGTCAAGACATACATGTCTCATGTGTGTGCTCATCCACATTCTAATCTGCCACTTGAAGAGTGAGCTTTTTATTCCTCTGCACAATGTGTACCTAGTATAGTATGTCTACCACATGTTTGCTGTTAAATAAAACATATGCTGGGCCATCAAAAAATGTATACAAAAATTGTTTAATCCGCTATTGGTCAATATACAGTTGTGCCTCAGAGAACCATGTGCAGTCAGTTTCCAGATGAAAACCATCACAAATTTAAAAAATAGTAAATATTACCAATGACCCTTCTAGCACCAGAGCTCACCCACAGCACACTGCAGGGTATTGGTTGTTGCATCTCCTGACCTTAGGACTGGGCATTGCAAGAAAAAAACTGCGTTACATATCGGTCATGCAGGGAAGAAACCAAAACGCAAAACTGAAGCACAGTTTTTCCTCCATCCACATCACTGTCATATCAGTGCAATGCTGAAAATCATGAATTAGATCATCACAGGCTGGGTAGCGTCCATGCTTACAAATATCCTGTCTGCCTGTTTATCGAAGATCAGCAGATGTTTGCTTCTTACTTTCCAATGGACCACAGCTACAAAGGAACGTTCATCCTCCACAGGGTTGGGGTATGGGTGCGCTCTTTCTGTTTCAGTGGTCTGTGCCAGCCTCTTCTCTGCCTCCCAAGCCCTTTTCATTGGTCCACATGTTCCAATCTCATTTCTCTCCTTAATATTTAAATTAACATTGATGTAGGCAGCAACATTTTAAATGCTGTATTTACAAAGCTGGATTACAATAAAGGACACACAATATATGGTTGGGGTAATTGTCTCTTAAGCTTGCATTTCTCTCAGTGGTGAGTCTTCTTCTGGGACGGGCAAGATGGCTCAACAGGCAAGATGACTTAAGCCACTAAAAAAACACTTGTTTCACAAACCTGTCTACCTGAGTTCGATTCCTGGAAGCAGCATAAAGGTAGAAGGAAAGAACAGACTCCACGATGTTTTCCTGTGGGCACAAGCAAGTTACTTGAAGAAGTTTCCCAAGTGCCTATAGTTTTGACTCCAACTGCAGTGATGTTTACTGCAGAGCCCGAACCTATAACCTCATGGATATGCCCTGTTATCAGTTGACAGAGGAAGAGAAGACTAGGGCCCTGTTGACTGCTGATTCTGAATGTTGTGCAAAACATTGTACGGTACAAATACACCCAGAAGTATTTGTACTTAGTGAAGTATTGGTCTGCTGATACAAAGGGACTCTCTTAGAGAAAAGCAGGCTCCTCAGCAGGCATTGTGTCCAGCTCTCCATTCCCTACTCCTTAACCAACACCAGCCATCTCTGCTATCACAGGTTCCATAGGAACTTATAGGAAACTGAAATCCAGGAAGAGATGAGAGATAATCCCAAGTTAGTAACAAAAGAGCTGTCTCAAAAACAGACAGTGGCCAGTTTTTCTAATATCTGTTTTCAAGTATATGCATTAAACAAAGCAAACCTGAACTTCTAGTTATGCAGCATTAAAATGCTACCACCTTCATAGATTGCTGCTGTGCACATCCACTTTATGGCTTGTTGGGTTAGATAACACTCAGCTCATGATGAGCATCTCAGGTCTCATGGTAACTTGGTGGTCCATTGTCAAACATTCAGTTTCCACTGAGGCCCAATAGCAGGCTAGAGCTCTCTCAAAGGGAGAATAGTTGTCAGCAGATGATGGTAGAGCCTTGTTTCAAAATCCCAAAGGTCTCTTCTGTGATTTGCTTACAGGGGCCTGCCAGAGGCTCCAAACAGCATCTCTATCTGCCACCAACATCTCAAGTATCATAGAGTCTGCTGGGTCATATGGTCCAATTGGTAGAGCAGCCTGCACAGCAGCCTGGACCTGATGGAGAACCTTCTCATATTCCAGGCCCCACCCAAAACTAACAGCTTTCCAGAGTCACTTGGTAAATGGACGTGAGTAACACACCCAAGTGAGGAATGTGCTGTCTCCAGAATCCAAATAGACCCACTAAATGTTGTGCTTCTTTCTTGGTGTTGGGAGGGGCCAGGTGCAATCTTTCATGTTAGAAGGAATATCTTTGCATGCCCACAGTACTGGACTACTAAGAATTTCACTGAGGTAGACGGTCCTTGAATTTTGGTTGGATTTATTTCCCACCCTTTGATGTACATATTTTTACCAACAAGTCCAAAGTGGTTGCCACCTTCTGCTTACTTGGTTCAATCAACATAATGCCATCAATATAGTGAATCAACATGGTATTTTTGTGGAAGAGACAATCAAAATCTCTTCCAATGAAGTTATGACACAGGGCTGAAGAGTCAATATAGCCTTGAGGTAAAACTGTAAAGGTGTACTGCTGGCCTTGCCAACTGAAAGCAAAATGCTTCTGGTAGTCTTTATGGACAGGTAACGAGAAAAAAAAATGCATTTGATATATCAATAGCTGCATACCATGTACCAGGAGATGTGTTAATCTACTCAGGTAAGGACACTACACCTGGTACAACAGCTGCTATTGGAGTCACTCGTCAATTTAGTTTTCAATAGTCAACTGTCATTCTCCATGTTCTGTCTCCCATACTGACCAGATAGGAGAGTTAAAGAAAGATGTGGTGGTGGGGACCACCACCACATCTTTCAAGACTTTGATGGTGGCACTAATTTCTGCAGTTCCTCCAGGTAAGTGATACTATTTTAATTCACTATTTTCCCTGGCAGAGGCAACTCTAAAGGCTTCCATTTGGTCTTTCCAACCATAATGGCAGAATTCTGCCAATTTCTAAGTATATCTATTCTAATTATACATTCTGGGACTGGGAAAATAACCACAGGATGAGTTGAGGTACCCACTGAACCTAGTATGAGTTAGACTTCAGCCAGAACTCCATTAATTTCCTGACTCCCATAAGCCTCTACTTTAACCTGAGGGTTCCAATGTTTCTTGGGATCTCCCAGAATCAGCATCAATTCAGAATAGACCAATAGACACCAGAAAGTCTGGTTGTTTCCTTTCCCCCCAATAAACAATCATCCTTGTAAAAGGCCATATGTCCATCTCGGGAAGGACTGGAGAAAGGTTAACAGCAAAACTTTTAGGTATTTTATCAAGGTCCTTCCTTGAAGGAACCTGACTATCACTTCATTTTAAGGTGTTATGGGTCTGCAAACTGACTAAAGTCTGACTTCATGGGCCAAGATTCCATTTTGCCATGATCCAATGTAGATTTTCTTTCACTGCCTTGAGAAAAATTTCCACTTATACAGATTTAAAAAAAAAAATGCAGTAGGCTTCTTCTCTATTTCCTGCCTGGAAACATCATTATTTATTAGCCAGTACCAAAGATCCATACATGTCATACCACCATAAAAATAAATTTGCCTGTGCTGACCATTATAATAACCACAATGCAATAACCTTACCTTTGGCCATCCTGGCCCCTGCTACTTGAAGACCCAATTAAATCCATTGCATTTAATTCATTCAACTGAACAGCAGTGTCTCAGACCCGGGCACAAGGAAAAGGGCAACAAGAAAGCTCTTCAAATGTGCTAGTGCCCCCTCCCTGTTTTTCATATCGTAAGATTAGTGAAGGGCTTGTCTTCTGGACCTTTCCATGGTGGAGGATTAGGTTTTACACAGTGTACCCACTCCAACACTGCAATTTCCCTGAGCCTTGAAATTCCTTCATCAACACTAAGCAAAGGGATATCAGGCATCTCCAACTCTTTTTCAGTAAGGCCATCTTTTGATAAATACTTCAGTCAACCATTGACATCTATTTTTTTTAAACTGTGCAAGTTTCCGTAGTAAACCTAGAATCTCCACTCAGTGGTCCCACATAAATAAACTGAGCCTCTTTTTTTAACCTGAATTTTGTTCCTCCCACCATCAACCCACACCCTTAAAATCCATTTCCACTCATATTCCCCATAATTAATGAGTTGGCAAACTCATTAAGCTCTTTAGTAGTGTAACACACCTCCTCATGGACTACACTTTCTTTCTCCCCTCTAGAAGCTGGCTTAGACTCTAGTCTGGTTATAGATCTAGAAGCAATACTAGATCTATAACCAGACTAGATACTATAACAATACTAGATCTAGAGTCCAGTAGGTGGACTCTGAGGGACACCAGTATTGTCTTGCCTGGCATTTCCCTCTGAGAAAGTAACTGCTGGCTTATTAAACAATGAAGATTAATTTCCTCAGTCAAAGGCAGAACAGGCAATATTTCAGGGGTGGAGGTTAGTAATATATCTCCAGCTTGAGGGTGGAAAGACTGCTTCCTCAGGTAAGCTAAACCCTTTAAATCTCATGGTTCTGAGCCTCAGTGAGGTCCTTCCACACATCTCCATCTGAAGTTACAGGGTGCCATTTTGATTTTTAACCAATTAATATCCTTATTTTAACTGCCAACATCGTCAGAGACTGGGACTCCAATTTTTTTTTTTGTAATTCCGCCAATCTTATAATGAGGGCTTTTGTTTGATCTTCAGCAACTTGAGCTCTGTAGCTGCTGGAAAGAAGATTCCCTTCCAGGGCACATTTAGAAATCTTTAGAGCATTCATGCGCATCTGGCGCCGGTCAATCTTATCACCAAGTTCATTATTGCACTTCACCATCTTCTGAGATGCTTGAATTCGGTTAATTTTATCAGGGACCTTATTCTTTTCCCTTTTAATAATTTATAGAAGCAAGGAGTAAACCAACCAGTATCATCATTTTCCTTATCTTTCCACAAATTGTCAAAGTTTATGTACAGAGTTGCCAAGCCCATTGCCTCTGACACATGGTGTATTAGGATGAATGAATGCATTTGTCTCCTTAAGTTTGTAAAGTAGTCCTCATCGTGGGCTTTCACTACCCTCTGAGCTTTTTGGAGAGGCTTCGGTAATTGTAGGTAATTTAATAGTATGCTTTCGAGCTCTGTTTGTGGTGATGGACACAGACCTGATTCGCCTGCATCGGCTGCTGCGTCAAATCCTAGGCAGTGAGTACAGGTTGCTAGACTTCCTCTCTCCAAGCAAGGGACGTTGACCAACCCCACGCTACAGCTACTGTTCTGAAGGACTCCATTACAACAACTCTTTTTTTTTTTTTTTCTTTTTCTACGAATTACCTAATCTTCAATTGGTAAATAGAGGAAGGATGTTAGTCCACAAGAGAGTTGTTGGCTCACACCTGACTTTTGCCAACAGGTTACTGTTTTGCAGTAACAGAGCAAGTCTTGGTGATGGACAGAGACTGTAGTTGGAAATCTGCAGGAATGTCTTCCATCGCAGCAAACAGTGACAGACTTAGCATCCATAAGGACCACTGAGCTTTTCTGCTAGTAAGCCATCTGGTGACACTCTAAGTACTTAGGAAGAAAACCATGAACTTGAAAACCTTTTTTTCCTATATTAAAATGAGGAAACAATGAAGACAACTTTCTTGAGATACGTTTTTGTTTTTATTTATCATCATCACCATTATTTTGGTTTTATGAGACAGGGTCTCTGTGTGACCCTGGTTGTCCTGGAACTCAATCTGTAGACTAAGCTGGCCTCGAACTTAGAGATCACCCTGCCCCTTCCTCCCATGTGTTGGGACTAAAGCTGTGCACCATTATGCCTGGCTTGTTTTGGTTTTGGACAAGCCATGGTCTGATTTATCTTAGGCTTTAAATTTACTGTGTAGTTGAGGATGATGTTAAGTCCTGATCTTCCTATCTCCACCTCTCTTGTGCTGGGATTATGAATATGCGACACGACACCAAGCCACACTTTAAATTTTATATCGATTAAAATTAGTCAAGGCAATTGCTCATGAACACCCAGGTGTCCAGTCTGGAAGGAGCCTCAAGTTTCAGTGCAGTGAGGGGCATCTGTGGTACAAGGGACTACTGCCAGCAGTCAGAGACTCTGGTTTTGTTTTTTGTTTTGTTTTGTTGTTTTGCTAGTGATTAGATGACAAGGTTCATCTTTCTTTTCATTTTGTTTTTGTTCTTTGTTTTTTCCTAAAGAGGTCTCCTGTAACCTAGGATAGTCTTGAACTTGCTACTTAGCCAAGGATAACCTTGAATTCCTGCTGCACTTCTTAAATCAGAGGATCACAGAACTGCACCAGCACATCCAATGTGGATGAAAAGCTATTTGGGATTTAATGAGTGGATATTAGGTATTTCTCTCAGAAATTCTACTCAGTTGGGCATAAAGTATTTTACCTTTTCCCTTAAGCTCCTCCAGGATAGATGCACTAAGATTTCCAAGTCCAAGTGGTACACTTAAAAAAAAAAAAACAATTCTAGATGTTTTTTCAAGGACTCTTCAGCGTTGTGTCCCCAAGTTCCAACTCCCACCACCGTGTGAGCATCGTTTTTCTATGTCCACACTAATACCTGATTTCTTAGGCCTTTGCGTCTCAGTCACCATCATGGTTATGAACCACTTTCTTGTGGTTGTTATAATTTGCATTTTTCCCCAGCTGCCGCTTAAGCTGTGGATATCTTTATGTGGTTCTCGGCCATTTCAGCATCCTCTCGTTACATATCCAACCCTTTGCCTGTTCTTATTTGTCTTCTTATCAATTTATAAGATTTTTTTTTTAACACATCCTGAATAGAGTTCCTTCGTCTATTAAGTTCTCCCTTTATGTTCTCCTCACAGGAGCTCGCCCACCCCCCCCCCCCCGTCTCTAACGCGTGCTCCATTACAAGCTCGCTGGGTTGCTTCTTTTCTAGAATGCATCTCAAATGCCTGTGGCTTTAGGGTGTGTGGGTAGATCGTACAAGTGAAAACTCTGAAACTCACATACTTGCAAAGGATTCTCTTTTTTTCTATCCAGATTTCCCCATTCTTCTATTTATAGAACTTCTCTTTATACATGACAGTTTTCAAAGATTTTTTTTTTTTCCTCCAAAGCAAAAGAAAAGGAAATCCTCTTTTCTGGACAAATGTTGGCCAGATTTATTTCTTTTGCCAGATTAATAAGAAAAAGATTTTTTTTTTTGAAGAAAAATGTAAGAAGGTTAGACATCCTGTTTAAGTTGGATCCTGTGTAGACATCTTAACCTCCAGGGAAAACAATCTATTTTATTAAATTCCACTATTCTCATTTTTTAAATATTCTAGTCATAAGTAATCAATCATGCTTTTCTGACAAGTCACCTAAGAAAATCCCCTTTAAACTAAACAATATTGGGTTTCAGACTAAACGTTCAAAGTGACATTCTGACTTTAAAAAAATAAAGAAAGAAAGAAAAGAAAACCTTAAATGAAAATACTTGGAGTTTGCCTGGAACTGAAAATTTAGTGTGTGAACACGTAAGGCTGGGACGTGTGTGCTGGAAAGGACTGCAGCGACACCCATGAGGGGTCTCTGTCTCTGTGAGCAGCTTTGCCACCTGAAACATTCCAAAAGAATTACTGATTACAAAGTTTCTTCTGGCTTTCAGCCCTTGTCACGCTTGACTGCTTGTCTCTTACCAATATACAGCTCAGTTAAATTTATGTTGACATTTTCCATAGGTTGGTTTAGGTTTCTAGCCGACGTTGGGCATGTACATGTAAGACAGTATTTCGAGACACTCGATTTTACAGCCAATAGATACTGATATCGAGCTACTGCCTTCTACCCTAGAGACTTAAAAGCCAAAATCACACTAAAATTTGAAATTTGTCATTTTACCATAAAAAGCAGTAGTTTCATCAAAAAAATTAATCATAGAATATCATATGATCCAGGAACTTCATTTCTAGGTATGTCCGCCAAAGCATTAAAAGTGGAGTTGTACATTAATGTCCTGGACTGTTTGTTTTGTTTTGTTTTGTTTTCGACTTGACACAAGCTAGAGTCATTGAGGGAATCTCAACTGAGAAAATGCATTTACCAGGTTAGTCTGTAGGCAAGCTTTGGGGCATTTTCTTGATTAAAGATTGGTATGTGAAGGCTCGGTCCTCCGTGGGTGGTGCAACATCTGCACCCGTAGCTCAGGATTGTCTGAGAAAGCAGGCTGGACAAACCATGAGGGGCAAGGCAGCGAGCAGTGCTCCTCCGTGGCTCCTTCTTCACTTCCTGCCTTGGCTCCCAACATTGATGCCGTAGGTTTTAGTTAGTTGTCTATTGCTGTGACAAAAATACCGTGTCCAAGGCCAGTGGGCTTAAGGTTCCGAGGGTTAGCTCTGTTATGGAGGAGTGAAGGCATGCTGGCCCGGACAGCTGAGAGCTCAGATCTTGAGCTGCAAGTAGGAGGCAGGAGGAGGGGGCTGGACCTAGCACAGGCTTTTGACACCTGAAAGCCCACTCCCAGTGACACACCTCCTCCAATAAGGCTGCGGCTACTAATCCTTCTAAAAAAGTTCCATGCACTGGATTGGAGACCAAGTATCTAAATGCATGACCCTAAGGAGGCCATTCTCATTTAAATTACCATAGAGCAGGGTGACCTGAAAGTTGTAAGAGGAAATAAACCCATTCTTCCCCAAGTTGCTTTTGACTGCAGTGTTTATCACAGAAATAGAAATTCTAACTAAGAAAATTAATGTTCTTTATTATTGCATCATTATTTCAAGCTACCCAAGTGTCCAACAGCAGAAGAAGATAAACGAAGCATGGCATATGTATAAGTGAAATATGCACCAACAAGAAGTGAAATTTTAAAAAGAAACGAAAAAAAAAAAAAAGAAATGAAACGCTGGTGCCTCCTACAGGGTGGACGAGACTTGAAGCTGTGGTGCTAAGTGAAGTAAATCAGTCACAAAAGGAAAAATACCAAGACCCCACTTACGTGATCACAGATTGTAAATTCACAGAGACAGGAGGTTGATCTGAGCTTATGAAGGATTGTGAAGGGAGAGAAAGAGGCGGGAGATATGGTTAATGGGACAGAGTGAAGCTCTGTGAGGAAAGATGAGAAGGTTTTTTTTAAATAAGCGTGGTAATGGGAGATATAGCCCGACTCCTGGAGCATACTGCCTTTTATACTGTGTGCTCAATTCTGGAGTAGCTCTTAGCTTTTAAAATATGGCAAACATTATCTTCTGGTACTATGAAGAAATATTTGAGTACACATAGCACCCTGGTATTTATATGAGGTAGTTCACGTGATACTTAAAGATGGTTAACATGTAAAATGTAAGTGATGTTATTCTTTATATCTTACCACAGTAAAGAAACTGGAAAGCAGTTTCTTCCAACCCAACTTCAATAAGAGGATTCTCACTAAAGGGCGTGTGTAGACTGAAGGTGTACGTTAACAACAGAGTAGCTACCTAGCACACAGAAAACCCTGGGTTCAAGCCCAAGAACTTGTATGGGGAGAGAAGGACCTCAGAAAGCCTTATGAAGTAAAGTAAAATTGGAGCCACATGTTCCAATGATGTTGCAACATGGATTGCTGTGATGAGCTTTTCTTTTTGCTGATCCCAATTGTGTGTGTGTATATGTATGTGCACACACATACATGTTTCTAAGTATACAAAGTATTGCATACTACAGTAGTTTGTTTCACTCACTATGTACATGAAAGAAAGAATCCAGTCTCATCCAGAATCTTTAGTTTATTTTCAACCCATCAGCTGCTGCTTGATATATGAAATATTGTCAATGCTTTAGTTTTAAATATTCTGTGGTAAACATCTTAGTGTATGTCTAGTATGACTGACTATGTCCTTAGGATAGAGAGAGGTCTCAAAACAAAATTGCTGGGTTAAAGAATTTGATCTGAAACTGAACAACACAGCAGCTGAAGAGATGGAGAGACAGTTCTGCCATTTTGAGCACTTACTGTTCATGCACGGGATTGGGTTCGGCTCCCAGGACCCAAAAGGTCTCTCATAAGTGTCTGCAATTTCAGCTCCATCGGAACTAATGCTATTCTGATCTGAAGATGCCGTGTGTGTGTGTGTGTGTGTGTGTGTGTGTGTGTGTGTGTGATGCACATATATACATGCAGGAAAATCACTCATACATGCAAAATAAATAAATCCAAGATTGAAACAAAACATAACTTTCTTGTTTATCCTTTTTAATTACATACACCACTTAGGCAGGAGCAGAGGGATCTCTGTGAGTTAAAACCAACCTAGTCCACATAGTGATTTCCATGCTAGCCAGGACTGTGCCCAAAGCAAGACCCTATCTCAAAAGAAAGTAAAAATAAATACACGAATTTCTTAAAATATAGGTACTATTAATTTGTTATGCAGAAAATTTTGCAATAGGTTATTTTCTGCAGTCACGTTTGAGATTTCTGCAACCTCAGCAGCTCTGAGTATTCAACTGTGTAAAAGACTCTTCAAATTCAACCAGAGGGAATAAAGACATAGCTCAGTTGGTGGCATGTTTGCCTAGCACACTCTGGCTTCCGTCCCTGACACCACATAAATCAGGCATAGTGGCACACACCTGCCATCTCAGCCCTCAAGAGATGAGGGCAGGAGTTCAGGTCATACTTGATGTTAGAGTGTGTTTGAAGACAGCCTGGGCTATCTGAGACTCTGTTTCAAAACAAACAAAACAACTTGATAATAAATTCTATAGAATGTAATAATATTGGACTGACTGACTCAGAGAGGAAATTAGATAACTCTTAATAACTTTTAAGAGTTATTCATCACGTTAGGATTTGAAGCCAGCCTCTGACATGGGTATCATGGCAAAACACCTCATGTTCATCCTCACGTCCAGAGAGCCAGCCATGGTGGCTGTGCGTTCAACCATTGATATTTTGACTTTTCTGGTGCGAAGACACCACATCAAAAGTGGACAAGACGTGTCAGCAGAAAAGGTCACTTGTCTGGAGTCCCGAACTCAATTCCAGGGATCTGCACAGTAGAAGGCGAGAACTGATTCCACACTTGTCCTGACTGTGCCTCCCCCCCCCAACACAATAAATTACATTTTTTATCTTCAAAATATCACATCCTGGTGCAAAAGTTAGAGAGAGCTAACATTAATCGTTTGCACTCAAACAGTTCTTCAGAAAAGAATAGATGGACTTGTGCGGTTTGGGAAGCAAGAGGTTAAAAGGCATGAAGAGTTTGCGTTTGTGATGGAGGTCCTCCAGATGTGCAGAGCAGGCATGGAGGGCTTCCCCATCTTGATACTCGGTGTTATAGGAGATAACCGTGGTAACAAATGGTTTGGGGTAAATTTTCTTTAAAGTACATAGACTTCATTTATATTTTCATATTTTTTAAACTGCTGGCTAGTCTACTGTATTAATTCATTGCATGGTTTTCTAAATACATATGTATCTTTTTTGATGTATTTATTTTCTCAACAGTGGAATATCAAGAGAATATTAGGTTGGACTTTGTTATGCAGAACCAAATGCACACGTTTCTCTTCCCAAACTCCTTTTGCTGGATAAACAAGACTCATTGACCCTCACAAACCCCTCGTCTCTGGTGTATTCTTAGAATAAAATCTGTACACACATGTGCACACACACACACACACACACACACACACACACAGGACATCCATAAGAAAAGGAAAGGAAGAATGGTGTTTGATAAAAAAAATGTTTGCTTCATTTTCTCAACAAATTGTAATTTACCTAATAACATGTTAATCAATACCAGAAATAATCTGGCCCGTGGCACATTATAAATATCATTAAGTCAAGAGATGGACTCGGTTTACTCAAAAAGCCTACAGTTCTTCGACTATTTTTGCCGAAAAACAAGAGCCCCAGGAAATAAATAAAAGAAGCATCGAAGAGGCTGACAGAGTCACCTCTCTTTTACCTTGTCCTGTACACTGGCTGCACTTGGTGTCCTCCTGGGGTGTGAGTGAAGATATCAAACCACAAGTCGGCCGGTCCAGACTAGCTGAGGCTTAAGGGTCCACCCTCTTTCCCTTTAACCTGTGCTCATAACTATATTTTTTAGGAAACCAATTTTAAAACAATATTCGCCCCTTTCATTAAACCATTGTATTCTTTTATTCTTCTCATCATTTAAAATGCTTACCTTCTCCACAGTGGATTTTACAGCACCTTTACCCACATATTTACACATTTCCCTACACTTCTGTGTTCTGATTTTCTACTTTCCCTCACACATTTTAAAATTACAATTATCGTACCCCCCACTCCCAAAAAGTGTAACAGTCCATTTTTCTTTAGCAGAACAGTTTTTGTTGCCGTTGTTTTTGATAAGAGCCTTCCTGCCATAGCTGGCTGGCAGCTCTGTGCTGGACGAGCCCCCACAGTGGCTCCACGCCCAGCAACTCCCAACTCTGTGCCCTAGACTCTCTCCTCGCTGTTTGGAATTTTCATGATGCCTTTAAAAGCATTGCTAAATATGATTATTTTTAAATTACCTTCATTGAGATAAATCTTGAAAAGCAAATTTGTGTGTGTGTGTGTGTGTAGAATATTTTCCCTAAGCCCCTCACTTCAAAAAACAAAACAAAAACAAAAACCAAGCACTTCTTACCATCCATGCAACAGAATTCTCTGTTTCCTTAAAGGCTGGCCAAGCAACAACGTTTTGCCATTTTCTTTAGTTTAGTTGAATTGATGGATTTAATTTTTAGGTTATACTTGAATGTCTTTAATTTCTGCAGGAGTTGGTTCCTCAGACGTGAGCCTCGTGTGTACCATTCATTTCATTTCTATTTTCTGATTTTTGAGCATTTGTCTTTTGAGCCCCGTCATTTAATTCTGTTCAAATATACCTGTATAAATCCTTTGTCCTTTGCAGAGAGTAAGCATTTGCCTGTTATTTGTTTAAACTGCTTCTCATGCGAGGTTTAGAAATCCCATACTATCAGTTCCCTCTTTCTGCTGCTGCACAGTCAAAATTATTCTCTGATTAGTCAAAATTATTCTCTGTTTCCTCCCAGTTTTTCTGTCATAATTCTTAATTATTATCACCCATGGCTGATTACAGGATTGGGTTGGAGGTCTCAGACTAGCCATTTTTGTTTTCTTTTTTCTTTCTAAACATTCCTAGAATATCTGTTGAATAATCGTTACTTTTCCATTTGTTTGTTAATTTGATCTTTTGTTAGTTTATTATAGAGAACAATTCACTTCTGCACTGAAACACAAACCCGAGTGATATTAATTTTCTTAATCAAGTTATCGTATGTTTTCTAAAACATCTCAACAATCATGCTTTTTATTTTAGTGAATTTTGTTATTTTATAATGAGGAAAGAGATTAAAAAATGATATTTGTCATTCATGCCTATTTATTTTCCAGAATGATTTTTAAAAAAAAATCAGGTGTTTTAAAAAAACACAAAACAAAGTGTTTTTATGGGGCTTATGGAAAGTAAATCAGCTTTTAAAATTAGCTTGTGGAAAATACCTATTTACACTCAAAGAGCCTATGCACTGGTTGCCCATCCTTCTGTTTGCATTTAGCATTCTCAGAGGGGTTTGCTCATCTGCAGTTGAGGAGAGGAGCAGTGTGGAACCCACTGATCACACACATTGTCACCTCCTTGATGGTTCTCTCTAAAGCCATGCCAGAGCTTCGTGAGTTTACCTGGACCAGGTCACACTCCGGAATTCTATTTTGACTTGTAATAATTTTAGTTGGAATTCTAAGTTTTTCATATTCAACCTAAATTAATGATTTTTATTTAAGGCATTAATTCTCTAGAACATTTTGGAAGCATTATTAGGGTTTCAAGAATTTCTAAACATATAAACTATTTCAACACCAAAATCTGTGTATTTGCTTCCTTGAAAACTAAAAGGCTTCAGAAATTACTGTTACCCAGTGATAAGTTTTTTGTGTTTTTTTTTTAAAATCATGTTTTCTGTTTATAAGAAAAAAAAAAGTTTAACCACGAAAAACCATTAAACTTAATAAAATACTTTATCTGTCAAGCTAATATAAAATTTATTTGTGAATTGCAAACATTCTATGTTTTATGTTTATTAAACTGGATATGTTGTAATAATAAACCTTCCTATTTATGAACAATTTTTTTCTTAAAGAAATCTCACCTAGAAAGGAATTTCCTTTTAATTCCTCTGGTTTTGTAAAAGGTTGATTTTTTTTTTCACCCCATCATAAAACAAAAAAATGTTTGATTTGAGCAGATTTCTCTTTGCTTTTAGTTTGTTGGTCTCAGAGTTCTAGTTTTTATTTTAAATTTTTGAAAATAAATATTCAGGAAACTCACTGTATTAAGAAAATCAATTCCTCAGCTTCAACCTTCTTAATTTCTCTCCAGCTACTGACAGACTCACATCCCTAGTGTCTCATTGTATCATTTAAAATTCTCTGATTTTCCTATAACTATTCATTTTTTTTAAATACCCAAAGGTAACTCCACAGTAAATGGGCAACATAGAATCAATTTGGTTTGGGTCTTTTTGTTGATTTTAATTTCTTTCTGCTTTTCAAAGATTATTTTTCTCACTAAGTTTGCTGGTAAATTCAATTTTTGTTTTGTTTTGTTTTTTAGTGTTTTGCTTCAGTATTCTGCAGTGCTGGGAAGAATTCAATAGTTCAGTTGATTTACTACTGCATGGATGTTTACCCCTGAGCTTTTGGCTTGATTTATGTGTGTATATATATATATATATGATGAAATTTCTGATTTTTAATTTAAAAAATTTTTATTAAGAAAAGCATTCAAAATAATGTTTTCTATGAATATGTTTTTGTTCTAAATGTAAAGCTTTGCTGACTAATAGATATGGTTAATAAAATACATTTTTTTAAAAATCTATTTTTGACTGGTTTGTAGTATATTTTAAATTCCTGAAATCAGGTAACAGAAACTTTGTTTCACTGATATTTAGAATAAAACATTTACTTATTTTTTTCCAGTGAAGATCTACAAGGTACTAAATGCAGTCTGGGTGTAAATGCAGCCTTAGTAAAAAGCAAGTTCCTTCCCCCTGCAGAAGTTTCCATGTTTCATGTTTTCCCTTTAAGTCCTCATCACGTTGCTCACACACCTTTCCTGACTCTTTACAAACTCTCATTTCTTCTCCCACCACTAATTTATCTAACTTTTCACAAAGGGGTTTGTTAGACTGCGGAGACCACAGTGTTGGACTGACAATTTCTTAGCAGCTATTTCTTCTATCTCCATGTTTATTCCTGTTTCCTTTTAAAGTGAATATTCTTGGGCTTTTGTTTTCTTGAATGGAAACAATTTTAAAATAAGAAAATTTGCTCCATTGAGATCATCTTTCTTTTAGTGGTACTGTGACCTTGTTAAATTTTTGCTGGGCAGATCTCTTGTTCTATTTCTTTAGTTGTTTCTCCATTTGGAAAAATGTTCTATTTAAACACCTTTATTTCACGTTGGTAGAGGCAGAAATCCAAAGCCGATACTTTGTTACTATGAACTAGTTGAGAAGACGGAGAATTCTTCTCATGTGACTTCCTACTTGTTTGTAGTTTTCCGACTTCCTTCCTCATAGCTCATCTGTCTGAGATAAATGGTTTTAAAATTCCTTTTTGGACTTTGCTGTCATTAGTGCAGAGTATCTGCTGCTGAAAAACTGGAAATGCAATTTTGAGGTGAAATATGTGGCCAGGAATTTTCTCCAAGGATTCCTGCTACTAAATCCAGTAGATACACATGTCCCCTCAGTATGCCCCCCCCATGCTCCTCTTCCTTCTTCACCCCTCCCCCTCCTCTTCACTCTTCTCCCTGTCTTTTCTCTTCTCCTCTATTTAGAAAAGTTATAGAGTATTTCCCATGGCCCCTAGAAATGTTGCAGCCCCAGTTGCTGCATCTGGGTCTCATCTTAACCTAAAAACGTTTTTTTTAAAACATTAAGCCACCAGCTTTGACCACATTTATATAAGGCTGTGGAGAGAATGGTATCTATCATCTTACTGGTAACACACAGTCCCAGCAGAAAGCAATCCTGGTGGCTTTTTCTGCTCTCACCTGGGAAATCTTAGTTCCTAGCTGCCTGCCTTTCGTGGGCCCTTGCTGGGAAGAACGTGGGGTTTAGACATCAAATTTAGCTCTGCCACCCACTGAAGCCTCTTCCCCTAAACCCTGAGGCACTCTCAAAGCCAAGCAGGAGTAGTCAAAGGGTCGATCTCTAGTAACAGTTCCGTTATCCCAGATTCATTTATTTATACATCCATTGATCTAATTCATCCTTTATTTATAGCTGGTCTGTTATGTAACTGCCCCACACAGCCGAGGCAGAAGCTATGGAGTACTTTAAACACCTATGAAATCAACTGTGCATTGGCTACTGTCCGCTCTGGTTGCGGACGCTAGTAGCTTCCGGGAGGGATAATGGAATCAGTAGAGGCTGCTTGCCAACTGACCCGGTTGCTAGTTTGCTGTTTCCTTGGCAAAGTCAAGCTGTAAACTTTTTCCTTTCCGTGCTATTCTCGGAGATTTTAATTCTAATTTACTGTACAGTGGATTTTCTAATTTATCCTCCGTGTTACTGTTTCATATCTCAGGTAGAGCCTTCAGCTGCTTTTCACTGTTCTCCCGTCTTGTTTAAACCAAGCCCTAAGCTGTTAATACCCCAACAGACTCCATAGCTTTCTGCATCATCCGTCTTCATCTGAGATTGAAAGGCATCTACACTGGTTTTGATTCCTCTGCTCCCTTCCAGAAGAGCAGGACTTCCATGCTCTTAACGGTGTGTCCCAAAAAACACTTTGCTTGTTTCTCATATACAGTTTCTTTTCCCCATGGCTCATTTATGTCTTTAGAAAGTTTTAATGCATTCATTAAAATAACTCTAGATTTCAGATATTTTAATTAATATACCTGATGGCCTTAACAGAGAAGAATCACCCAGTAGAATCTGATTTCCCCAAGATGTCCCTGGTCTATATGTGGAGCAGTACAAATAGCACAGCCTACATGCCTGATCACTAGAAACCGAGGGAGCAATGAGAACCTACTTCACCTTCTCTGTCCTAGGCTTGTTCTTCAATATCTTCTGGGATATAAGCTTTTATTATAAATAACATAAAGCTAAGAGGCTGGGGGTGAGCCTTGGTGGTGATACCTATGCTTCAGACACACTGGGATCCATGCCTAGCACTACAGGTTAAAAACAAACAGATGACAGACAGGTGAATAAATAAATAAAATCGAAATGTTCTCCATCTATCTGTGTGTATAATTCCCTTTCTTTCAAATATTAGTAGAATTTATTACTATAACTGTTTTCTCCCTTAGGAAGAAAAGCTAATAATCTTGAACATCAAAAAGGTTTTCTTAGAGACTCAAAACAGTCCTGATTATGGCCATCTTTGCCGCTGAGATCTTTGTTTCTGCAGCTCTGAACCTCTTTTAGGAGTGCAAAGTAGTGCATTGTATGGGCAGGCTCGGCATGCTGGAATAATAATGTATTCATAGTAGACCCTGGACTCGGAGTTCCCACAAACTGAGTCATATCTTTGCATGTTTGCTTCTCCAAAGCCAAAAATAAACAAACTGGGAGCTGTAAAGAAAGTGAGACGTTCTCTTATTCTTGTAAACACCACTCATCACCTTGGGGAAGAAAGGAAGCTGGTCCCCTTCAGGAGAAGCATAATTGATCATTTGTGGTTGGCAGCAATAAACAGTGTTAGCATGGGCTGGAAACAGGAAGCTGGATGCCACTGCTAAACACTGCTGGCATGACTGCTTGCGTCCCTGAAATAAATAGTGTTACTACTGCACAGCTGGGCACACAGGACACTCTAGCTACCTCTCCTTTGAAAGGGGGAATCTGTAAACAGTGCCTGGGTAGTGATCAGAGCCATTCACTCCCACAAACATTTTCTACGACAGTCTGAGCATCAGCAGCTGCAGAATTTCCCATCACCCATTTCAAATGCGACATAGATAGACTGATGGCCCTTCCAGGGGTGAAAATACGTTGCTAGCTACAGAAATAGTTACAGAATGTGTAACACACCATTCAGACAACCCCCTCTTCCCAGGATGGCAGTGGGGAAGAAAAAGGAAAAGGAAATGAGAAAGGGAAGGAAAGAAAGGAAAAAGAATATGGGGGATAGGAAGAGAGAAGAGAGGTGAGGAAGGACGAGGAGGGAGGGAAGGAGGGAAGAAGGGAAGGATGGAGGGAGGGAGGAAAGAAGGAAGAAAGAAAGGAGGGAGGGAGGGAAAAAAGGAAAGAAGAAAGGAAGAAAGGAGGGAAGGAAGAAAGGAAGGAAGGAGGGAAGGAAGGAAGGAAGAAGGGAGAGAGGGAGGGAGGGAGGGAAGGAGGGACGGAAGGAAGGTGGAATGGAAGAGATTTTCCCCATAAAGCTGCAGCCTCCATCTGCCTTTAGAGGAAGGTCTTTCTTAGTAAGCAAGTTTAGAAGCACCAGACATTATTGTCCCTTATAGATACATAAATATCCAACATTTATTCCATAAATATGCATTCAGCCTATACCAAGGCTGAATCTAGCCTATACCTAGTCCTATTCAGGGATTAGAAATCAAACAGGAAAAATAATCAGAAAATATCTAGAACCTTAAGGAATGTAATTACTTTACATAAAATATTATGTTAATTTCCTGTGGGGGCTATGGCAAATGACCACCAACTTGATGAGTTAAAACAGGAGAGATTGGTCTGGTCTTGTGCTTGTACTGACTAGTCTTATGGCAGTTTAACACAGGCTAGAGTTATCTGAAAGGGGGAATGTCAACTGAGAAAATGCCTCCATAAGATCTGGCTGTAGAGCATTTTCTTAATTAGTGGTTGGTGTGGAGATCCCAGCCCACTGTGGGTGGTGCCATCCCTGGGCTGGTGGTCCCGGCTTCTATAAGAAAGCAGCCTGAGCAAGCAGCACCCCTCCATGGCTTCTGCATCAGCTCTTGCCTCCTGATTCCTGCCCTTTCTGAGTTCCCATCCTGGCTTCCTTCTATGATAAATAGCAATATGAAAGCGTAAGCCAAATAAACCCTTTCCTCCCCCAAATTGCTTTGTGGTCATGGTGTTTTGTCGAAATTGAAACCCTAACTAAGACAGAAGTGGAGGTCAGATACTGAAACAAGGGTTGCTGGGTCAAACCAAAACGCCCATGGGCTGTGCCACCTCTTAGTGCCCAGGGAACAACCACACCCACCTGATTGCCAGAGGCATTCCTTGGCTCGTGGGCATATCACTTTTATGTCTGTGTCTACGGTCACCTGACCTTCACCCTTTCTACCTGCATCAAATCTGCCACAGTTGGACACTTAAAAGGTCACTTTCAATTGCATTTGGAAGCTTCCCAGATAATCCAGGGTCAACCTGTATTTCAACTTAATTTAGGCACATCTTCCAAGACCGTTTGACCACTGGAGTGACTATTATTCAGTCTATTGCAAATAGAAAACACTCTGGAATGTCCCGTAGTCAAAACTGCCTTTCTGTTTTGACCTTGAAACTATCCATTTGAGAAATACCTGCCATACTCCAAGAAACTCCCACCCCACCCCACCCCCATCCCCACCCCCACCCGCACCCCCTGTAGCATTCACCGTGAAGAACATTGGACGACTTATGCATAAGAGGGGAGAGCTAGCCTAAGTGAGCTCCACTGGGTCTCTAAATTCTTTCCAGCTGACCTTGGATATACAACTGTTATAACAGAGAGCACAGACAGGGCTCCTTAGATGGGTCAGAGCCATACAGATAAGGATTCACCACTGGGGTTCCCTTTGCACTCTCTAGCTCACTGCAGTCCGCACACCTTTCTCTCTGTCTCAGATGAGCTGGGATAAGGCTGGAACATTTTCTACAAGGAATTTTAACAGAAAATAAGAGTGGATAGGCTGGTATTGTATCTCAGTGGCAGAGCATTGGTCTACCATGCATGAGACCCTGGGCTCAGTCCCCAGCACCACAAGAGCAGAAAGAAAACAGAAAGTAAAAAGGACAGAGATGAGGGAAGATGAAGATTGTGGTCATGGAGCCGGCACCTGGCTATTTCACACATGTACACTAGCATGGCAGCTGATTGTCTGTGGTATGATTCTGTTGTCTTGTGCCCTGCAATGAAGGAGCTCCTGACTCCTCATGTGCAGTATTCTTACGTCAAATTTCTGATACACACACACACACACACACACACAACACACACACACACACACACACAGAGAGAGACAGACAGACAGACAGGCAGGCAGACAGACACAGATATAGAGAGAAAGAGACAGATAGAGGCAGAGAGAAAAAGAAGTTTTGAGGTTCTGGTGAGACCATTTTTCTCTTTTAAGACATGGTCTTTCTGTGTAGTTCTGGTTGGTCTGGAACAGGCTAAGTAGAGCAGGCTGGCTGTCAGTTTGTGGCAATCTTCTACCTACTGAGTACTGGGTATATAGGCATGTACCACTATGCTCAGTTTGGCACCAATGTATGAAAAGCATGACCTTTGAGCTTAGTCAGATGGTAATGGGCAAAACCACTCTAATGATGGACAAAGTCTGAGGGTTGTTCCCTACTGAAGTTCTGACAGGTCCTGAAATGCTGTGACTCTTTAAGCAGAATGGATGAGAGAGCAGAATTCTTTCTTGAGTGACATTCTTCATGCCATAGTGCCTCCGGTACTCCCTAAATGAGGGTAACAGTTGACAGTTTGATGGTAATGTCTATATAATTGATACTATGTTAAAGAAGTGAACACATATACAAATTAGTAGAGACACATTTTAGTTATAAGTACCAACACTAGGGTGGGTAGACAGCTAGGTTACTGAAGTGTTTGTCTTGCAAGTCAGAGTACCTGAGTTCCAATCCCTAGAACCCACATAAAAGAATCCAGGCATCAGGGTGTGTTTGCGACCCCAGATCTGAGGAGATAGAGATGGGTGGATCCCTGGAGCTCTCAGCAAGACAGCCTAGCGTAATTGGTGAGCTCTAGACCAGTGACCTTTGACCTGTCTCAAAAACAAGATAGACAGTTCCCGAGGAAGGATACTCAAGGTTAACTTCTGACCTTCATATATTCACATGCACCTGCACGTACATGAACACATATGCACACACACCAAAAAAAAAAGTGTTGGCAGTGATAGTGATACGGGTTGTTAGTTGGTATTGGTAAAGAGGTCCTGCAGGGTTAGGGACAGGAGGTGACACTCAGTGAGCTGTGCAGAGTTGACAGTCTAATGGGACAAGGCATGGAAGTTATTGAGTGACTTGGTACTTTCACCATTATGTCCCCAGCCCAGTAGAGTAGTTCCTTATCCTAGGCCAGTCTAGAGTCATGAGTACCATGCAAATGGTTAGCTAGACCTGTGAGCCAAATGGTAGATAGGGTAACAAGAGGACATGAAATTGCAGTCACAGCAAAGCCCTCCTTCACTGTGTGGTGGCTTCTTAATGGCTGAGACATACCTATGCTTGTTCCAATGGATGGGCTCCTTCTAAGGGGTGCATGTGTGTGTGTGTATGTGTGTGTATGTGTGTGTGTGAGAGAGAGAGAGAGACAGAGAGAGACAGAGAGAGACAGAGAGACAGAGAGACAGAGAGAGAGAGAGAAGGAGAGAGAGAGAAGGAGAGAGAGAGAGGAAGAAGAAGGGAATAAAACAAAACTCTCACTTCCCTTCAAAGATGAAGCCTCAATGCTCCAGCTTTCTCAAGGCTACTAGAGGGTCTGAACTTGAACTCAGGACCTCTCCTCACTTGGTCTTCTATGGCTTGCATCTGCAGAGGAAGAGAAGTAAGACCCCAGTTGTATCTTTTACAGCCTCTAGAACTGAGTCCATCCACACAAGGGAGATAAACTTTCTGCACACTGTCTTCAGTCACATGTAGGTGGACAGTAAAGGATACTCAAGAGTTGTCACCATCTGCCACTGGTGGGCCTTCATAATGGAAGCCTAGTGAGGTGAGGCTGAGACACCCTGACAGGACTCTGACAATGACGGAGGTAAGATGAGCCCATAGCCATTCTCTTGGAAGGGTAATAGGAACTTTGTGCCTCTGTCTCAAAATGCCATGGGCTGTGGATGTGGTGGTACATACCTGGAATCTTAGCACAGAGAAGGCTGAAGTAAGATCATAAACCAGAGGTCAGCCTCTGCTATACAGTGACAGCACACGCACACACACTGACACCACACACACACACATACGCACATACACCATCACCATTACCACCACACAGGCACACATACACACACCATAACACACACATACTCACACTTATACACACCACACACCATACAGTGAAAACTTCACCCTGGTGGGTAGGGAAGTTGCAGACTTCTGCTGGCATGACTGTAGCGCCTCCTGGAGTGGACATCTGGTCTGCAGAGTATTTTATTGAACTCCTCAGGTTTCTCTATATTTCCTTAGATCTATGTCAATCTTCCTGCCTCAACCTCCAATTAAAATGACAGGCATATGACACCATGCTTGACTCTAAAGAACTTTAAAAAACAAACAAATTATTCGATATATTAACAGGTAACAATTATTGTTTTATATTAACCAATCACCACTAAACGAATCACCCTGAAAGTCAGATAAAATTACAACAGGGTGCCTTTTCTACAGGTGGGTGGCCACTGCCGACTCTCTTTCTGCTGACTCCCATTGGTGCGTTGATGATCCTTTTTCTCACCTCTCTAGCTAGCAGGGCCATTTTGAGGGAGACACAAAGTACAAGAGGGAAAATTAACTTTCAATTTATCAGTCTATTCAGAGAAAATAAAGACATCCAAGCAATGTCTGATGGCATCACAATGTCTCAGGCAACAACAGACTTTCCTGCCAGTTTGTATCTGGATTTCCCTGGTCACTTTCTCTGAGTCCAAGGCAGATGTCTGCTGGGAGCATGCCTGGGTTCTTGCTGAAGTATTTGAAGCAGAGCTTCACTAACATTCAGAAAAGTTCAGTTGCCACCATCACCAGAAGCCTGGAAGCCAAGGTGGGGATGCCCAGGAGGAAGGTGGAAAGCCATTCTTGGAGGTGCCTGTGTTTGGTGCTAGGAGGTCTGCACCAAGGAACAGTCAAGGCAGGATTGTTTACATTGTTATAAATTCAAAGGACCTCAGAGCTAACCCTGGGAATGGTTACCTGTCTTTGCCTTTCTCCTCTCTTTCCCCGTGTCCTTTCCTCACCCTGACTTGCTTACTTTTAGATCAATTCTTTAGTGTTGTAGAACAATGCCTGTGCACAGTAAATGCTTAAGACAATGGAGAAAGGTACAAAGCAAATAATCTTTAATAGTACAAGGCTGGACAGACAAAGCAGCACACCTAACAGGTAGCACCGGAAACCTCTTTCGTGGCTGTTTCTGTGGTGTGCATGATGGTGGAGTTGAGTGAGTGTGTGTGTATGTGTGTGTGTGTGTGTGTGTGTGTGTGCTGAAGATTGACCCCTATGTCTTGGAGCATGTTAAGTAAAATCATGGCCACTGAGCTGTACCTTACCACCTTGCGTGAATTGAATCAGAGTTCAACATACTTGTGACACAGTGCACAATCTTCGCCCTCCATGAACACACATACCTGTGTCACCCACACACTGTGGGGCCCTCTTCCACCTGTACCCATCGCCAGCCAAGCAAGCTGACATTGCTCACACCCAGGAGCATCATGGCAGTTTTCTTCAACCCATATCATCTAAAAAAGCAAAACAAAACAAAACAACCTTGTGACAACTAGGTTCCCCGAAGTCAGACTTGCAAAGCCATCCCAGGTCTCATCAGCATCCGAGGGCATCCACCACTCCTCTTTACTCAACCATTTTGTCACTCAAGGGATGACTGGGGGAAAAAAAGTCTTACTCTTTTTACAGCAGAGCTAAAAAGAAGCAAGCCATGGAAGTGGAGGAGAGACATAGTAATGCTGGCCCCAGACACTGACATAGACTGTCTCTGCCCTGCAGGGATGTGTGAGGATGGATGGAGGATGAACACCAAAGCCCGGAGTCTGGTCTGCAGCTTTCCTAGACATTCTGAACTTGCTTGGCTTTCTTAAATCTAGTCAAGTATGCAATACAGATTTGTATCACTCACCAATGAAAAGCTTTTGCTAGTATGCAAGAACGCAGGGAAAAAGTATCCCATGTACCTGAAGCCACAGACAGAGCTAAGTCACCTTCTGAGCAGCGGATACAGTGCTCCTTCTTGGACGAGGCAAAGGTCTGAACCTGGGCCAAGAGGACATGTTCAAAGTGCAGGAGTTACCCTCCCTTTCAACAGTCAGTTGCCTTGGGCTTTTCTGGATGTGAATTATTCAACACCTGGCACTTTCCCAGTGAGGGTGAACCCAGCTACACTCTACAATCAAATGATCTTGGACTTCTTCAGGTATTCAACCACCAGACACTTTAATTTTAATTTTTTTAATTGATAAAATATATTCTATGTATTCATGAAGTACTTTATGGAGGAATCCATTATAAATGGAATGTCACTTAAATTAAAAATGAGAATTATATATGTATATACACAATAATGTGATATATATCCATGATGTTTTTATATATACAAACATATATATATATATATATAAAATGATGATTTGATACATACATATAATATGATTATTTGATACATGTATATGATCAGGTCAAGAAAATTAGCAGTTTCATGACCCTAAGCACTTGTCATTTCTGTGTGTGGAGAACCTTTGGATTTTATATATCTAGCAAACTGTCATGACCTACAGTCTGCTTCTGATGCTATGCAACATCAGAATGAATACCTCCAATCTTGCTTTGGTGCCTGTGTCAAACCTCCCTTCATCTCTGCTTATCAAATGCTCCGTCTTTGAAACCTTTGATTATTTATCAAAATTCACTGCCAATTTTGTCTTCTCCCATCTTAACTAGCTAGCTTCAGGTGTGTTGAGAACAATGCACATAGCAATAACTAGCAAGGCTAAGATGCTTGAAGTTTAAAAGGGCCTCAGATCCGGTGCTTCATGACACCTAGGTGTGGAAGACACTGTGGTATACATTCTTGTCACTTTTTAGCTAAGGACACTGCTGAAAATATGCTTGATGTTCCCAACACAAAGCGGCTGGCTGGGACTCAGACTGACGTACTCAGCCCTCTAGAGTCAGCCCTCTGTCTGCTGACTAAGTGTACATCTAATCCAGGATCCTTCTAGTCCCATGCACACATGACCTCATTAAGAAAGTCTGACCCCAAGAGATGTGGTTCCTTAAGGGCTAGTATTGAAAAGTTCCCTTTCCTCACCACAAACTTAGACAGTTAGACCACATGGTCTTTATTCTCAAAGTCATAATAAAGTTTTATTTTCTGTCCCACCTCAAAGGCTAGGGGTCTCTGACTGAGTTGACTCCATTGAGGAAAAAGCAGAAAGAAGAGACTCCGGTGATAGCCTTTCTATCTGGAATCACCATCAGCACCAAAGTCACAGTTGGTTGGTTTTTCACTCAGCAAGCATTTCTGGGGAGGTTCGCACACGGTGGCAAGTTCTAGAGGCAAGAGATGCACAGATAACGCCTGTGCCGTCTTCCTCGTACTGGCCTGGGGACACACAGAGGATAAATAGCTTAGCTAGTCCTTGTCAACCTGACACAAACTGAGTCACTTGGGAAGAAGCAACCTCAGTGGAGGGATTACCTCTATCAGATAGCCTTTTGGGGTATTTTCATATTAGTGATTGATGCAGGAGGGCCCTTCTCACTGTAGCCAGTGCCATCCCTGGGTAGGTGGTCTTGGGGTATACAAGAAAGAAGGCTGATAACCAATAGGTGTGTTCTTTTTTGGGAAAGATGATTTCCCTTGCTTTCAGAAGTTCTTGGCTGCCTGTAGTTTCTTTTGTTAGTCCTGAAAACATATACATACAAGTAACATTATATAGACTGAGCAGGATAGATTAGAGAGAGAAAGAGAGAGAAAGAGAGAGAGAGAGAGAGAGAGAGAGAGGTAGATAGATAGATCAACAGTTAAAGATAACAAGGCCATGAATTTGAAAGAGAGCAAGAAGGATTACATGTGAGGGTTTGGAGGAATGAAAAGAAAGGGGGAAATGATGAAATCATGTTATAATCTCAAAAAATTAAATAAATAAGAAGAAAATAAATAGAGCAAATTGAGCAAGCCTTGGAGACAAAGCCAGTCAACATCACTCCTCTACAGCTTCTGCTTCAGTTCCTTCCTCCAGATTCTTGCAGAGGTCTTACAAGGACTTCCCTCAGTGACAGACTGTGGGGTGAGGGGTGGGGGGTGGGGGGTGAGGGAGGGTACCCAGGCAGGAGCTAGCTGGGCCCCACTCGGCGTGGTACGTCTCTCACTCAGTATGATTCTGCAAGGGTGCAGGGCTCTAGAGTGGACCCGGAGGTCGGTGTCTCCATTCAGGGTCCCCAGAGGCCACTGGGTGGGGGCACGCAGCAAAAAGAGATGAGGAGCGAGAGAGACGAGGGGGGAATAGAAGGCCTCTGGCAGTGCCCAGAGGGAAGTGCTCACTTGTCATACTCGCTTGGCTTGAAAGACGGCAGGCCCCAATGACACGAGGAAGTCTGGGGTTCCAAGAGCTTTATCGACATGGCGGATGGTAGTTGAATCTGGAAGCACCCCCCACTTAAGTCAGGGGGGCCTGACTTAAATAGGGAGGGAGGGGGGAGGAGGAATACGTAATTGGCTACGCCCTCTGGCCTTTATATAACTCATTAATATAGAAATCTCTTGAGGCTGAGGCCTGTAGTCATGCCCTCTACCTGTGTAGGGGCTGGTAGTAGCCTTGCCCTATGTGACTGAACAGTGCAGATCAAATAGAGGTCTTGGCCCGTTTCAGGAGCCTGGGTTCTGGGGGCGTGGCTGAACACCTGCCATTGTTCCATCAGGGTCTGAGTTCAAGGCCTGTGCCCAGCCTTGAACCAAGCTATCCTCTCACTGTCCCACAACAGACTGTGCTCTGGAAACAAAAGCAAATAAACCCTTTCTTCCCCCAAGTTGCTTTTGGTCACCTTGTTTTATCGCAGCAACAGAAAGCAAACTAGGACAAAAACCCAGCCTAATGCATAGAGAAGAGCTGGGAATGCCATGCACTCAGTATCGTTTCTGTGGTACCTGCTAGAGGTAATGGAGCCAACAGAAGGGCAAACTCACATAGCAGATGTGGATGTCACTTCCCTCTGTGTGCAGACTCTGCTAGATGTATTTATTAAGCACCATCTGTATGTACCATCCTAGGGGCAAGGGAATAATGTCAATGAGTAAGCCCCCATGTAAGAGGTTTGACTGTTGCCAGAGAAAGTAAGGTAGGATGTGTTTATGTGAAAGCTTTGGAAAACCGCTTAGGAGGTGTTTTTAATTCTCAAAAGAATTACTTTTTTTTTTTTTTTAAATGCTTAACATTCTTTAGGGTGAAAGGCCTTGAAAAGTATATCTTTTGTGCTCTCCAAAGGAAATGAATTCCATCCTTTGTAGCATGCCATTTTCTAGTACTTACACAGAGAAAAGTGTAAAGTTTAACTCCCAACTATTGTCATATTTTTTTCAAATGTTAATGTCAAAACATTTTTTTTTAACCATTAAGGATTGAAATAGTCTAGCAGATGTGCTAAAGTGTGTTGTGAACAACATGATAAATTAAGGTGTTTAGCATAGAATTGTGGAAATGTTAACAAGGTACTACTCTTAAATGTTAAATGTTCACTGAAATACAGTCCATGTGCCCCAGACTTTGCCTAATTCATCTGCTCGGGTTGGTGATGTTGATGCTTTTTCTGGGGTTGTGTGGCAACACTATGACCTAATTTTAGAGCGTCTTCATTTCCCCAAAAGAAAATCAATTCCCACCATCATGAAGTCCTCAGATACAGGCAGGGACCATGATGCCATTTGTCCTCGAAGATTTGCCTGTTTCTGACATGTAAACAGAGTCATGACTTCTATGTTCTTTTATGCTGTCTTTCACTTGGCTTAGCTTGTTCAAGGTTTGTCATTGTGGCTTACAAAGTAACTTGTTTATGGGACAAAAGAGATGATGGCTCAGCAGTTACGAGCACATATTGTCCTTGTAGAGGATCTGAGTTCAGTTCTCAGCATTTGGTGGCAGCTCACACCCTCCTGTGAGACTTCAGCTCAAGGGGTCATGATGCCCTCTCTTGGCCCCTATGCACACCTGCACACAAGTGCTGTTCACTCACACAGACACATATATACACATAAACAAAAATAAATTAATTTTAGGGGGATAAGAGTCAGGTTTTTGCTTTGTTTTTAAGGTTGTGGTTCCTAGTAGGTTCACCATGCTCTTGTGAATGGTCCCCCAAAACAGGACTATATGGGCAGTGTACACTACAGTCTATGTTTTGGGGGAGGTTGTCTTTTTGTTTTGTTTTTTTTATATTTTAGACAAGAAGTTGGGGGAGAGTATGGAGGTGGGAATTGGTCTGGGAGGAGTTGGGGGGTGGTGAATATGTGACCAAAATATATTGTATGAAATTCTCAAAGAAGTCATTAAGATTTTTTTTTAAATTAAGTACTAACTGATTTGATTTCTGTGTATAGCTAAATTCTATTCTATTCTATTCTATTCTATTCTATTCTATTCTATTCTATTCTATTCTATTCTATTCTATTCTATTCTATTCTATTCTATAATATGGATAGACTACGTTCCACTCAGGAGTTAGTACACTTGGATTGTTTCTACTTAAAAAAGTAAAGCCAAACGAGATGCTTGATTTATTTACTGTGAGTATGTGAAGTCACCAGTGCCACAGGTCACATGTAGAGATCAATGGACAACTTGAAGGAGTTCTACCATGTAGGTCCTGGGGACCGAGTTCAGGTTGTAAGGCTCTGAGGTGGGGCCATTACCTGGAGTGCTGTCTTACCAATCTGTTTCCACTTCTGACTGTTCGAAACAATGCTACTAGGGACAGGGAGGTGTGGAGCTTTGGTGGATGCTAGGAGAGGAATTGCTTTGTCAGGTGGTAATTCTATGCCTCACCTATTGAGGGGAAACAAAAACATCCCCCAAAGTGGCTGCACGGCAGTTGTATGTTGTCATCAACGAAGAGGGTTCTGACCTTCCCACATCCTGTCCATGGCTGGCTGTTGCCTGTCATTTTACTGCAGTCATCTCCGAGGCTGTGAGGCAAATCTCTTTGTGGTTTTGATCTGAATTTTCCTGAGAGCTGATGAAGAGAATATTTTTTTTTCATGTACTTCTTAGTCTTTATCTTAGGATAAATATCTGTTTAAGTCCTTGTCCGTTTTCAGTTGGGTTGTTTTCTTCTTATTGAGTTGTAAGAGTTCTTTATGGATCCCGCATATTAGCACCTCATCAAATGTGCTAAATTTTTTCCTTTCATTTTTATTTTCATTTTGTTGGTTATCTTTCACTTCCTTGATAGCACAGTATTTTAAGGGAGAGGTTTGATTCAAACTCCTGAGTCATTTCTGCAGCTCCCCAGCTATTTTGGATTTACAACACGGCTTTCCGTGTTCTAATGAAAAGGGTTATGAAGGTTCAAGTTTTTGTAGGGACACAAAATTGTTTATGAGAAGACTAATTTGTATGTTCCCTCTGAGTTTTCATTGAGGTTTCCCTTGGCCCCTTTGCTGTTTCCCATTTTGAAAGTGTGGCCAAATTCCTTTTCTGGTTGTTTGCAGAGAAATGTCTTTGTAGTTAGAGGTTAAATTAAACCTACTAAGTTCTCTGTGTGGCAGCTTCAGATTCCGGGGCTCAGGTCCTCAGTGGAAATCAGGAATGGACTTCCAGAGGTCAGGGGGAAATGAGAGTTTAAAAAAAAAACAAACAAACCTGCCAACAAGAAAGCAAGCCAGAGACCAAGAGGACCCAGGCCTCCTAACAGGGGAACCCAAAAGAGCATGTTTTTAGGAAAGTGACCACACACAGGAGCCAGCAGCCTTGAGATTGGAATCCTGGACAGAGCAATGGTGTGTGTGTGTGTGTGTGTGTGTGTGTGTGTGTGCAAATGAGCAAACAGAGAAGGGATGGGGATAGGAACTCTTTTAAGATCTCTTCAAGGAGCCTGGGTTTTGTAAATACCTGTATGCCCAGTTAGGGACTTGCTTGTTCTCAAAATTGTATTTGCCGTTTTTTTTTTAAAAGGAGGTCTCAGTTCTGCCCTCATACTTGAAGCGGTCTGCTCGTGTGTGCATAACAGTTTCCACGCGAGACACTTAGTTACTCGCACAAGTCCCTGATCCACTCCCCCTTGGAAATTAAATTCCATTCCAGTTTTTTTTTTTTTTTGAACTTCGCATTTTTGGTTCATGACATAGAGGCCCTGGAAATGTTAAATCTAAAACTTGGTGTGGATTGTGGTTCACAACTTGGGATTTGAGCTGAAAGCCCCATTCATTGGGAGCAGAGAGAAGAAGGCGTGGTGATGAATTCGGCAAGGCTGTCTATTCTTGGCTATAAATAGAGGTGGTTTGTTGTGTGGCTCTCCAGCCTTTAGGCATGAAATATTTGCCAGCATCTGTGCCATCGTGTCCCTGCTTCCGATCTGAGCTGCCGTCTTTGTTTTCTGTTGTATCTGCAGTTGTTTGTTGATAAATACCTTTCACGTCAATGCCATAGGATCCATATTGCCATTTGTAATTGGAGCTCACATTAAGCTGAGTTTGTCGACGTGGTTTACGTAGAAATGTATGTAAATACATAGACTTTTAGTATATAGACATAGCTCTGGAGAAAAGGTGTTCCATCCACCTTCAAAGTGGCTAAGAAATTTGCCAAAAGTCACGTGTTCTGATTTGGGATAGGAGCCTAGGAGATTCTGATGTGGAGTGTAGGAGCTTTGAGTTTTAAGTTAAATGCTTATGATTTGGGAGAAAGAAGATAATTGCTCCTTAACAGCCATAGCCAAAGAAGACTTCCACAGGAATGGGTCTGGGTTGGCAAAGGAGCGATTAGCAGCCACACAGCCTGAGGTGTGAGGCCTGAGGGCCAGGGCTGCAATCTGTGTTCTGGGCCATGCCTTGAGCATGGCTATCCTCATCTGTAAACTGGGCATGGCAATGGTGAAGAAAAGGGTTCTCTCCATCTAAACAGGTACGGTCAGGGTCCCACAGGACTTGTGACAAACAGTAAGCCACTCTGACTAAGGTCAAAGTTGGACTTCCAAGGAAGGCTTGCCTAGAAGTAGAATTAAGGAAATGCATTTGAAAGCAACAAGATTCCCCACTCCGTTTTCCCTTAAAAATTGTATTATTGTTTGGGGGTGGGGTGCATCGTGGTGTGTGTGTGTGTGTGTGTGTAGGTCAGAGCTTTGTTGAGTCAGTTCTCTCCTGACTTTACTTGGGTTTTTTTTTTTTGTGGGGGGAGATGGAGGGTGATTCCAAGTCAAGTCATTAGACTTGTGCCGTAATCACCTTTACCAGCTGAGCCACCTTTCCAACTCCTCTTTTGCTTTTTAATGCAACAGTGGGCTTTTCTAGCTGTCAGGTATGAGTTAGTTCATTTAGTAACCATCACAAAACCGTTCCATGGTGCAAAGCACTATATGGAATAGCTCTGGATACAGTAGCAAATCAAGCAGACACATATCCCCATTCCCCAGGATATAGGGCACAACAGTGTGCTAGGGGAGACACCAGCCCGTCAATCAAACCTGAGAGAGATGGATGGCTCCTTTTCCATGAAGCCTGCTCTCATCTGAGGCTGGCTTTTAATCTTCTAAAATGTATCCTGAAATGTGTTTTCTTCTCCTGCCTAAGAAATCACTGCCTCGTGGAATTATATGCTGTATATTTTCACGTCTCTTCCTCCGACACACACTATGTGTGTACACTCGAAGTCTGTGTATTTACATACATTTCTATATAAACCTTGTTGACAAACTCGGCTTAATGTGAGCTCCAATTACAAATGGTAAATCAAATCCAATGTTTTTCACACATCAGATATTTAAGTAGTTTTTTTTTTTTTTAAAGAAGAATCTTGGAGTGCCAACTGGTATCTTTTCAGAGCAGAGTGTCATCTTAATGGGAATCTAGGATGTAAGCAGATGGAAAATGTGGATCCTTTGAAGGTGAGTTTTGGTTTTCACAGGGCTGTGAGGAGGTTTGGAGAGTCTTCTCCTTCCCTGGATGATACCATTAGAGTTCTAGAAAGCAACCTGGGATATTTCCCTGCTCCTGGTGCTCTGCTTTTCCAGAAAGAATGCAGGGGCGCCTGATCCAGGACAGTTATAAATTCTGCCCCAAGACATGCTTTGGAGCTGAGGAAATATGAAGAAAGCAAAACTGATCAAACGGTGTGACCAAGGCCCCTTTCATGCAGTAAGGTGGGTTTTCACATGAACTGATGCCTCCTAAAAAGAGGAGACCCAGAAGCAGAGGACAGGAGACTGATAGTTTGGGGCGGTGGCAGATGTGCAAGAAGTGACCAGCTTGAGGCTGGCAACTACAGAGGCATCAAGCTGCATGTCTACCTAGGACTTTGGGGAGTCTTCCAATTCACACAAAACAGCAAAAACAAGAACTAACAAACAAATCATTTACAGTTTGAATCTTCAGGGAATGGAGACTCCCTCCTGTTCATGTCTGGATGTTTTCAAGATATATAGTAGGCTTCAGAGTGGGAATAACGTGTAGTATCATTCTTCCTCCCTCTGACACATCCTAAAGGAACTTCAGTGTTTGCACTTGGTAATTGAAAGAGTCCCAACATCACAGCAGAGATGGCATAATTGTGCAATCTAGTGCTAGACAGCAGATAGCACAATGAAAAGCAAGACCCAGCTATCCTTATGACCTTAAAATAGCTCTTGCCATTTTTTTTCTTGTCAGACACAAACTCATGAGCATGAATGTGCGTCCTTCCCTCCAGATGTGGCAGAAACAGGGCTTTGAGTTTCCTGGCATTTGAGTTTAGCCCCATCAGCTCTCAAAGTGTGTCCACCACTGCCTGTTCCTCTCTGATGTTAAACCGCACAAATTCCTTCTGGATGCAGATACTATCACGACAATAAGCATCTTTCAGTTCCCCTGACTTCTCATCTCCCCCAGCCTTACGCAATTCTTTGGCATGCATATTTTCTCTGTGTGTCTGTTTGGAGCCTGCTTCTATTATTTAGATTTTAGGTCCATCTGGTAATGGCTGACTCTTTCTGCACACAGTGTTTTCAGTTACTATTAAACAATCATAATTCTTCAATAACAGGATGTGTGTGCCCAGAGAGATGGGACTGAGCTAAGAGCAGATCTACCCCATACTCCAAAACTTTTGAGACACGGACTCCCTCTCCAGTTGTTCTGTAGCCAAAATGACCTCAGGCTCATTTCAGAAAGAAGTTTCCTAAAATGGCCAGAACAGGTGCAGCTTTCAGACCTGGTCTCTGGTAGACCATTTGTTATTCAGGCTAATGGTAAAACCCACCAGAACTCAGAGAAGAGGTGTAAAGGGTATCTTTCCATTTCTACCTACATCAAGTTGACATTTCTGTGTCTTAAGACTATGAAAAGATTAACTTTTATTCACTGGTCCCATGTAGCAAGGTTATGGAGTGCAGCTAAGTGTGGGTCTAGTTTCTACTCTTTTAGGAGACAGGGTCTCACTATGTAGTCCAGGATGGACTTGAGCTCATAATCTTTCTGCCTCAGCATCCCTAAGTGCTACCTGAGATGGCAGGCATGGAACACCACATCTGACTGTCTTTATAATGATGCCATCAAGGGGCACTTTACAAAAGAGGCAGGGGGCTACTATTCCCAGGACACTTTGGTCCTCAAACCATTCCCCAAGAAGAAATAAATTCTAAGTCACTCTTGGAACTGTGGTTCATGAGCCAGTGGCAAGAACTACTCCCAGGAGTGTATTAAGATTACTGAATTTGTAGCACTTCCTGCCAGAGTTGTCATGTTAGCAAGATGTGCAGGAACTCATGTGCACATTAAGATATGGAAGCCCTGCACAAAGCCACTAAAGTTGGGAACCTTCAGAAGGATACTAAACCCTAGGTCCCTTCTAGGGGCTCCATGTCCTTTAAGAAACCGCTAAGGTCTTCCATTAGAACCCCGAAGCTCTATCCACTGTTTGGCTGTGGGTATCTGCATCTGTCTGAGTCAGCTGCTAGGTGGAGCCTCTCAGAGAGCAGCTTTGTGTCAGCAAGCATAACAGAGTATCAATAATAGTGTCAGGGACTGGTGATTGCCCATAGGATGGGACTTCATTGGGCTGGTTGTTGGTTGGTCATTCCCTCAGTCTCTGCTCCATAATTCGTACCTGCATTTCTCGTAGACAAGATAAATTTTGGATTGAAAGTTTTGTGGGTGGGTTGGTGTCCTTATCCATTCATTGGAGTTCCTGCCTGTCTATAGGAGGTGTCCTCTTCAAGTTCCATATCCCCAATGCTATGAGTCATAGCTAAGGTCACCCTCATTGATTCTTGGGTGTCTCCCTTAGCCCAGTTCTCTGTCACATCATGGAGATGCCCTCCACCTCTTCATTCCTATCACTTGTAGAAGAACAGGAGGAAGGATTGTAGGACCCTAAGGGGATAGGATCTCTACAGGAATACCAACAGAGTCAATTAACTAGGACCCTTGAGGCTCTCAGAGACTGAACCACCAACCAAAGAACATACATGGGCTGGACCTAGGCCTCTCCACACATATGTAGTAGATGTGCAGCCTGTTCTTCAGGATCCAAAACAACTAGAGTGGGAGCTACCCCAAAAGCTGTTGCCTATAGATTGGCTATGTTCTTCTATCTGGGCTGCCTTGTCTGGCCTCAGTGGAAGAGGAAGCACCTTGCCTCACAGAAACTTGATGTACCAGGGTAGGAGGAACACCCAGGGGAAGTAGACCTGTCCAGGGGACAAGGGGATAAGAGAAGGATTGTGGGAGGGGGTGACCAGAAGAGGGACAGTGAGAGGACTCTTGAGCCTCTTGGTAGGTGCATGGATTTGGAACTGTTCCATGCTGACTTCTTGATCTGTACAAGTGGGGTCATAATAGTCACTGTCTCATGAGATGGTTGTAAGGGTTATAAAAGGTAGGGTGTGTAAACTAGGGGCACAGTAAATCCTCCATAGACAGGACCCATTGTCACCAAACAGGATTTTCAAACAGGGACAGCCCTCTTCTCCCAGTTACCCTGCTGCTATCTGCCTGGAATCCACGGAACAGGCTTTATGTGATCCATGTACTGGAGATCTCTTTGAACCTATTGGTCACTATTCCCAAGCACTCTTTTGGCTTCTGCAGTAAGTTTTTGGGGTTCTCATGCCCTGATGCTTAATTCTAGGAGAACTATCTCTTAAATTCGCTTAAAATACAAGTAAAATTTTACAGCTAGGGAGATAGCTTAGGGTGCAAAGCGCTTGATGAATTTAAGTTTGGATATTTAGAGCCACATAAAGCTGGATGCAGTACCACACAGCTGTAATCCTCATGCTTCTAGGGCAATCTGGGAGGTAAAGACAGGAGAATTCCAAGAAACTCATGGGTCAGAAGCTTGTACACACACACATACACACACACATACACACACATGCAGGCACGCACAAACATGCACACAGGTCCACTTCTACGCACTTATACACATATATGCATACATGCGTATATGCATATATGCTCATATACACATACAAACATATCATACACAAAGCTTTTTTTGTTCAGATCATAGGGAGCAAATTTCACTGGATCTTAATACAAAGAACATAAACTAAAGTTTAGGTAACATTAATTATCCAGTGATGATGACAACCACATGATTTTCAAACAAAACAATGATCCTGTCATCATTTTTGGAGATAGAGGTTTGCCCCAATGGCTCTGGAGTGAGAGGATAATGTTTTTGTTTTTGTTCCCCTTCCCCAAAGGCTAACTTTTGGAGCATTTAAAAACTAACTCCTACTTTCATTTTGAGCACAGTTTATTGTTTGTTTGCCTTACACTGTTAGACACTCATAGCATCTGTCACCATCCAAATAGGTGTCACTCTGACAGCTGCAAAGATGTTCAGCTGAGGCTGAGGAAGTGACCTGCTCACTGGTCAGACATCTAGGCAAGGATGGCATTTGCATATCTGCAAAGAATTTTCCTGTTTATTTTTGTATCTTCAGAAGTAGGGGTGGAACTAAATCTGAAGTTTTATATAGATATTTGCTAATTCCTTTAAGACAACCTTTCATTTCTTATGAAATTCCCTGTCAAAAGAATTTACTTACGTGTTTCCTGGAACTACAGAGTATTAATTTTAAGACCAACCAGAAATCACGTGCTTGAGTTTCCTTGTTTTTGAAAAAAGGAAACGGAGATTTTGACTTAGGACGTGACTTTTCTAAGGTTCCTGGGCTCATACAACTTGAAGCCAGTATTTTTTCCCATGGAGACTTTAAAACTCAGGGTGACCAATATTTGTCCCCCACATCTCAAAATACTCAAAATCTCACCGCAGTTAACCTTTCTAGTTGCTATTGTTGTTCTTTCCATTTTACAATACTGTAAATAATATGAACTGAACATAGAACTAAGAAATAAAGAGTAGACTTCCATTGCTGTACATTCTTGTAAATCTCAAGCAGCCAAGCAAGATAAAGCAAGAGTGGGCCAGACAATTCAGACAGTTGCTTTAAAGAGGGAGCAACTGTGAAGAAGGCTAAAGTTCTGTGAAGAAGAGCAGAGCAGTCTGTTTACTTAGGTAAGTATAGCCTGGAGCTAGAACCACATTGGAGGGTGATGTTGGCTTCCATGCACAAGTCTCCATGACCTGCCTCACCTGACTGGAGCTTTCCCATCTATCATGCTAGTAGAGGTGGCTCGTGGATGGGGCTAGAGAAGTAATGGAGAGGATGTCTCTTTAGCCAAGTGGAGGGATGTATGGTCCATCTTGTCTTCCAGTACAGTGGACTTGTTAGTGTGCTGAGTGACCCATGGACTACCAAACTTCTGATGGAGCCAAGGGTTCCACAAATGTCCCAAGAAGTGAGGGACCTAGAGAAGAGTAGGCATCTCCTATGTCAGGGGGATAGTTGTGTCTGAGTCACCAACAGTGCAGAGCACACAGGCCTCACCAGCTTCACTTAAAGATAATCCAAAAAGGCTTTTATATCCATCGATCCATCCATCCATCCATACATACATCTATCTACCTATCTACCCATCCATCCATCCATCTATACATACATACATACATACATACATGCATACATACATTTATCTACCCATCTACCCATCCATCCATCTATTCATCCATCCATCTATCTATTCATCCATCCATCCATCCATCCATCCATTTTAAATATTTCAAAACTCTCATGACAGATTCATATACACGAGAGAGTCTCATATATCTATTTTACATAACGCACACTTAAATTCCCTGACTTGAAGATCCTGATTCACCCTAGCTCTACTGGAACAGGAAATGTCAAATAATACTACATTCTTGTTCTTTCTCCAAACAGACGAGAACACTAGCATTTCTCCTATCACCTTGCCCACAAGACTCTAGACAATGCATTCCTCTTTACCCCCCAACAAAAAAAGGCAGCTGTGTTTCCCAGGATCTCTACAACAGGAAAGAAAGGATGGCTTTCTCCCTGGAGATACCTGTTAATTAGTGGCTATGGAGATGTGTGGGCTAAGGGGACATAAAAGAAAAGACACAGAAGGAAGCAGACATGCTTTCTGAGAGATAAAAACAAAAAAAAGTAGGAAAGAACAGGGGTGAATGATGGCGAAGACCAAATGAGGGCCACGCGTCAGACAGGCTGCAGCACAGAAAAGAGATAAATTAGGACTAGGCAGGGTGTTAATGGCTAAAGTATTTGACTTTGGAAATAGTAAAGAGTTATTTCTTTCTGGAAGAGTTGTTAACAGCCTCCTGGTCAGGACAGCTGGTTTGGAGACTCTCAGCATAGTTGTCAAGCTTAGCAGGGAGGATTTTAACAGGGGGAATCGGCGGGAGCTCTTCCAAAAAATTGTTTTCCTGAACAAATTCCATTGCTTGAGGAAACAAAGAAGAGAGATAGTAACCCAAGATGCTGTGGGGGTCTTTGGTCCTTGGTGAACCCACAAGGGGTGAGAACGTGAAGCTGGGAGAAAGCTTTCCCACATCAAAATCCTCCAGGGCACTTGCCTAGACATTTCTTCTGCTAGTTTAGACAAACCTCCACCAGCTGCTTAGAACTAAAGAAGTTCACATAGAGGGAGACAATGTTTTCGATAATGTGTGTGTTGAAGTCTGGTGGTTTTGATATGTGGTAGCAAGAAGACACAAGCTTAGTTCTGGAGAATCTGCAAGCATTTCTCTGACAATCTACCAGGATCAGGGCAGCATGGTGCCCCCCCCCCCAGCAGCTTCTGAGCACTTGGAAGCTTCTTGGAGTTTGGGTTTATTGCCAAATTTTCTTTCCAAGATAAGGGGTCTGTTCGTCTTTATCATGAGACCTTAGGACGACAGAAAGTTCAGGGAAGCTAGGTAGTACATATTTTTTCACATGTCCTACTAATGTCTTTAACCCAAGAGGCAATACACTCTGATGCAGGTTAAGAACTTTGTCCTAAAATAATGAATGCATTTTCAAGGTTAGCTTTAAATTATTTTCAAATGATTGTGGGCTGGCAGCAGTTGTAAAAGATATTGTGGAGAAATTCTGGGTACTTTCCTCAGTTCTCTCCCAGAATGACATCTTGCAATATACAATCCAGGGTGTTAACAGTGTAAGATACTTAAGTCTTGTATTTAAATCCTTAAAACCTGTACAAATTTCTGTGTATATAAATTTGATTCCATGCATTTTGATCACATGGAAAGGGCCAGCGCCTATCCCATCCACGAGGATACAGAATACTATCTCCTTCATGCTTGTCCTTCAGCCAGTCCCACTCATTTCCTCCTTCTGCCTTAACCCTTGGCAGTCACCAAGGGTGGTTCTATTATTTTGCCATTGCAACAATGCTACAAAGATACAATCATTTACAACAGTGTTTTTTCAGCTGTCCTAATGCTGCGACCCTTTAATACAGTTTAATACAGTTGTAGTGACTCCCCCCATTGTAAAATTATTTTGTTGTTACTTCATAACTGTACCTTTGCTACTGTTGTGGATTGTAATGTAAATATCTGGTATACAGGATATCTGATATGATTCACAGGTGAAGAACCACTGACCTTTTGGGTACAAATGAGCTGGTTCAGCATGTAGAGGTGACTGTGCACAGGCTAAGGACCTGAGTTCAGTGCCTGAAACACATAAAGTAGCAGGAGAGGACCCACTCTAAAGCTGTCCTGTGACCTCTACATGAATGATATGCCATGTATGTGCCTGCACTCATACACATAAAAATGAATGAATGAATGAATAAATAAATAAATAAATAAATAGAGTATGATCTTTCAGAATTGGCATTGCTACTCAATGAATATTGATATCAAGCTAAATCATTGCATAGACTAACATATTCTCTTTTTTAAAAATTGCCAAATAGTATTCCATAGTGTGGGCAGTGCTTTTTTTTTTTTTTTTTAAACAATTTACAGCAAAATGAGATCATTTTAAAGAATAAGCATTTAAATTTTAAAAATCAAATGTATATTTGAATCTCCCTTTGTGTGTGTGTGTGTGTGTGTGTGTGTGTGTGTGTGTGTGTGTGTTTCAGATCTTACGCTGTGAGGGCCATTTTTCTAGATGATGGCAAGGCAGTTCTGTCCCTTGATCACCATCTGAGACTAATACGAAGTGTTAAATGAAGGGGAGCCAATTGTCATTGTGTTAGATGAGAACTGTGTGATAGTCGCATGAATATTGCTAGCCCTTTATTTTCATTGTTTTAGTATACATTTTCTCAACTTTGGATTTTTATTTCCTGACATTTAATAGTATATACTAGACCCATATTTTAATTTGAGTTTTGAGACAGGATCTCCTGTCGCCCACACTGGCCTCAAATTTAGTGTGTAGCTGAAGTTGACTGTGACTCCCAGGCCCACGGCCTCCACTTCTCCAGGGGGAGAATTATAGACAGATGTGGCCACTATCACATCTGGCTCCTAACTTCATTCCTTGGCCATCCTAACACAATTAGCTGGCCTTCCAATAAAATTGTAAGTCATTGTGTTTAACAGCCGCCCTAAAAGAATGCAGCCTTTTAAAGAAATGAGGCACCGCCTCTGCAAATGAGATGGGTTTCAGCTTGCTTGCAGATAGAGGAAATGAACTATTAACTATTCTCTTATCTTAACAGGATAACACTGTCTCTTTTCATTAAAAATCATTTTAAAGCATCAATAGTCATATAAATGATATAACCGCACCTCATTAATCTGAATAGTACACTTAGCCATTTTTAAGCACACTTCGGACATATCCCCTGCCAGTAGGAACTGGAGCAAAACTAAAGTCATGGAAATAAGAAATAATTCTCACTTAAAACTCCCTTTAATAATTCTAGAAATTAGGTGGGTGGGTTGATACATACCTTTAATCCCAGCTCTTGGAGGCAGGAGGATCAAAAGCTCATAGAGACAGGCTTTCAAGATGGCTCAGCATATAAAAACATTTGCCAGCATTAGACTTTAATGACCTGAGTTCAGTCACTAGGACCCATGCCCCACATGATAGAAGGAGAGAGCTGATGGCCTAGGGTTGTCCTCTGACCTTCAAATGCACACTGTTGGGCACACACACACATACACACACACACACACACACACACACACACACACTATATAAACAAGCAAGCAAACAAATAAATACATAGATATTAAATGTAGAAAAGGTACAGGTATTGAGAGAGGTGGTATACACCTTTAATTTCAGCACTTCACAGACAGAGGCCAGATATGTGAATTTGATGCTAGCCTGGTCTACATGGAGATTTCCAGGCCAGCCAAGGCTACATAGTGAGACCTTGTCTGTCTCAAAAAAAAAGAATGTTAAAAAAAAAAAATTATGGAGAGTTTGAAGCCAGCCTGGGCTACGTAAAACCCTGTCATAAAAACATCAAAATGAGAAATAATTCCAGAAATTATAAAAAGAAAAGAAAGGAAAATGACGTGGACTGAGGATAGAGAAGTTACAGAACCGTTGATATAGAAGAGTTGTCTAGCCTATACGGGACCTGTCAGTCTTCTGAAAATCATGCACACTTGTGCACTAACGCACACCCACACCCACCCCACACACACACACCACACAAGTTATTTTATATTTAATGCTTATGATTATTTATCCTTTGGTAGTTTTCTTTTTCTTTGTAAATTTGTTAGGTTTTGGTTTGGTTTGGTTTTGTTTTTGTTGTTTGTTTTTTCTTTTCTTTTTTCTTTTTCTTTCTTTTTTTTTTTTAGACAGGGTCTCACTATGTAGCTTTGGCTGGCCTGGAACTCACTATAGACCAAGGCTGGTCTGAAGCTCATAGAGATGGACCTGTCTCTGCTTCCCAAGTGATGAGATTAAAAGCATGCACCACCACCATCAGCCCTTTGGTAGTTTTCTACATTATGTACATCCGTTTATTTTTTTTCCTTTAAGATTTCATATTTGACTTTAATATTTATGTACTGTTTGTTTTATTTTGTCGATGTGGTTATGGGGATATGGTATATGTGTGTATACATGTGTATGTGTCTCTGTGTGTGGCCATGTGTGTGTGTGTACACAAACACAGAGGTCAGGGGAGTGTGTCTAGGATCCTTGTCTGTCACTCTCTGACTTATTTGAGACAAAGTCTCTCACTAATCCCAAAGCCTGCCATTTCAGTTAGGCTGATGGCCAGACTGCTCCCAGAGTCTGCCTGCCTTTTCCTCCAGTTATGAGTTTACAGGTATACTTAGCCATGTCTAGTTTTATGTGGGTGTTGGGTTCATACTAAAGTCCTTCCTGTTCTTACACATGAAGCTGTCTCCTTGGACCTTGACTTCAATGTTTCCAATGTGAGTAGGCGAGTGCGAGATTGTTTAGCAAGTAAAGGGCTTGTTACGCAAGTCTTATGACTTAAGTTCAATCCAAGGAACCCATGGAAAGGTAGAAGGAGAGAACCAACTTCATGAAGTTGTTCTTTCGGCTTCTTAGGTTCCCTTATGCACATTTATACACATTACACATATCACACACACAGATCCATAAATAAAATTTTATAATGTGGAACTTGATGTACCTCCCAGCTCTCTCTGTATCTTTTACAACCCAAGCACTAAGCATTCTACCCATTCTTGGTAACTAAAAAAGAATCGAAACTCTTTACTTAGGAAGTTCTGGCTATATTTCCCAAGCATATGTGTCCCAGGACGACTGCTTCTTGTTCTAAAAGTAAGGTCTGTCATAAAACTAGCCACATGTCTGACCTCTCTGGGTGGGAGGTCCATTCAAATCACAGGAAAGGACCACCACCACCACCACCACCACAAACAACAACAACAAATATATTAGGATTTCTATTGCTGTGACAAAACACTATGACACAAAAGCAAATTGGGAAGGAAAGGGTTTATTTGTCTTCTGCTTTCACTACTCTTCATCACTGAAGGAAGCCAAGACAGGAACTCAAAGCCAGGAAGGAACCTGAAGGTCGGAGCTGACGCAGAGGCCATAGAGAAGTGCTACTTATTGCCTTACTCCTCATGGCTTGCTCAGCCTGCTTTCTTATACACCCCAGGATTACCTGTCCATGAATGGCTCCACTGGGCTGGTCCCTTCCCCCATCAATCACTAATTAAGATAACGCTCTACAGATCAGTCTATAGTCCAATCTTATTGAGGCATTTTCTCAATTGAGTTTCTCTCCTCCCTGATGACTATAGGTTGTGCCAAGTTGACATAAAACTAGCCAGCACAAAATACAATCAGCACATTCAGATCTAGAACCTATAGCTAAAGATACCTCAGCCCTTTGCTGACGTTATTTGATAAGCTGAGGAGCTCTGGGTCTTCTGGGAAGAATTTGATTAGGTATTTGGATTTAAAATACTTTTAAAATATCTATGTGAAATTTCAGGTCATCTACACAAAACATAATGCTGCTTCTAGAAAGCTCGCCTGAATCTTAGTGTGCCTCAGCCAAGTCAGGTCTCAAAACAACCCCAGCATCTGAAAAGTTTTAGATTTTCTGACACAGGGTAGAGCTATGCTTCTCTGTGGGTATAAGAAGTACTTGGTATGCAGTTAGGAAAGAGACAGGAAGTAGGTTTTCCTCTAAGATCCACACAACAACTAACCACGAGGTACCCAACCCCAATTGGTACATTCTGCAACACAACCCCTACAACCTAAGGCTCAGGAAACATCATTCATTGGAGAGGGCATGGGAATATTGTAAGCATCAGCAGACCACGAAGTCTGCTGTGAGACTGTGTCTCCTAAATGTGGCAGGAAAGCCACACCCATGCAATCTCAACAATATGACTGCCTAAACAAGACCTGAACAATGAAAACTCTTGTCATGCCAACACAAACGGGAGAAGCTTCGAGGGGCCTACCCCTGGATAAAGAGCTACAGTAATTTATAACCGCTCAGAGTGAGAACCAGTCTTCCCCAGAGATGAGCTCCTGTTGTAAATGACTTTCTTCTGATACTAGCAGCCATCATCTTGGGGAGCAACTAAGCCTTCCTTCAAATGGATAATGCCAGCCAGGTTTGCTGACTGTTCACACTCTCTCCTGTAAAGGTGGGGAGGGTCGCTAGACCCTCACCTGAGACTCTCACAGCTCTCTACCATCTGCTGTGTGTTCATCTGTCCTAATTGTATGTGGTCTAAGGAAAGACCAGAGTTTATAGGCCAGAAAAGATTAGAGGATGGAGGGTGGGGGAAGCATTCATCTGTAGAGATTCTATCCTGTGGCCTCTATGGGAAAGCTATCATTCCTGCTGGGTAAAAGCTTCCCAAGTGTGTCCCATTGGAAGGAAGGAACGCTTACATCCCTGTAAGTAACCCCTCACCCATGCTAAGTGAAGAAGCCTAATCAACTTATTAGTTTCCCAGAGTTAACTCTGGGGTAGAATCACACCTTGGTTTGTTGCCTGGGACCTTAGTAGGATGTGGTAAGTATTACTTATATCCCTACTCTACCTATGTCTTACTTAGGGTTTCCATTGCTGGGAAGAGTCACCATGACCAAGGCAACTCTTATAAAGGACAACATTTAATTGAGACTGGCTTACAGGTTCAGAGGTTCAGTCCATTATCAAGGTCGGAAGCATGGCAACATCCAGGCAGGCATGGCACTGGAGGAGCTGGGAGTTCTACAGCTTGATTCAATGACAATGAGAAGACTGACATCCAGGCAGCTAGGAGAAGGGTCTCAAAGCCCACCCACACAGTGATACACTTCCTCCAACAAGACCGTATCTACTCCAACAAGGCCACACCTCCTAATATTGCCACTTCCTGGGCCAAGTGTATTTAAATCACCACAACCAGGGAAGGAAATTTAGCAACAGCTCCCTAACTGGCTATCTAATAATACCAAGTGGTCAGCCTAAAAACATAGAAGCAATACTGAGTGGATTCAGTGGGTTGTATTTACATATTTATTTGGATGTGTGTGTGTGTGTGTGTGTGTGTGTGTGTGTATGCACAAAATAATTCAAGACTAAAAGGCTTTTGAAAGGGTGTGGGGGAACATAGGGAGGGTTTGAGGGAAAAGGAAGAAGTGATGTAAGCATGTTTTAATTTTTTAAAAAATTTAATTAAAAATTTAGATTCTCAAAACTACATTAAGCTCAGTGTACTAAACAAATACCACATGCCTGATTGTTTTGTAAGAAGAAGAAGTCGGTCCTTTCACAGCTTGGAAGCAGGAGGGTAGAACCCTGTGATTTCCACATCTCCTCCCTGAAACTGTTTGCCTCTTCAAACAGTTGCTATGTTCTGTTCTTATAACAAACTCCTTTTCTTCATTTGTTTATTTTCAATTGCTGTACCTACTTTACTTCTGAGGGAACCTCAAGATAAAACATCAAAGTGTAAAAACCACAGGACACACAAAACCTGAAGGAAACAAGGCAGCGGTGCACAGTGGTGACTGTAGTCAAGTATGTTTGGAATCTGCTCTCTACAATGTGAGGATAACAGAAAAAGAACTCTCCACTTGTGGTGGGGCCATGGGAGTTTTCGTTTTATTTTTAAAGAGGATAGCTTGTAAACAAATCCATTGTAACACAGATCTCTGTTGAAAGAACAAATGATTGGCCCTGATAAAATCATACAGAAGTATCCTTTTGCAAGAAAAGTTCTGTTCCAACAGATCATCCTCGAAGCACCTTTGATGTCCTTAAGTGGCAATTAAGCAAGGCAGCTTAGATCCCAGAGTCCTGATGCTAAAAACAAGTACGAAAAGATATTTTGTTTCCACCTGAAACTATTCCAGGTTCCTGTTCTCTCAGAGGGTAACATTTATACAATTCCAAACCTGGCGGGGGAGCGGAGCACACAACATGCTTTACATTGTATATTTACATTGCTTCTCTGGAATAGCTTTCCAGGTTTGGATGGTCTGTGGATAGATCGTGTTCATTAAAATGTGAAGGAAAGAGATGGAAACAATAAAAAGCAAAGGAGGAAAAAAAAAAAAAAAAAAAAAAACCATCCCAGCAGCCACAGCTTGGAAAAAGAAAGACAATAGCAAAAATAAAACGTTCAGTGGCTGTGACCTGGGTGTTTCCCTCTCCAGTCCTTCCTCCTTATTTATCTGTAAGTCTCTATAACTACAGGCACATGCAAACTTCCATTCCTTTATCTTGAGGTCGTTTGATCAACAGTATTTTTGCACATTGCCGGATCGTCCCATTATGTATCACAAATGTCTTTAGCATTTTTCTACATATAACGACTGTCTTAAAACTATAAAATTACTGAAGTTTTGTTTAAAAAAAAAAAAACCTGGATGTTTTGATGAATCCAGACACACACAAAAATATACTGCTGTGATTTTTGAAAAGGATACTCTTCAGTATTAAATTTATTGATTGAACCTTCTCTTTGTACCCATCTCTTTCCAATCTGGTCTAAATATAATCTCTTTGGTTACTAGAGTACTAAGAAAAATGCAATGTGTGAGCAAGCCTTCCTAAATCTTCAACCAGAAATATTTCTTTTCTCAGTCATAATGCTAGAGAGTATTGCCTGGTCTGTCTGCTGGGTGTTAGTCCTGTTATCTGTATGCCAGCTCATTATTTAATGAGGACAGTACCTCTCGATATACCTGGCACACGTGCTTGGGCACACGCTGCAGATATTTTGCTCCATTCCTTTGCTTTTAAACATGGCAAAGTTGGAATCTCAAAGCAGCTTCCCCCCATCACAAAACATCCTCCACTTCCCAGCTGGCGAGTGCTCCAAGAATACATGTGATCTGCATGTTCGTTAGCCTAAGCAAAACATAATTAGGGAGATAAATGTGCTGCCACCTCTCACACATGTACACAAAGTATCACATGTCCCCGAGGAGTCACGTCAACTCTAACGAGGCTTTGCATTTCCTAGGGAGATGCGGTATAACAAATGGTTTTAGAAAGCAGGATGCAGCATAGTTTGTCTTTAATTCCGTAAAACGGAGTCTGTAAAAAGTTACATTACAGACTCAAGGGAAAAGCATGAAAGCGATGTGATGATATCTAATGGCACCTCATGTGTGGCACAATAGTACAAATGACAGCATCAAACGGATCAACATTATCATCTAGGTCATAGTTGGATGCTGACCTCTGTCCCCTCCTCCCACCTGGCATGGACAGTGGTGACAACTCTCCATTTAAAAGCTGAAGGTTTACAGGATACCCGTGACATGATCCCACTGCCTTTATCTCATTTCTAATTATAACCAGAACAACAGCAAACAGAAGGCAGTGAATACAGTCACCACTCAGGAGCAAAGGTTAAATTTGAGTTCCCCTATAGAATAATTCTTCCAGATAAAAACTTTAGGTATAGGAATGATAGGAGCTATAGAAAAGGAAAGCAGAATTCCTCTATATTACCTCACTTACAACTACATTAGTTTATCCTTTCTTCCTTAGAAATCTGTAGGGCAAGGAGTAACCCCTGGAAATTAGGGTTTAGGTGGAGAAGATGGCCAAACCACCTGTGGTGGTTTGAATATTCTTGGTCCAGGGAGAGCACCATTAGGAGGTGTGGCCTTGTTGGAGGAAGTGTGTCACTGTCAGGGTGGGCTTTGAGACCCTCCTCCTTGCTGCCTGGGAGCCAGTCTTCTCCTGGCTGCCTGTGGATCAAGATGTAAAACTCTCAGCTCCTTCTCCAGCACCATGTCTGCCTGGATGCTGCCATGCTTCCCGCTTTGATGATAATAAACTAAACCTCTGAACTTATAACTTAATGTTTTTCTTTATGAGTTTCCTTGGTCATGGGGTCTCTTCACAACAATGGAAACCCTAACTAAAACACCACCCTTCCAGGAATTTGTGAAGGATTTTCCACACCTGCATTAACTTCCTAACATAAGAATGTGATATTAAAAGATATGACTTGCTTATAAAACACTACTGGCAAGTTGGACTATTCTTTGTGGTATTTTAAGTTCTTTTAAAAACACAAGGAAATAAACAAAACCCCAGGCACCAAAGACAATAAGGTACCATCAAAAGTCTTAGAAAAGATGCTGAGAACACGCCCCAATGCATTTCCAAGGCACATAGAGTTCTCTTCTGTGCTTGAGCACAGCGGAAGGGCATATAGAGTTCTCTTCTGTGCTTGAGCACAGCGGAAGGGAACAGATCTCTCCCAACCAAAATCAAAGTTTAGCCCTCTGGAAAAACCTGCTATTGGGTGGGCGGCCCTCTCCTGGGCGCACACATCCTGGTTCACTTCCGGGTTGGGAACGCATTCCACCTTCTCCCTTCCAGGTTTCTTCCACCCTCTGTGAAGCATCAGGTTTTCTAGGTGGCACAACAGCCTGAGGCCTCCCCTCCCGCAGCTTCGACTAAGCTCAGTCTCTTCACAGTCTGAGCCACCTTTGAACGAAGCGCATCTTGAGAAGGATAAAGTGGACCATCCCTGAGTGGGGGGAAACGTATGGCTCCGGAGTCATTGATTTATGATTCAGATTAGTCACGGCGTTTCGCATTCATAATTTTTCTGCCTTGTAAAAGACATTAAAGGATCTCATCTTGCTTTCTTATCAAATTTGAACATATCATTTGACATTTGGCTTGGATCGAAAGTAGTAGCTAACATAGGTTACTTTAGTTACCATTTAATTACTTTACCTTTTTGACCTAATATTCTTTTTCATAACTAATACCTACACTTGGTTTTTATAAGAAGAACAATGATGCATGTTATTGCGGCTCCAAGTTTATACAGTTAAGCTGGGATTTCAACTACATTCTTAGGTCTAAGAGTCTCTCATAGGGACTTGACTAGGAGCTGGGGAGAGCACGGAGGAGACATTTTTGGTGTCAGGCCACAGAGGTCTTGCTTTTGTCAGGTGGAAAGAACCTTCCTTTCCCTCTGCAATTAGTTTGGACTTAGAGACTTTTCTTAATGGCATAATAATTACATATCTGTGAAAATCATCATTCTCCTTGGGCAAAGTCTTTCACATGTCATTTCAGAAGCATTTAGATGAAGTCAGGAGGTAAAGCTTACTGTGTCAGAAAATAATGATAGTCTGCGCCGATTGTCCAGAGTTCTTAATGACACTTTGGGTATCATACAGTGATATGTGCTTTCTGAAGAGACGAAGGAAATACACAGAAACCGGCTATTCATTCTGTAGTCGTGATGTATCTAATCCCACTAATATTGTATCATTGTCTGCCACTGGGAAATATAAGGGCTATTAAATTACATATGAATAAGAGGGAGAGAAAGAATGAGGAAAAGGGAATGGGAATACTTTCTACTCTTTCACCATTCATGAAAATTCTTATGAATATATATATGCATATATTTAATGTATGTATTTGCCTACAATGCAATTTATAGATTTTTTTAATGTATGTATGCAAAAAGGGAAGTTGGGTTTCATAATTTGAAGAGGATGATAAAACATAACAACAAGTAGCCCAGCTTTTACAGCGTGACTCAAACGTGTTTGCCAACGAAAGTTTGAAAATTTTTTTCAATACCCCTCTCCATGATTATAGAGTATTTGAACTATTTTCAAACAACTAAATTTAGAAAAATTCCATATAGGCTTGATTTGTCTCTGTTACACAGACTTGGTTGCCATGACAGCAACAGGATACAATTATTTATTGCCATGACAATCTGCTGTAGGTTTTAAAAATATGTTATCTATTTTTATTAGTGTTGTCAATTGTGCCAAGAAGGGAGACCACCACCACTTCACCAAAACGATGGAGCTGGTACCTCAGGGAACAAGTGGAAATGATTTTGCTGGAAAGGCAGAGCCCAGAGCAAGCCAGATGCTTTAGGACTCCTCGGTGACAGCCACATCCGCTGCTGACGACAGCATTCTGGCCAGCTGGCTGGCTGCGGGTGCCTTTGGGCTGGGGCATGAGCCTTGCTTATGTTTTTCATGTGCTCTACCAGGTCAGGTGGTAGTCCATGCCAGAAAGGACTAGATACGCAGAGAGGATTCTGAATGTTGATAACCTCTCAGGAAGAGGGTAATATATGGCCAGGCTTATGAATTGTCCTCTGTAAGGCAGGGACAGGAAGGGTTCAGATGGCAAGGTGTTATTCAAACCTCCCCCTGCTGAAATGGAACCAGTGCTCCAACACTTCTCCACTTCTCTCTTATTTCTCTGTACCTGCCAGCCTCCGAGACAACTAATAGAATAATAATACTTCAGGTGCTCTGTGTCTTACGAAGGAATGGAGTACGGTATTATTTGTAGTTGAACCCACGTTTGAGTCATCAGCCACCAGGCAGCTAGCTAAGTAACCTTGATTGTTGCTTCTAAAGCACAAGCATTTTTTTTTTTTTAAAGTCACTGTGGGAAAAAAAAGTCACTGTGGGAAAAGCTGCTTCCTGCAGCTGGGATGTGGGTTAACCATCCCATATGTGCTGTGCAGTGCATGACACACATTAGCCCATTGGTCTGTAACTTGCTGCAAAACCCTGAGTGGATGAAGGCTCTTGTCATTCCCCTTTCACAGATGAGGGTGTTGAGCTGCTCGGAGAGGAAGATGGTCCCCAGTGCTGCCTGCCTGATACCACGCATCCTGGGGAACATCTGCAAGGAGGATGCTCTTATCCACTCTTGACCTAGTCTCAGAAAAAGGGCCCCGATAGCAATACAGTGGTTTACTGGAGCTAGGTTTCTGTGGGTCCTCAGAAGAGGTCTTGACTCGGGAGACAAGGCCTGATCCTCACTGATTGTATATCCCATCAGAAAGTCAGAGATGGGGTCAGAGAACATGGCAGTTTAGCTGCAGTCATCACTAAAAGGGTATTTTGTGTGTATGCTTGGTGTTTTATACAAAACTCAAATGGTATTTGTGCAGTGTATCACAGTCTGACCAACAAAAACAGCTTATTCTGATCTCCTGGAAATTGTCCTTGACAGGAACTACTTATTTATACAAATCAGAAAAAAAAAGAAGGAAGGAAGGAAGGAAGAAAGAGGGGAGAGGGAGGGAGAGAGAAGAAAGGAAGGGAAGAAAAAGAAAGAAAAGAAAGAAAGAAAAAGAAAGAAAAGAAGGAAAGAAGAAAAGAAGGAAGGAAGGAAGAGACAGACAGACAGAGGTTGGAGAGATGACTCAGTGGTTATGGGCACTGGATGTTCTTCCAGAGGACCCAGGTTGAAATCCTAGCACCTATATGGTGACTCACAACAGTCTAACTCCAGCCCCAGGACATCCAGTACTTCATGCCTCTGCAGGCACCAAGCATGCACAAGGTACACAGACATACATGCAACTAAAATACCCACACATATAACATAACTATTTTAATTTAAAACAAACAAACGTAATTCTCTGTCCTAGCTAATATGGATACTTGTATCCTCTCGGAAAACAAATAAACAAAAATCAAAAATCTTACAAATGATCGGTGGACATATATTTTAAAATTTAAATTCACTAGGCATCAAATGGACAAGTTAAGGCAGTGCTTGTCTTTAAGTGCTCTGTGGCTCTAACTGACAGCAGAGTCAACAAGTGTTTCTGGAGTTTAAATTACAAGTCCTCTGAAAACCTGTTTCTCTTACTTAACTAACATTGTTCCAGAAATGCACTTCTAGGACATATCCTGAATGCACAAAGGGGTGTGATCTGAGGTGTACAGGAAGAGCTCAGCACATAGGAGCACTTAGGCACTTAGTGCTCTTCAGAGAATTCAAGTTCTGTTCCCAGCACCCCCATGAGGCAGCTCACAATTGCCTGTAACCTGAGCTCAGCCCCAGAAGATCTGATACCCTCTTCCGGCCTCCCAAAGCACGTGGATGCACGTGGAACACGATAGACACATACAGGAATACACTCATCCATTTAAAGGACCTTTAAAAAGATTTTTAGGAATGTCACTGAGCACTGAACTGTTAAAATGACTACCCTGGAGTTGAGGAAATGGCTCAGTGGATAAAACTGCTTGTTGTACAGGAGCCTAGATCCCCAGATAAACTAGATGAAATTAGTAAGCTCCATATTCAGCAAGAGATCCTGCCTTTATAAAGGGAGACACTTGACATCAAATTCAGGCTTCTACATGCGTGTACACACATGTACCTATACATATAAAAGTGTGCACATATGTCAGCATGTGACACATGCCTTTACTCCCAACACTTGGGTTGTGGAGGCAGGAGCATGCAGATCTTTGTGAATTCAAGGCCAACCTTGTCTACATAGTAAGGCCAGCAAAGACTACATAGTGAGACCCTGTCTCAAACACACAAAGCCCATACACACGCATGTGTACACATGATGGCTACCATGAACATCTTGTAAAAATTATGTCAAGAAGATATTTAATGATTTGAGTACTTTAAAAACGAGTTACAAATCGCATTAGTGACAAGTATGAACAAAAAGAAATCAGCATGTACATTTGGAAAACAAACTGAAATGACTTCTACATAAATATCCACAATGAACTATTTCTGGTTCATGGTTTTTATTTGTTTGTTTTCTCTAAAATTTGCCCAATGAACACAATTGTGAATCATCTGATGACTGTGACAGATTTAAAGACCCTGACAGAGGTCACTAATAGACTGGAAAAGCCGTCAATCAGCTCGGGTTCTAATAGCTTCATTGTATGCAGACAGAACTTTGGAATATTTCAAGTGTTGTTAGTTTTCAGGAGAGGAGATGGGAACCAGGTGTGGAGAGGTGTCTGGAGTGACCACAACCCTCAGTGGGTTTTATTTTTCTTCCAGTAATCAGAGTCAGACAGAAGTGTCTTAGGTCAAATTCATGTCACTATATTTTTTCGAAAGAAACATTTTTAAAACACAGCATTGGGGGTAAGAATACTAATACAAGGCTGCCTTCTAGGCACACATTTTATATTTATTATTTCCATCGAGTCAAGACCCAAACTGCTAACTGTTAGCATTCTCAATGAAAGGGTGCCTATTTCACCAAGAAAGTAGTTTATTTCTGTTTGTTTACTTTTTGTTTTTTCAAGACAGGATTTCTCTGTATAGCCCTAGCTGTCCTGGAACTCACTCTGTAGAGCAGGCTGGCCTAGAACTCAGAGAGCTGCTGCCTCTGTCTCCAAAGAGCTGGGATTAAATGTGTGCAGCACCATCGCCTGGCTGAGAAAGTAATTATCATAGCTCACAATGTGGTAACAGACATTGAAAACAGGAGTGGGTGAATTAGGATCAACCAAGCCTACCCTTCATGTAAAATTACCAAAGACATGATATTCCAAAGAAGACAATTGTAGTTTCTAGACAATTGTTTCTAAAACCTTTCCCATTTAAATTTTCAAAGCCTGAGTTACAATATATACAAATTACCATAATCTTGTTTTAGAAAGGAAAACATTTCATTTAAACAAAGGTACAATTCCTTAAATGTCATAATAGAAGTAAGAAATACTTTGTATTGTTTTTTTTCCTAAGATGACATCTTGAATTGGTATAAGTTATATATTTTAAAAAGTTTAAACCTTGGTGAAACACAAAGGATGATACTGATGATGGTGATGGCGGAGGTGATGATGATGGTGTTGATGATGGTGATGATGATGATGGTGTTGATGATGGTGATGATGATGATGGTGTTGATGATGGTGATGATGGTGATGATGATATTGGTGGTGGATGATGGTGGTGATGATGATGTCGTTGACGGTAGATATCTAACATTTGCCGTTAATGTTAGCTTGGGAAATGAACTTCGTGTTAAGCATCTCCCAGTCATCATCTTCTGCTCATCTTAGTGAGTCCTGCCTGATTGTTGTTTGGAATTATACATTCCATTGTGGTGAACTTCTCCTTTGAGAAGGGAGTCACCCTCTGTTGTCAAGGAATCCTCTTGGGACTATAGTCTGTTTCCAGACCCCCTGCTGCTCACATGTCACACCCACCCACAACTCTTCTGGTTTCTGAATGGATTTCTCTGCTAGATCTAATTTTCATGCATAAAGATAGTATTTATAGCTATTTATAGTTAATGAAAGCATAGGTAACTTAGTACATGAGGAGAAAAATACATATGTTTGAAGAGACTAAAATAGAATACCATTTCTTTTTAAGTAAGAAAATAGGAAAATTTTCCAGCAGCAAAGCCCTTCATACACATGAAGTAAAGCTTTATGATGAACTATATTTTGAAGTAGTGAACACACAGAAGCAGTGAATGCCTAGAAAACACGTCCAGACAATGCTTCTTCACTTTCAACCACCTGTTGAAATGGAAATAGAAACCTTCAGAGAATCAGAGGGAAAGAGAAGCAGACTTACTACTGGCTGGAAGAGAAGCCCTGTTCATCTGATCATTATTCAACAAGCATTTGTTGACTGTGTGTTTGTTACTAGGGAGCAACCCCCTGCTCCGAGGCAGAATCTCTCTTCTGAGAGGAGGTAGGTGTCAATCAAACCTTTACTATGATGGTGGGCACTGTGGTGTCAACTATAGTCCCAAGAGGAGTCCTTGACAACAGAAGGTGACTCCCTTCTCAAAAGCAAAGCTCACCACAGTGGAATGCATGACTCTAAACAACAGTCAGAGCTGCCAAGCAGAAATAGATGATGTCTTTGGAAATTGGCAGGAGAGCCCCAATGATCTCGGGGTTCAAATAAGACATTCTGAAGAGATCCAGGTTTTAGAGTGCCTGAACTATACACCGGGTCCTCTTCCATCTATGAAGTTGCAAGCATCCAATCCCACTTGGCAGTGGCTAGCAGTTAGATATTCAGGACTCGGAAGGAAATGGTAGCACATTCTAAAACTTGAAAATGTGATAGACATCATAGCATTGATGATGCTTTTCCATGCAAGGCCTGTGTCTTGTCTTGACACACCTCTCTCGTCCCTTTTGTCTGTGCAACTTTTAACTGCATTTCAGACAGTAACAGTTTGGGAGTAGACTTTCTGACTGCAGAAAGATAACTAACCTAGCCATTAGGCTAGACTTTGTGGATGGCATTTGTTTTTGATTTCCTGGGAACTATGAATTCCTTGGCAATGCTGAATGTGGCTAAGACTGGAGTCAAATCTGGGGAGAGCACAGATCTATTTTATGGGCAACAGATAAAAGCTGATAGGATTTCCAGACTGGCTTCTAACTGCATTCCCTGCTTCTATTCTGCTATTCCTGAACCTTTGGGTTAGATCCCGATGACATGTTTATATGTCATGTGACTTCTGTGTGTAGGAAAAGTATGTGAGTGGTGGCATCCGTGTCCCCAGATGCTACTTCTGCACTGAAACACACAGTAGCATCCTCACTGTGAGCTAAATGACAAAAAACCAAATGTAGTTGACCTTCCCTACCTGTAGGTTCTGCACCCACAGATTGAGACACTGTCAAGAATTCTGGGGGACAATTGCACCCGTACTCTACGGAACAAGTGTTGATCTTGTCATTATTCTTTAAGCAGTACAGTGTAACGACTTTTGACACAGAACTTATGTTGCCTTAGGTATAGAAGGACTCTAGAGATGCATACTTAGGAGGATGTGCCTAGCATATATGCAAATTTATTACCATTTAATATAAGAAGATTAAGTACCCGAAGATTTCGGTATTCACAGGGGTCCCTTTCATCCACATATATACCCACTAAGCTGAAGTAAATTCGACCCATAAAGGTCATACACTAGATCATTCTGATGCCAGCATAAGAATAAAGTAGAGTCAAGGAGTCTTAACCAAACATGGTTTAACTCTGTAAGTTTAATATATATATGGAGGTTATGTGATCAATATTAGGTATTGTGCACCTCAGAACCTCAGAAGGAGTGCCTGTAATGACAGTTCTTGAAGCTTTGTCTGCTTTGAGGTAGGGTCCCTGAGGGATCCTTAGGGCTGAGATACAAAGCCTAGAATTTGGCACTAGGATGAATTTTGTTGACTGTGAACAGGAAGTTCAAGGGAAGCTGAACCTCTTACCCTTCACATAACCACCTTCCCAGAGATCCCTCAGGATCTTCTAACAAGGTCCTGAGTATGTGAAGACCTGTCACTTCTGGTTACTACAAAGGATCGTGTTCCTTCAGGCTTCCTTCTCTTTCTTCCCTTCCCTCCCCCATTGCACTACCTTCTTTAAGACGAGTCAATTTCCAATTTATTTATTACCTCTATTTTTCTCACAATAGACTTGAACCAGGATCCAAACAACGCTTAGACACATGGCAATGGGTGCATGGCATCTGTTGCTCAAGTCCCTTTTTGCAGATAAGGTCTACTTTCTGTGGGATATTTTGGTAGTATTTCCATGTCCTGGTCCTATTGCTGGTTTTATTTGTGTTGTCTCAGCCTGTTTCTGCTTTTTTCTGTAAGCAGGGTGGTTAGATCAAAGTTTTAATCTAATTTGGACTAAGTATTTGGACAGGAATGTTGGAGGGGTGTTGCTGTCTGCTCATGGCTGCAGCCACTGCTGTTCAGTTTCTCTTTGTTTACTTGGTTGGTTGGTTGGTTGGTTGCTCTTAGCTCAGGCTGGCATCTAATTCAGTAAGTAGCCAACAGTGACCTTGGGCTTCTCATCCTTCTGCCTTCACTTCCTGAGGGCTTGGATTACAGGCATTTATTACTACCCCCAAACTAGGCAGGCTGGGGATTGAACCTGAACTCAGGATGTCATGCATGTTAGGCCAGCACTCTACAAACTGGCTACATCTCCAGCCCTGTCTCTTTTTAATTCACTGGAAGGTCACATCCTGACATCCCACTCAAGTGCTCATACTGCACTTGGTAGCGATCCGTTCACAACCTAAATATGTTGTTTCATTACAAGATGCAACGTGGGGAAATGCCCTCATTCTTTCCATCCATTAGCTGAGATGCATCTGTAGGAGGTACCATTACAGTCTATCAATCTCCATCTGTACCTTTGAAATACATTCTCTAGAGGAAGACAATTACAGGTATGATTCTTTGTCTTCGCTTATCATGTTATTTATTTATTCATGTTAATTATATATATTTGTTTATTTATTTACTTGCCATGGGTGTCTAGAAAGATCGAGTAGCAAGCACATGATCTTAAAATATGCCAAACTCACTCAGTGATCTTTTTTTTTGACTGCGTGTGTTTCTATTCACATTGCAGCTGCGTTGGTATTGTCTTGCAGAGTTGCCCAACTTGTCTTCAGGTGGATTGCCACATTTTTTACCTGACACTGATCTATCTTGATAGCTCCATACCCTGTGATTCTCGTCCTCCACTCCTCACATTACTTTCCTGCCCTGGATGTATCTGTGTTCTTTTGGTGGGACATGATATAGGTTCCAAGAGTGGCCCTGTTGTGTTTCTGTCTAGTTTCCCCATAGAACACTCTAAATTTGGGGTTGCTTGCTGCTCCATGCTACTGTTAACCTTGTTACTCATTGTTAAAATGATGATTTTCTAGTTTTGTGCCTGTACATATTTATCACCTGTTGCTTCCCTGTAAGATAGAACGCCATCTTTCCTCTGCATTCTTTCCTGTTGATTCACTTGATGTTTATAATCATCTACGGTCAATATTATTACGATGCGCAAATTGTTCTAAATCTGACCAGCAAGAACTCATTCAGGTTTTCCACTTGTTTTTATAGCACATTTCTGCCTAGCCCAGATGACCTCAGACCTCCTTACCTCAATCTCCTATGTGCTAGATTCGCAGGCATGCACCTCCACAACTGTTCTTATATTTATGAATTTTCTAGCGCTGGGGATTGAAAGTAATGTTTCTCAGATGCTAGACAAACAACTTTACCATTGAGCTACACTCCCAATCATTTTGTCACTTTCTATTGTAAGAGGAGGTCTCACTGGGGTCCTTGGGCTAAACATAAACTCACTCTGGAATCCAGGATTATGGCAACTCCTTCTTATCAACTTGACTACATCTGGAATGAACTACAATCCAGAAATGGAGGGTGCATTTATGAAAGATTATTTTTGCTTGGTTTGAAGTAGATGAATCCACCTGGACCTTTGAGGTAACAGATCATATACTTTTGATCCAGATCTTAAGACACATTTAATCCTAGCCCTTAGAAGACAGAGGCAGGTTGATCTCTGTGAATTCAGGGACAGCTTGGTTCATAAATCAAGTTCCAGGACAGCTAAGGCTATACACAGAAACCCTGTCTGGAAAAACAAACAAAATTCTTTACACACACACACACACACACACACACACACACAGAGAGAGAGAGAGAGAGAGAGAGAAAGAGAGAGAGACACAGAGACACAGAGACAAGAGAGAATATATCTTGGTGCAGATTTACATATTTTCAGTGTCTTAGGTTTATTTGTTCCTGGCATATTGCTAACATGGTATTACCATTTTTTTTTTCATAAAACTTACAATAGTCTTTGGAGACCCGAAGATCCTAGAAACCCAACTGGGAGCAACTGGAGATTAAGAAAAGCAGGAGGCAGGGGTGGGGCAGTGTGCATGGAGGCAGGCAACAGAGAAGGGAAGGGCAGGGAACAGGGGATCTGACAGGGAAACGGGGGGGGGGGGGGAACGAGGGACTTTAGTTAGGGAGGGGGTGGGGAAGATGCACAGAAGAGGGAGAAGGAGGGCAAATAACAGCAAGAATGTCTGAAAAATCATAAGAAATTACTACAACTACCTAAAAAAACCATATATGACTGTGGATACTTATACTATATATAAATACATGTATATAGTTTAAATGAAAATTTCTCCCTCTAAATCTGAGCTCCCTCCAAGAGCCAATGACCATCTAACAAAAGTTCCATCAGGAGTGAGAAACCATTGAATTGTTGGCCGGGGGTGTCCCAGAGATTCTCAAAACACTAGAGGCTATTATTGGCTTAGGTTGTCCCGTGGAGGCAGACAGTAAGTCCCTCTTGCTGAAGATGTCATACACTTACACAGGCCCCAGAGGACTTGAATGGGATCTGACCTGAAACTTTCTCCCTGAGGACCAGCTTTATGGAACAAGAAGGCTTCAGAAGCAACCAGCAGTCCCATCTAGCCACGATGCCTGTGAACCATAACAGTGAGGAGCACTAGACTTCCTAGGGTCCAGTAGTGGCTGCATACATTGGTGGAAACCAACATCTCTCTAATTGAACTTAAGACCTGTTTAACAAGAGGGAAACCATACCTGGCCAACCAACCAAGGCTAGTGAAGTCATGGACCTTGAAGGAGAACCCAGAACTGTCACCTTACGAAACCACCATGACCCCTCACTACATTCTAAATATGTGTCTTCATACACACAGACTCAGTTTTCAGCAAGGAAACGTCCCTTTGAAACAGATGGAGAAAGCCACAACTAACCAAAATGCAGTGATAGAGCCCAGTCCCGACTGATACACCTACAAAAAATAAACCTCTGCACCTAAAGCTCAGGGATTGTTGCAGAAAACTGGGCAGAAAGGTTTGTAAGAGCCAGGAAACGGGAGTTGGCTGTGAAATTGTGTTACCTAGAAATGGCAGAAACGACACCCACAAAATCTCACTAGTATGGCTGCTTTAACATGACCTGAACCAGGACAACACTAATATCCACGCTAACATAGAAGAGGGAAAGCCCATAAAGCCTTAACCCTACACAAAGAACCACAGGCAACTAAGGAGTGCTGAGATCTGGAGAAATCGTCTTCCTCAGGGGTGAGCACACTAAGTGGTTATCCACTACCAAATGACCAGCCCTGAAAACATACGTACAGATAAGAGCTATGGACTGAGCGGGCTGGACTTATGTATTTAAGAATATGTATTCATAAATACATATACACATCCATAACACAACAAGTAAAGAAAACAAGATCATGAACTTGAATGGAGGGTCAGGGTGCATGGGAACGCTTAGAGCAATGGTTCTCAACCTGTGGGCCGTGACTTCTTTGGGGTTAAATGACTTTTTCATAGGGGTCTCCTAAGACCATCTGCATATCAGATATTTATTTACATTAGAATTTGTGACAGTAGCAAAATTACAAGTAGGAAGTAACAATGGAAATAATTTTATGGTTGGGGGTGTGTCACCACAACACAAGGAACTATTAAGGGATTGCAGCATCAGGAAGGTTAAGAACCACTCACTGGTTTAGAGGGAGAAGAGAGAAGAGGGAACTGATATTTGATGGTGTAATCTTGAAAATTAAGAACTGAAAAACAAGGAAATGATAAACCAGACAGACACAGGTGGCATAAGGCTGGGGCCCAGTGGAAGGGGCGCCTGGATTAATGTGACTGCAGAGCAAACGGTCAACCTGAAGGAAGAAAGGACACACGTGGGTACAGAAGGTGGGACACAGACTGGGCACTGTGGTAACAGCATACTTGATATGTTCATGAAGCACAGGAAAAACAGTGAGAGGCAGGGGCCTCTCAGCAGGGGTCTCAGCAGGGGCCTTGGTCACGCTGCTCTCCTGGGCAGTGTTATACAAGCATCCCAGGTTCAGAGGAATCCAGGCTGTTCCCCTGCCCTTGAGACTCCTTGGACCTGGCCATGCTCAGGTCAAGAATGCAGTCAGACTGGGGCTCCGTTCATATCCTACAATTATCCTCAAGAACACGTTTTTTGTCATTCCATATTTATTTTAAATAGTAACTGTCAAGTTGATGTCATCTCCATTGGATTTTTTTTTTTTTTTGTAAAATAGACCATAATATTTTAACAATAAATCACTCTTTCTACAGCTTCTGAGGAACTCGGTATCCTCAGAGAAAATTCTCTTTGATAGCATATTCTGTTTTATTTCAGTATTTATCATGTGAAAGATGTTTTGGATAAAATATTTTCAGTTTGGATTCATTCAGAAAAATCTTACCTTGACAAATATTTGTACAAAACAAAATTTATTAGACAAATTATCCCTTTTAGTGATTTTTAAAATGCTTTGCCAAATTCAAGTACTACTGTGGATTTGAAGTTTTCTGTTACCAAACACAACACCACACATTTAATAAAACATGGGGGCCCTCCAATATCTCTTCCATGTGTCAAGATATTCCAAAGCACACTTACAGAGCTGGCAAGTCCTTTAGCTTAATATATTGTTTTTCTCTTGCTTTTTCTTTTAACAAATAAAACAGTATTTACTTTGCATACATAAGAAAATATAAACAAAATTAAAGAGATATTTTAAAATGGGGTGTTGAGAGGGCTCTGTGGGTAAAGGACAAGCCTGACCACCTGACTTTCAAATCTGGAACTCATGTGACAGAAATAGAGAACCAACTCTCACAAGTTGCCCTCTGACCTGTACGCATGCTAAACGTAAAAAGGAAAAAAAAAAAAAACAGCAATTCTAAGTGCTCGGTTCTCTGCATTCACAGTACTGTGCACCCACCACTCCGTCAAGTCCCCAAACATTTGCATGGCCTCAGAAAGAAATCTTGTGCTCATTGGCAGTCCTTCCCTGTCTTCAGACCCAAGCCCAGCCACCTCCGATCTGCTGGCTCTGAGGCTTTTTTTTTTTTTTTAACGAATAGGATCATACCATGTGAAGCTTGTCACTAGATTTCCATTTAGCATGTCTTCAAGGTTCATCCGCATCACTGTAAGTAGCGATACTCCATTCTCTTCTGATGATGGAGCACCAGTCTGACAGATACCACAGGCTGTTCACCTGCCCGTGGCTGACTGATCCTGGCTGTTTACACCGTTCAGCTACTCTGAAGTGTGCCGCTCCGTACATTCCTGTACAGGCTTTTTTTTTTTTTTTTTTTTTTTCAGCTCTTTGCAGCCATTTCTGAGTCAGTTGATAATCCTATGACTAAACTCCATTGTCTACTCCCACCTGCCGTGTGAAGATTCTAGCTTCTCCACACCACACCAGTGGGTGCTGCTTCTCCATTCTACTTATTGTTACCATTGTCCTAATGACTGTGAAGTTTCAGTTCACTGTTCTTGTCATTGGGACTGTAGCAGAGAAAACTGTATTATTAATGACTGTAATTAACCCAAAAACTTCAAAGCTGATGTGGGGGGGGAGCAATTCCAAGACTTGAATATTTGAATATTTACACTTGACTTACATGAATTGTTTGTTTGGAACAAATGTGATCAATATTTAGCGAACTTGTTTTCTAATTCCATTAGATAATATTTTAGCTGATTGATAAAATATTTCTTTAAAGAGTATGCATTTTTCTACGATCTTACTTGAGAGGCTGGGAGGTGGCTCAGATGTTAAGAGTACTGGCCTCTCCCAAGGGACCTGGGTTTGGTTCCCTGTACCCACATGGCTGCCCAGAACCATCTGTAATCCTGACTACAGAGGATCCAATGCCCTCTTCTGGCCCCTGACGGCACCAGACACACATGTGGTGCATGGACATAAACAGGCAAACACCCATATACATAAAATAATAGGATAGTAATAGATTTTAAATGAAAAGTGTTAAGAATTGAGGGCGTGTACCATGCAGTAAGGAGACCAGAGGGAAGCTCGCAGAGACTCTCGTAGGTGCTCCTTAGGAGGGTCACAGCTTCTGTTTTCTGTACACATTTTGCACTTACCTAACCTATGATTGCCACATTATGGGAAGTGTTGAATGAAGCCTGGCAGCTTGGTGACCCAGCGCAGGCCACGGTGTAGCTGGCTGGAACATGAGTATTCCCACCACAGAGACTGAAAGGAGCCAGCTGTCCCCAAATGCTTGTGTGTGAGCCTTCTATTTTATTAGACACCACCCTGCTTGCCATCCCTGGAATGGATGTGTGAGTTATGTTGAGTTTGAAAAGGTCTGGGATAGAAAAAACCAAAAGAGGTCCATTCATCTTTCAGTTTTCCATTAAGTTTAAATGAGAGCTTGTGTGTCTTGCACATGCCTAGTAGAGACCTCAGGAATGCTGAAACAACCGAATGGATCTCTTCTAAGCCCTCGCCAGCTTGCTTCCATACAACCCTAGTTGCTTCCTTAAAAGTGGGGGATCCAGTGAAACTGCCAACAACAGGACCTTAGGATGGCAGCACTGCCAGTCTCTCCCAGGCAAACCCTAATGTGCTTTTAAGAGCCGGGAGGGTAGAAATCTGAACTCCGTATGACAGGTTAAAGTATGTAGACTAGTGTCTTGGTTTGGATGCTTTTAATATGAGACTTAGAGTAACCAGGACTTATATATTGTTTGAGGGTAGGGGTCAAGCTTCTGGGTATACAAAGGCTTCCAGACAGAAAGCAAACAGAGCCCTAATACTTTCTACCAGTGATGGAACTCCAGTGGGCAAGAAAGGGATGCAAGGAGAATCAAGGCTCCTTAGCAGGCATTTCTGAGTCTGATAGCACTTATGCACAGAGTAGACCATGGATCAGAGGGATCATTTCTGTAGTACATATGGCACCTCTCTTAAGTTCTCTTTCTCTCTGTTTGTTGTTTCTGTATATCTGTTTGTCTCTCTGTCTCTCCCTCTGTGTGTGGTATGTCTCTGTGTCTCTGTGTGTGTATGTTTGTGTGTGCATTTGTGTGTCTATGTGTTTGTGTGTTATGTCTGTGTGTGTCTGTGTATGTATGTGTGTATGTATATTTTGTGTGTGTGTTTCATGTGTTTGTGTGCCTCTCTCTCTCTCTCTCTCTCTCTCTCTCTCTGTGTGTGTGTGTGTGTGTGTGTGTGTGTGTGTGTGTGTTGTAGGCCAAATCAATGTAGATCAATGTTGGGTGTCTTCTCCAATCACCCTTCATCTTATTTTGGAGACAGGGTCTCTCTCTGAGCCTGGAGTTACTGATTTGGTTGGACTGGCTAGACAGACAGCCCCAGGAATCCTCTCTTCTCTTCCCTCCAGTTCTGAGATTGCAGATGTGTGCCACGCAGAGTCTAGGGACCCAAACTCAAGCTCTCATGCATGTGCAGGAAGCACTTTCCCTGATGAGCCAGTTCCCAGCCCCTGCCACTGCTTTTCCTTGTTGCTGGGAGGAATATCAGTTGATATTTATTTTACTTTCACATTTTAAGTTTCTTTGCCAAGATTGAGTTCAGATTTAAAGATGGTGTCATAGTCTAAAACTGACACGGAACTGTAATGATGTGGAACTTATTCATTGAGACTGGGTTTTTAAACATCATACAAGAAAGAAGTTAGACACTAAGTCTTTAATGCAGGGTACTTAAAGCCTCAAGAAACTATACAATTACACTAGCAATGCAAATAAAAATACTAACTACTGATGACACAGTAGTTCCCTTACCTGTAGGTTTTCCTTCCTGCTTAAGTCAGACCATGGGCTGAAAATGTTAAGTGGAAAATTTCAGAGTTACAAACATTCATATTTCAAAGTGCATAGCCTTGTTACACGTGATGACATCTCATGTCTTCCCACTTTTTCCCAGGCGTGATCCTCTCTTTGCCCAGTGTTTCCATGTTGTACATATTCCTCATCCATTAATCATAGAGACCATCTTGGTTATGGACCAGCTTCTCATATCCCAGGGCTTGGGTTTAAGTATCCTTTATTTTTTGTTCAGAGATAGTCCTATAGGAACAGTGATGCTGGCCATTTTGACATGCCAAAGAGAAGCTGTAAAATTCTTTTTAGTAGAGGTGAAAATTCTTGTCTGGATGAAAAGAATCCTGTGCTGGTGTCTCTAAGATCTGTTCTACAGTTAAAAAATAATAATCTTCTATCTAGGGCATAGTAAGGAGAGATGAAACCCATGATAATTCTGCCGTTATATCTCAAATGGCAAAAGTTACAGCCACAGTACATGTTATGTGCTCAGCTAAGTTGAAAGTCATTTGATTATGGAGCTGACACTCTGCAGCTTCAGGCAGCCACCTAGGGACTTGGAAAGTGCCCTGCCCAAGCGCAAGGGGGGCTAGATTGTTAAGAATTTTCCATGCATCTTTGTTCTGGGTTAACTCATTTAATTCTCACAATAAACCTATAAGGCAGATGCCATTAATCGCTTATAGATGGGCTAGCTGAGGCTCAAAGGAGATATTAAAGTAGAAACTTTCAAATGTGCAGATAATCAGCATCTGCCAAATTCCTCCTGGCCGTTAAGCATCGCTGCTGGGATTCAGACTGGTATATTTGATAATAAAACCTGGGTTAATTATACTGCCCAATCTGCCCTCCCAGACAGACCAGGGAGGCCAAATACCCACGCAGGAAACAGGGGCCAACACAAGGCAGACAGGATAAAATGCTACACTTCGTGCTGAGGGGCAAGAACATCTGGTGCCGATGGGAACCGCTGGGACGAGGCGTGGGTGCTTGCAGATGTATGTGGTGGCTCACCACCCCTTGGGTGAAATAGCCTGGTAAAATCCTGGGCTTGTCTTTTGTCTCAGAGGTGGCTGTTTGTCTGCAACCACGGCTCATTGCTCCAGGCGCTGAGCAGTCTCTCGACTTGGAGATGAGGAAAAAAAAAAAAACAAACATATAAATGAGACCTTTATCCATTCCCAGGACCACCTGCCTATCAAGTGGGCAGACCTAGGAATCTGTCCTCAGAGGCAGCAAAAGTGAGAATGCCTTCCTCTCCACTTGGCATCTCTCTTGATCAGCTCAAAGAAGCGGCACAGTGCAGGCTGTGATTTCCCATTCATCCAGTTAAAACAGCTCAGAAAAGCCTGTTGGCTGACAATTCTTCCTAGTCTGCATCCTTGAAGTCTGTGATGGTTTGTATTTGCTTGGCCTGGGGAGTGGCACTATTAGAAGGTGTGGCCTTGCTGGAGTAGGTGTGTCATTGTGGGCTTGGCTTTAAGACCCTCACCCTAGCTGCCTGGAAGTCAGTCTTCTGCTAGCAGTCTTCAGATGAAGATGTAGAACTCTCAGCTACTCCTGCACCATGTCTGCCTGGATGCTGCCATGTTCCTGCCTGATTGATAATGGACTGAACCTTAGAAACTGTAAGCCAGCCCCAATTAAATATTGTCCTTATAAGAGTTGCCTTGGTCATGGTGTCTGTACATAGCAGTCAAACCCTAACTAAGACAATGTCCTTCACAGAATGCTAGACGATGTCAGTATTTCTCTGTCTTCATCTTTAAAATTGCCAAAAAGTCAATCCGGTTTTTTTTTTTTTTTTAATCTTTAAAGTTTAAAAAAAATTTTTCGACCACAGTAGTGTTTTGTTTTGTTTGGTTTTTGAGACAGGGTTTCTCTGTGTAGCTCTGGCTGTCCTGGACTACCAGCTTTGTAGACCAGACTAACATTGAACTCACAAAGATCTGCCTGTCTCTGTCTCTCGAGGGTTAGCATTAAAAGAGTACGCCATCACACTTGGCCATGTTGGTGCTTTAAGGAAGAGAATAAAAACATGATGTCAAGGGCAGAGGCTGAGGTTAACCCTGTAACTATGAGGTTAGAGGGTGCCTAACTCCCTCTATCTCTTATGTGTGATCTTAGCATAATACTACGTTTAAATCTGTACAAACTGTGAATTATCACATATTCAATAAAAATTAGTTGAAGGTAAAGTGTAATAATGTTATTACAGCTACATTAAAATAAATATTATTTCTTTAAACAATTACATCTTTCCGAATGGACACCCTTAGAAGGACAGTAAAGTTTCGAGGAAATGCTTGGGAAGGTAGAGGGACTATATGTTACACAAGGAAAAACCTCTTTGAACAAAGCATCGGGATATTCTATTCAATTTAAATAGGTCAAATATTGGAACCAGTAGTCATAGCAATCACCTCTTGACCATGGAAAGAGAGAGGTCCTTGGAATGAGGGTGTATGTATGTGTGTGAGTGTGCATGTGTGTGTACATGAGTGAATGCGAATGTATGTGTGTAAATGTGTGTGTGCATGTGTGAGTGTCTGTGAGTGTGCATGTGTGTGTGTATGTTTGTGTGCATATATGTGAGTCTGTGAGTGTGTGTGTGTTTGAATGTGTGTTGTGTGAGTGAGTATGCATTTGAATGTGTATATATGTCTCTGTGTGTGCGCATAAATGTGTTTGTTTGAGTGTGTATTTGAGTGTGAGTGTACATGTGAGTATGTCTCACTGTCTCTGTCTCTGTCTCTCTGTGTGTGTGTGTCCATCCTAGGATGGGAACTCCATCCAGAGAAGCATGTCTGACGCTGCATCAGGCTGGATGCTCCTTATCTCACGTTCTACTTGGCAGCAGGGGCTGCTGCTTCCACAGGCAACTGGGGTGAGTCACTCATCCCCTTAAGAAAGAATTGTTTTGATCACCTTGCTAACACATGCGTCCTGAGTGCCTACTATGTACCAAGTGGTCTACAACCCTGCTATATCCAATCCTTCCCCAGAACTGGGAGGACATGTTAGTGTCCTCTTATCTCAGATAGGGGCCGCTGACTCTCAGTGCCTTGCAACTAGCAAGAGTAGACTGGGACTTCATAGATGGTTCCTGGGAGGCTGGGGCTCAGCTGTCTGTTTCTGGGTCCCAGGTCTGCTTAGTAGCCACAGTAATGGGCTACATGCACAGCCTCGCCCTCTGTGTTAGCTGTCACCATTATGCCACTTAACAGACAAGCTGGTGAGAGGTCAGAACTCCATGCTGACTAGCAGGACGGTGGCTCTTGAGATTGTGCCTTACACCACTGCACCACCCTGCCTTTCTGCAACTAGCTTCCATCCTTTTGCACCATTCTGGGGCAGACCTGGGGCTTTGGGGCACGCATTTCACGCTGCAGGTTTCCATTCTCATGATGGGAACCTCATCAACAGGATCAGGACGGCTCCATCATGCTGGAGAAAGAGATGATGCGGCCGAGGTGGAGTTGAGAACACCCGGACTCTCAGTGTCACGGGATGGAAGAGGATGTGTAGGGAGCAAGGCATGCACACGACAAATGCAAGTTCAGCCATGATGACTGCAGGAAAGACTCTGAGAAAATAGCGCCTCGAGCATCTACTTGGGTATAAACTTTTTGTCTTTCCACTAAAAAACCGAATCTGACAAAATGCGTTGGAATCCTTGTTGTAAGTAACAGAAACTCAACTAAAAAGAACTTAAATATAAAAGGGAAATTTATCAGTTCACCCCATTGAAAAGGCCCAGAAGTGTTACCCACTCTGAGTTTGGCACAGGGTCTGTCTGCCTTCCATAGGCTATATCCTAAGACCAGGTAAGGTCCAGTTTAGTAGTTCTAACAGAAAGCATGTCTTTTTTCAAATTAATGTGTGCCCATCTCCCTAGAAAGACTCGCTTTGACTTTGCTTGAACCATGCATACATCATGAACCAATTACCATGTGCTGAGAAGGTGGTCTTGTGACTGGACATGCCTGGGTCATGTCTAGTCACTCCTAAGACCGTGTTCACCCTGTGCCCATATAGAATATTGCAGAAGACAGGGTCCTATAATTGGACCCTGTGTCTGACCAACCATTGTGTCTACACACTAAGAGGTTCATGGCAGACAGATTAGTAGGACCTCAGGGTGTGGTCCCCTAAGAAAGGCAAGCTAGGCAGACTCAACTGTGCCCACAACACTTGGGGCTTCCAAGCTCAGTAATGTGTTAGGGTAGGTATAGCAGACAAGACTACTTAGGCTAGAACAAGGCCAACAGACAGGCTTCCTGGGGTGATGGGTATGCAAATGCTTTCTAGATACTGAGAGAAACACCTTTTGGGAGTTACAGGAAATGTTTAAAAGAATCCTAATAAGGAAAGAGTGAAGTTTGTCTGGCTGGCTTTGTCTGGTAAAGGAACAAATAGGTTGTTGCAAAGCCTAGAAGGCTTTCACAGACTTCCGGTGTGTGCTGTGCTTGCCCCTAAGGCCACTTCCACTCTGCAGGCTCCTCCTCCAAGCCTCAGCCCTAGCCAGGGCCACCTGTGCCTCTGGGGCCACATTAAGGGCTTTCACTTCAGAACTTCCCGCTGCTTCCTGCAGACTTTAAACTCAGGTCTTTTCAAGCTTATTTCCCAAAAGACATGAATTTAAAGACTGAAGACTCCTTCCTCACAAGGCAAATAGAAAACCTTACTTTTTAGGTAGGAAGCCCTCCCCACATTCCCAGTCAATGTTTGTCCCCCTGTTATTTCTGAATATTCCTGCTTCCAACATCGGCTCACCTGTCTTTAATGACTGCTCTGTTCCAGTAGGCAGCTCCCCAGCCCCCATAAATCTTCAGAGTGGCCACCTTGCCAGCTGTGAAGATGCTCACAATAGCAGACTCCTGCATGCCCTGCCAGGCCTGGTCATTTACAACATAGCCACAGGACAGGGTGGCTGCCTCCTGCCCAGGGCTTAGGGACGATTGAGTTCTGAGACCTACATGGGATGGAGCCCCCAGGCAGGGCTGTAATGAGGTATTTATGGAGCCAGGCTGTAGGCAAAGGCAGGCAAAGGCGTGGCCTAAGACATTTCTGAGGTATTCATGTATGTTTCCTTCTGTGTATTTTGGGCTTTTTGTAATTCTTTACCCTGTGAAACCTGAAGCATGAAGCTCAAATTAGGCATATTTCAGGAGGCGAAGGATGCTGTCCCAAAAACCTTTAGCCTATGGCAGGTTCTTTTGAAGTCCCCAATAGACCTGGGTCTGGTTTGAGGGTCAGAGAAGCCTCCTGTCATGCTACAGAACAGCTGACTGCTACAGCCAAGGTCCCAGTAACACAGGTGCTTGTTAGGACATCACAGCTTGACTAATGGTACCATCGAGCCACTGCTCTTCAAGATGACAAAGCAGCCCTCCCTGCTGCTCCAGGGCCCAAAAGCAGCTGCTTCAGCATTTTGTAAGGAACATGGAGGAACTGTGATTCCAATTTAAGAGAAATAGTTCTGGTTCAGCCTACTAGAAGGTCAGGGTTACCTGTACATATAATTGAGGATATGACAGGTAGACTCACGGTCACTCCCAAGATGTCCTCATCCTAATCCCCAGCTCCTGGAAAGTGCGACTTTATATGGTACATTCATAGCTCCTTAGTGTGATAAAATTGCCAATAGCTGAAGGAAGACAGGATTATTTTGGCTCAGTTAGGGAGTCTCAGCTGGTCGCAGCTGTGGGGCACACTGTCCAAATTCATGATAGCAAAGAGCATGTTCTCTCTGAGAAACAGAGAGGCTAAGCTGGAAGCAGGAATGGGCATAACATCCACAGGGCACTAGTGACTGCTTCCAACAGCCAGGTCCCACCTCCCACAAGTTTCTAAAGCCTCCCCAGCCCCACCCCCATGTAGTACCACCACATGGGAAAGGACTGTAAGTCTGTGGAGGACATTCCAGAGTCCCCCTGTCACACATGGCAAGGAGGGTCAAAAGTAGGTAGAAGTAACATGGCCTGTCAGCTGTCTTTTAGAGACAGTCCAGGAGAAAGTCTGCGGGGTCGTTGCAAATGCAAGGGCTCTTGTGGACAAGGTGGTGTGATGGGGAGAAACACGGGATCTGGAAGATGCTCTGTGCTGGGTCAGGAGGAGGGGATGCAGGCAGCCTGTGCAGCAGGAGATGATAAAGGTTGGGAAACTTTCCTGAGCCTCCTCAAGGAACACAGCTCCACCACACTGAGCTTATAAAGCCCTGACCTGTATGAAAATGTATGCTTTAAGTTCCTAAGTTAGTGGCAGCCTGTTGCAGCTGGGGACGCACCCTTGGCTCCTCCCTCTTCATACTTTCTCCTATCTCTGGCTGCACTTCCTCGGGCTTCCTCTTCACTGTACTAATATTCACTTCCATAGAGTTTCATTCCATAAGCAGTCTGTGTGCTGGATAGATATGTAACGCCATAGGGTGTCGGGGGATACTTGGGGGAGGGTGGACACAAGAAGATGCCCTTGCCACTATCTCCAGGATTAGAGGTATGGAAAGAGACCACTCACTTTGTTTATCTTGTTTCTTGTTCATTTTTGCCTTGCCCCAATGCCAGCCCCAGAATTCAGAATCTTTTGTTTTGTTCATTGCTGAACCCGTTGTGCCCAGTCCTGAGGCCGACGCATAGTAAGCACTCAACAAATAGGAATGTGACAAAGGAATCCTTTTCTGTCACATCCTCTGCAGATATACTAGTACTAGTGGACCTCGCTTGGGGAAGGTTGAATCCGAGGAATGTCTGATGCTTTTGCTTTCATGTGATAAAAAGGATAGTTTTTGAAGCCTTGGATTGTTAGTATGTTCACTTTAGCATTTCCTGTCTTTGCATGTGATGGATGAGGGGAGGTTGAAATGGCAGAGAAATCCTCCTGAGAGATGAAAATATAATAGGACCTACAGTTGCCCTCCTAAAGCCACTTTGAATCCTTGATGCTTTGAGACAATTGGGAGGCAGAGAGAAAAGTGGCCGATAATTATCATTTCCAAAGCAGCAGTTTAGGCTTCATGGTATTGACACTGTTGGCAAGTAATTAAGAAATCTTGACATCACTCCAGTCAGATAAAATTGAAATGGAATTTAAGAGACTTTAGATATCTGTAATGAGCTTAAAGATTAAGTACGAAGAAGCAGGTCCCTGGTGGGAGAGCTCGCCTTAAAAACACTAGGAACTGCCAAACAGATTTGTGCTCAAACATTCAATAGAACCACATTGATGCTGAAGTTAGTCATCCACCCCTGTTTACATGGGAAACTCTTCACAACACCCCCCCCCCATGCTTATTGTATCGAGGGAGACTAGATCCCTTAAGATTTCATATCGGTAAGTAAAAACTCTTACTGATATGGAGAGATGGCTTAGCAATTAAGGGCATGTACTATTCTTGACAAGGATCAGAGGTCAGTTCCCAGCCCCCCCCCCCCATATTAGTTGGCTTACAACCACCTGTCACTCTAGTTTTAGGGTCTCTGAAACCCTCTTCTCCTTCCAAAAGTCATTGGTATTCACTTGCACCTACCCACACATGGCATTAAAAGTTAAAAAAAATAATCTTTGTTTTTTTGTTTTTGTTTTGTTTTGAGATAGGGTCTGACTACTTCACCTTTGTTAGACTAGAGCTCTCTTTGTAGACTAGACTAGTCTCCAACTCATGGAGATCCACCTGCCTCTGCTTCTTGAGTTCTGAAATTAAAGGCATGCACCCCCATGCCTGGCCAAAAATAAAGCAAAATTTAAAACCAGAACCATCAAACAAATTGTACTCATGGAGTAGTAATTGTGCCACTTATTAATATATTTCCTATGGGAAAGCTAAGGGCTGTTTCCAAAGCTGAGGTGTTACACACTGCTTGGTCAGGTCTGATTTCTTTGGGTATTTGTGGCATAAGTGAAATCTGAGCTCTAAATATCTGTTGGCTTCTGTTTTAAACTAATAAAACAAAATAAATTTTCTGTCATGTTACTAAAACCCAGTATGCTAATGGATCCCCTAGCTAATGAGGGTCTCTTCCCCCCAGATAGGGAGTCAGGGAGGTGACACCACCCTTGAGTGTGTGTGACAGATGTAAAAACTGAGAAAGCCCCCCCCCAGACTATTCTTGATCCCTCTCCTCAGAGACACAAGGCCCCCTTCTGTCTCCTCGAGAAGATCACAGTCCTTATCATATTGGCCGATTCATTAAATTAGGAAGTAGAAATAATAGAAAACAAAGCCTGGATCTCCAGAGTAGGAAAGGAAGGAGAGATCACTGGGAATGGACAGAGGGAGTTTTCCCAAACTGGATAGCGATGGTGGCTGCTCAACAGCCATGATCCAGAGACCCACCCAGCACTAACTGCATACTGCACAGGAATTTTATGGTATGTAAATTATACCTCCCCAAGCTTGGAAGAAGTGGATCAACCCAATCTGAGTGTGTAGCTCAACACCCAAACCAAGCTCCCATCCCCACCCACCCCAATCCTGAACTGCCTGTCACCTGCATGACTGGCGTCATTCCACCCAGGTGTTCCTCCTTTGGTATCTGCCATCTTTTGTCTCCTCCATCTCCCGACACTGGCCTGTCCCCCCTCTCTAACATCTTGGGACTCTGGGTGCTTCTCCTGTCCCTGATGCTGCTGTCTATCAGCTTAAGCTGCCGCTGCCTCCAGAGGCTGTGATTGTCTGGCCTGCCCTCACTTCCTTCAGCTCTAGACTACTGGTCCCCATCTTCCTCTGAATAAGACTCTCCAGCAAGGCAGCAACCCTCCTTGAGTAGGTTCATTTCCTCGGTGCCTTAGCAAACCAAACACTAAGCCAAACTGACCTACATAACTTTATACCCTGAAACAAGGTAAGATTTTCTTCCCTCCTTTGTGCAGGCCACATGTCTCTGTCCACAAGCACCATGGTCAACATAAATAGTTTTTTTTTGTTTGTTTGGTTTGGTTTTTGGTTGGTTGGTTGGTTTTGTTGTTGTTGTGTTTGCAGCTATTCTCTGTTTATACTGCAGCATAGTTAAAGACTTCCTTTCCTAGCTGCCCTTCCGTAATGAGTTTTGTTAATGAGAAAAGCATGGAAGGGAGGGGCTGAAGAGATAGCTCAACCGCTAAGAGAAGGAACCAGGTTCAATACCCACATGGCAGCTCACAATGGTCTGTAACTCTAGTTCTAAGGGATCTGGCAACCTCACAAAAACATACATGCAGGCAAAATGCGCCCCCAAAAAAAAAGTCTAAAAGAAGAAAGGAAAAGCAAAGCATATCAAATCAGAAACTCTTTGAAGACAGCCTTCGACCTTTATGCTTCCTGGAATGAAGACATTGTGACTGAAGCCCTTGTAGCCATTTTGGATCCAAAAGGTAGCCTGGGATACAGAAGCCATGCATGGTGGTGCAAGGATTAATGGTGGGCTTTAGATAGCAACCACCAATTCTAGACTTCATGTAATGGAAAAATTAGCTTCCATTTTACTTTTTGGAGATGTGTACGAATTTATGTAAGGAGTAATTCTAAGGATCACTTGGCCTCTAGCTCTTGTTTTTCATGTTACACTTGGTGGAGAAGCCACCACTTCTGGGAAGCCATCCTGACCTTCCAAAGGCAGATCAGATGCCCCTCTTCTGGTTTCCATAGCCCTTGATACTTCTTCCCATAATGCACTGTCAAGGGTCAAATGTTACCACTATCATCAGATTCCCCATAGGAAAAGCTATCCTCTCATTTGTCTTTGTATACACAGTGTTGGCATTTTGTCTAGGCTCCGCCCCACAGTTACCTGTTGCCAGGTGTGCCTGACTCACTATAAAAGGGCTACTTGCCCCTCCTCTATCCTCTTGCTCCTGCTCCCCCCTCTTTCCCAATCCCCCTCTCTTTCTCTCCCTTTCTCTGTCTCTACTACTCTCTCAACTCCTCTCCCCATGCCCTGAATAAATTCTATTCTATACATACCATTGTGTGGCTGATCCCTCAGGAGGAAGGGATGCCTCAGCATGGGCCCGCAGGGGCACCCCCTTTGCCACCCACATCTGACTACATATCCACCAAACATACTTCTTCTCTCATTATATTTTTATAAAACACAACACCCATTCCAGGTATCAGTGGGTTTTCTGGACAAGAACATGAGTTTACTATCCAAAAGTTTAATCCAAAAGAATCCAACAGTCATGCTGTCCTTTGAGAAGCAGCCCCAATGAGTAAGTTTCAGTTTTATATCAACCCCACTCCTTCTTGTACCTGTAAATGGCAGGTTTGTATCTATTAGTACACCAATAACCTGCACAGAAACAATACAAACGCCACTTGCAAGATCAAGTAACATCAGTTGGTAAAAGGTTGGACTGGTCAAAATCTCTCTATCAAAGCAGCTAAGAACACGATACCATGTTACTGTCGAAGAAAGAAAAGATCAAGAAGATCAAAAGGAAAGCAAGACAGCAACTTGAGGGAACAGAGGGAAAAACTGATGTCCAGAATGGGACGTACATTGGTTTGAAATGAAGTCCCGTCTAGTAACAGATGGTACCCACCTGCAGACTCATTAGGCACACCTGGCTCAGTGCATCCAGCTGGCTTAAAACCACAGATTGTGGTTTCACGACACAACAAGCCAAGAGACCAAGAGTGGAAATTCAAGATTTGAAAGGCCACATGAACGTAAGAGCCAGGGAGGGGTTGAAAATGAGACCAATTATGAAATGAGCCCGGAGGTCTGAATCAGAGCCGTGGGGTGGGGGTGAGGGCAGGTATATGGGAAGGACAGCACTTCTCGAAGTGAAAGGCAACAACTCTGGACTTGTCTGATGCATCACTGCGGTGATTTCAATACCACCGACGTCACAGTGGTGTTTACCGTGAAGGTGATCTCACCTGGAAGCGTCTGGTGAGACCCACTTGCAGTTGCAGTGCTTCCTTCCCCGAGCGATGTCAGCATCAGCGTCAAGAACTCTGGTTAATGTGAGTCAGAGAGGAGATAGCTTAATGCACCTAAAGTCTGATGAAACCTGCAGGCAGTCACACAAAGTAGCAAACAGAACCCCCTGGGAGATCATTAGCAACTCAGCATCTTAGCTCATGTGGGGATATAATGCCTGGGACTGTCCTCCTCAATACTCACCAGCACAGCACTGCCCGCGATTCCAGCCGACCAACCTGACTTCCCCCATCTCTTTCTCTATCAGGATTCTCCAAGCAGCAGAGGTAAAATTACTGTAAAGGTCCCCTGTCCTCAGACAACAGCGGAAAAGCTCTTTAGGAAGGGATATAGCCTGCTTGGGTCCTTCAAAGGGACAATACTCCTGATAGAAGCTAGCTAGCTTGCCTTTATTTATTTATTTATTTATTTATTTAAGAATTTCATACATTATATTTTATCATAGTATTTCTAATCCCTCACCTCCTCTCTGATCCTCCCCTCCCTACCCACCCAAACAAAAACAGGCTGAAGTTTAAACACCCCTAGCTCATAAGCTATCTGTGGCTCAACCCCTGTTCTTGGCCCTAGACTATTGAAAACAGCAATTTTAGAAACCAAGAGAAATTGTATGGGTTCAAGGAACAGTTCAGGGTAGAATTATCTCAGAAACTTTGAAGAAGCATCTAGAGTCTTCCTGAGCTGTGCCTGTTACTTCAGTAAGATTCTTTAGCAGCCAAGAAGTCAACAGATTTTACCTACTCAGACTAATGAGGAGAAACTGCTTCGGAATTGGTGGAAAGCTAGAAGATATGTCTAAGTTTGGTTTCTATGGCTGGAATAACATCCACACAACCACAAGTAAGAAAGGGTTTATTTCACCTTAAGGCTTACAGTTCTTCATGAAAGGAGGTCAGGGCAGGAATTGAAGCAGAAACCCTGGTTACTGGCTTGTTGTCCATGGTTTGCTCAGTTTTCTTTCTTATACAACCTAGGACTGCCTGCCCAGGGGCAGCATTGCCCACAGTGGGCATCAACCGTTAATTAAGAAAACACATTACAATCTGACTGGGGGCATTTTCTCAACCAAGGTTCCTCTTTGCAAATGTGCAATGTGTGAATGATGTGAGTGTGTGTGTGTGTGTGTGTGTGTGTGTGTGTGTGTGTGTATGTGTTTAAGCCCATGGAAGTCAGAAGTGTCAGATCCCTCTGGAGCTAGAGTTACAGGAAGCTGTGAGTTACCTGATGTGGATGGTGGGAACCAAACTTGAGTCCTCTGCTATTGCCTAACTGCTGAGGCATCTCTTCAGCTCTGATCAACCATATTCCAGAAGGAACGTTCTCTACTCAACAGGGCACTGAGAAGTCCTATATAAGAGCTACGGACGGTGTAGTTCCGCAGTACAGCTCTTACCAAGCAAGTTCAGTCCAGCGTCTACCCCGGCACTGCCAGAAAGGTTTCTTTCCTCTCTTGTTCAGTTAGGTGACTGTGACTACTGATAAGAAACTCTGAAGCTAGAAAGGGTTTTGAATATTCTATTAAAGGAGATAAACAGGCTTGCCCTGATTTAATGTATATACCTTCATATCATATATATGTATGTGAAAACAACTCCCTATATCCATTTAGATTTTTTTCACTGTATATATTCATTGTACATGGTACTGTGTTACATAAGGACTTTTTGTCTAAATATATACCTTAACTGTACATCAAGCATATTACTTCTACATTTCTCTCCCTCCCTTTCCTACTTCTCCACCTAAATATGTGCAATTTTATGAGCCTATTTTTGAGTGTTTTATGTTCGTATATTTATATATCATGTGTGCTTGTGTGGCATGTATTGCTACAGTGTACATACAGAGGAGGTGAAAAGACAACTTTCTGAAGCAATTCTCTCACTGTGCCACATGCAACCATTTAGGTTAGACTTGGCAAAAGCACCTCTGTTCCCAATTTGAAGAAGCAAGACTTGGAAAACACATGGTATATTTCGTGATAGGTGAGAATAATAGGTATGATAACCTTTGTATTTTCTTCTTTGCATCATGATAGCCCAAATCTTATTAAAACATTAAATATCACTTACTTGGAATTAAAGAAAATAATCTGAGGTTGAGGGCTCCATCCCCAGCATCAGAAAAATAAAATTTATTTGTATTAAAAGTTAGGGATCCAGGGTTAGGGACTGTCTTAGGGTTTTATATTGCTGTGAAGAGACACCGTGACCACAGCAACTCATAAAAGAAAGCATTTAATTGGAGCTGGCTCATAGTTCACAGGTTTAGTCCATTATCATCATGGTGGGAAGCATGGCAGCAGGTGGGCAGACTTGATGCTGGAGAGGAACTGAGAAATTCTATGTCTTGATCTTCAGGCAGCATGAAGTATGAGCCACTGGATGCGGCTTGAGCTTCTGAAACATCAAAGCTCACCCCCAATGACATACTTCCTCCAACAAGGCCACACCTCCAATAATGCTGCTCCTTACAAGTCTGTGGGGGCCATTTTCATTCAAACCATCCTAGGAATGTAGCTGAGCTAATGGAGGGCTTGTCTGTCATACATAAAGCCTGACTTCCATCCCTTGCACAACACAAAACCAGAAGACACATTTCTGTATTCCCACCCCAGCACTCTGGAGTCAGGAAGACGAGGAGATCTAAGTCATCACTGAGCAGCCGGTCATGGTGGCACACTCCTTTATTCCCAGCAGTTTGGAGACAGAAGCAGGAGGATCTCTGTGAGTTCCAGGCCAGTTCCAGGACAGCCAGGGCTATATAGAGAAATCCTGTCCTGAAAAAAGGAGAGGAAGTCATCATAGGCAACATAGCTAACTGAAGGCCAGCCTGGGCTACAGGAAACCCTATCTAAATAAATTCTCAAAGCCAGAGTTCCTGCTAAACCAGAACACTTGAGTAAACCCAACCTGAGATATGTGGCCTCTCTGCTTTCTGTGCCATTTTCCCATGGTTGCCGCAAAACAGACTGATCTTAGGTCACAGATCAGGAGTCTGAGAAAAGTCAAGATGACACAGCTCTTGGGTGGCAGAGCTAGAGTCTGAGTCAGTGCAAGGATCACACCTGCGCCTCTGGATGCTGGTCCTCGAAGCTCCGCACTCAGACCCACACACTGTGCTGACCTTTGTTTTGCTCCTGTTCTATGAGGCTGGAGCCTGGCCAGTCTCTGCAGACACCTGCTGCTGTGGAAGATTCTATTTCCATGTTCCCAGAGTGAGCCCTGCTTAAATTGCAGCACTCCGGAAAGGGGCTTTTACCGCACACACAAGGACAGATGTTATAATTTATATTAAAACAACAACAAAACAAACAAACAAAAAACAAATTTGCATTTGTCAATGTGTGCCTCTGACATGCCAGAGACTCCTTGAGAGGAAGATGGCCTTCTCACCTCCTGGTCATGCTATTATGTTGGTTGGCAAACGTTTATTTCTATGTATTTATTTCCCTGAGACAGGAACCTCGTGTATTCGAGGGTGGCCTGGAATGGCTATATAGCTGAACCCAATCTTGAACTTCTGGTTCTCTGGATTCCATCTCCTGAGTGCTACGATTACAGGTGTATGCCAGGTTATAACACGCTGTGGAGGTAACCCAGGGCTTTGAGCATGCCATGCAAGAAGTCTACCAACTGAGTCACAACCCCAGTCCTGATGCCCCTCACCCTTCTAGCCCCCACTCCTAATCCCTGCCTCCCCCACCCCACCTCACCCCAGACTGGCCTCAAACTCAGAGATCCACCTGCCTCTTCCTTCCTAGTGCCAGGCTTACAGCACTGTCCCATCACGCCTGTGATTCCAGCATCCAAACAGTCGAGGCTGGAGGATTACTGCAAGTTTGAGGCCATCCTGGGCTAAAGTGAGACCTTGTCTCAAAAACAAATGAATAAGCAAACTACAAAATCAGCATCAGCATCATGGCTTGATGGCTTGTGGAAGTACTGTTCCTGAGCCTTTAATCCCAGCACTTGGGAGGCAGAGACAGAGGCAGGCAGCTCTCTGAGTTTGAAGCCAGTGTGGTCTATACCAAGTGAGTTCCAGGACAGCCAGGCTACACAGAGAAACCTTGTCTGGAAAAAATAAAAATAAAAACTAAACTAAACTTAAAAAAAAAAAAAAAAAAGCGAGCAAGGAAGAAAGAACAACTGACTATTCCTGGGGCCCACCTAGACTCCCGATCACATGGACCTGGCATTCTGAGTTTGAACATCTCCCTCCACAGAGCCATTTTGTTCACAGGCAGAGAAACTTAGGAATGCTGATCCCTGATACTCTCCCTGAGACTCCTGAATGAACCAGGCATTCCTGACTGCTTCCTGGGAACCAGGTTGTGACAGAAACACCTTAGTTTAATAATAGAATGCCACTTTTAGGTAGCCTCGTGCTTCGGGGTGCCATCTCCAGGTCACGGGAGGACTGAAGAGAATGGGACACATTGGTGGACTGGGTAGACCAAGGCCAGGGAAAGATGGGGGTGCTGGAGCCAGTGGATCTCACACCCATCTGTTTGCAAATGTCCAGCAGTGTTTGAGCCGAGCGTGGAGCCAAAGTCAAGTCTATATAATGCATGAATTCAGTCCGCCCCTGCTACCCCCACCCATGTCAGCTGTAGAACGCAGCACTGATCTGGGATGAAAAATGCCTTTTGCCGGATTTCCAGCTCCTGGATGATTCCTTGGGGAAGAAGCTTCTTGGGTCCTGTTTTTACGTTCTAAAAACGCCATAGGCTTTTTGTTACTCCCACAGAGGCGGGGGTCGGGAGGAGGGTGGTTCGCTTTGGGTGGGGAGCTGAAATCGGAGAGTCCGGGTCGGAGCGTTCACCGGGCTTCACCGTGGGTACCGCGGGCTTTTGTGTAACTGCTGCCCTTCACGGGAGACTGAGTGACACTCGGGAACACGGAGGATAGGCAGAGGGAGGTGTCGAGTCACGTGACGGGTCAGATGACTGAGTTGGCTGGGGTGTGGTTACGGTAGGGCCAAGAGAGTGCGGCTAATTATCTCAGGGTCACCCCTAGTGACATCCGATGCTAGCCAGGAGCAAGACCAGGAAATAGCCTGGCCGATGATGGAGGGTGATCTCCGGCCGCTGCTGATTTGGATCGAATTGGCGTTTAAGTGGAGTCAAGGAAACCTACTGCAAAAGTGTTACAGACAAAACCTTAGTGTTTTCTAGGTTGGAAGCAGGACAGTCGCAGAGAAAAAGCCCACTCGAGCCATGTTCCAGATTTCTGAACTGGTTTTGGAAGCTGTATAAAGGAATGGGAGGTGGAGGGGAAAGGGAAGGAACGGGGGGGGGGGGGGGGTGGAGCTGGGTCGTGTTCTAGGGTCTGAAGCATCTGGTTTGCCGGTCAGTTTTATTTCGCAACTTCTCTCGGCCGCATCCTTCTGACCCAGAGTGTTAGCAAGGCAGGGGCTGGACTAGAAACACAGTTCAGTGGTAGAACACTTGCCCTCCCTGCGTTCTCTTCTCAGTCCAAAGAGGGCCAGGTCCCCAGGAGCACAGGTATACAGGAGACAGGCATCCTGACTACCGAAGAGATGAGCTTTTTGGAATGCCCTGCCCTTCCTTAATAGAGAACAGAGTTTTAAATTCTAGACCAAAGGACTTGAGAGATTGTTCAGTTAGCAAAGCACTTAGACCTGAATTCCACCCCCAGCACATATATACAAATGGGATCCATCTGTAATCTCAGCACTGGGGAGGTGAAGACAGGAGGGCTCCTGGGTTCTCTGGCTAGCCAGTCTAGGCAAATCAGTGCCTCCCCCTCCCAGGTTCAGTAAAAGAACCTGACTCAAAAATTAAGGTAGAAAGTAATTGAGAAAGACCCCTGACCTCAGCCCCTAGGTGCCACATACATATTGGAACACACATAAAATATAAATCCAACCCAGAGGCTGTCAACCAGGGGTGAATACAATACTCCTGAGTGTGTGCGGTGAGCCACCCCATTGCAAGCATACGGCTATGGGTAACTCACTTATTCAAAGAAAGAAGAGGGGCTGGTGGTGGTGGTTCATGCTTTTCATCCCAGCACTTGGGAGGCAGAGATAGACAGATCTCTGTGAGTTCCACGTCAGTCAGAACTACAAAGTGATACCTTTGTATTTGGCAAGGGTGTGTGTGTGAAGGGGAGTGAAGAAATGGGGGTGTAGCTCACTGGGAGAGCCCTTGCCTAACATACACAAGATTCTTGGTTCCGTCCCCAGTACACCGCATGGGGTGGGGTCAGAGAGCTCGACAGGAATGACAATGTCTTTCTTTAATAATTAAAACAAACAGGCAGTCCACCAGACAACTTGTTGCTTTCTTTGGCAACAGTTAACTCCACAAGCGATTTCCTTGTACAAGACAAACACATGAAGTAGGTTGGTAAGCTTGGGGCGGGGGTGGGGGGGGGGGCACTAGAGCTCCATCCAGTGAGTGGAATTCTGGTTTTGTTTACTTTAGGGCCTTGTTAAGACACATTCACCAAGAGATAAAAAAGGTTTTCTGTTGGGACAATCCCAAAATGACTTTGTTTGATTCAATTAAGTAAGACCTAATGAAAGAGAAATCCGGCTTGGAGACAGGCATGGTCTCACCAGGTGAGTTGTAAAAGCCTTTCCGAGCAGGCTTAAGAGGCAGAGCTCTTGGAAATCTAATCTATTTAAAAAATGCATACCCTTGCCACAAATTGCTTTGAAGAAGATCGCTGCACTGATTGCATGCTGAGATAATTATTCTGTATCGCCACTTAGGGAACAAGAGTTTTTGATAAATACTACAGTGTCGGTTTTTGTTAATGATTTGGGAGGGGAAGGAGAAAACTTCATACTGCAGAGGTCAGGATGGTTTCGCTTCTTCTGCCTGCTTCTCTTTGGGAACCTGTGGAGGCTTGATCACTGAACCATGCTGTGGGCTACCCTCTGCTCACTGTCATGTCTCCAGTCTCCATGGAAGAGTGGGAGAGGTGGTATACAGATGTGCTAAGATGTCCTATTTGTAGGACATGAAACCAGGGTGGCCCGCTTGACTCTGAGGCCAGGAGTGTGACATTGCTGCTCCCACTTGCCCTCCTCAAGGACTGGTCTCTGCGTGCAACCCTGGAGGGCCAGGCAGAAGGCTGAGGACAAACAACCTGGGAACAACCTGTGTGCTAGTGTGTTGCCAGGCACTGATGGGTGGAGCCTGACCCTGTCCCTGCTGTTCAGGGCTCACCAGTCAGGTGCTCTGCCCCCATACCTTGCCTTTTGAATACAGGGTAGCTCTCTTTGCACAGTGCATTACTAATCCTTTCATGTCTTTGTTCTTTCAAAGCTTTAATAAGAACTTATTAGGAGCCAACTGTACGCCAAGCGTTGATCTGATATCAGAGAAAGTGAGAAAAAATAGAGACGGATGGACAGGGAGCTAAAGCAGTGCTGTAGGTTATAAAATAAACAAAACAGGGCAATACTTAGTCATTGATTAGGGACTGGGAGGTTCACTTTACATTTGCTAGTCATATGAGCCGTTTTACTGTTTGTCTGCTTATTTGTTTATGGCTGGGGGTTGAGACATAGCCTCACTCTGCAGCCCAAGCTGGCCTAGGAATCACCATGTAGCTCAGTCAGGCTCACACTCACAGCAATCCTCCTGCCTTTGCCCCCCAAGTGCTGTGATTGCAGGTATGAACTACCACCCTGACTCAAGGCAAGCCTCTTTAAAAGATAACTGGAGGAGGAGTTATCTCAAAAGGCAAAGGCAGAAAGCACAGAAAAGAACAGGGAGGGCCAAAGGCCTGAGGCAGATGAGTGTGGCACAGCTGAGGGTCTGACCCAGGAGATGGAGCAGCTGCATGTTGCAAGAAGCACATCCTTGGAATGTGTAGGGCTGCTCTCTACTTCTAACTCCTGGCTAGACTGATGGTTAGATGATAGGTGTGTAAACCAGAGCCCATGGCCTTTATAGCAGCAGCATTTCCCGTGAAGAGAGGGCATGTGGCATCTCATGGGCATCTGTAGTTATAGCGGCAGAGGGGTGAGGGAGGCATCTAGCAAAATGGCCAGGAAAGTCAGGAGGGCCTGGTGCCAGTCAGACCTCCACTCACTGGTATTCTGACCACTGATAAATTATCCTACATACTCTGTACCGGCTTTTCTACAGAGACACTCTGTCCATCTTATAGGGCAAAAGCAATTTCGTGCCAAATAAATCACTATACAATTCATCAAATTTAGCAATTTACCAAAAGCATGCACTAAAAATTGTTTTCTTGACTATGTTAAATTAATAGAAATATTTTTCAATATATAAATATATTTACACTCAATAGAAGCATATTCAAGCAGCATATTAATAGATTTGTCATAAATATTAATTTTTAATATTTTAATAATCAAATATTTAATTTAGTGTATTAGAGAAGAGTGTTAGGAAATAATCCCTTCTCTAGGTGATGGAAATGTTTTGGCAATGATCATAAAATGAAATTAACAACAAAAATAGAGAAGAAATACAAGCTGAAAATGTCCTTATATTGAGTATTTATTTAATTTTGCCAGTAAAAAATAAACGAGTAAACATATATAACTGTAAAAAGGAAGGAAAATTCCAATGCTACCACTCTATCATTTTTATAGGTAGTGAGCATTAAGGATTGATTTTTTTATTAGTCCCAATAATAGAGTCCCAATGTAGACAGTTGTTCGCTAACTAATGAATTTTAATAACACAACAATAATCTATAAGAGATACAGCAGGCACCTAGCATTGTTATAGTGACCTGTTTTATTAGGAATTCAAAGTGAAATCCTTTTAGTGTCAAAGTCAGTAATATAGTTCATGTGTGAACTAAAACCTGCACCTGCCACAGAAAACGTCCTTACGGCTTCCCTGCTTAAATTTTAATACACAAGTCAAACTCACGTGATATCACAGAACTGGAACACCGAAACACACTGAGTTCTGTCTTTCTTCTCACTACCCAAGGTTGCTCTTGATGTTGGCTTTGGAGCTACATGTTACAAACAGATGTGGCTTGCCGCGTGGGGCTGCTCCAGCCGGAAGTGCTGGCAACCTTCTTGAACACAATCCCACAGCAGAGTGGTCTTGTGTGACCAGAGAGAGTTGGGGATTGCCCAAACTAACTTCCACATAGAACAGTATTGTTTTATTAAAGGGTAAGAGATACCACTTTGAAGTTTGTTTATGAATGTACCCCAGCCTACAATGAGGTTACAGGTGGTCGGTCGGCTATGTCATAAATCTAAAATGTTGTGTATTCGCCCAGCCTACCAAACATTGTAGCTTAGCAACGCAGCACAGTGGAGCATCATTCGTTCATCCTCATTAGGATGAGTCTCCAGCATCTGGAAGAGAAAAGGGAAACAAAATTCAGCCTTCCGAGCCGAGTTCCAATGCATACAGATTGCTTTTGTACCACTACATCATTGAAAAAGTATAAACTGAATAATCAGTCAGCATTTCACTGACCTGAGTTACCTTCTTTGCCTGGGAAGTATATTTTATCAATAGCATTGTTTAGAACTCTTAGGGCATAACAGCGGAAGTGGGGGCGGTTTTTAGCTGCTTTAGAATTCTCCGCAGAGGAGGCCGTCCTCCCACAACCTGGCCCTCAGTTTCCTGACCCAGTCTGTATGACCCAGTTACTCCTGAGGACTGTTGCACCTGCATCAGTGGCTATGAGGGTCTCCTGACACAGTGAGTATGTATCAAGGAAGACTTCCTGGAAGAAGGCATTAAAATCCTGAACACAATTGTATACCTTTTAAACTTGTCCTTTAAATGTCAGTGGATTTCGGTTACTTTTCAGAGTTGTGTAACCAACACCATTATTTAACATCAGAACATTTTCATCAACCCCCAACCCTGTGTCTGGGACCAGTAGCCTTCTGTGCCTGCTCCCTGCAGCTCTGGGCAGCCACAGCCACTGCAGGGCTTTGTGTGAAGTTCTGTTTTTGAGCTGAGTGACACATGAGGCAAAAGAAGTAGCTGGTCAAATGAGATAGGAAGACCATTCCCTGCTGACAAGACCCTGGTCTGTGCCTGGCAGATGGAAAACGTGGGCAAGAAGTTAACAGGGGATCCAATTGGCCTGAGTACAGACTGGGAGGGTGACGGTGTGAGGCACTGTGTGTCATCAAAGCCACAGAGCTAACAAACGGTGCTGTGCCAGGGAGCCAGAGGGTTCCACAGAACCTTCCATACAGCGCATGCTTAGAAAACACAGCAGGCACGAACAAGTACAGACATCTTTCATATCTTTTGAAACATCTTAACAGGTTATTTTGTTTTAAGTATTTACAATAAATGTCAGAAATGTGGAAGACTTATATGTGTGCCCCCACAGATATGATATAATCTAATTGTTGGAGTGTGTGTGTGTGTGTGTGTGTGTGTGTGTGTGTGTGTGCAGGTGCATAAGTGTGCATGTGAAGGTGAGTAGGGAGGGCAGGTGATAACCTTGGGTGCTCCTCGTTGGGGACCAGTTATCTTTTTGTGGCTAAGCTTACAGGCCCTCAAGCTCTGTCTGTCTCTGCTTCCCCAGCTCCAGGATTACAGCACGTTACCACACCCAGATTTTTACATGAACACTGGGGCCAAACTCAGGTCTTCATGCTTATGCACGAAGCACTTTATCCGCCAAACCATTTCTCCGGTTAGGATTTGAACTTATATGTGGAGCAAATAGGTGAAATCATCAGTAACGTGAAACACCAGTTCCGGACTTGGTGGAATTTCTTATTGATATCTGACTTATTGTAGGATGGGACTGAAACTGAAAGTTCGGGGAAAATGGCATTTCAGAGAAGTTTTTTCATTTGAATTTTTCTATTAGATTTTCCCCATGTTTTATTGGAAATTTACGTATCTGTTGAGTGCTTCAGGGAGAACTTCAGGAAGGCTTTGGACCCATCTTAGGGAGCTGGATCCTGGTCCAAAGTCTGTCTTTGTACCATTCCGGGCCATTCTGTCCCATCTTGTGCACCTATAGATTAATTTCCTATGCATCTAGGCAGCGTTATTTATGCAAATGCATGCGAATGGGAGTATGTTACATTATGTACCCACTTTCTTGAAGAAAAGGCAGCATAGTTCTAAAACTGGCTTTCCCACCTTATTACGCTATGGAAAAGTTTCCCAGCTATGTTCTATAGAGACTCTGGTTCACGTTTCTGTAACGCTTGCACAGCGGTGCACGGTTGACAACTCTCCCGTGCCTCACATTTTCCTCTTTCAGGAATCACCCAGCAACTCTTGTTCACCAGACTTCCATCCCAGAGCAGCAGTGGTCAGAATCCAGAAGTGGACATGCTGGACAAAGGTAGCGAGTTAACTGTGATGTTACTCTGCAACCCCACAGTGTTTCCCCCCGCGTCTGCCTTGGGGTCCACAGGACAATGTCTTCTCATATCCAGCAGTGTGTCAAAGTAGTTTCATCTGCAGTCTCTCAATTAAACACCCTACATTAATCTAAGATCCATTGTGTTTCTTCCTGTAAAGTCGCTATTCCAATCCTTGGCTTGCTTTTGTCTAGTTTGGCTTTCCATAGTCTCAATCTGTAGGAGCTCGTTCCATAGGAGGGAAGAATGGATGGCAAATCTCTCTCCCATTTGTTCTTTGACTTTGCTACTGCATTTTTCCTCTCTGGGAGCTTTTTAATATAATCACATTTTAAAATTTATTTTCTTCTGAGTCTAGAGCTTTAAGTCATAGGCAAGCCATTTCTACCCCAAGGCTCTAAAGAGATGTGTCCATGTTATCTTACACTTTTATAATTTTGTTTTCACACTTAACCCCGCCCCCAGTGATACTAAAGATGAGGGTCTCACATATGATAAGCAAGAACTGCAACATTCATTTGCATTGTCCAGTCCTCTTTTTACCTTTTATTCTGAGATAAGGTTTCACTGAGTTTGCCTGACTCCGTAGCCCAGGCAGACTTGGAGTTTAGTATCCTCCTGCCTCAGCCTCCTGAGCACCTAGAATTACAGGTCTGGGACACCAGGTCTGACTTCATTTTAAATTCCAAAGTAAGACTGGTGAGGTAGTTCAGCACATAAAGGCGTCTGCTGCCAAGCCTGACCATCTGAGTTCGATCTCCAGGACCCACATGGCGGAAGAAGAAAAACAAGTCCTACAAGTTATCCTCTGACCTCTACATGGACTCATAAAAAACATTTAATTAATTTAATAAATTATGATGCATTTGGAACTTATCTTATTATACAATTTGCAAATGAGAATTACCTCTAACCTTATTTGATGTTTACTCATTTACTCTACTAGTCCATTGACTGTCGCTTGGAACTGGCTTAGTCACCCACAGAGCAGCAAAGCTGTCTCTTAAGTACTCTCTTTCTTTCTCATGTGCTTTCCACCAGGACTAAATTAACACAGGACTGGCACCATGTATCTTTAGTTACTTTTCTATCACTGTGAGAAGACACTAGGACCAAAGCAACATACAGAAAGAAGAGTTTATTTGGGCTTAGTTTCAGAAGTTAGTCCATGATGTCATGGCAGGTAGCACAGCAATAGGCAGGCAGGCAGGCAGGCAGCAGGCAGCAGGCAGCAGACAGGCAGGCAGGCAGGCAGCAGGTAGGCAGCAGGTAGGCAAGCAGCAGACAGGCAGGCAGGCAGGCAGGCAGCAGGCAGGCAGGCAGGCAGGCAGCAGGCAGGCAGCAGGCAGGCAGGCAGGCAGCAGGCAGGCAGGCAGGCAGCAGGCAGGCAGGCAGGCAGGCAGGGAGCAGGAAGGCAGGTATGATGCTGGAGCAGTAACTTAGAGTTTACATCTTAACAAACACAACCATGAGACAGAGATAGTTAACTGTGAGTAGCGTCGACCTCTGAAACCTCAAAGCCTGCCACCAGGGACACACCTCCTCCAACAAGGTCACACCTCTAATCCTTCCTAAACAGTTCCACCAACTGGGGATCAAGTACTTAAACATGTGAGCCTGTGGGAGCACCATTCCCACTCAACCACCCATACCATGCTCTTTGCCTCTTGGCATCCAGCACAAACAGCCAAAAGAAACATTTTTTTTCCTTATACATCACCCAGTCTCCAAGATTTTGTTATAGCAGCAGAAAACGGGTCAGAACAATCAACCACTTCCTCACTTTGGTAATTATTAAGCCTGTGAAATATGTTTTGCTGGAAGGATTGACTCCATCTCCCTGAACCTCCCACCCTGCTTTCCTGCCCAGTCTTGCTTGCTCTGCCCAGATAAATATTACAACTTGCCTAGCAGCAAGAAAAACAGTGTCTCTTCCTTGAGCCACTCACCTCTCCATTGGAGCTCTCCTCAGAGTGAAACTATTTCTTCATCCTTCATCCTCCATCTCACAGCCAGACACATTCTAGAGCTGGGTCTATCTATGCCAACTCTCCCAGACCCCCCCCCCATGTCACCATATTCCTATATTTCTATAAAGACACTTGTCTCTGCTGAGCTCTCAGGGTCCCCTCTATCTCTCAACCCTGAGAGAGAACAATGACTTCTGCTTTGCCATTATAAGCACAGGATGATTAGATTAAATATAACTGTAATGCTGATAGCATGTGCAGTGGGGTGGAGGGTGAAAGAATAGCCCAGGGTGGAGGTGTAGGAGTTGGGGCCCAGGAAAGAAAGGAGACTGCAAGCTAAATAGAGGCATCTGTCCTTCAGCTAGCCAAGTGAGGGAGGGAACATAACATCATAACATCCATGAGGAGCCAATGGATTGGACTTTTTTCCTGAAGGGAGTTAGACCCTGGGAAGAGAATGAGCAAGGTGAGGCTCTGGTGTGGTTATGAATTTTACAAGTGTTCTTCCTGATCTCTTTTCTTATTGGGGTTGGGAAGTCCCGATGTTCTAAGTAGCAAGTGACCTTCCCCTTCACTACGATTCGGATAATGTATGCAATCCTGAAGGTGCTTTGAAACCTTAAATGGCCAAGCATGTGGGAGAGACTCACTACCAGCTTCCTGTGGCCACGTAAATCTTTTATGGCCAAGTTATTTCAAGAGATGCCCTTCCTTGTCTTTTTTCAGATATTTACTAGCATCTCTGGACAAGGTGACCTGAGACAGGATGGCCACTGGGAGACCAAGCAAGGAGCCCTTGATGACAGACTCTCTTTTGGTTTTTGGTTGAGTGTGGGTAGGTTCTGTCTTGGCAAGCCTATTTACATAAGCCCTGGCAGGCAGGGGCTGGTTATCCTCAGCTCTCCATCTCCGAAACCACCTCCATGCCGACGCTAGGGAAGGGCTCCACGAATCATTCCTTTGACAGATACGGATGACAACTCACTTGGGGCAGGTGGCTTCTTGACTCAGGAGGAAACCCATCAACAATCCTATTTAAGGGAATCCGCATGGTCTGTTGTGAGCTGCTGACTTTACTCAGAAAGCTTTGCTTTAAAACATGTCCTGGGCCTGCAGCTATGAATTAGCTCATGTTCTGGCATATTCGCAGATGCCCGTGACATCATCACCTCCACCTGACAGCTCCGTCTTCCCCGTTGGAGATCTTGCCACCTTTCTCTGTCTCCCTTAAATCTTGTTTACAGAATTTAGGAGTGCTTGCATTCTTCCTGTTTGGCTAAGAATACTTGGCCAAGTGCCAACCTCAGATCAGCCAGGCTAGACAGGGATGGCTAGGCCCCAGTAACCTGAGGCAGGTGCTTCCTGGTCATGGAGGGAGACTTTGCGTCTGCACCAAGGAGAGCAGCGAAGGCAGTCTTTTAGTCTCAGTGGTCTACCAGCCTCGTGCTCACAGGTAGCTCTGTCCATCCAGGCAGTAGGAGGGCTGAGCAGAGTGGCCATCTGGTTTTCTGTTTTCTTTTTCAGGCAAGAAGCTACAGAACTGACATTAGTTTAGGGCCTGGGAATCCCACTACACTGGGAGCCTCAGATAAAGTAAACCAAAACATTTCATTAAAATTCATTTCCTTTTCTCACATCTCACTGAAAACAGAAAAATATTTCAACCTTGGCATAGCCACTGAATTATTCATCTGGAAATTAAAAACATAAAAACAAAATAAAACTCGGATGTAATGCAGACTGGATGTCCCTGCTCTTTGCTCCTTGCCTCTCTCTTCCTGGAACTGAGGCTACAGACCAAAGTAAGCGCATTCCCTCAAATCTCTTCCTAGGAACAGCCTGGACATGCAACATGGCTGCCAGGCACCACTGTGTGCAAGTTACCGAAAACCCTGGACCTCAGCCAAAGGTAGAATCTTCTTGTGGTCTCCTGAAGCAGAGCTAGCCAAGAAGAAAGCCCAGGACCCGCTGTTTGTCACTCATGTGCCCATAGCACTCCTGAGCAAGTCCCTTGTGTTGCTTCTGACTTCTGCTTTCCCTAAAGGCTTGGGGTAAAAGAGATCACCGTAGACCCAGAGGTGTCCCCTTTGTCACCCACAGGCAGCAGCATAGGCCGTGGGCATTCACTCAGCAGGTATCCCCTCTTGGATTATTTATCTAGGATTTTTCCAGCTCAAAGCCACAGTTGATGCTCATTTAACCAAAAAGCACTCGTTTCACAGTCTGAGGTGGAGACTCATTTCCCGCCCCTGTACTATCCTACTAGACGCGCTGCTCCATCGACTTCCGGCCCATCCCTAGTCTTCCTCAGCACTGCTCAGCTGCCTTCCTTCCTCCTCTCCTGCCCTTCCATCAGTAAGGGCTTTCTTCCTCTACCCTGTATCCTCAGTGACCATGTTTTCTGAATTCAGAACTCTTGGGATACTGAAGGAAGTAAATCTTTGATAATGCAGCTGCGCAGAAAGTCTGGGGCACAGGACATTTGCACCGCAGCTCAAGCTGCTCAGGAGCTCTTCCTGTGGACTTCCTTTCTGGATACAGTCACACTACTTGTCTGCCTTTTCTTTCAGTTTTCTGGGTTTCTCCTCATGGAACTCACCTCACGCCTCATGGATATCACGATATCATGGATATCTTGCCTCCCTCTTAAGACTTGATGTTATGGTTTGATTTCTGTCCTCTCAACTCTGCTCGTGTGTTGAAATCATGACCCCAGTGCCTACCAGTGTAATGTCATTTAGCAATAGAGTAACTGAAGATGGTTATAGGAGGACATACTGGGTAGTTCTCATTGTGACAGAACTGATGTCCTATAAAGGGAACCATGAAGCCTGGGGAAATATCTCAGTTGGTAAAGTGTTAACTGTGCAAACAAGAGGACCCACGTCTGAATTCCCAGCACCTACATAAAAGCCAGGTGTGGTAGCGTGGGTTTGTAAGCACAGCACTGGTGGAGACAGGCTCATCCCAAGGCTTGCAGCCCATCCAGTGTAGCTGAAACAGAGAGGTCCAGTATCAGCGAGAGACCATGTCTGAAAAAAATAAGGTTGTAAAGGATTGGTGAAGACATCTAACGTTGAACTTTGGCCTCTACGTACCACATACACACGTGGACATGTGCACACATGCCTAACACACACACAGAGGGGGGGGGGAGGGAGGGAGAGGGAGAGAGAGAGGAGAAATGTGGGCCCTAAAACACAAAGGCTTTCCCTGCCCTCAAAAGTAATCAACATTACCAGTGTTTTAATCTCAGGCTTGGGAACAGCAAGACAATGAACATCTGTTGTGTGAGATACAGCCTGCAGTCTTTTGCTTCGAAGGTCGCAGGAAACCAATATACCTTACCTAGCCTTAGCTCATTAAAGCAAACCTTTGTCCTGGCTGTCCAGTCTGGGATTTCCTCAGTTGCCCCCAGTCTTTGGCCCCATCCCTATGTTGTCCTCTCCTGTTCCCAGCTCATTCTACTGACCCCTGCACATCTGTCTGCCCTCCCCCTGGCTCCCTGGACCTCTTTCCCGTAAATACTCCAGGATTTGCCTCTGACACACCCAGGGTGGGGCCCAGCGCTCTGGGACCACACCTCTAATTTAAGAATCCCCCTCACACAAATTCTACAAGCAACATTTAAACAGAAGCCAGAATCTTTTGCTTCCTCCTCCTGGGGATTTATTTGTGCAGCAGAATGAAACAGGGTTAAGCATCCTCTCCATCATCCAAGGAATACTGACAATCACAACATATAATTAGACTGCTTTTCTTGGAGGAAAGGCTTTGCAAGAACCAAAGCGGACGTGGGGTCTCAGCATTCCTCTGAGCTTCCAAGGTGTCCTCTGAAGTGCGAGATGTTTCAGCCTTTATCTCTGACATGCTTTCCAGTAATAGAACTGTGGCTGTTGATTTTGACTGTCAACTTGACTGAATTTGGAATCACCTAGGAGACACACCTCTGGATGTGTCTGTAAGGGTGTTTCCAGAGAGGCTTAACTGATCAGGGAAGACCTGCCCTGAATGTGGGTGTCACCACCCCATGAGCTGAGGTTCCAGACCGATTTAAAAGGAGACAGCAAACTAAGTGCATATGTTCATCTGTATTTTCCCAATTATGAATTCAAGGCAAACAGCACCCCATGCTCCCGCCACTCTTACTGAATGACTCCCGTGCTTTGATGGATTGGACCCTTAAACCGTGAGCCAAAATAAGCCATTTGCTTTTCCTTTAAGTTGATTTTTGTCAGGTATTTGGACACAACAACGAGAAAGTAAACTACCTCAGCAGACAGACAGGAGCATGGCCTAGGGTGGGAACGGAACCCAGGGGAGCAGTGTGGAAGCTGAGTGTCATTATCATGGACTAAAGAATAAAGGAAAGAAGAGGAAGCACTGAGGTATAGGTGAAGACAGACTTCTGTCTAGTGCTTCGGAAAGAGTTGAGGAGGTAAGGCCCATGGTAGGAACATTAGCTTTCATCCTGGCGGTGGCTCACATCCCTGCACACGACCTGAAAGATGACAGGTGTTTGGAAAGGAGGCATTTAAGCCATATGAGAAGAGCACCCCACACTGTGGGCTTCCAGGATCCTCCTACTGGGGTTCCCTGACAACACATGCACAGAGGTGATGGGGTGATGAACTGTTCATCACTCCACAGTTCTGACTAAAACTGCCTCAGGCTCCAGTCCTGTTTTTTATACCAGAATGTAGTGTGCTCACCAATCAGGAACTTAGCAGCCTTGGAAAGGGAGTCTTGCCTAGACTACTGGTGACTGTGGTAAAAAAAAAAAAAAAAAACATTAGATATCCCAAATATCTATTTTATCTTCTCATGAATGGTGAAAGAAGTTCTAATTTCTAGCAAACATATAAATCTTAGGTAGAATAAATCAAGACTACATTTCACAGCTTCCTTTGCAGCTATGTGTGGTCACGTGACTAAATTCAGACCAATTAGAAAAAACAGAAGCTTTGGTAAAACTTCCACTCCAAGGAACCCTTCCTTTTTCCTCCCTCCCTTCCTCCTCTCTCTGCCTCCTTTTCCCATTGCTGTCTATTATGGAGCCTTTAATATAAGCCAGGCACCCCTCTAGCCCCCATCCATACTACTCCTTCACTTCCTGAAACTGTATGAAGCAAGTACTCTCATTATCTCTGCTTTGCAAACAAAGAAACCGAGGCACACTTGACACTTAATGTATACCCTGACCCGTTATTTCTGTTTTGTAGTTGTTTGTTTTTAATTCCTCGGTCTGACTGAGCCCGGAGATTTGCTAACTCCCTACTGGGTCCTGACTTGTGCTTGGGATGTAGTTCACTTGGCTCTTCGAGTTTCCAGCTTCAAAGCAGCTGGATAATGTTAATCAGCTTTTGAGAGCAACTCATCACTGAGCTACAAAGAGATGAGAGGGTCTTGGGTTTCTGAAACTACTTGTTCTTCTTCATGATTCCTAGCCAGTGGGATTTGCTCAGAAGCGATAGATTCCATTTCTGAATGTGGGCCTTCAGAATCAACACAGTATCCCTCATAATCTTCCCTATCCAGCCACATCCAGAGGACCCAAAGACTTGAGAGGTTGGTAGAATCTAATAAGGAAAGAATCTATGTCATTCAAACCTTAACTAGACTTCCTTAGGTAATTTATTTACCAACTTCTTTAGGTAATTTGTTTATCTTATAGACCTTCATGGAGAAAAGGTGCCCACTAAGGAAAAATCATATACTCATGTGTGTGTGTGTGTGTGTGTGTGTGTGTATACATATGTATATACATATACACACATATAAACTTTTTATTGTATTATATTTGGACCACAGTTTGCCTGTTCTTCCCTCCCCTAAGTCTCTCCCCCCAACCTCTGCTCCAGATTTACTCCCCCTCAAAAAAAGAGCAGGCAAACCAAGCCTTCCAGGGACATCGACCAAACATGGTCTAACTAACAATAAGACCAGGCACATACCATCACATCAAGGCTGGAGGACAAAACCCAATAGGAGGGAAAGGGTCCCACAAGTAGACAAAATGAGTCAGGGACAGCTCCTACTCCTGCTGTTAAGATTTTCACAGGACTACCAAGCTGCTCCGCCATAACATATATGCAGAGAACCTAGGTCAGACCCATACAGGCTCCCTAATCTCTGTGAGTCCCCATGAGTCCTGGTCAGATGACTCTGTGGACCAAAATCTGGTGCTGGAGATCTTAGCTCAGGTCTTCTGAGCCATCCCCCAGTCCCCCAAGTCTAGTCTTAACAAAAGAACAGATGATCACCTCCATCCCTGTTGACACTTCCTTAATTCTAATTTTTTGCCTCTGTTTTCTTTCACGTGCATTTGATTTTAAACTTTGCATTTCCAAACAAAAAACAATCTCAAGCTTTGCCTACTTCAACCCTCTGAGCCTCTAAAACAGCATTCAAGAATGTTGTTTGATACCTCCAAGTCCCAGTTACTTCATATCACCAGCCCTTCTGCCACAAAGGGCTGGGCATCCTGACATGCAAAAATCCACACTAACCTGACAGATGACTCAATTAGTGGGTGGAAAATCCATCCAATGTTTATTACAACAGCCTTGTCAGGGTGTGGTCTTCCCCAGTTGAGAATGCAAAAACCTGGTTTCTGTGAGGCCTTAAAACTCCACTTCGAATATTGGGATTACAGAATACTCTAAGATCAGAATGGCTCTTTTACCAAGGCTTAACTCTTCCATAGAGCCAAAAGCTGGTTCTGCTGATGGGGGAAATTTTGGCTTGCTCATTGTGGGAATAGATTCTCATGGCTCTAGCATGCTAAAGGAAGCAAACAGCATGAAACCTGGAAAGGATTGGGGATACCAGGGCGATGGATACAAAGAGAACAAGATGAACCCAGACACTAGAGAGCCAGCATTGGGTCCCTACTCTGCCAAAAACCTAACTATGGTCTTTCCTATGTCCCACCTCCTCTCCCGGTGCTGGACTCCACTCTCTCCACACAAACTTTTTGCCTGTGTTATCTTGTCTCTCCTTATAGACTGATTATTGGGGTTCCTCTACGAGTTGCGAACTCTCTGTGATGTTAAACTTAGTTCTTTTCTTTTATTATTTTTTTTGGATTTTTGAGACAGGGTTTCTCTGTGTAGCCCTGGCTGTCCTGGAACTCACCCTGTAGACCAGGCTGGCCTCGAACTCAGAAATCTGCCTGCCTCTGCCTCCCAAGTGCTGGGATTAAAGGCGTGCGCCACCACTGCCCGGCTAAACTTAGTTCTTGAAGTGTCAGTCTGATCCCAAGGATGTGCTCACGGGTGACAAGGTGCAGCCAGTTTCTGAATAGACACACCTTTGACCATTTGCTCAGCCTCCGAATGGCAGGAGTGATTTCTCAGTGGATGAAACCTTGGAGTGTTGTATGTCTGAAGCACTTGGTCTGGGTGTTACGGCAGAGGATGTGACTGTCCTTTCATCACCTGTCCACCTAGAATCAAGGTGCAACATCTATTTTCAGATATTTATCTTGTTGAGTTATTAGTTGTCATATTTTATTTTGTGTGTATGTGTGGCATAATGTGTAGTGTACTGGTATGTACATGTATGCACACATATGTGTTTCTAGGTATAAAGGCCTGTATGTGTAAGGCCAGAGGTCACCATTAGAATTGTCCCCAGTCACTCTCTGTCTTGCTATCATTATTATTTCTTAAGACAGGGTCTCTGAGCACTGAACCCAGAGCTTGTTGATTTGGCTAGACTGGCTGGTCAGGTAAGTCCTGGGCATCCTCCTGTCTCTGCCTTCCAGTGCTGGGATCACAGTGAGACCATCGAAGGGCTCTGCATTCACAGTGTCACCTGCCAATGTACACATTCCCAGAATACTAAATATCAGGAACTTGAATTTCCCTCTACTTCTCCTGGAGTAAAGATCAGCCAACCATGCCTGACTGGGTGTGGAGATCTGAACAAAGGCCTTTATGCCTGCATAGCAAGCACCTCATCATGGAACTTTCTCCCTCGGCTCTGTAAGTCAGTTATTAGTCCAGACGGCTGTGTGTCTTTCCTCATTTTCTTCCTCTCATTCCCATTCATTCTCTCTCTCTCTCTCTCTCTCTCTCTCTCTCTCTCTCTCTCCACACACACACACACACACACACACACACACACACTTTCTCAACAAGATTCCCAGCTAGATGCCAATTGGACCTAACAGGTTCTCCCCTCCAAGAGATTAGAGGAGGAGGATACGGCTTCAGATGCTGGATGTGGGACTTTATCCAGATGCACGAATCTTTCTTTAGCTGCAACTGACTCCCCTTATAGCAGACTCTGTTCCCAGCTCTGCTTCTTCTAATAGCTGAAGCCAACCTCCCAGGAAAAGGATGCAAAGAGGAACCATCCTGCCTGGGGCACAGAGAAAGCTGCTCTCTAAGTCTCCTGTAAGCTTAATAGCATGTAGCCCCAGGACCTATGGTACTTACTTGTATGCTCTGAGTGAGGGTCATGCTTCCTGAATATATAATGCCCTGCCCCCAGCCCTACCCTGGAGCCTGCCTTTACCCCGTTGACTCCCAGAAAGACTCCTCTGAGGTCTGGCTCCTACCTGTCACCAACTGGGCTTTTCTTGTCCTCAAACAGTAGATGTAATGGCAATCCTCTGGCTTATTCAGGGCACATGTGAGCAGAACCAGGCTTGGTCACTCTAGAGGAAGAACTTGGCCTTGTTGTATGAGACTCAAGTCCGAGAATGAACTTCTGTGCTGGGTGGCATCTTCTCTAGGTCATCACAGGCATCTGCACTCCTGGTGGCATCTACCTCATGTGTGTTCCTAGCGTATGTCACATCAGGAACTTGAACTACACCCCCCATTTCAGTACCCCAACATCAGGAAGAATTCTGAGTATCAGGCTGCTCTGTGACCTGCGTTCTGTTCCCACAGAAGAAGCAGTCACATTCTTATGCTGTTTCCCCAGAGTGATGGTTTGGTTTTTCTAGTCTCACGATCCCAGATAAGCACCCTGGACTGTACCTTTCCAGGTTTTGTCATCTCGGAGAACTATTTGATCTCTAATTATAAGTGAAAGAAGGGGGGAAAAAAAGCAGTGATTTGCCTGATAGTTAACCGACTGCCACATGTCACAGCAGAGACCAGATTTATCCCTCCTATATCCACTTGGAGTGCAGAAGAACGGAGGATTAGGAAAGAACGCACTAGAAACAACAACTGACACATATCATTAAATAAAAAATGTGACAGGCCTTGATTACAAATGTTGTCATCTTTCAGTGAGGGCATACCCATACTTTCATTAACCCTGGGAACCCAAATGGCGGCTTGTCTAACTGAGGGGCCAGGGTCTAGCCAAAGCTAGCCTTAATGAAAAAGGCAGGGCCACCTACCACGAACTCTTCTCTGTGACTTCATTTTAGGGTGCTGAAGTGTGATTCAGGGTGTTTACCGGGATCAGAATGGCCGTGTTCATGAAGTCTTACTTGTGTCACGGCAATGACAAGTCAGTCACTTGTGTCAGGCTGAACTCGGGACAGGAGAGGAGCTGAGAAACTATATTTCTGTCTCGTAGTTTCCATGCAGATGGTTTTGGACCCAAGTTAGTACAGTCAACACTCGTCTTCTCTTTGAATTGTGTGTCCGTGGTGAAGAAAAGTCTTGTTACTGTGCAGAATGTGGTAAACAAAATTATACTGCATGCCTTGAGAAGGCAAGTAAAGCAAGGAGCATTGATGAGCACTCCGACGGGCGTAACCTCATGACCAGCATGTGGTTTCCATGAAAGGAGAGCACAAATACGCAGACCCTAATTACTGCTTTTAGTTGACAAAGTATAGTGAATCTATACAGAAATGCGGCAGAACAGCTCTGGCTGTGTCTCGAAGCAGCTTTCGAAGTAAATATAGAAAATTTTGCATGCATGGGTTTTTATGTAAGATCGTTTTTCAAGGAAGCCAGAGAGTTCATTAATAGCCTATTGAGTAGGCCAGAAGGGTAGCCAACTTTGTTTGGTTTTGATGTATGTTTGGTAAGAGTTGATGAACTGTAATCTGTGAGCCAGGTCCAGCCTATCATTTACTTGTAAATAACGTTTTTTTTTTTTTTTTTTTTCCTTTATTGGACAACAACAGCAAAAAGAGTCATATTCATTGTCTGTGGCTATATCAAGCTACAATGGCAAAGTTTGGTGGCCTGACCAAGACCTGAAATATTTACTTTGTGTCCTTTCAAAAAAATAAAAATCACTAGTCTGTGGCATATTGGAAACAGCTGTGTCAGAGAAGGTTCATGGGCTGTTTGCTGAGCTGCTGGCTAGATGGAGTTGGGGGGAGAGAGGCAGGGTGGGGAGTCACATGCCTAGATCACAGATTCAAAGAACAGAACTGGAACAATGGCTGGAGATACTGGAACTTTAAGTTAGGAAGTGAGTTTTCGGGTGAGCAGGTCAAGGAGAGGGCTGTGTGGGTCGGGTGTCTACTCTTTAATGAGCAGAACGTGAGGCTAATTGGAAATGCTCGAGTGTAGAGGGAAATTACCGTGCAGGTTTCTGTAGGGGTGTTAAACGTTTTGCTGACTCGTGGGATCTGACTCAAACAAATCATGCCAACATCCGAGTTACATTAGAGCCAGTCGTAGCTTTGGAAGCTGAGGTGGGAAAGAGGGGTGTTAACTTTCTCTGGCTACTGGTGGGATATGGTAAGCCCTGTGTTCTCCTGCCCATGAGACTCAGCGTGAAGTCATTCCCTGCATTTGTACTGTGGCTGTGACTCCAGATAGAACTATGGAGAGGTTTTCTCATGCCAAAGGGACATACTGCAAAATAGCGTTCATTATGTTAAGTCACTGCCTACCTGTGTGTCTGGATTCAGTAGCCAATGCCAGCGTCTTGAAGTGGGTGCTGACTATGCATTTTCCTGACAACCAGGAATCTGTGAATCTGAAAGACCTAAGAAGGTCTAGGCAGACCCCGGAATAGTGTGAGTGTCAAATGGTGAGGAGTCATTAGCTCAGCTCAGTGTCTCTGGGCCGTCTTAGTCATGCAAAAGTTGACTCTTAGTTCAAAGAATCTCAGTAAAACTTTTAACTACTGCTTTCTCTTTCCCTGTGTCTTGGTGAGCCTGACCTTAAATGAGGGTAGTGCTTAGCAACAATAGTGGCAGCAGTTAATCCTTACTGCAGACATTGTCCTGACAGCTTTCCATAGACTGGCTCCTGGGGTGTACACAGAAGTTGGATGGGACTAGTACTCCCATTTTATAGATGAAGAAACTGAGGATAAGCAGCTTGCTAGGGAATGGGCAAACCCACCAGTCTGACTCCAGAGTCTATACTTTAAAAGCTTTTGAAAACAGACCTCAGGCATGTAGAATTGGATTAATTACAATTCTCAAGCATGACACACTTTCTCATGCATTGGCTGTCATTTACTTGGGTAATTAAAGAGTTACAAATCATTGCACACAACTCTGACATGTACACACACACACACCTCATGCACACATATGCACACACCTTGGTTTGGCTCCCATGGAAGCAGGCCAGGCTTCTTTGGGAGGTGAAAGGAAATTAATAGGACAGTGGGAAGTGAGACAGGAAGATGGGGCGGCACATCCAAAGTGCATTCTTAAGCTGCAGCGGAGGGCAAGTGGAGCTTACACCCCACAAACTGAAAAAGGGGAGGGGCTTCAGAAGTGCCTTGCATTCCTGGAGGAAGGGGGAGTATGTGGCTAGCCACCTTCAGTGCTGACTGACAGGTTCTCAAGGGCAGATGTATGGATCTTGATAGAAGCCTAAGATCTAGGATCCATGAAAAACCAGGGTCCAAAGCAGAATTTCGTGATCATATATAATACATTTATGTAATGAGCATATACACATACACACATCAGTACACACACATATTCTTTATATCTATCGTATCTATTACTGCAACTTCTGCAGAGCTTTAAACACGTTTTATGCTAATTGTCTTATATATCTCTACTATCATTATACTGTATCAGTTTCCATACTGTGTCCACTTGGAGAGCCACAAGCTGCCCGATATCGGTGTACACCAAGTCCCACAACACCTACAACCTTTTCCTCTCTCCAGCCCTGTCCATTAAGGTAACTCTTTGGTGTTAGAGTTAGTGTTTCATAAAAACAGAGGAGCTCTCAGTTTTATTCTGAGGAGTCCTGTGGAATGGGGAGAGAGATTGTGTGAGATGGAGCCAACTCAAGCCAAGGAAAGTCCCTGAGAGTCCACCATTGTAGACTCAAAACATTGGCTTTCAGTCCCTTCAGGAGAACCCTATACAGCTTTGGTTGGTCAAAGGGGCAGGGCGCTAAGCAGCTAGGCCCTGCCTTGGAACTCCACTGCTGCTGCAGTCAGATCCTGCAGAGGGTGTGAACAGCTTCCTGGTGTCTGAGAACCCGCCACAATCTCACACCCATGTCAAGCTCACTTCTCATGTTCCCAAGTTGAAAAGCAGCTGAACAGATGGTGGCTGACACCTTTCTCAGGAATCCTGGAAACTCACCAGTCTACCCACTGAGGCACAAAAAAGAAAAGAAAAAAAAAAAATCTGAAAATGCGCTGTAGAAATAAAGTTAAGCTTGGAAAGGGGTGGACTCAAGAGAAGCCATTCTTCTCAGAGTGATGTGACATGCGGTGGTCCCCATGCAGGTGCACAAAGCAGGCACCTGGGGACAGAGACGGGGACCTGCACTCTCCACAGTGGGAGGTTTGGCTGTAGCCAGGAGGCAGACACCAAACAGGACCCAGCCAAGCCTGGTCACTCAGCAGTCTCCTTCCTCCAAGCATGATGGAGATGAGCCAGAGCAGAACTGTCCAAATTCTTATGCCTAAAAATAACATAATTTCTTCCAGGTTCTAAATGTAATTTTAAGTTGTAAAACTAGATATCACACACACACAGAGAAGAGAGAGAGAGAGAGAAGAGAGAGAGAAGAGAGGAGAGAGAGAAGAAAAAAAATCAATGCACTGTACTGTACCAGAGCTAAACACACTACAAACTTAGATCAGAGTTTAGCACTGAAAATCCAGGCAGGCACCGCAGTGCCCTGCTGTGTTTTGAGAGGGGAAGGAGAAAGTCAAAGTTAAGAATATCTTTAAGGTGAAGGAAAACTGCAACTTTAACCATGAAACAATGCCACACAGAAAAGTGCCTATCCCTGCTTTAAGGCCAAGTGAATTTAGATTTGTCAAAAACAATAAATAGGACAACAATTCTACCACAGAATCTGAATAAAAAAAGAAATTGAAAAGGACTCCTAGGTATGGTGGAGGAGGTTTATTGTAGATAAAGGGAGAGCACAGCCATGGGTAGGCACATCTGGGAGAGTCCAGAGTGGACAAGACCCTGAGCCTGGCCGTGACAGGGGTGGAGGAGGAGAGGCAGGAGAGTAAGGAGAAAACAAAAAGGGGCTGGGCAAGGAAAATGGCTGGATTTTGTAGGAAAGGGCAGCTGGGGGACGGGCAGCCAGCACCTGGGCTGGAAAAGTTTGGGGTAGGGGACAAGGTATGCCAGGCAGCCTGGTCCACTTTGACACATTAAATAGGCACTACAGTTAGCCATCTGTCCCAGGTTTAAGATCTAATGGAATCCAAGATAACATTCCAAATTCCTGCATCTCTTAACTTGAGGCATGGTGTCTATATTGTGTTAGTCCTGGTAACATGGTGTCTATATTGTGTTAGTCCTGGTAACATGGTGTCTATATTGTGTTAGTCCTGGTAACATGGTGTCTATATTGGGTTAGTCCTGGTAACATGGTGTCTATATTGGGTTAGTCCTGGTAACATGGTGTCTATATTGGGTTAGTCCTGGTAACATGGTGTCTATATTGTGTTAGTCCTGGTAACATGGTGTCTATATTGGGTTAGTCCTGGTAACATGGTGTCTATATTGGGTTAGTCCTGGTAACATGGTGTCTATATTGGGTTAGTCCTGGTAACATGGTGTCTATATTGTGTTAGTTCTGGTAACAAAATTTACCCCTAAGGGATGAGGTTTTGGCTCTTGTAAGTTTCTCAAAACTTATAAGAAATAAAGTGAATAGGGACATCACTCTGATTTGCAGATTTAGATTTAGATCAACTATCCCACTATAAACATAAAATGCCTAGGGAAAATATATGTTTTGAAAAATATCAGGAATTTGGGGAATCTGTGAAAATATCTCTCTCTCTCTCTCTCTCTCTCTCTCTTTCTCTTTCTCTCTCCCCCCCCACCCCCTACTCCGGGTGTGTGCGTGTGTAATGTGTGTGCATGTATATGTGTAGTCACATGTACTCCAGCACATGGGTGGAGATTAGAGAACAACCTCTATTGTTGATTCTCAACTTCCTCCCTTTTAGAGACAGGGTCTCTGGTTCACAGCTGCACACTTCACGCTAGCTGACCCACACTGCCTCCTGCCTCACCAGAGGAATGCTGGGATTGTGGCCATGTGCTGGCATATGTTAACTTTGTATGGGCTCTAGAAATTGGAATTCAGGTCCTCCCCCCTTTTTTTTTTAAGACTTAAACTTTTTTATGTGTATGAGTGTTTTGCTTATGTGTATGTGTGTGCACTATATTTATGCATAGTGCCTGCTGAGGCTGAAAGGGGACACTGGATCCCTGGAACTGGGGTTATAGATAGTTAGAGGCTACCTTATGGATGCTGGGAATTGAACCCGGATCCTCAGCAAGAGCAGCAAATGCTCTTTACCAACTGAGCCACCTCTCCAACCCAGCAACTCAGGGCTTCACACTTGCATAGTAAGAGATTTACCCACTGGGCTGTCTTCCAGCTCCTCAGATTGGACCTTGAAGGTCACTGGGCCATCTATCTCTTCACTTACAGAGGCACAAACTGCGTTCAAACAAGTTGAGTGATCTACTTCATTTTACCAACTGTTCAACAACTGCTGGTCCGCTTTATGTCACTATAAGAAACTCCTGAGGTAATCAATGTATACAAAGAAACAGGTTTATCTGGGGCTCACAGTCTTGAAGGTCTCAGTCCATGGTTGACTAACCCCATCACTTTGCAGCCTGTCTTGAGATAGTACACCATGGCAGGAATGTCAGGCTGATCAAAATCGTTGCTTTGTGTCCAGAAAGCAAAAATGAGAAATGGACTGAAGAGACTAGGGTCACGCAGTTCTCTCTGAGGGGAGGCGCATGTTGACCTAAAATCTTCCTACTAGGCTGCATTTCTTAAAACGTCCAACCCCCTATGACATCACCACAGGGACCAAGTCATTCATGCTTCGTGCTGGGGGAGGGGGTGGGGGAGACATTCAAGGTACAAACTATAGCAGGAAAAGACAGATGAAGAAAAATTCAGGTTTTCTGTCCAGAGCAGGCCTGCTTAACCCTCCTAAGACAAATTTTTAAAAAGTACCAGTTTTAGTAAAAAGTCCTCAAAGTGGTAACCAGGGTCACAAGCTGTTGTTTCAGAAACTTCAAGAGAAATATATTCAGTACTATTAAAGGGAGAGAGAAACAATGGCTCTAAAATATGCCATAGGGGATCTCAAGAGAACCATCCAGGAGAACAGCTGACATTGTATCAAGGAATCCCCATGTCTGCCCCACTGTAAACCCCAGACACCTTGAATACTCAGGGTGTGTATAATCCAGTGCCTCAGAGCAAAACCAAATGATCCATCTCCCAATTAAATGTTTTCAGGAACTGTGGGTGTGGCTCAGTGGTAGAGCACCTGCCTAGTATGCATGAGGTCCTGTGTTCAATTCTCAGTACTGCTAAACCAACAACCACAAAACAAAATGGGGGATTCATGTGCATGTCTAAATATAGTGGCCAGCAGCAGAGTGAGGTGAGACACCCAGACTCATGGTTGAAAGCCAGGGAAAGTGAGCTGGCCGTGTTCCACTAACAGCAGAGGAGAGAGGTTAAGTCAAGAATGTCCCAGGCCACAAGTCTGTTTACTGATGGATTCTGTGACTCACAGGAGAGTGCTCGGTGGGAAGATTCCAAATTCAAAAGGGAATGCACAAGATGATCTCTTGGCATGTATAAAGGAAGCAGGCAATTTTCTCATTTTAATTTTTTTTTCCTGTGAGCAAGCATAGGTGGGATTCGAACTCAGGAGAGACAGACAGCCGCCTTGGACTCCAGAGCGTGGAGACTGCAGCGGTGTGCCACCGCTGGCCGGCTCATTTTAAATTTTTATGTGACACTAAGGAATGAGTTGGTTTTCACTGGTGTGGTTGTCCGTTTGTCTCTGGTGGGTCAATTGCACGGCCTCTGTATGTAAGAGTTTGTATGAACCCTCACGTTCTCTACATCAAGTAGCAAAAGACATGTATATAATTGACCCGGCCTCCTGTACACCTCAAATCATCTCCAAGGTATTCATGATACCTGACATGATTTAACTCCTGTGTGAACAGTGGTTCTCTGGTAATACAGCTGTGTCCTTGGAAAGCATGCTGTACATATTTCTTATAGGTGCTTTTGTTTCAGAATTGCTGTCTTAACCAAGAGAGGTTAAGGACTAGACAGGCAGAATGCAGAGTGGCAAGTTGAATTATGGGAAAGACTTAAAGTCTTGTCGTTCTCTGCTAACTTTGCCACAGACTTTTTTGTTTGGTTGGTTTTGGTGGTGTTTGTGGTGGTGTATGAGTGTATATGTGTGTTGTGTGTGTGTGTATGAGTTTGTGTGTGTTGCATAAAAATGTATTAGTGAAAGTATAAAACCAATGCTTTAGAATGGCTATTTTAAAAAGCCACTGAGATGTATAGACTTTGGGTCTGGTTAATTTTGGTGTGTAATGCTTTTTATTTGCAAGGTTTTTTTTTTATAATAAAGTTTTAATTAAAAGATTGAAGATAATCTAAGTACAGGGAACTCTAACAGTAACAGACAATCTGGAAAAGAACTACATAGGAAGTGTACAGGAAGGGGATGGAAATGGGAAGTGGGTGGTTACACCTGGTGACACACTTGACATTCAGCTCAAGAGAGGATTTATGAATGGGAAGTGGTCTGGAAAATATTTTTGACTGTACCAAAAGATGGGTACATAGTCAGTTCAGGGCCATCCAGGACTACATGAGATGCAGAATATAGGACCCAAGATATGGAAGATGAAGTAAGGCTTAACACATATTTAAGCAATCCCTGACGAGAAAACAGAGAGGTGATGCAGAAACTGTATTGGAAGAGATTATGAAAAAAAAAAACTCAAGAAATCATTCAATAATGAAGCGTAAGCAGAACAAATAAAAGAAATACAAACATTGATATATCATAGTGAAGTGTCAGCAAACCAAAAGCAGGTTGCCAAAGAACCAGACTCTGACAGACAGACGCATCATCTGTGTTTTATCAAATGAAGCAGGAGATGTCGTCAGACAGTGGACAAGGGTATCATCAACGGCATGGATAAAACTGAGTGATAGGCAAGGTCCTGCACCGGAGAGAGCTGTCTGCAAAAATAAGACCAAAAGAGGAATGTGTTTTCTTCCAGGGTTTCTGTGATCAAGCAGTGTCCCCCGCGACCAGCTGCGCTAGCTTCTAAACCTCCCATTTCTAGGAGCAAGCTGACTACAGGCATGGAAGCATCTTAATGAACAGGAGGATCCAGCCCTGGCTCCCAAGGGAGGATGGGCATCACAGTATCAGAAAAGAATGGAGGTCCTATGTGGTAGTTTTAAGAATAAGAAAACAAATTTGCTTTCAGAAATAAAAACTGTGGATGTACCTTCAGTCACATTCACCAAAGGAGCTTTATTTTTGGTTTTGCTTTTTGTTTTCTGTTTTTTGTCTGTTTGCTTTTGAGATGGGATCTCATGTAGCCCAGGATGGCTCTAAACTGACTATGTAGCCAAGGCTGTATTTGAACTCTTCATCGTCCTGTTTCTTGCACACAGTGTTGGGGTTACAGGTATGTGCTACTGTACCTGGCTGATTTATTAGAAGGAATTTTAAAGACAGAGATATATTTGTTTCAAGGAATGAAGAGGAACTGGGGAGATGTCTCAATGGGTAAAGTGCTTGCTCAGCAGACACGAGGACCTGAGTTCCAATCCCCAGAACCCATGTAAAGCCAGTGGGTGGTAGTGGTGTACATTAGTAATTCCAGAGCTCCTACAGTGACATGGGAGGTCCCTGGGGAAGCTCATGCACCAGTTTACCTGGTGTATGCAGCAGCAAAATCCAAGAGACCTCATTTCAAAGAGGGTGGGACTGAGGCTGGCTGACAGCAGGAGGGGTGTGAATATAGATCATCAACCATTTAGTGTGACAAGGATAGCAAGACGTGAAAAAGGGCTTATTTTCATATTAATAGTCATATTGGTAGTAGATTTACATTTTAGTATTTTTATTGTGTGTGCTATGGGATCAGTTCACAGATGAGGTAGCTGTTGGGGTGGGCCAACTCAAAGCCCTAGATCTGATCCTGGGTGGTAGCCGAGCTAGTCAGCCTATGGGCTCTCCCTATCCACACCACGAGGGTGAGCTCTCCAGCACTTCCCCAGCTGGCCCACGCAGAGACACTGCCGGCAGGAGTGGTGGGGCCAGCTCTCCCAATGCTAGAACTTTCTCAGGAAGGTGGGGCACCAGGGACAGCTCCATTGTGCTTCTCAGGTGAGGTTCGGGGTAGGGGGGCTTCTCCTAAGAACTGTCACCAGTGAGAGGTGGGATCCACTCTCCACAGTGCCACAGCCAGTGAAGGGCAAGGCCGGTTCTGCACAGCCCCTGGGCATCTACATGGTCCCAGGTGGCTACTGAGACCAGGAACATCCCCCATGGTCTCTAGTGGTGAGCCACAGATATCCACAGTAACCCTGGCTGCTGCATGGACAAACATGGCCCTCAGTAGCAACATGAGCTGGGACTTCACCATGACCTCAGGTGGCGGGACAGGCTACTCACATCAGGCTATTCCTCTTCAGCCTCCAGTCTCCAGTTCTGTCCCTCTTCATAATGCTCAAACTGTTCTCTTTTTCTCCCATGTGTCCACCACATAGTTGCACATTGTAGTGGCTCCCATTCTAATTGGTCCCCATGGCTGGCCGGCTCTTGGATGACCTCCTCTCCCCATGCCGTGTGGCAGCCAGCGAGCTTCTAGGTGTCTACAGGCCACCCATGCTGTGTGGTCGCAGGCAGGCCTCTGTGTGTCTGGTGTTCAATTTTTGAGTTCTTTATCTCTTATATTGTTGAAATTCAAAATTCATGACATAGAGGGGAAGGGTTAAAGCTACAAAATGGAAGTAAATAAAACCTCTTGATAGTTTTGAATTTGACCAGAATTATCAATATTGACTCATAATATAGTTTATCTTCAAATATATCTGTGTATATATACATATATAGTATATGTGTGTATATACGAATACATGTATACACACACTGTATATACATATAACACACACACACACGCATACATTTGTATTTGTGATCCAGTATGCTGGAATTAGAAGAACTCAGAAGCGTGTGTATTTAGCTCCTCGGCAAACATACTGACTGATCATCGACCTGGAGAAGTGAGTGTCCTTACTGTATACTGGGACTGTATAGCCACAAGGATTGTGCATCCAAGCACCAACTCTCTCAAAGGAGCCAGGACTTCTTCTATAAAATAAATCACTTCAGGACTGGCCCAGGAAATAGAACAATAAGTGTAGAAGATCTTGTCCCAGTAAGAAGCAGAGACCTTTCAGAAGGTGCTCAGAACTACAAAGGGGGAAAGTAATCAATAGTCCTGTGCGGCTATTAAGCCTACAGCCACATGGATGACAAGGACGCAGAGGTACAATAGTGGCACAATAGTAGCTCTTCTGTCTCAGGGATGCTCAGTAACCACCTGAGAGGACTTAAGGCCTACACAGTAGTTGAGACTTCATGCCTGGTACTGTAAACCTAACCTACTACTGCAGCTATAGAAGCCATGGACCCTCAGGGAGAATCGAATACAGCACTTTCCTATACCAATATAATTCACGACTGCATCCTAAATACCTATCCTTATCCCCTCAGGTAAATGTAGCTCACCGGAAACCACTTCTTTGAATTAGATGGAGAGCATCACACAGATGCACAACTGGTCAACACAAAGAGCCTCTCTGACTGTGAGGTGCCTGCCCACCTCCAGTTGATACATCGACAACACACGCTACACCTCACCAAAGACTCAGGGAACATTGAAGTAGGGGGCTATAAAGATTGTCAGAGCCAGAGGACCAGGATGTCTTCCAGGAGATAGTGTCTTTTATACATGACAGGGAAACTGCGCCCATGAAATCTTAACAATATGGTACCCAAAGACAGCAACCAGTACAGTCTGGAACATGCACGCTGGCTGACCAAGGAAAGGTCCGTGAGGTGGATGGGCATTAGTTTATGTCCTTTATTTTGTTTTAATGATTAAAAACACGAAGAACTTAGTTGTTTGGAAGCTGAAAGCTGTAACTGGGAGGACAGATGGTCAGAATCACATGGCATTATTCAAGATGACATTTTGGGGGGAAACCGGTGTCGTTGCCACCATGGCAGGAGTGGCTCCTCTGACTGCAAGCCTGAGAAAGTCTGAGGCTGGAGTTCAGGGCAAGCCCAGCAGACAAAGGCCGCTCAACACAATGTTCAGAAGCAAAACGTCACCTGGGAGAATTGGAAGCAACAGCATACAGAGTGACAGAAGCCATCGCTGGGGTTCATATTACAGCGGCAAGGCGTTTGACAACAGGTCCATGCTTCTGTGAGGGTACACCATCAGGTGGTGAGCCTGGAGAACAGGTGCTGTCCTTTGACAAAGAGAAAATGCCACCGACTGCTCGACATTTCCCAGGATGGCAAGTGGCTTTTGTTAATACAGGTATGCAACAGGTGGAATTCAGGAAAGGAATGGATTTTGCCCAAACCTCCAAATAAAGGTGCCGCTTTGAATAATGAATTAGAAATGAACTGCTTTAGAAAAAAATGCTGTGCAGAGATAATTTGGGGGCAGATGTTGTTAACATGTTGCACTTTTAATTTTCTTTCTAAAAAGCATGTGGCCCAACTCCGTTCTTTAAAAACGCGTACATATTTAAAAATTAGAAACAAAATTTTATTCTTCCAAACCAAATAGGCAACTGAGTTTTGAACTCGGTAATTAACAACAATATAAACCTGTAGGCTGAGGGGGGATGGCTCAGTCAGTAATGTGATTGCTGTACAAGACGGGATCCTGAGTTCAGATTACCAGCACCCACATTAAGAGCTGGGAGCAGTCACTTGAGGGTCTGTAACTCCAGGCTTAGGAAGGCAGAGATTGGGAGAGCCCTGGGGTTTGTTGATCACCCGGTCTAGCTGAAGAAGCTCCAGGTACAGTGTGAGACTCTGTCTCAAAAAAATGAAGAACAAAGAGGTAGTCTCTTCTACAATACATGCACATTCACACACAAATGTCCATGCATGAACATGCTGACACACATGCACCACTTACACAAAACGCACATGAGATGAACAGGTTCACACACGTGTACCATTCACACCCAGATGTGCATGTATTAAATGAGTGTGTGTATGAACCTGTATATTGCTAACGAGTTTCAATTTTACAGGAAAATAGTTCAGAGGATTGGTTATACCACGGTATGGGTGTCCTTCAAGCCCATGAACACTCCAGCTGAAAGTGGTTAGGATGGTAAATTTGATTTTCCAATTAGAACAATATAAAATGGCAATACATTAAAAATCAATTTAAATACAGCTGATTGATATCAAAAGAGATGGGAAGTTACTAGCTATGTCTTATCTACTTTTTTTTTTTTTTTACCTTACAAAGACTTAGGTTTCCTCAAGGCATTTCCCACAAACTTGTTAGCTTCTCTTCTCTGCTTCCTCATCCTATCTCCCTCTCTTCTGTCTCTGACCCCAGTGACCTCCCTTCTAATTTTATATGACCTTTTGCCTCCCCATCTTCTTCATATCTCTTGTTCTCCAAGTCTCTCCTGTCTAGTTTTATGTTATAGCCTCCACCTGTGCCGACAATGCCTTCTGTGCATCATGCAGCCATGAAGTTAGGAGTTCTGTCTGAAAGCGTGATTCATGTCTTTATGAGACTGGGTCGCCTTACTACATAACTGTCCAATTCCATTCATTCCAAAAAATTTGTTTTTTCTTTACAATAGAGTGAAATGCCACTGTGTTTCTGTGCCACACTGTCACTATCCACCAGTTGGTGGACATCTAGGCTGGTCCTATTTCCTTGGGCAGCAATGAACATGGAAACAAGAGTCTCTGAGGGAAGTCCATTGGGTATATGCCCAGGAATGGTACAGATAGTCATAAGATAGTAAGCAGTATTTACTTATTTGTTTGTTCATCTTTGAGATAGGGTCCCACTGTAGAGCCTTGGCAGTCCTGAAACTCACTGTGTAGACCAGGCTGACCCATCTGCCTCTGCCTCCTGAGTGCTGAAACTAGAGATGTGCACCACCACATCTAGCCAAACATTTAATATTTTGAGAAATACTCATATTTATTTCCATAATGGTCATGCTAGTTAATGCTGCCACCAGCAACAAATAAAGGCTCCTTTTTCAACATCCTAACCTGCGTTTGTTTTCTTGACCATAGCCATTCTGACTAGGGTGAAATGGAACCCCAAAGTGATGCTTGTTTGGTGGCTAGCCTGAAACTCACTGTGTAGCCCAGGCTGGCCTGAAACTCACTGTGTAGCCCAAGCTGGTCTGAACCTAACTGTGTAGATCAGGCTGGCCTCGAACTGCCTCTGCCTGCCTGCCAGTGCTGGGATTAAAGGTGTGCACCACCACCACATCTGGCACATTCAAGTTTTAAAATAAAGTCTTTGGTTCATTTTAAATTGATTGTTGTGCAAGATGGGAGATATGGATCTAAACTCATTCTTGTGCAGGTGGACATACCGGTTTGCCCCCACTGTGTTACGGAACAGATAGTTTTTCAAGTGTGCATTCCTCATCCCTTTGTCAAATATTAGGTGTGTATAGTTGTGTGAGTTATTTCTGCTTCTCTATCTACCCTGTTCCATCAGTCCACATGCCTGTTTTATGCCAGTACAATGCTATCTTTATCACTATGGCTCGTAGTATGATTTGAGGTCAAGCACTGTAATACTTGTTCTTTTGATTAGGGTTGTATTGGCTATGCATGTGGTTTTTGTTTTTTTTTTGTTTTTTTTTTTTTGGTATTCATATGAATTTTTTAGATGACTGATTTTTTTTCTTGCTCTGTGAAGAATATCATTGCTATTTTGATGAGAGTTACAATAAATCTGAGGATTATTTTTGGCAGTCCAGGAGCAGCATCTGGGGTCCCCTTTGATTTCTTTGTCCAGGGTCCCAATAGTTTGCACCGTGTAGGACTTCCTCATCCCTGAGGTCTACTCTTTGGTATTTTATATTTTGAAAGCATTATGAGTGGGCTGCTTCCTTTCTAACCACATCCTCCGTAAGCTCCTTATTGGGATATATGAAACTACTGTTTTGTGTCTTAATCTTGTATCCTGAAACTTTGCTGAAAGCATTTGTTGAACGGAAGAGTTTTCTATTGGTTCTCTTAGGTATGTAGAATGATGTTGTCCATAATAGAGGTAGTTTTTGCTTTTTCCTTAGCTTTATATTTTTATTTTTTTCTCCTATCTGATTGAACTGGCTAAGATTTTGTATCTTTCTGAAATGGCTAAGATTTTGAGCACAATGAAGATGAATAATTACTAGCTACATCTTATTAAAACATTTTTTGTCAGTTAATGGATGAGACTGAAAAAGAAAAACAAAGACAAATTACAGCCAAAGATGCCTGTGTGCTACTTAGAGTCAGGAATATGTAGAATTAGCCTATATGGCTAAACACTCATTAACTAAAAATTTCAAGTAAACTAAACTTTAGAACCAGGTTTTTACATTACAAAATTTACAGTCTGGTGAATCCATAAAGCAAGCCATGAAATATTTTCAATCACATCATTCTAAATTATTATCTAGTGATAAAACAAGGGAGGTGATAAAAATTAAACTTGTTTAAACTGGACACATTTCATGTATTATTCATCTTTTTTACAGGCCCACTTCATGATGGTTGATGGTAGACACAATAATTATGTCAGGTTAAGTGGGCTTTGTCTAGTATGCTTGGGCCCAGAGGTGTTCCGGATTTGTGATATTTTTCAGATTTTGGAATATTTGAAAATATACAGTGAGTATCTTGGGGATGAAAAGAAGGCTGAAACATAGATCTGTGACAGAGCAGATCCAGTGGGAAGCCATATTTACAGGGCTGTGGGAGGGGATGAGGTGAGGAAGCAGAAAGGTCCCCTGCTTTAATCCTTCCGGTTCCTTGTCAGTCACCCTCTCCCTCCCTCAGCCCAGTTAGCATCATCTCTCAGCAGTACCCTCCAACGGACTTCTTCCTGTATCTCAGACCATCTTAGACTCACTGCTCACACACAGCCAAGAGTGTCCTCTGATCTGGGCCCCATCACAGCAGCTCACGGGAGTTTACCCAGTTCTCAACAGGGGAAAGTTCAACCTGGCCCATGCAGAATAGGTCCCCAGTTCCAGCACATATGTCAGGTACACATACCTCTTCCCTGCTCTCAGACACCAGTGCTCCCTCCTGCCTCAGCATCCAGCCATGACCACCATTATCAAATTAAATCAGGCAAGCAGACACGATTGGCATCTGACCAGTCCTTGGTGTTTGCCTAGGTTCCTGGCAGATGGACCACTCCTTCCTACTGTACTGCCTCTCTCTCTCTCCCTGAGGGTCTGTCTTTAGGAGCTACAGAGAACAGACCTGGGGTGCAGGTCAAAGTACAAGTCCTAAGTGCTCTCCTACCAGTGTTCTACAGCAGGGAAGGGCGGAGACTGGCAATGAGCATCCGGTCTCTCACCCATCTGGGCATACCTCTGTAGTGTGCTGTCTGTGGTCTCTCAGAATACCTCTAGTGTCCGTAGCACAAAGTTGGCCACTGGCATGCCCTTCAGCAACTGTGTTCTCCCTGCTTTCACTTCCGTGATGAGCTCCCAAATCCAAACTTCATCTAGGGGTCAGTTTTAGGTATAAATCCAAAGGAAGACAGATTTGCATATTACATGTTGCACAGTCTGAGTTGCATTAAAGCTGATGCCCGAATGCTGCCCCTCCATGCTCCCTGAAATCAAAGTTTTACTCTTCACCAAGCTGGAAGATCCTGTCATGCTACCTAACACCTACTAAGTGCTCAAAGCTGTGTAAGAAATGAAAGGATGAATGGGTGGGGCAGAGGCTGCACATCTGGGGTCTCAGCAACTCAGGAAGCAGAGGCTGAAAGCTGGAGGATTGTCCTAGCCCAGACACTAGTTACAGGCAAGCCTGGGCAACAGAGCCATAGCTCTATCTTTAGGGGGAAAAAAGCAATATGTCGAGGATGTAGTTCAGTCAGTAACATGCTCAGTTTGACCCCAGAACCCATGTGAAAAGGCACATGCTTGGAATCCCAGCTTCGGAGAGGCAGAGACAGGGAGGTCTACCCAGGGCTGCCTGGCCAGCCAGCCAAAGTCAAGGTGCTCGAGGCCAACGAAGGACCCTGTCTTGAAAATCAACATGGGCAGTCCTTAAGGAATAACACCCAAGTTTGACCCTCTTCCCTTCACACATGCCATGTACAACCCCTAGAAACAATGGGCTTGACTCTCAGCCTAGTTTCATCCTCTTCTCCCTTGTGTGATTTGGGGAAACTGACAAGACCTTTCTAAGCATTAATTCCCTCGTGTAAAATGAAACGCTGGCTTCCCGGGGCTGCAGAGGGATGAAGGAGATAGCATGCCAGAGAATTAACTATGTGGTGATTGCTGGATAGCTACATCCACTGTCACACCCCCAAATCTAAAAGAAAACTGCACAACCAAGGCGCCCAAGGAACAGATGGACAGGGTTGGGGGTCAGAGGCTCAGCTGAGGCACAGAACAAGAGGGCAGACACATTCTGGAGGTGCAGACACCTTTTCCATGACCGTTTCGCCTGCTCTCTGCTCACTTGGTAGAAAGGGACATTGAAGAGCTCTTGAACCAACAGATACTCCTGACTAACACCAAAAACTAACCTGGAAATGGGGTCCAGTGTCTCTCTGCCAGAGGACAATGCAGACAGGGAGACAGTATAGGGAGAGGGTTAGACTGGAGACTCTGCTCCAGAAAAGGAGAAGCTTTGTCCACTTTCTAACTCAGTTCTAGGGGTGCTCTTGAATGTGGGGTGTGCCTCTCTGCTGTTCCCTCAGCTCAGGGGATATTCGATGGCCACAGTCGACCTGATAAATAGATTCAAGTTTAAGTGCTTGAGAAGCATCCAAGGGTCCACGGTGTCTAATAATGTGCCTGTTTGCTCTGGCACCAGCTTGAATTGCATCAGATCGGAGCACGAAACAAGTCAACACACAGCTTGTGCCCAAGCCCAGTCAACAGCCTGGCATGCCCCTCGGTGTGGATTGGTAATGTCTTATTTATAGTTGTTTGTGTGGTGACTCTCATTAAGGGTCCCCTGGGCTCCCTAGTTCCGCTAGTTCAGTGAGACTTTATTGCATTTTCATATGTACTTATATGCCATTATGTTATGGTAGTAGTATATTTGTACATTTATGTTTATTTGTATATATTATATTGTTATGGCCATCTTATTAGCTAGTCTATTCAAATCATTATATATCATATTGTTAAATCATTTTTGCTACACTAGGGCATAAGGATTTCTAGACTTCCTGACACAGAGTTCTTATGGACAGCAAGGGTGTGTGTGTGGGGTGTGTGTGTGTGTGTGTTGGTTTATACTCACATGTATGTATGTAGGTGTGTGTGCATAGATGTGGGTTTGGAGGCCAGAGGAAGACATCAGGTATTTTTCTCCACCATTCTAACCATTATTATTTTGAGATAAGGTCTCTTACTGAACTTTAAGTTGTGGTGGTGGCCAGGAAGCCCTACTGACCCCTCTGTCGTGTCCTCAGTAGTGCTTGGGGTTACTGGTATGTGTGTGTCTATACTCTGCCTTTTACATGGATGTTGGGATCCTACTCAGGTTCTCATGTTTGAGTGGCATATGCTTTATCCACAACCCAGACAGCAAGGTTTTCTTCTATCATTTGAAGCTGGCCTCTGGGTGAATGGACACAGTTCAACTTACCCCTTCCTGGCCAGGCTGATTGCTAAGGACCCTTCATGGCAGGACTAGTCACCCTCCAAGTTTTCTGTCTTCTGATTGATAGCATAGAGGAAGGGGAGTACATGCCTGCTCTTCTTTCTTGCTCAGTATCTCTGGCCTCTTTTTACACACACACACACACACACACACACACACACACACACGCGCGCGCGCGCACACACACACACACACCTCTGTTCCCCCATGATTCCCCTTCAGGAACTCAAGTTTCTTAAGGCTTAGTGGGGCTGGCCAATGTAGGATGATCAAGGGCCAATGAGGGCACCAACCTGAGAATAAAGTCACCTTTATTCCTGAGCTAAGGATAAGAGCAACTGAGATAACGTTGTTAAACTGCTAGATGAAACTGTATATTAAATTGACATCTCCACTGTCTTTTTCGCAAGACAATTAAATGTCTTTATTTGCATAAACAAGCTTGGGTTGGATTTCTGTCTTTTACAAAGGATGAATTCTGACAATCTGGGCCTAAAGGCGCTCTGTGTAGCTGTAGGATCTAAGCAGACAGACATCAATCAGGACGCCCTGGGCAGCTGCATTATCCCCCGCTCCACTAGATCTTGAAGGTAGACATTCTGTGCATCCCATTGGCTGGACAGTGCTGCCAGCCTTGCACCCAGGAAGAACCATTACATCCCCATATCAGTTGCCACAGGAAGTTTAAAGTGTGTACCTCAGGCTTTGCAACTGTCCCCCCAAGTTCATCACTGGCCATCACTGCCCTTCCAAACAAGGACCATCTTTAAGAGAATGGTAGCTCAACCTACCTCAAGGTATGCACAGAGGACAGAATCCAGGCAACTGACGGGAACCAAATCAAGATTTTGAGACTATCTTATGATGGGATCAATCTCAGGATGAAGAGCAGAACAAGCCAACACTTGAGTTGGCCGGCACACAGGAGAGGATAAGCCATGCTGTCATGGTGCAGGCTACCCACAACTGCTTCTGATATAGGGACTGGGTTCTGGGATGTCACAATCAAGCTAGACAGTGCTGTCATTCAAGCTGGCTCCTGAGAAGAGCAGAGGATCCTCCAAGGAGAGCCAGCTTGGCCTTCTGTGACATAAAACAGAAATGTCACAGAGGCCACTGAAGGCAGTCACGAGCCTGTGCGATTGGGAGTTTAGTGAACCATCTGGCTATCAGTAGAATTTTGACTGATTGTAACCAATAAAATAAAGACTGCAGAACAGCCGGTTCCTGGATAGCCCTGCGGGAACTCCCCACACGTGTGCTTGCTATGTGGCATGCTGAGTGAATTCTTGGAAACCAGGAGCCCACCCAAATTAATAGGAGCAGCTTAAAAACTGTCTCACGGAAAATAAAGATGTTCCTTGGATCTAATCTTGTTCACACAGACTTTAAGATAAAAGAAAAGAAAAGAAAAATGCTCAGTATGTCAATGTGTGAGATGGCTGCATAATCCCAGCACTGGGGAGAGACAGGCAGACTTCTGGGGCCTGATGGGGGCTTGCTGGTCGACCTAAGGAAGTACAAGTAGACGGCATCTAAGGAAAGAAACTGAAGTTGTCCACTGCTGTCCACATGATATGCATGCACACACAGGAACACGCACACACGAATATACACACAACACATACAAAGAAACACAACCAGGTACTGTAAGGCAAGCATGAACCTGTCACCCCAATAACTTTCCAAAGTTGTCCATAATCATGTGACTTGGAAAATTAACGTCTTCCCAGGTGAAGAAACCCAAAGTGGGTCTCCTTAGTGAAGGCCATTGGGGTCTCTGTCGGGAGACAGGTGGAGAGGAGAGCCCTGGGATGGGCTGACAAACAAAGGGGCTGCCTGAACCTTACCTAAAATAGAAGACAAAACAAAAGAAAACCACAAAACAAACCAATAAAAACCAGCTTAGACTTGTCAGGCTTCTCTTTGGAGCCATCCACAGAGCAACAAGAATTCCTGCAGCAGACTGACCATCTAGGAGCCTTTTTGGAGGTTAGTGAAAGCCCAGGAAGACGGTCCATCTTTAAAACATCTGTTCTGTTTTGTTTTCAATGATTTACCCATTTTATGCTTTGTCTCCATGTCTGTATGGGCATCACAGGCATGCTTGGTGCCTGAGGAGACTGGAAGAAGACATCGCTTGGAAGTGGAGTTGTAGGTGGTGGAGAATCACCTTGTGAATGCTGGGTCATCTGCAAACGCAGCAAGTGTTCTTAACCACGGAGCCATGGCTACAGCCCAAATCTTGGTGTTTTGTTTTGTTTTGAGACAGAATGTTACCAGGTAGCCCTGACTGGCAGGGAACTCTCTGGCCTCAAACTCAAGGTGGTTCCCTGCTACCTGAGTGCTGGGATTAAAGGCAAGTGTTAAAGTACTGGGAAGCCACTATGCCTTGCCAGCCCCCAATGACTCCCCTGACTTTACCTGGAGGAGTCACTGGAAGGGGCGTGGCTGGGGGAGTTATTTCTCAATCACTGAAACAAGCATTGGCTTTGGGGAACCAGCATTGTCTGTTACTGCTTGAGTGATCAGAGCCTTTCTGACCTCCAGATAAAATGGTGGCGACTCTTCTCTTGCAGGAAGGTGTAGGAAAGGAACCAACCACGTGGTGGTTAGAACTTTAAAACTCCTCCTCCCTTCTCTTCAGGCCACAAGGAGGAAAGTGGGTCGCTTCACACCCCCAGGCTTACGGAGAGGCAGGAAAAGCAAGGAGGAGGCAGGGGTGGGGGTGGGGGTAGAGAGAAGATTGGGGGGGGGGGTAAGGATGGGCAAGAAAGCGAATCTCCCAGCTGGTGCAGAGCCCCACACGGTGCCTTACTGACGCACATCCAGAGATTCGAGTCCCCTGCACCCGCGTGGGTGACTTTGAAACAGATTCCCGCCTGGCACAGCGTACTCTCCAGCCGCTCACGTGAAATCGATCACGGCAAAGTCACACCCTACAGCCAGAGCAATTCGGGAAGCTTGGCTCTTCCACAAACAAGGTATTGGGCTCTTTCTTCCCCATTCCCTTCCTCTGCGGCTCAGCTTCTCCCTCCGCACCACTGTCCACGTGCAGACTCAGAAGGCGCCCACCCCCACCCGGGCGGGTCCCCACCCTAGGGCATCGGATCCTGCGGGTTGTTTACCAGCTGGCCATCTCCCCAGGCCCTGCGCGGTGCCGCCACCTGCCGGCGGGAGACTGAACTGCACCCGCGGGTGCGGGCCAGCAACTGCGGGCTGATGACCCAACGCCGCAGGCATCCGAGGATAACCTTTCCCCTTTCTTTCCAAGACCAAATAAGGGGGCTCTTCCCTCTGTGAGCTGTGCTTGTGGCGGTTAGGCCAAGGGGCGTGGAAAGGAGGATCTCAGAACGAGGCTGACAGTCAGCTAAACAACCCACTACATTGTTCCCGCCCCACATGGCCTCCTCCCTGCTCCGATCCCCACATGCAGCAGCAGAATAGTGGGTAGAATTGCCAGGTGTGGGACCATACTGAACCCCATCAGCAGCAATTCCAGCGCCCCGCCCCCAACCTCAGGCATGAAGACCAAGGTGCCCGCAATAGCTTGCTCCTGGGTGTTGTCACTCTGGACTCTCCGGGCCTGGGGGTCAGTAGGGCTGAGAGGAGCCTCAGACCCTGGGGAGGGGCAAGGGGTGTCACTTGTAGAGGAGCTAGACAGGGCTGTCAGGCCTCTGAACCCTGGCATCACCCACACGGAGGGAGTCTCAGTGGCTGACAGTGTTCAGTAACCACAGAAACCAAGATTTGACCTATATTTTCAAACATGGCCTCAACTCTAGCTTCCCCTCCTTGAAATCGCAGTGAAAGCGTCTGACTTGACTTGCTATGAATGTTCCTCTTGCTTTAGATTCCAGGATGCCACCCAGAAGGCAAATCAAGAAACCTCACTGGATGGTTTGTGGATGACTTGGGAGGGCCCCAATGGTTCCAGGAAGGAGGCAGAGGCCATCCTCCTTCACTGCCTCTTACCAATCACAGTGTCCTGTCCGAAGCTCGGTAACACTTCCAGAGGACTAGATGATAGCTCTCACGATTGTCCGTGTATGTGCTTTTTGACTGTCTGTGCGCTTTGGGTGTTTGGGATAATGAAGTGGAGGGCCACAATCTGACACTTGGGGCAGGATGGCAGGATGCTTACAGCCTGTCCATTTTGAGCCTTAATTGAGCACTCCCTGGGTGCTGACCACTGTTCTAAATATCGCACATCATCACCATCTGCAGGTATTACAACCTCTGCTACAGAGAAGGGTCATGCCTTCAGAAAACACAGCTTTCCACTTACCACTTGGCCAGGTCACTGACTGGATTCAGGCTCAGGCCTTGGGGCTCCAGAGTGTGTATACCCTTAACCCAAACACTAAATGTTCGTTAATGGGGATTTGATCAATTTACAGTACACCCATACAATGGGATCTTCTTTGGCTGTTTAAATGGTGATGTAGACTAGGAATAATTGGCGGGGGGAGGGAGGCAAATATCCACAACACACTGTTAAACGGACCCAGCAGGGAGCGAACATCGTGTATAACTTGATCTTGTCTTGTGGCTGTTCAGAGGGCACTCATGGCAGTACTAAGCTGTGGTCCTTGGTGGGTGGCAGAACTTTAGGTGGCTAATTTTACAGGGATGCTTTCTTTCTTCACTTGCTGAGTTCTTTGTGATCCACTGTCAAGGCTGTGAATAAATCCCCCCCACGAAGTCTTCCCTGATCCCCGAATTGGACGCTGAAGATCCCCATGTCCCTCTGGTGTGGGAACGTGTGTGGGATGGTTACTTAGCTACATGAGCACACGACTGTGTTGCCAGCTGAACCGACGACTTTGGAAGGGAGACATGAGCAGTTTCTCTGGTTTCCATGTTTCCTTTGTATTCACTGTGGGATTCAAATATTTACCTATAGGCTGGTGTCACCCAGTGCTGATGGGAAGACCCACTGAAGTATTAATCCCATAATTAGTCATTGATGCCGGCCTTCTTTTAGTTCAATAAGTTCCCAAGGACAGAGACATGCTTTTCCTAATTAGCTCCGTGTCCTGACATTAAGTCTGCCATAGCACACAGTAGGTACTCCATATAGGTTTATTATGCAAATGAGCACAGCCCTTCTTCTTCTTCTTGAGAAAGCAATATGGGAATGCCCTCGGTGTCCAGATGCATTATCAAATAATTAAGCATCTCTACAAGGCAGAGACTTTTAGTAGGAACTGGTTCTGGATAACAGAGAAGAAAGGGGCAGTTTGGAACTGACACGAAGGCAGAAGAAGCCTTAAAACTAGGCAGGAAACAAAGGAAGTCAAGCTGAAGGAAGACCTAGTCAGTGATACCAGGAAACAGCAGCCTGTTCCAGCACCCCTGAGCACTGCTGCCTGCTCCCACAGATGTTGCCAATGTGGCCAGATGCTGCTGCAGTGGTAGACCCTGGCTTATCACTGGCTTTTGGGTCATTTACCTGAGACTCCTGGTGTCCAGTGAGATCAACTAGCCAAAGCCAAAGCCATGTACCTAGTGACATACTGGCCAGTACTTCATCTGCATGCCAACAGGAAAAGCCCCGGATCCTAGCATTTACTGTCTCTGCTGAAAACATCCCCCACCGTAGCTGATTTTCATCTGTCAATCACTTAACCACCAGCTCAAGAGACTCCTGAGACTGTAAAAGTTGGTGCTGGTGGACCTGATGAGTTATTCTTTGGTGTCTCCCTGTGTAGGGCATGCCAGCCAACCCCCTCCAGAGAAAACACATGTCAGAGAGGCTAGGCAGAACGTAGGTTAATATGCTGTCTGGCTACTTGTTACAGAAGCATTCAGAACCCAAAGGAAGGTCAAATGTAGAATCCTAGAGAGTGCAGCATGCGGCTGAGGGAAGAGTCTGGAGGCAGAGGTGGATGACAGGAGAGATGTTTAGATCTGTACCAATCAGACTTCAGGCAGAGTCTCTATTGTGCATATTACAAACAACCTGCGGAGGACAGAGCGCGAGAGCCTGCTCTGAATTTGTTGATGGAGGGTCATAGAAGGCCCTCCTGCCTTCTCCAGGAGGGACTAACCTCTAGCACTAGGTCTCAAGTCCAAGGGCAAAAATAGTTCCATTCTGGATATAGTGCTATCCAGAATATCCTGCATATACAAGGCAGGACACCCACAGATCACTAGTGAGCAAGTCGCCGGGGCTTTAAAGCCAACCAGTGTGCTTGCCGAAGGCCATGGTGTTGATCATGAAGCCATCCTGACTTGGCCCATCAGTAGCCACTTGTGGTTGTCTTTGAATGAACCACAAGGCATGCCCACAGTTTGGAAAATAGAGACTCTGAGGCTTCGATTAAAGACTCTGTTGGGACAGTATGGTCAGGCTGACCTACCCTGGTATCCCAGGTCCATGCTTGCCAGCTTCCTCCCATGTGGAAATGCATGTGGCCATCCCCAATCCTGGGTAGCAGGGCTGTGTGAGCTAAGATGTGTGGCAGATAATACCTCACAGTCTGTTAATAAATGCAGTCTTATGGGATAGTTTGCTTAAGGTGAAATTAGTATAGAAACCACTATTTGGAGTTTAAAATCATCTTTCATATATCATTTATGGATGGTCACTATCAGTTCTGAAGTTGCTGGGAACTTTTTCTGCTTAAACTTCACTTAAGGATACAGACGTATGACGGATTGTTCCTAGTTACAGGAACAAGCTTAGCAAATGGTGTATTGGCTCTTCCAGCTCCCCTGGGACATGGCCTGTGTTGTCTGCACTCACAATTTACTGGCCTGGCTGAGAGGCGGCAAATCACCTGGCCAACTCTTAGCGTATGAACAACCTGGAAAATATTTAGTGACTCTAGAACTTTCGGGGAATCCTGCTGGAGGTATCCAGAGGACCACTGCCTGGGAAGGTAGGAACAGGACACTAAAAGTGGCTTAAGTATTTGGGAGTAAAATAAATGACCCAGGAAAAAATATGCCTATAGGGCCATGTTAGCATGGACCTGTTGGCAGCCAACAGGGAAAACTTAAAAGAAGTGGGTGGGTGGACGGAAGTAAAAATGGAGTTCACCAGAAACATTAGAAATGGGGGAGTTCGTACCGGGACCCAGTCCTCTGGATTCCCCACAGTGGAATGCCTTGTGAGTGACAGGGATCCACTGGGAGCTCTGGTTTCACTGCCAGTTGCAGGGGCCATGCCACACTTCTGAGCATAGGAAGGAGATTTGACTTATCTGCCTCCTCCTCCACAGGACCCTCCTGCCCCTTCCAGAGCTGTACAGAGTCCCTAGGGGTATGTTTTCCCCCTTACAAAGAGGTCTTCACAGCCAGGGAGAGGGTGGCTTAGCTGATAAAGAACTTACCATGAAGGCCTGATCACCTGAGTTTGATCCCTGATGGCCCACGTCAAGGTGGAAGGAAAGGAACTAAGTCTTTTGACTGGGGCCATGGCAGAAATGCACCCAATGATGCTGATGACAATGAAAGAGGAGGAGGAAGAGGAGGCGGGGGAGGAAGAGGAGGAGAACAACAACAACAACAACGATTAGATGACTCATCGCAGTATCTACTTGAGTTTCCTTATTTTTTTTTTTTTAAAAAAGTATATATGCATTAAACTTTAAACACGCAAAGAGAGCCTAGTACACTGAATGCTTATGTACACACCGTGGGAGACCCTGTTTGCAGTTACGCTCTAATGATGACATCATCAGGCCATCTTTGCACAGACTTGGTCTGGTCCAAGCACACAATGAGCCATGTTGTTGTCTCTTTTAACAGATGACAGAATTAGACTCAGAGAAGTGACTGGCCCACAGACACACAATGAGGGCAGCTGACAGTGGTTTCCCTCATGGAAGGCCTGATAGAGGGTATTCTCTCAGGGATGAACAGTTTAAGCAGACGGCCATGATGGGACACAGACCAAAAACATCATGGGAAGGAAAGGGTTTATTTCATTTTACAGTCCATTACTTTGTGAAGTCAGGGCAGGAACCTAGAGCTAGGAACAGAAGCAGAGGCCATGGAGGAATGCTATCACCGGCTTGCTCAGCTAACTTTTTTATACAACCCAGGACCACCTGACCAGAGGAGTCCTGACCTAGTGAGCTAGACCCTTAATCAAGAAAATGGCCCGCAGACATACCTATAGGAAAGAGACACGTGACTAGTCCCCTGTGTGAGCCAGGCTCCTCTACTTTGCTGTCAGTCACAAGCTTGATTCCTAGGGTCTGAAGGAGACAAGCCCAAGAAACCAGGAAGCATTATGAGCTTGAAGAGGTCGGCCCCTAGGTATTCTGTCAGTCACTCTAGATTTCATCCACTCAGTTATTGTTTATTGAGCAACTATTCATTTCTAGCTCTGGGAACCCAAAGGTGAGTGAGCCAGCCTACCTTAGACTTCCAGCACTGTCCAGGAGAACTCTGCCTTCCCAGTCATTTTTGACTGGTGGGAGACTCAGTTTCCTCCCCTGTAGAACTGGTAATACTCTTTCAACCATTAATGATTAATCCTGTAATCTGAATTTTACCCTCATTTTTAAAAAGTGAGTGAAATGCCAGCCCTCTACAACAAGACTGTTGTGAAGACTAAGCGAGATGGCCAAGACCCGCTTGTCTCCCCCCAGCCCACAGGCAAGGAAATCTCAACTCTCAAATAGTCTGAAAGATTGAGCTTATGGAAAGAGACACTGAGTCAACCCATGTGACCAAGACCAGTCTTGGTATGGCTGGTGCTATCCTGGGAGTACAGGCACAACTGCTGTAAGAAATCAAAGCTACCCAGAGTGGGTTAGGCTTCCCACTGTCTGCTGGCAGAAGCCCCACTGGGTGCCACTGGTCAACAGAGGTTGGCAAGCACATGTGGACAAACGCTTGCCTGTCCTTCTACACTGCCATTCTTGCTTGCGAATGGTTAGAAATACTTGGAGAACATCTAAAGGTCATCATCAATAAAACCTTTTACCTTAGGCTGTTTGTGCTCAAATGGGTTCCTGGGAGAACCCATTAAGAGTGGTTGATCCCTATGCTTTGGTGCAAGTCTTCATCAAAGACTGTTAGAGCCCCAGGTTCGTTCCCGTCCCAGAGAAGGGCTAAGGTAGAAGCAAGAGCTTTACCCACGGCCTCCATCACTCCACCTGCACTACGTTAATTTGTTCTGTGCTGTTACATGCATATTACAAAGCTTCATCATTTAATGTGGCAGGAAGTGTTTTCTATATTAATGAGCCCAACTTCAAAGGGGAAAATATCTCTAGTTAAGGTTTTGTTCTTCCAGAACGCTAGGCTGTCCGCGTCTCATTACCCGGAGAAGCCTCCTGCCTCTCTGCCTCTCCTGTGTTATTAAAAACCAACTTGTTCCCTTGTAGTCATGTGTGGCTAAGTACTCAGACCACATACAAGAAATTAGACTAGGATTGGGGCTGGAATTGGGAGTAGATTGGAGAGGGGGAACATCTGCCAGTTCCATTTGGTGAAAGCCAGGTAGAAAGACAAAGGCAGCCAGAAACCCTGGCAGGCCTGGGAAGAGTTCACACACCATCGTGTGGAGTTGTTTAAAATCTCATCCTTCAGAGTCACTTTCCCTACTCAGTTGCTACCAGAAGATTTGAGATATTTGTGGACATGACTCTATGGTGCTGGCTGCTGGTATGTGGATCCTCCCTGAAAGAGATCACAGGGATTAGGGAATGCTGATGGATTGGGCCACACGTGACTCCCTGAATATGCTCTTGGCTAGTTGACCTACACTACAGATAAGAGGCTGACTCATCGGAGAGGAAAAAAAAAAAGTTTAAAGCAGTGTTTCTCAACCTGCCCAGTGCCTCTACCCTGTAATACAGTTCCTCAGGTTGTGGTGACCCCAACCACAAAATTATTTTGTTTCTACTTCATAACTGTAATTCTGCTACTGTTAGGAATCTCTACATAAATAGCTGATATGCAGGATAGCTGATAGCAACCCCTCTGGGGTCAGAATCCATAGGTTGAGAACGGCTGCTTTAACAGCTCTGCCTTGTGTCAACTTCAGAGTTACTGGTGATGGTTTTGAAGCCCCCCCCCCTCGTTCTGCTACGGCTGATGAGTTCATGGGGTCCCCTGACTCCGGTTAACAGAAGAGAAAGGGGAGCACATCTTTCTAACCCACTGTATGGTGAAAAGCGGGAGTCTGAAAGGAACCACACAGAGACAGAGACATGTGAAAATCTTCAAGAGGAAGTGGGAACACACCTGTAAGGTCAGCATTCAGGAGATGGAGGCAGGAGAATCATGAGCTCAAGACCACCTTGGCTACATAGTAAGACTGTCTAAAACAATGAACTAACTAAATAACCAAAATAAATAAATAACTCTTAACAACAAAACTACAAGAAACTGGAGGGCCAACCCACCAGGACCTCGGCTGTCTGGCCACTGGGGGAAGCAGGCAGAAGAAGGATTCTAAGTAGACAAAGGGGGTGTCTGTGGAGAGGCGATAAATGCTAGAACTGTAGCCAGTTTCTCAAAGGTCCCTGGGAGGGGAAGGGGTATGAGGAGAAACGGGTTCACGGGTGTAATAGAGTCAGCAAGTGAGTTCCGCAGTTTAATCCCACAGTAGGCAGACCACACTATCACTAATGTGTCACTCATATTATAAAGACAGGGTCTTGCTATGAGGCCCTGGCACTTGCAGTGCAACTTAGGGTATCCTCAAACATACAGCAATTCTGCCTTAGCCTCCTTAGTGCTGAGATAACAGATATGCATGACCACAGCTTGCTTTTTTATTATAGTTTCAAAATAATATCTAGGAGAGTGGTTTTTGAATGCACACATTACAAAGAAATAATAAAAATGTGAGAGGACAGCTGCTAACTATCTTGGTTGGATGAACACAGAATGTAAATGGTGTCAGTGTGTCAGATTGTACCCCAGACTGTAAATATGTGTCAGATTGTACCCCAAAGATACATAGCACAATTATATGTCTGCTAATTTTTTAGTATTTACTTTATAATCAATTTATATGTGTGTGAATATTTGCTACTTGTGTACAGGTATGCCCACAGACCAGAAGAGATTGTTTGGATCCCTTGGAGCTGTGAGCTGCCTGGTATAGGTGCTGGGATTTGAACTTGAGTCTTCTGGAAGAGCATCAAGTGCTCTTAACCTCTGCACCATCTCGTTAGCCCTCGATTAAATTTCTAAAACAGTTTTTGTTGTGCTTGAGTGTGAACATGTAGAGGCCAGAGGTCAGTATCAGGAGTGACACTATTAGAAGTGTGGCTTTGTTGGAGTAGGTGTGGCACTGTTGGTGTGGGCTTGAAGACCCTCATCCTAGCTGCCTGGAAGCCGGTCTTCTGCTAGCAGCCTTCAGATGAAGATGTAGAACTCTCAGCTACTCCTGCACCATGCCTGCCTGGATGCTACCATGTTCCCGCTTTGATGATAATGGCCTGAACCTATGAACCTGTAAGTCAGCCCCAATTAAATGTTGTCCTTGTAAGAGTTGCTTTGGTCATGGTATCTGTTCACAGCAGTAAAACCCTAAGACAGGGTCATGTCTTGTCTAGAAGATATGAATCAGTTGCCCTAAAGAGTGTCTTAAAACAAGTCACTTAAGAATCAGCATCTCAGGCTGGAGAGATGGCTCAGAGATTAAGAGCACTCACTGGCTGCTCTCCCAGAGGTCCTGAGTTCAATTCCCAGGACCACATAGTGGCTCCTAACCATCTGTTATGGGATCTGATGCCCTCTTCTGGTGGTGGAAGACAGAGCACTCATATACATAAAATACATGAATAACTAAATCTTAAAAAAAAAATCATCATCTCCTACTTTTTAATCTAACAGCACACCTGCACTGGGGAAGGCTCTAGTTGCCCCTGTAGCTGGGACACACATTCTGTGGCGACAGCCAGTAAGGTTGTCACAGATCATTCCATGTGACCCCTTGTTTTTATGGAAGAAGAGGCTATTTTCTCTAAACCAGTCCTCTACCAAACATAGGGCTACGTGGCTCCCCAGTGCCTCCAGTAGGCACTTCTGAGCTTTCGTCCCTTGATACAATACCCTTCTCCCCCAAGGCAGATGCTGGGGAGTTTTCCTCTGGATAATATTTTTCCTAAGGAGGGATCCAGGCCACCTGCGGCACCCAACTGTTGTTTGTTTTCAGAGAAATATTAATAATAAAGCTAATATTTATTGAGCACTTACTCCATGCCTGGCAACTTTCCAGGCTTCTTCCATGAATTAACCTATGTAATTTTCACAGTGAACACAATCGTTGCTATTTTCTAGATGAAAAAGCAATAGCATGACACACTCAGTGCCCTACCCAGCATCTCTGCCATAGGAAGTGGCAGAGGCCAGGAGTCAAAGGAACTCCATGGGGCCTAGCAGGGAGTGTAGCTAACCAGTCAGCAGCCCTGCTCCTGCATGGGTTTCCAGAAGCAGCTTTCATAGGTTTCGCCTTCAGAATGGGCTGGACCACAGTACAACAGAATCCCTCAGGCTTTTACATCTGCCTTCTGCCACGAGATGACCAAGTGCTAGCTGGGGACGTCCTGATGCTCTTGACAGAACTTCACCCTTGTGAACATTGCCATGGTGGAGAGGAAAAGAGGGCAGACCTCTCGACATTAGTGGTGTGCACTTTCCAGGGAAGGGCAGCTTAGCATGTCTGCCCAAAGTAAGCCTCATGATCTAACTGAACTTCAGAGGCTGAGGGTAGCATCAAAGGCCTGCAGAGTTGCTGAACCATCCAGGAAAGATGGCATAGGACTGGCCTGCAAGGGGGACATTGGTTCGTCTTGGGGATCCATGCATCTCTGCTTAAGGACCACATTCCTGTGGGTTAAGAAGAGGCCTTTCTCCTCATCTCTCTTTCTACTACATATCAGATTCTGACATTGAAAGAGGAATTTCCCCCTCTGCCAAGCCTTTGCCTAGGCTGTCCCAGCTGCCTGAGTCTCTCTTCCCTGCTCTACCTCCACACCCATCCTGTCCTTTTTCCTTCCTCGCAGAACTCAGTTGGGGTGGAGGGCCGCTCTCACTCCTCTGACTGGAGAAACCCTCCTGCTGTTCTTCACAGCACCTGGGGCTACTTCACAGCTTCCTGATTCTCCTTAAGGAGTGAAGCTCACTGGCAGAGCAGGTACTTGGGGGGCTGGGCGTGGCTGAGTGCAACCTGAGAACACAGAGAGTATTGTCAGTGTCGTGATGTGCTATGTGTGTCTCCACTAATACACTGGAAACTTCATGAAGGCAAGTTCCAACCCTAGTTCATTCACCTGGAATACACATGCACACATACATAAACATACATGTGTGTGCACGCGCGCGCGCACACACACAAACACACACACACACACACACACACACACACAAAATATGGTACCTGGCAGAGTAGCAGGACACTCCACAATCTCCCCTAAGGTCAAATGAGTGAATGATAGAGACACAAAGATGATTGAGACTAACACAAAGAACTGTGGTTTCCTGTTTGAGACCTCATAGAAATGACATAGGGGGATTTCCCCAGGTTCTACAGGTCTGGAATGGAGTCAAGATAAGAAAGTACATAGATGGGGCCTTAATCATCCCAGAGCCAGAGCCTCTGATCCTAGTAGTTTGTGTAATCTCTGAAGCCACCGACAGAATGCTAAGGAAGAACACAGGGGTGGTAAGAAGCTAAGGTATTGCCATTGGAAGCTCCATCCCAGACGGTTTCCAGATAAGAAGTAAGAGAGCCGACAAAACTTTGTCTTAGTTTTTATTTTTTTATTTTTTTTTCTACTGCTGTGATAAACATTCATCCTGAAGGTCGAAGGGCTTACTTTTGCTCACCATTTGAGGGTATAGCCCTCTGTGGTGGGGTTGTCCTGACATCAGGAGCCTGGCACAGCTGGTCACATTGCATCTGGAGTCGGGAGGGAGTGATGGATGCTGGCATTCTCATTTTCTTTTTGTCTTCCAGTCGCACGTGTGTGCATGTGTTGTGTGTGCTTGCTCATGTGTGGGTCTACAAGTACACGTGTGGAGACCCGAGGTTGATGCCGGCATGCATTCTCTTATTATGGAGGCAGGGGCCCTCAGTCAAACCAGCAGCTCCCAGATAAGGCTACTCTCAGAAGGCAGGCTGCTCTGAGCACCCTCTGTGTCCACCTTCTAAGGCTGGGATCACAGGCTGGCCGGCATGCCCTCCAGGTATTTACAAAGCTTTCTGGGGAATCTGGAAGAGCTTTAACCACTCTGCAATCTTCCTGACTCCACTTTCTCAGTTCTAGTCAGTCCAGGATGCACACCCAAGGAGTGGGCTACCACAGTGAGCAAGTCTTTCTACAGCTGATGTAATCAAGACAATCCCCTCAGGCATTCTCACCCGCTGGTCTTCCAGGAGCTTCTAATGTCTGTCAAGTTGGCAAATTCGACTCCAGAGGGCCACTGCCTGTGGGCAGCTCTCGGAGCTGGCAAAGCAGACAGAAGGACCATAGCTAACAGGAGCCTGGAAAGCACAGCACCTGTGTGTGGGAGCAAGGGCCATGGCAGGAACAGCATTCACCCCGTCTCTTCGGATAAATGAGCCTCTCTTCTGCTTGCTGAAGCATCTGTCATGGTGAAAACCAAGGTTCCAGTCTGAGGTCCTCGAAGTCCGTTTGGCATCTTCTGGACCCCAGGCAGTGTCTGAGTGTGCTGCGGTAGACTCCAGCAAGTCTTGCTCAGACTTGACGTTTATAGTCTCGCCGTCTCTGTTGCTTTTTGTCATCTGCGGTTTGTCATTGCTTTTAACAGAGACCTTCGAACATCACTTGACTGTTTGCTTTACCGTCTCAAGCTGGGGGAGCTAGGTACAAAAATCAGGCGAAAGACATTCTCTGCTCAGAAGTTCTTGATAAAGCCACAGGCCAGTACCTGGAGAGGTGACGTGAAGGTTGAACGAGGTATTGTGTCATCTGAGTGTGATGGTCGTCTGGTCAACTTGATAGACTGAAACACACCTATGAAATTAGTAGCTCACACTCCTGGGTGTGTCTGCGAAGGGCCTAGAGACAAGCAGAGCCTAAGGGCTGTGACCTACTGGGCGGTTTCATCCATGCATAGACTCGGAGTTTTAATAACTTATTAGGAAATGGTAGGCTGAGGAAGGTGGGCCTGCCTGGAGGAAGTGGGGTGCTGGGAACATACCTTCCGAGAGTGGCTACCTGTGTTCCTCTCTGCTTCCTGGATACTACGAGAAGAACCACTTTCTTCTACTGCTCCCTGCTTCCGTGCTATCTCTGCTGTGTGATGGGCACCCAAACGAGAGAGTCATCCAACCGTGAGTTAAAAGGTCCAGGAGCCAGAGAGAATCCTTCCTTCCTTAAGTTGTTTATTTCAATTATTTTGTTGCAGCAGCAAAACACTGAGCAACATGGCAAGGTTGGAAAGCTTTGCAAAGCGCCACGCTCTTTTGAGTGACCACAAGGCACGCAGGCATGTTAGAGGCTCTGAGAAGGTCCTGCGGGAAAAGGCTTTTGTTTAAGGGGTCTTACCCAGGACTTCCCAAACTTATTTGACACTGGAACTTTTTGTACCAAATTGCTTTATTAACATCCCAGGGAACTAGAATCCCGTAGCATACACTCGGACAATGCTATTAGGTTGCCATCCAGTGGACTGGTGACTTGAACTAAGCAGGAAGGAGCTAACTCATCACCCAGCAGACATCTCCTGATTGGAGCTAAGCTGAAACGTAGTCTCGCTGGCTTTCCTGATGGAACCCACACCATCAGCTGTCTTCAATCTCCAGTTTGCTTACGGCGTTATGGACTCCTCAGCCTCCATAAATCCATTATCCAATTCCTCACAATCAATTAATTATTCACATTCTATTGGTTCTGTTTTCTCTGGAGAATCCTGTCTAATTGGATTTTGGTAGATAGGTCCACTGGGCCTGAGAGTAATGAGTGAACGGGTGACCGTGAAGGTTGTCTCCCGTCCTGCTTGTTGAGCTCCAGCTTGGAGATGTAGCCAACATCAATCAGGAGTGCTCTGACTTCAGAAATACAGAAATTATACAATCCGCCAAAATGAATACATTATAAGCTTCGATGGGAAAAAATCCAAATGGCAGAAACGCTGATACAGTGATTGCACTTTGTTTTAAAGCTAATTTTATTACCAAAACTGTCTTGAAGTTGTTTCTCTGGACTTTGCCCATAATCATTGCATGTTGAGTTCTTACAGGGAATCAGCAGATGGCTCTTTAATGAACCAACGGTGCACGACCAAGAAGTGTGGAGGCTGGTGTTTATTTTCAGATCAAAGGGAGAAAAATTAAGCCCAAAGGTACTTGTTTTCCGGAAAAATCACACTCTTGTGTGTTAGGGTGACAGGAATCTTCTTGATTTCACAATTTTCTCCTACCCGCCCCATTTACTCCCACACTAATCTGAATCTATAAATAGGGCTTAAATATTGCTCTTCTGAGGCTGGGCGTGTTGCTCGGTGGTAGAGCGATTCACTTAGCTTGCAAGAGGCCCCGAGTTTGATTCCGGGATGAGCAAAAGTCAGTGATAAATACATAGTGCCTCTTGGCTATTTGCAACAAGGCGAACTAGCTACTTTTAATTAAAAGGTTTCCAAAAAGCCTCATTCCAAACAATGGGTGTGGCCTTTCTATAAAGAATGCCTTACTGTAATTTACACCCAAGAAAACGACGTAAGCCAAGAAGAAATGAGGGACTGCCTCACTTTGACTGCAGAAAAAGCCAAGAAAAAGATCTGATGGTTTTTTTCCTGCCCTTTCACCTTTCTGCACCCCTCAGAACTTAAAAAAAAAAAAGATGCCAGCCGACGCAGTGAGGCCAAGCCTGCAGAATACCTGATCTCAGCTCTCCTAGCTTCCTGATTGCCATGGTACAGTTCTGGAAACACCTGGTATTGAAATGCTGCCGTGTGGACAATCCGCCATCTAGTGGCCAGAGTGAGAATTGCAAAAACAGCTTTCGGAGTTATTTGCCAAAACTGGCCTTCAGACCGAAGTTATTTATGCCAATAATTCTTAGGCTTTGCTTCACATTATAACGTCTCAGGGAGCTTGTAAAAGTCTGATGCCAAGTCTATACCCGCATACCAGTTAAGTCGGAATTCCTGGGAATTGCAATGGGTCGTGCTTGTGAGCTGTGTTCTTTGCAACCAAAGAAGTTGATTAAAACAAAGAGTCAGGCAGTATCTTGTATTTCTGGAAAATACTGTGTGTGCTGATTTCTTCTCCCGTCTCTCTCCTCCGCTTTTTATTTTCAGACAAGATCTCGTGTGTTTCAGGCTGGTCTTGAGTTTCTGATACTCTTGCCTCCACCTGACTCCCCTCCCCCACTCATTGCTAGAATTATAGGTGTGCACCACCATGCATGGTTTTGATTCCCTCCCTCCCTCCCTCCCTCCCTCCCTCCCTCCCTCCCTCCCTCCCTCCCTCCCTTCCCCCTTCCCTCCCTTCCTCCCTTCCCACATTCATTTTTTTCTTTTTATTTCATTTTTTAAAACGGGACCAATATACAGAACACTAGATAGGTGGCAAGCACAAACGTGAAGTTTGACTTCTTGGAGTACAAACATGTGCTTTTACCAAGACACATCTGCCGTGAGGACCTTTGGTGACTGGTTCCTATGACTCACTGGATCACTGTGGAGGTCCCATGAGAATCGCTGTGTGCTATGGTTTGAATGTAAAATGTGGACCCTTGTCCCACCCTTGCTTGTGTGATTGAATATTCAGTCCTCAGACAGTGGTGTAGTTTGGGGAGGCTCCAGAACTTTTGCAGCCAGAGACCTAGTTGGCACAGGACCCAGTACCATATGGGCAGAGCTACAGAGGTATAGCACGCTGGCTTCTTGACCTACGGGACATAAGGAAATCGTGTTGCAGACTTCCGCCACTCCAGTCTGGTGTGTGGACTGATGCGCAGCTGCCCGATGGCCTGCACCCCTTAAAGTATGGACTGAAATACATCTTCCCTCCCTTCCATTGCTTTAGCCAGGTATCTTAACATAGTGATGAGAAAGTTAACCACACACAATGAGTCACTTAGACCTGACCTGACTGCACAATAAAGTCTACTTAGATGAATTTTTATTGGGAGTCTAGAACATTACCTTTCACTTGCTTTTTTGAAAGATTTATTTTTATTTTAAATTACATCTATGTGTGTCTGCACACAAGAGTGCAAGTACCCGTGGAAGCAAGAGGCATCAGATTGTCCTGATTATTACAGATTGTGCCTAGGGCTGCAGGCAGTTTGAGCTGTCCAGTGTGGGTGCTGGGAACTAGGTGTTCTATAGGCTCTCTCCACTGTTCGGTCATCTCTCCAACCCTTTAACTTGAATTTTTTAAAATGTATTTTTTTATTACATTTACTTTGTGTGTGTGGTGTGTGTGTGTGTGTGTGCGCGCGCGTGTGTGTAACGTGTGCATGCACACACATGTAGAAGTCAGGGAACAACCCGGGAAGTTATTTCTCTCATTTACAACGTGGGTTCTGGAAATTGAACTCAGGTCATCAGACTTGGTGGCAGGTCCCTTTAACACCAAGCCATTCCTCCGGGCCACTTTTGGAAATTAACATTACAGGCACCCCATACAAATGGTACTTCTAACCTCTTTCCAACAGGTGTGTGGAAACTGTCTGTGGATACATGTCCCTTGAAGTCTGGCCTCCACCAGGACATTGCCTGGGTTAAATTCCACACATCTCACCCCGAAGGCAGTACAGTGAGCTTCCTTCAGCTGAAGCAAGCCCTCCTCCATCTCTTCTATAACGTCCTATGTACAGGGCTCATCGAGCAATTTAAATCTTTCAAAATGATAGGTGAGGAGTACGAACGTGTTTGTTGGTGTACGTTGTGTTTCCCTAACAGGCAGAGGGGAACATCTTCCCACAGGAGAGTAAAAACTTGCCTTCTACTTCCTGAAGTCTCTGAAATGCACAGTAAAAGAGTCACCAAGTGGCAGACTTCGTAATTATGTTTGTACCTATGCATATTCTACATAACACTGGATTTAAGAGTCGGGTGGTTAAAGCATTATATATATATATCACATTACATATGTACCTTATATATTATGTTACATTATATGTTTGTTATTTGTTATATATTATATGTTATATCACACACACACGTATGTGTGTGTGTGTATATATATATGAAAAAATATATATATCAATGTCAAATATTTATATCAATGACAAGGCAAGGTTTCCCATTGTGGTCCAGGCTGGCCTAGAACTCACTATGTGACCCAGACTTGCAACTGATGAATTAAAAATGTCACCCACTAGTGAATCGGGGTGGTGGCATCAAACTCATAACACTTTTCCTGTCTGAGTCTCCTGAATGATAGGATTTCAGGCAGCAGTCACCACATCCAACTTTGGTAAAAGCCCAAGGGAATCCTGAGCAGTGAAAAGGAATGGGGGCAGGGTGGTAACAACCTAAGGGAGGCGAGGGAGGAGTTGTCTAATGACTAAAGCTCTGGTGTGCAGATAAAAAGTGTCTTCCTTAGACAAATCCTTTCTCTAATGTCAACTTTTCTTAAAGACCTAAGTTTCTTTGACCCAAGGAAAGAGCTCCAAGTCTGCAGCCAGAGTTTCTCAGATAGGCAGCTCTAAACTTGCTGCTGAGTCTTGTTTTAGGGCAGTGTAACCTGTTGATTAGCAGTGCTCTGCAGCTGGGTGTGTGTATTGCCCAGCCACCCTGGTCCACTAGTGGGTGCCATTTTTAATTCATCAATTGCAAAGAGCTAGTAGTCCATCAGTTAATAGTGTGCAGAAGGCTGATTTTATGTTTTAATTTTTATCGACAAATTGGTATTTCCTTCTTATGAATTCTAGTTTTTCTGCATTGCACCCCACAATCTCCACTCCCCCTATCTTGAGCTAACGCCAATTTTCTCCTGATTCTGTTCTGGTTTTTTTTTGTTTTGTTTTTAAATTTTATTTTAATGTTTTAGATCCGGGCTAATCCGTTCAAGATTTTACTTGTGGTTGATGTTATTTTTCAAGTCAACGACCAATTACAGTAGCAGCACTGATTAAACAAGCAAACTCTGCCCTGCACTGAAATGCCATCTTTCTTGTGCTTTACCTCTGAATGGACTGGACATGATTGAACACAGCTTTCAGTCCAGCACTCTGGAGGCAGAAGCACTCCTGTGGGTCTGAGGCCAGCCTGGTCTACAAAGAGACTTCCAGGCCAGCCAGGGCTACTTAATGAGACCCCCCCCATCTCAAAATATGAACAAACATTGAAGTGGGTCTTGAATGGCTTTTATACTTCTTGGTCTGCCTAATCTACAAACTTGTTGTGTCAAAGCCATGCAGCTTAGCATGTTATTACATCAACTTGGTCCAGAGTTTTAGCATCTGGTCACAACTGTTCTACATTAGTGTTTTTCACAGACAAATGTTGCTCGTGAAACGGAAGTATTTAGAATTGCTTTGACATAAATGTTAAATGCTTTTATAGGACCCAAGGAAAACCCTGTTGAAGTTCTGATTAAAATTAAGGTTCTTATCCCTTTGGAAATCGCTGACACTCGTGGTTATTAATCCCTCTGATCCAAGGGCATTTCACACTTCCCCATTAGTTCAAATGTGGCTTTTATAACCTGTAACAAAATGTCATGATTTTCCTTAAGAAGCTCCTCTAACTTTTGATATTTTAACAACTAACTTTACAATGTAATAAAAATAGAAATTCCCCAAAGAACTGAACATAAGCACCCCATGCTCCCTGAGTGTGTTGGGTGTCATTATCATCGTTTTATCTGTTATTATCTTTACTTGTCCTTATTAAATAAAATCATAGAAAAGACAAACCTTTTAAAAGCTGCACACTGGTGAAACTTACCACATTGTCAATATTGTGAAAATCTCGTGTCTCCCCTAAATGGTTCTATCAATGCACTGTAGTAAAAATTCTAGGAGACTGTGTATATAAATTTACAAGTTGACTGTAAAACATATGTGGAAAAACAGAATACCAAAGTGGCCACACAGATCCTGACAGGGTTTTACACTAAAGGTTACCAAGATTTGTAAGGATGCTCTATGACTGAGAGAATACCGCGTCTACACAAGCAAATCTAGACAAGTGTCCAGCAGAGCCGAGCGCTGAGAAGCTCACACACTGTTCACGTTTAACAAAGTGACATAATGACATTCTCGTTTCATCTTGTTGCTGGGATAAAACTCTGAGACCTAAAGCAACTTTAGGGACAAAGGATTTATTTGACTCGGTCTCAGGTCACATCTGATCACTGAGGGAGGCCAGGACAGAAACCAAAGGCCTGGAGGAGGACCATGGAGGAAGTCTGCTTGCCGGCTTGAGTCCTGGCTCCCTTCAAGGCTCATGACAGCTAGCTTTCTTGTTTATTTTTACATAATTTTTTTTAAAAATTTGTTTTTAAGCTGGGCAGTGGTGGTTCATGACTTTAAGCCCAGCACTCAGGAGACAGAGGCAGGATCTCTGTGAGTTCAAGACCGGCATGGTCTATAGAGTGAATTCTACAACATCCAGGGCTACATAGAGAAGCTTTGTCTCAAACAAACAAACAAACAAATGAAAAACAAAACCATTTTAAAATTAAATAGAATTACATCACTCCTTCCTTTCTAGCACTTTTGAGTTGTCTTCCTTCAAAACCCTCTCACGGCTCTCCACTCTGAAGTTAATAGTCTCTTTAGTAGTTTCATATATATATATTATATATATGTGTGTGTGTGTGTGTGTGTGTGTATGTGTATATGTGTGTGTGTGTGCATAAATACATATATAAATACAATCTGCTAAGTCTTTTTATTGTTGTTTGTTTGAATATGGTTTCAAGGCTGTCCACTCAGCCTTGGACAACCAGAGGCTCATCCGTGGGTCAGGCTGACTCTCCTTCTCCCAGTAGTCATTACTTGTCTGTAGTTCTTTGTCTAGGGTGGGACCCCAGGAAAGTTTTCCGTTCCATATTAACTTTCCACCCATACTGCCGCTGTTCCTGCCTTGCATATGCAGCCATGCCTATGAGAGGCTGATCCACAGCAGACCTCCTAGTATTTTGGCCCTTGAAGTCTTTTTGATCTCTCTTCTATGATGTCCCCTGAGCTGAAGAATCAGGAGCTGTGATGTAGACGTATACACCTGGGGTTATGTCCCCTCCCCCAAATCTGTCGCTCCCTACGTTGAAACCAGTTGTGGTTTTCTGTGATGCTTTCCATTTGCTCTAAAGAGAGGGTTCTTTGGTGAGGAGTGGTAGTTACACTTACCTGTGGGCATAAGGCTAAGATTTAAAATGTAGGTTATGCTGTTCTAGCAAAATGATGGTGGCAGATTGTTTTCTAAGGTCCATGACCTCACTAGCTCTGAGTAGCTGGCTAGGTTTCCAGTGCCAAGCATGGTGTCCCTCCTGTTGATGGAGCCCTAAGTCCAATTAAGTAGCTGTTAGTCTTTTCATTAAGCAGCGATGGGTCCGTTCAAAAATCAGGGTAGATATAAGTGATGTTTGCCTCCATAAACACATTATATGAAAATTAATTCCAGATTTGTGTATGTATAGATACGAAAGGTCAAACGAGAAGACAAGTCACAGATAACAAAGGACATCTTTGTGATCTTGAAATAAGCAACTATTTCATAATCAGAATACAAAACCAAAATCTCTAAAGTAAAATATTGATAAACTGACCTATATTAAAATTAAACATTTCTTGGAGCTAGAGGTATGGCTCAGTGGTTAAGAATACTTGCTATTCTTGTAGAGGACTCAGGTTTAGGTCCCTGTCCCACATGGAGGCTCATAACCACCTGTAACCCAGTTCTCGGGGATCCAGTGCCCTCTTCTAGCCTCTGTGGGCACTACACTCACATGGTACAGCACACACACACACACACACACACACGCACACGCACACACACACACACACACGCACACACACACACACACGCACACACACACGCACACACACGCACACACACACACGCACACACACACGCACACACACACACACGCACACACACACACATTTGTCTTTTAAAAAAAAAAAAAGATTTTCTGCCTGTCAAAACTCAATTAGTTGGTTCTACACTTAGAAAACCAATATATGAATGATGATATATCATCGTATTTTTAAAGATTTATTTATCTTTATTTTATGTTTATGAGTATGACTATTTTGGCCGCGTGTGTGTGTGTCTGTGTGTGTGTGTGTATCATATATATTCCTGATTCTGTTGGAGGCCAGAAGAGGGCATTGAATCCCTTGGAACTGGAGTTACAAACAGTTGTAAGCCACGATGTATGTGTGAGCTGGGTGGTGTTCTAGAAGAGTAGCCAGTGCCCTTAACCATTGAGCCATCTGTCTGACCTTGTATAGAATATCATATTAATGGAGGGAGCCAACAAAATTATCTCAGGAAAATCATTTAACAAAATCCATCATATTTTTTAAAAGATGAAACCACACAGAGACAAACACACACACACATACACACACACACAGAGAGACACAGAGAGACATGCAGACAGAGAGATAGAAAGACAGAGACACAGACACTGAAACTCAATAAACTAGCAATAAAAAGAGACTATCTTTAATCCAATAAAAGACACATCCAAAAGTTAGGTCAAACTTAAGAAAGACCTAAATGGTGAAGATGACAGAAGCCAAAGATTCACCAAAGATCAGAAAGAGAAGGATGTCGGTTCTCTCTGTTTCTACTCAGTGTTGTTCTGAAGTCTGTACCCAGCAGGACCAGCAGGCAAGAAAGTGAAATTGCACAGACGTGGTGTTGACAGAGAAGATCTGAAGGAGTCTATCCAGAGCGAGACACTGGAGTAAATGTTCAATGGCTTCACAGGACGTAAGATCAATGAACAAAACCCAGTTGTATGTCTACATTCTAATGCTAATGGATCTGAAAATGAAATTAAGGCAATGACTGCCCGGACACTGACATCACAGAGAGTGACATTTAGAAGCAAATTAAACGAAAGAAGGGCAAGATTTGTATCATGAAAACTTTAATATTCTGACAACTATGCTAAAGAGCGTGTAAAGAAAGACGGTGTTGAAAGCAACCTCTCCTCGTGGACTGAAACAGCTCATGTTGTTAAGATGCAAGAGTCCACAAATTGTTCAATATTTTGTTCAGAAGTTAAAAATCTGGAAATTGTGTGGAATTTTATGTTTTGAGACAGGAGAGTCAGAAAGATTTTGAGGAAAAATAGAGCTGGGGGTTTTAGTTCCTCATCTCGAAGCTATAGCTTCGACAAAACTATAGCGACGACTTGGTCGTTCTGATGTAGTGTGGCTGTGTGTATCAGTGCATGAATTCAGAGGCAGGAAAAACACATCTATAGTTGATCAGGTTTTTTTTGCACAAGGTTAACCAGGTGGTAAATGGTGGGAAAGAAGGTCCTTTCCAAAATAATGCTGGGACCCACACGCAAGGGACAAGATTAGATCCCTACTGTGTTAGTTATGTCAATCATTGCTATGACAAAACACCAGAGCAAAACCAGCATGAGAGCTTATTTTGGCTCATAGTCATTGTAGCCAGGAAAGCATGACATCCGATCAGAGAAATGTGGATGCCAGACCTCTCGTTTTCTCCTTTTAATTGAGTAGCCTAAGGCCCCGGGCTACAGTGCCACCCACATTCTGTATCTTTCTATTGCAGTCAACTCTCCCTGCAGATGTCCTCATGGGACTCCTAGGCCATACCATGTGGAGTCAAGTTGACAGCTTTAACCATCACACTTACCTTACATTATACCATAAACAAACTGAAAATGGATCATAATGCTAAAACATAAAAGTCTCAAAATAGAAAACCTAAAAATCATGGCCATGGTTCCTTTGATATGACACTACAAACACAAATAAGCAAAGAGCAAGATAGACGTGTTAGAGTTCATTAAAATGAAAGCCTAGCTCAAGACTCCAGCGGTTGTCCCCTAGGAGGGAACCTCACATCGTCTTGCTAAATGGACATATTGTCAAACTGCCTCCTGAATATCGGTGCTCATACCAGTAGGTTAGTGTTGCGCTCAGCCTTTGCCAGAGAAGCTTTCTGCAGGAGACGGAACGGAAAGACTCACAATTGTCGCTGTACTGAGAGTAAGCGGCCGTTAGCGCTCGATTCTAAATGGAACATCTGTATCAATGCTCACAAGGCTCAGGGAGCATCGCGGAAGAGTGGACAGGAGATGCAGAGACACGTGTGAGATACTAACTTCTGCACATCCATGATGAGATCATTTACTCATAAACTCACAGGGTCTATTGCTACCTACACAAGGTTAGATAACAAGATCCATCAGCACTCCTGCAGGCAGTACCAATGGACAGAGTGGGTCACAAGGAATAAAAAAGAGGATATGGCCTTTTACCTCCTTTAACCTTAGTACTTAGGAGGCAGAGGCAGGCAGATCTCTGAGTTCAAAGCCAACCTACTATACAGAGCAAGTTACAGGACAGCCTACAGGGAAACTCTGTTCCCTATGCCCCCCCAAAAAAGACATGAAGGTGGGTGGGAGACATGTTGGGGTGTCTAGGTGGACTGGAAGGGAGATTAGGGTGAGTATGAGTAAAGAATAAATAAAACTATTCTAAGAATAGATTGGAGTATATTAGAACCTTTTATGCTCCAATGACTGCTTTCAACAAAGTAAAACAAGAACCCACGGAGTGAAGAACATACATCTGATCCGGGTGTGATGAGGAACTTGGGTCTGGAATGTACAAACCTTACAACTCAGCAGAAAAACACAAACAGCCCAACTAAAAAAAACAAAGAATCTCAACAGATATTTCCTCAAAGAAGACATGAAATGGCCAGTAAGTGCCCTGAAACACAGCAAATATCACGAATTAGAAAACTGTAAGTGAAAACAGCAGAAGTGACACCTTATGTCTTCTAGGATGGCCACATCTTCTAAAAGCTAGTTACAAGTGTTGGCAAGGACTGGAGAAGCGGCAATCTTCATATCTTGCTAGTGGAAATATCAAATGTGGCAGCCATCTTGGAGAACAGGGTGGCCATTCCTTGGCTGCTGTTGTTTTGGGTTTTTTGTTTATTTGTTTTTAGTTTTGTTTGAGACAAGGTTTCTCTGGGTAGCCCAACCTGTCCTGGAACTCACTCTGTAGACCAGGCTGGCCTCAAACTCAGAGATCTGCCTGCCTCTGCCTTTAAGTGCTGGGATTAAAGGTGTGGGTCACCATCACTTGGCTTGGCCACCTCTTTGAAAGTTAGAGTTGACATAGAATACAGAGGCTCCACTCTCAGATATAAATCCACAAGCAATCAAAACATACACTACACAAAACCACAGTCATGACTGTTCATAGCACCATTATTTATAATAGGAAGAAGGCAGAACAAACTGAGATGCCTATCGACGGTCGAATTGGTAATCAAAACGTACTCATCTCTAGAATGGGGATGAAGTTTGACACATAGAGAATTTTTGAAAAATTTTTATTTGTGAAGTATTAGAAATTGGACACAAAAAATGTTGTGTTATATGGTATGATTTATAGAAGTATCCAGAATAGGCAAATCTACAATGATTAAAAATTAGATTCATGGTTGACAGGGGTGGAGTATCTGAAAGAAATGAATGTTGGCAGTTAAAGGTATGATTTTCTCTCTGAAGTGAATGATATGTTCTGAGTTAGTGATTCATACAGAACTCTTGTGAATATACCAAAATAAACTGTGAACGATGTCTCAGTTTCAAGTCGATAATATTGAGAAAGGAACAGCGATCTCTAGAGAGCTGGGGAGGCGGCTCAGTCATTAAAGCTCTTGCCACATAAACACAAGGACTTAACTCCAAATACCTGGCACCCACATAAAAAGCCAAGTATGGTTGTAGCTCTACTTCCAGCCCTGGGAAGCCTCTTTAGCACTTACCAGCTAGCCAGTCTAGCCAAATGGGTGAGTTCCAGGTTCAATGAGGAACCTTGTCTTGAAAGATAAGAGAGAACAATAAAGAAAGACATCTAACACCAACTTCTGGTGCACCCACCCATATGAACACACACACTCTGCTGCCTGTGATAAAATACTTGGAATCCATATCGTCAGAGGAGTAATAGCCATAAGTACAAGAGAGGAATTGCATCCAGAACACACAAAGGCAGACCAATGAGCGGAAAGAGATACAAACATCTTCAAAGGCAGACCAGTCAGCTAGGTAAGATAGAAGCATCATCTTCAGCAGGAGCTGTGGAGATGGCTCAGCAACCCAAGCTGGGTTCTTATCATCATTATTGGCTCATATCACACAAAGTCTAATTCTGAACTCCTCTCCCCCAATAATGAAAGCAACAAAAATATAGCCCCACAGGTGTGTTTGGGGGAGCAACAGGAAAACCACATGGACATGCCATGAAAAGGATATACAGAGTGCAGAGTGTGTGTGTGTGTGTGTGTATATATATATATATATATATATATATATATATATATATATATATATATACAATATGCCACCTCATGAGTAGCCAGGAAAATGTAAAATCCTGACCCTAGTTCTATTACCCATTAAACCCATCCCTAGGCTCTAACTGCTAACCGCCCACTGCAGTAACTGATATAAGATACTAGGAACCTCTGTGGCATTGCTGATCCCTGTACCTGAGAAGGGAGTCACTGCTCTGATTTCTAGCCACACAGCTTGGATGTATTTCATTTTTAATATGTTTTTTCTTTTTTTCGCTCAGCCTTGACGTTTGTGGACTTTACCTGCTCTTCTGTGGAAGATGACAGGTCGTTTATTTGCGTTTATTTGGGTTGCTGTGCCGTATCCCACGGTCGGTCTGGATCACCATTTGCTTGTTTGTTATTTCTGTTGTCTGGATCATTCCCAGTTTGTGTCTATGACAACGCTCTGTGCTGACTGAGAGAAGTCTGAGGCGTGAGAATGTGTGCTTCATGACTCCGTTCTGTAAGCTAAGCCCCTCTGCGGTCTAGGAAGAAACACGCGGGAGGCTTTTGGATGCTGAATGTCTTGTTTCTTCTTGGTGGAGCATGAGTGTGAGCTTTCCGATAATGTGGGCAGTGAACACACTTAAGATTTGAGCGCTTCTACACATCAAGTACAGCCTACTTAGGAAACTCAAAACCCACTTGGGACCAAATCAGGCAATATATTTTCCTCGCTGTCCACAAGATACTAAAACTACTTTACAAAGGCAGACAAGCTATGGCTGCTCCAGGGAGAAGCTTGTCCCAGGGCCTTGGTCTCCTCTTAGTGGCAGGCTGAGCACTCCTACGAGGCTCTTCTGCCTTTTGGGTTTCTTCCAGGATACCCTTTGTTCATAGGAGACATGCAGTGCTTGTTTGTCTTTGCTATTTCCTCAGAGCTGTTGGTGATGGCTTTAAAAAAAAAAAATCCCTAACTATGTGTACTGAGATTTCATAGTCCAAATGAATGCTGAATTCCACATTTTTTATGGACTTCCTCTACTGTGAGGAAACACTCAGCAATGATGGGCATGGTTAAAATGGCATCAAGAAAACCAGTTCTTTCTTCTCTTCCTTCTGCTTCCCCCCACCCCAACTTCCTTCCTGTATTTATTTCCAGTGCTAGGGTCAAACCCGGAGCCCTGTATATACTAGCTAGCAAGTAGTCCACCATGTAATTACATCCCTAGCCCTGGAAATTTTTATTTATTTATTTGTATTTTGTAAAGATCTTTTTATTGTTTTTAATTATGTGGTTGCAGGGGTAGTGTGCCCTACAGTGCAGATTCCTGTAGAAGTCAGGTGGGTTCCGAGGTCCGCTTTCTCCTTAGCGTGTCCAGGCACCACTACATGGAGTGGGGAGGAGAAAGCCTTCTCCAAGGATTTCAGTATTACAGCTCTTTTAGGGGATATTTAGAGGAACAGCTAGTGCACTTTATTGGGTTGAATAAGGGCTATATAAACCTTGGAGAGTGGGAAGGGTTTTTAAGGGTGAATGTACATTGGCTAGGGCTCAAGGTACTAGAGACTGCCTCATTTGCATGGAGGGGAGGGGCATTCCAGGGGCTGGCCAGACAGGTTCTTACCAGGAGAAAGGAAGTTGGACCTGTAATTTCCGACAAGGACTATGCCTCAAGTAGAGGATCAGGCTCTCCAGATAAAGTCAGGAGGAGACAAGGAAGTCCCACTGGGAAAGGGAGTCTTCCATGTGTTGAGGAGCTCAGGGAAGATGAAGACATTAATAGCAAGGTTTTCCAACAAGCTAGAGGAGTTGGGTCTCCTGGAGCTTGGATCACAAGTGGTTGTAAGTCTCTTGACATGGGTGCTTGGAATTGAACTTGGTTCTTCTGCAGCAGCAAGTACATGATCTTAGGCACTTAGTTTAATTCTTCATAGCTCTGGGATTAAACTCACTGCCTTTGCATGTGATATGCAAGAGATGACATGGAGTTGAATCCACAGAAGGACTATGTCTTAACTCCTAAATCTGGTTACAGACACAAAACAGTTGCCCTGTTATAAATTTTGGAAAAAGTCAGAATTAAAAGGCCCAGAGCATGCATGTATGCATGTGTATGTGTACGTGTGTGTGTGTGTGTGTGTGTGTGTGTGTGTGAGAGAGAGAGAGAGAGAGAGAGAGAGAGAGAGAGAGAGAGAGAGTCTGTGATAAGACACTATGACCAAGGTAACTTAGAGAAGGAAGAGTTTATTGGGACTTACCATTTCAGAGGGTTAGTTACAGTCTATGACCATCATAGCAAGGAACCAAGCAGCAGGCAGGCAGGCATGGAACTGGAGCAATATCCGAGAGCTTATATTGTCACTTGTTTGGGTTTTTGAGTCTCTCTATGTAGTCCTGGCTGTCCTGGAGCTCACTATGTAGACTACAATGGCCTCAAACTCACAGAGATCTTCCTGCCTCTGCTTCTTGAGTTCTGGGATTAAAGATTTGAGAGATGTTGCCTGGGAGCCAACATCTTGATCAATAAGTACAAGACCTCTTAATCCCTTCCCAAGCAGTTCCACCAACTTAGGACCAAATCAAAAAATGAATCTATGAAGATTACCCTCAGTCAAACTCCTCCTCCTCCTTCTCTTCTTCCTCTTCCTCCCTCTCTTCCATCACTGTCTCTCTCTTCCTCTCTCCCCCTCTCTCCACCCTTAGAAATAAAATCATTTGGCAGCAGTCTGGGAGCCATCTCAAGGCCTTTCTATGTACATTCATTGCACAGTGCTGCTTTCCCTAGGAGATCCTGCCGCCTTCCCAAACCAGTCCCGTCTTCTGAGAAACAGCAGCTTTATGGAGGTTATTCTGCCTAGCACGCTGTCCACGGGAACAGGCACAGAAGCTCCTCTTGGAAACTATGGCACTGCTGCTGGCCTTCACAATAACTCTTGGACTCCATCAAGTGTGGGAAATTATCCCAGCTGGGGACTGAAGGTGAAGGGCCGGGACTGTCTCCTGCGTCTCCAGCATGTGCACAGATCCTCCTGTAACTCTCGCACACCAGTCACTGGCAAACCCTAGGCTGCTGCCTGGATCTGCTTTCCCTTATATCTGCAGTCTTCTTTCCAAATGGCATGGCAGGCCTGCTGATGCAGTGGGGAAGAACAGATTTGGATAGTACTTCAAATATTACCCACATGTTCCGCAGGATAAGCCCTAGACCCTTCGTGCCTGTGACTGATTAACAGATCAGGGCAGGGTCCAGCTGACCCAGCCATTTGTTATAGCTTCCTGACTTTGAGTCCTGCTTTATGAAGCCTAACAAGAATGGCTTGACTTGAGCTGTGGCCACGGGCTTTTCTGTACCATGAGCTTACACTAGCTCTGCAGAGGAAGCTATGATGGTTGGGTGTTGGTCTCTGCACCTTTCACTGAGATCTCTGGGCCCAGACCCTCCATGATGCCAGTGGAAAAGGTACAGATGGGACCTTGGAATTTGTTAGCACGTCATTTTCCCCAATATCCTTTGACACGGAACTTGTTTAAAACCCCAAGGCTCGGTCTTTGCAACATTAACAACCTTTGCGTCTTCCCTTACTGACAGCTATGTGGCAAGACTCACTGAAATGCCAGGTGACTGTCACTACCGGAACAAGAGTTTATTGGACTCCAGGTGCTTTGGCATCTATTGCCACAGCATTCCTTCCAAACACGGGGTTTCACTCCCCACGCACAACTTTATCACGTTCACAAAGGAAAAGCTGGTGTTGCAGGGCAAAAGTGTGTTCAGCCCCATGTGGTGCAGTTGCCAAAAAGAGAAAGGGCTCTCTGTCAGGAGCCAGGACTGCCTCCGTGGTGTGGTGCAGTGCAAAGATGGTTGGAACCAATAGCAGCTGAGCCAAAGAACTTTCTGGTGTCAAGTCCTCTGATAAGTGAGACTTGCAGGCTGAACCTCTCTTAGCTGCTCACTCTGCCCTGGCTTCACACATCTTAAAATCTGCCCAGATTGCTTCTTTATTCTATATACCAAAAGGTCCTCAAATCTCATCCAGCAAAGATCACTTTAGTCCTCCCTCCTTCCCTCCGCTCTCCCCTCCCTTCTTCTTTCCCTCCCTCCATCATTCCCTCCCTCCCTCTCGGTTCCTTTCCTTCTTTCTTTTATGTTTTTCCCCTGGTGCTGGGGATGAAACCCATGGCTACACTTAAACTAAGCATGTCCTCTCCACCTGGACTCCATCCCCAGCCCCACTGGCCTTTCATCAAATCTACACTGAGGGTCCCCTCCATGATGGTCTAAATCTGGAGAGTAAAGACACTTCCCACTGTGCCCTCCTCCACGCCTTCCCAGAACTTCTCTGTAGTCGCCCTGAAGTCTTGACAGGTTAAGCCTCCCTCTTCGAAAACTCTGACATCCAAAATGTTGCAAAATCCAAAGTGTTTTGAGCACTAATGTTATGCAACAAATAAAAAAAAAAATTCACCCCTAACCTTGTGTTGTGAGCTTTGATCAAACTGCAGATAGAAATATTGTATAAAATTACCTCCATGTTATTTGTCTGGGGGCTGGGACTGGGGACTGGCACAGAATGCAGATACGTTTCAGTTTTAGACTTGGGTCTCATTCACCTGATGACTGTCTATGGGTATGCAAATCTCCCCAGATCCCAAACACTTAGCTCTGCAAGCGTTCTAAATAAGAGAAACTTGAGTCTGCTATGCTCACTCTTGGAGCCATCACCTGCTCATTTCATTGAGGAGCTTTTTAGAGTCCCCACCCACAGCTAGAGGTGACATGGGTCTCCTTAACTAACCCTCCCGCCTCTGAATTTTCTTCTCCACAGAGCACTTTAAGGACTCGTAGAACTCTTTCCTCTAAATTGAAACATTCCTTTAGAAAGGAAGGAGAGAGGCCCACAAGACACTGAAAATAAACTAAACTTACAGGTGTTCCCCTGACACCATCCCCAAGGGTATAAAACCAGTAAGCAATTGCTGGGCAAAGAGGACTCTGATTAGCTGAGCTGTCAGCCTGCAAGCTGTGCAGGGAGCTCCAGGCACACAGCACTCACGAGTGTTGGCTCATGCTGGAGTGGGCTTTTCAGTGATAATCTGACCCCTTACCCACACCCTTGAAGCTGCTCTGATTACTCACTGGCTCCATTCCCCTCGGATGAATAGATTCTTTGGTCTGTGGTAATCTGTCGTCTGGGCCCAATCTGGGATGTATAGACATCTGTTCACAACACATGGTACATGGGACAGTAGTCTCATTTCCAACAGAGTATTTCTCTTGTTCCTTCTCATCCTGTCAAAATTCTTCTCTTCATACATCCTGATGTGGCCATCCCAACTCAGGGCTGTCTCTTCAGTTATTTCTCTAGAACCTCTCTTCTTCCCTGGGGTTTCACTGGTCCCCGGGCTACCTGGGGGAAACATGCATGCATCACACTCTTCCGGGATAAATTTCTAGAGATGCAACTCAACACTGAAAACATTCAGATATGAAAGGATTGACATGATCCCAACTACTTAATGTATCTGGATTCCCACCTTCATTTGAGAAATAAGGGATTCAGCAAGGCAAAATCAACAAAACCACGCGAATCTTCAGAAAAACCGCTAAGATAAATACTGTCACTCCAAAATCCATTTAGATATGATTGGTGTTATCTTTTTACTGTGGACAGGGGAGAAAGCCTGAGGATCTGCAATCACATGCCCAGCACTGACATAAAGGGTGACATATGGTGGTGTTTGCCTGTCATCCCATAGGTGAGAGACAGAGGCAGGAGGATCTCAGCATCTCTCTGACCCACCAGTCTAACTGAACCAGTAATTTCCAGGTTCAGTGTGAGGTCCTGTCTCAAAAAGTAAGGTGGGAAGACACACACACGCACACACACACACACACACACACACACACACACACGGAAGGAAAGGAAAAGAAATCATCCTTTGATGGTTCTAACTGAGCGTGGGAATCTGGTGTTGGAAATCGGCCTTTCTCCAAATACAATAAAAGGCCTTATTTCAGGGTCTTGGGGTTATGTTGTCTGCATTAGTCATCTATTGACTCACAATAAATTACTCAAATCAACAACTTATTATGTCAGAGTTTTGGAAGCTGGGGAACGCAGGTGTGGCTTGCTGGATTGATTTAGACCTCAGGGTTCTTTCATGAAGTGGCAACCATGCTGCAGCCATTTCAAGGACCGACTGGGGCCAGTGACTTGGTATCTAAGCTCACCGTTGTTGGCAGTTTCTCAAGGTTGACCAAGGGCTCCAGTTTCTCTCTGCCTAGACCTTGCAGAGCGTTGTCCATGTGGCATCAAACTTCCTCCAGTGGATCTAAAGGAGGAACAATGTAACAAAAAGGAAGCCACTGTGTATATGGAATGAATATATATATATTTTTTCCATATATATGAATGCATATACATATATCCCAATCTTGGAAGTAATGACTCGGCCATCCCTGTGTTCCAGTTTATTTTCTGTTGCTATGATAAATACTGTGACCAAAAGTAACTCGGAGATGAAAGGATTTATTTCATTTTATACTTTATAGTCCATCCTTGAAAGGAACCAGGCAGGAACTCAAGCAAGACAGGACACAGGAGTTGAAGCAGAGACCATGGGGGAACCTTGCTTACTGGCTTGTTTCCCTTAGCTTGCTCAGCTAACTTTTCTACAAAGCCCAGGACCACCTTCTGTTTTACCCCAGCCACTTATACAGCCCACAGTGGACTGAGCCCTCCATCAATAAGCAACCAAGAAAATGTTCCACAGAAACGTCCAGGCCGTCTAAAGGAGATAGTTTTTCAGCTGAGATTCTCTCTTCCCAGGTGTATCTAAGTCTGTGTGCGGTTGAAAATAACTGACCATAGCACCCTGGTACAGTGAGGGTGTGAATAACAGGGATCAGAAGTTACTGGGGGCCATATTGGAGGTTGGGGACCATGAAACCTTAGAGATGTCAAAGTCTAAGTCCCTCTGTGGCAGTCAAAAAAGCTGAGGTCTAGAGGAATTGTGTTGGCCAAGATCACATACCATAGATTAATATCCAAACCAAGACTTGGACTCAAGATTATCTGCAGTTTAGGACTATGTAATTTATAGACTATGTTTTACTTACTCATGTGCTTATTGAAATCAAGAATTGGAGTAGGCAACCTAGAGATTCTGGGATAAAGAATGCACTGTGGTCCTTACCTACAATGTCACAGCCCTGGTATAGAGGAGGGTATACTCAATGGGAAGACAGGATAGAACAAAGCATCTTACATCAGAGAGTGGCAGATGAAAGCTGTCAATAGGTCAGAGTCTAAAGACAGCATCAGTGAAGCCCGTGCGAGTATGGTCAGATGTGACTCAGTCTAAAGCCACTCTGCATACATTCAGACTGATGGAGATAAATGAGAGGCAGCTAAGATAGGAGTCTATGACTTGTCCCAAGTCTCCAAATCTAACTCTGTGTGGTTTAGATTATGAAAGTATTCATTGAAGGGTCAAGGGCTGAATTACTGCTAGTGATGGATTGCAGCAATCCTGAAGGAGAACCTTGGCAGCTTTTCAAGGACTCCAGTTGCCTTGGCTACCAGCACACTACACACACAGACAACACACACACACACACACACACACACACACACATTCACAGATTTAAATGTATTCTTTGAGAATTCCATAGTGAACACGATGTATTTTATTATTATCTAGCCTCCATGTTCCCCCTTAACTCCTGAAACTCCCCCAACATATCCTCCTCCCAGCTTCACATCTCTCTCCTTTTTTAACCCATTGAATCCAGTTAGTGCTGTATTATGCATGGGCATAGGGCCATCTGGTAGACAATGGGCAACCCACCTAGATCACTCTCCCACCCCACAAAGTTCTCAGAGTATTTGAAAGAGGTAGCAAAGTTTCTAAGAGTCAGAGGTCAAGGAAGATTGTTGTTAATCAGTATCCTCTGGACATGACAGGGCCATCCCATTCACAAATTCACAGTATCCATGGTTACCTAACCAGGATCATCGTTGTTGCCTACACAGGATCAAGCCACTCAGCATCCAGCATGCATAGGGAGGGGCACACAAGGCCACCACCATCTTTACTGGTAGTGCTAATATTTTGTGATGAAGAAATTTAAATCAGCATCCAGATCATGGTTAGCCAGTGTCATCCAAGATCAGTCAGAGGGAAAATGTTTTTTTCAGAGAATGATCCTTGCCCACTAATGTCCCTGACTGGGAATTTATGTGCAATTCCCTCATGAGGAGATGGTAAGAGGTTAGAGAAGGTGCTGCATTATCCCAACCACAGGCCAGGAGCTTGAAGAGGATAGAGGCTAAAGAGAGGCTGGAGGAGCTCTGTGTTCACTTGATCTATTCACCATGATGTTTAGAAAGCCCACCGGTGTTGATGAATGCTGGGCCAGTGTTATGAATTAAAGCAGTAGCTGGCATTGATCAGTTATGACTTGGAAGTTAGAAGTCCATACTATGTACTAAAATGTGGAAGCAAGCACTCTAACCATTGAACGACCTTCACACCCTCTCTTCCCAATTTTTGATGGGTGGTGTTACCGGACTCTGCCAACAAGAAGGCTCTTACCAAAGATTTGTCCCTTGACATTAGGATAGAACTGTGAATCAAAAAATAAACCTGTTTTCTTTATTACTTACTCAGGCTGAAGTATTGGTACCAGCAAGAAAAATTGGGCCATGATTATAGCCAACCATTCAGAAGCAAAATGAGTGATCTACTTTCCCTGGTGTAAGTAGCTGCTGTCTCCCTGGGGAAGGATAGAGATCACGTGTATTCACTTGTCAGAAAGGGGTTGGCTCTTTCTTCTAGTGAGTGGGTTCTGGTCTAAGAACTGACTCGGAGCCAGAAATTGAGCAGTGATGATCCATAGGGAAAACTGGATCATGACTACATAGCCACGTTTTAAATTATGTCTATTTAGTGATGTGTTTGTGGGCAGCCTGTTTACATTCCCCTTAGGAACACCATGTTCTGTGAGTCATCCTCCCAATACACACTTACGCATGGACGAACACACGAAGACATTTGCATTGCATAGACAGTTGTTACAAATGCCCACCCTAGGGCTGGGTTTGGGCTCAGTGGGAGAGTGTTCATTCAGTTGGAGAGTCCTTGGGTTGGGCCAGATCCTCTGCGGGCATATTCTAAGTTGCTGAGTAAGAGATCTCAAACTGGTATTTACTAAATTAATAACCCAGCATTGACAGTCTGGTGAAAGGAAAAAGGGAAGGGCACCAGCTTCCTCCAAACCTTCAAGCACCCATGCTATTGAGCCCCTCATCCTACGTCCCCTCCCACCTGGATAGCGCTTCAGTCCATTGCAAGGACAATCTACAGTCTCCATCCACCTCAGCCTTCCTTCTAGGCTCCCTTCCCCCCATTTTTATGAGATCAAACTCAAGTCCTCATACTCATGAGACAGGCACTTGACCAGTTGAGATATCTTCCCACCTAAACCAGGTGGCTCCACTGTTAACAACCTTCGTGGGTCTCTAATTTTAGAGAAACCCAGAGTCCTTAACTGCCCCACCCCTGCATGGTGTGGAGCCCTGTGTTTCTGCTCTGGGCACCTTGGCTGGGCTAATGAGAAGAGATTGCAGGAAAGAGGAACCAGGGAACTTCCTGGTGCCTTAGGTGTTCCATAGCTTTTTGTGTTTGGTTTTTAAGACAAGGTTTCTCTGGGTGGCTCTGGCTGTCCTGGGACTCATCTGCCTTCCTCTGCTGGGATTAAAGATTTGCACTACCACCGCCGCATGGCTGGTGTTCCACATCTTGACAGTGGTGGTGGAGACACAACTGGGCATATCTTCTAAATGCCTTACACCGCACACTTCAAGTGGGCAAACTTTTAATGTAAAATATACCTCAATACTGTTGATTTAAAGAAACGATCTGTCCCAAGCAATTTTGTCTGGAGACATTTTTTTGTGTCAAAAGTATTTTGAATTAAACACACACTAGAAAGATTTTGAGTCATCAACCATACTTAAAATTGTGATGTTTTCTCCTTGGTATGTTTCATAGTATCCTCTGTGGGGTTTTTAGCAGAGAATCAATATGAGAAAAACTGTTATCCACCTGTGTCTTTCAATCCATTCTGTCAGTGCACGAAATCAAAGGGAAAAAGATACATTCTGCATGGTGTATCCCTGCAAGTAAAGTAATTGGAACAAAAACCCCACAAATCTCTCCTTATCTCTCTACTATTGTGATCTCTTTTTAAGATGCTTTTACACACACACACACACACACACACACACACACACACACACACACACAAACACACACACACACCAAGTCCTGGTTTTGATCCCCAGCATTGCATAAAACAGACTTTGTGGCACATACCTGTAATCCTAGCACAGGACAGGGCAGGTAAAAAGATAGAAGTTCAAGGTCTTCTTTGGCTACATAGCAAGTAACAGACCAGCCTGGGCTAGAGATGCTCGCCTTAAACAGTAGAAGGAGAGTTCATCTTTTCCTTCTGGTTCTAGTCTGTATCACTTCATAAACAAAACAGAAGGTAACAATGGCCGCACTGTCCTGACAACATTATCTAATCCTGATAATTATTTCCCAAAGCTCCATGTTGAAACACTTCAGCACTTTGGTTGGGAGAGGAGCACATAGGCTCCTCGTAGTGTCTCGCTGTATGAATTAAACTCCAACATGAGTCTCAGAGGAACCAAACTTCAGTGACCCATTGCTGGTGTCCACTGCGGGATGTGAATTGGCATCACTGGTGATCCATAATGCATCATATCTTGTTAGAGGAAGAACAGCCAGGGATCAAGCAGACGCCAGACTTGAGAGGAGGTAGGTTCAGAACAGTTTGCACAGAGCAGAGATGGTTGTTGAATGATTGCTGGGTGGCCGTGAGGGAGGGGACACATCGTGTCATAGACTGGAGCAAGCACATCCTCTACAAAGCCTCAAGTCTTAGGAGTGGGTGTGTGTGGAAGTATGTGATGTCTCTGTTCCTAGGAGCCACCCAGCACCAAGTGCACAAGAGGAACTTAAAAGCCAATGTCTGAGTTAGTGCTGCTAACATCCAGTATGGGAAATGTGCTTTTGGGGGTAGTAAGTGCCAACATACTATTCTTTTTTTAAGGTAAATTATTCTGGTTTTAGTTTTCAGTTAGAAGCAAGTGAGCAGGTGTCTTGCGCCTGTCGAGATGACTAGCCATGGGGTGTTTCCTTGGGGACTCGTGGATTGTCCCCAAGTTCATTTATAATGTACGTGACATAACTTTCCAAAGTAAGAGAGAGGAGTTATGAAGCTTAAGTTACAGAGGATTTTTTTTTCACATGACAAATGCCATTTTTGCATCATTTGAAAAGGCAATCTGAGCCCCATCAGGCATCTGCTGTGCTCCTATGAACCAGTGGTAAACAAGCCATCTACCCACCAGAAATAGCCAGAAGAACCAAGGGCCAAGTGGGAATGCCCTGGGCTCTGGAGAGGCTGAGTTTAAATAGGTTTTCCAATGTGACAGGCATGAGGAAACATGTCTGAGGCCCTTCCATTCTCATTTAATCCTTTGAGTAACCCCCTGAAGAAAGAGCTTTACAGAGGAGACACTGAGTCTGGGAAGTTCAGTTCCCCTGGTCCCCGGCACACTTGACTGTGGATTCCGCTGAGCACCAGTGTTCTGGGTATTCTCCTCTTCTCTCCAGCTTTCCTGAGATGGCTCCCTGGTCATCTGTCTCCTGGTGACGCCTACGCTTTGAGCTTCCAACCTTTTTACCCTTGAGCATGACCCAGGTTTACTGAGGGTCTATGTGTCAGGCCCTGGGCCATGGGTTGGTGAGTCTTCTCCACTCAGAGCTCAGAACAGTGACCAGCACATGGGAGGGCTATGCCAGGATTAACTGATGATGTAAACCAGCCTTCTGTTCTGGCTGTGGTTCTGGGCAGGTACCATCAGCTTCACTTGGGAGGGCTTGGCCCCAGCATTCTCTATTTGAGAGGCTGCCCAGGATATACCTGGATAGCTCTGAGGCAGTCCACAGAGAGATGTTCTCTTCGTCACACGGGCAAGGCAATGGGCCCAGAGAGGTTGTTGTGTGCAGGTCACACAGGTCTACTGCCAGCCTGGGGATGTTCTCTTCCTCCCGACTTGCTTGTTTTCTACCTGTCAGCACCTGTTGTGGACAGACGTGTTCTCAGACACAGACATGCAGAAAATGATGACATTTATAGTCTCTGCATCTCATCCTCAATTTCTGCTTTGAGCCTCCATTTCCATCAGGATAATGGGAACTCAATCTCTATCAGCTTAAGCATCTGATCCCCTTCCCTGGAGGGACTTAAATGGCCACAAGGTACTAGGGCTGGGAGCCTACCTGGTCTTCATGTCACCTATCCTGGAATTCACTAGCTTTCCCTAAGAATCCTTAGTTTTCATCAACCAAGGCAAAGCCTGAGACAAGGGGCTACCATGGACAGTCGAGCGGTTTGCTCACTGCCTGACATCTGTCCAGAGGAGGGTTGAGTGTTGGGCTTGCTAAGACTTGGATAAAGGTGCCTCAGCATCAAGAAACTATCCAGCAACAAAGCTGTGAAGAGTGGGCTCAAAAAGAGTACCTTTCTGATTTGTACAGTATTGTCTTAGAGGGTTCATCGGTCCTGCTGGTGTCCCATCTCTGCTAGAATGGCTCTCTCTAGCCTGCTGCATAACAGGCTCAGTATATGCCTCTGGGAAAGATGGGTTAGGCTCTTATATTGGATCCCATACTGTAACTGGCTTTTTGTTGGGTTGGCTTTGTTTTGTTTTTGTTTTTGTTTTTTGTTTGTTTGTTTTGAGACAGGATCTCATTCTGCAGCCTGAGGCTAGCCTGGAGCTCCCCATGTACCCGCAGGCTCACTTTCAGTTCTTATACAGTGATTCTCTTTTCTCAGTCTCTTAAGGGCTCTCAAGGTAAAGGCATGAGCCATGATGCCTCAGTAGCCTGGGTTTACCTGTCTTCTTACACCTCTGCCCAGGACGGGGTCACAGACCCGCTGTGCCAGGAGCTGATCACCGTTGTGTCTTCTTATTCCCCTTCTTCAGCTCTGAGAGAGCCCAGCATCCCTGTGCTCCGGCACCCAAGATCTTCTCCCCACTTCTGTCTAGCAGAGATCTTTCCAGTGTCCCTAAAAACTGTGCCAAACATAGGATACAAAAGTTAGTTCGGCTCTTCCTTTTTGGCTTTCTGCCTGGGACCCAGCACTTCCCTATGCTGTGAGCTGGAGCAACAGGGAGAGAGGCTAACATCTTTTTACATTCTTATGGGCCAACTGGGTGTGGGTGTGGTTTCAAGACTCCACCTCCTCCTAGCTTGAAAAAGACCCCATATTTCTCCTTCCCCAGCCCAGCACAGAGGCTCCTCTTGCTTCTAGGGGCTTTCCATTACCGACTAGCTGTGGGATCCCCTTCAGGGAGCCTAGCTCTACTCTCAAGGTTGTGGAGGGGGTGGCTTGGCCTCATGAGCCCTCTTGACTCTCCATCCTTGAGCACTCCCTGTCAGGAAGTGTTCACTACCTCCAGACTTCACTAAAAGCCCACTTCTTCATTCTTCTCTAGTATGGACATCTCTTTCCAATAAAATGAACAACAGGTTAGATAGATGGTTCTTGAGGTATTTGTTTGCCAAAGAGGATTGTGGTAAAATCAACAATAACAAAATTTTAAACTATTGCCTTTAGTGGAGTCTGGTGGGAGGGATGCAAGTTGGAGGCCTGAGACTACATGGTGAGTTCAAGGCCAGCCAGAGCCTGAGAAATTCAAAGTGGTTGGAGCTGGACACATACACACACACACACACACACACACACACACACACACACGACTCCCCATCTCAGTCCCAAGGCCACCAATGAACAAAAACTCCAAGAAATACCATTTTTAACACAGTGGTAAAAAAAAAAATTTGTTTTATGTTAGGACAGTTCTAAAAAGAAATATTTAGAGACTGTTATGTTCGAATGAGACTGGCCTCTGGAGGCGTGTGTGTTTGTGCTTAGTCTCCAGGGCATGACCTGCCATGGACAGATTAGGAGGTGTCCTGTCGGAGGTCCTTATGGAGGAGGTGTGTCACTGGGGAGGAGGTGGACTTTGAGGTTTCAAACACTCAAGCCAGGCCAACCCTCAAAGCCCGTTGCTGGACATCAGGATGGCTACATCTCAGCTACTTCTCTGGCACCGGCAACATGCCTGCATGCCTGCCACCATGCTTTTCAGCATGATAACGGACTAAACCTCTGAACCTGTAAGCAAGCTCTCAATGAAATGCTCTCCTTTTAAAGGGTTGGTGTGGTCCTGGTGTCTTGTCACAGCAACAGAACAATAATTAAGACAAGACCTATTTTACACTCAAAGTGAAAATCTTTTTAATTCCATGGTGAAATATAATACATATTAATTTTCTAATATATATGCTTTTATTTGCACAGTTTCGATTACCTACTCTATTTAATGAAAGAATGAAAGCCAGAAACGAAGACCACAAGAACTTTTTTTTTTCTAGTAAGATATTAACTAAAGTGCATACCTTTTTTATATTGTGGTACCATTAAGACAGCTTTTACATTTTTATTGTAAGCAATAGCAAAATATCTAATACTCCTTATCACAGACTTCATATAATCAATTGATTCTTCTATAATATTCTTGTGGCTTCTTGAAGACTTGGATATTAGTGTATGGTTGCAATTGATGAATGGGTATAACATTGTATGAATTCTTGTTAATATTTTTGTTTATTAAGCATTGCAAAACAGTGAAGAATCTTCATTCTGAACTTCTTTGCTGAGCTGGGTAATAGTTTTGAGATAATGAAAACGGTGTTTTGCTATTCCCAAATCAATAGCGACAACATAATATACTGCTAAGTTTAACTTGTAGTTTTTTGTTGTTGCTTGATTGTTTGTTTTTTGAGACAAGTTTTCACTGTGTAGCCTTGGCTATCCCTAGAACTCAGTCTATAGAGCAGGCTGGCCTTGAACTCACAGAGATCCATCTGCCTCTGCCTCCCCAGTGCTGGGACTAAATGTGTGCACTGTTGCAGCCACCATCTGGCTAACCTGCAGTCTTAACAGAGGTACACAAAAGGCAAGACTAAAGCTAGACAATCCACAAAGCAGTGTCGCAGCCAAGGATAACAAATCACTGATTCTATAGTGCAAATATTCAACACCCTGACACGAGGTTCATGAACCCTATCCACGGAGAACTTCAAGAACAGATAAGAAAATGCAGTTGAATGACTAGAACATGTTAAATTTTGAGTATTTATCTCCCTCTTGATGTATTGTGAATTAAAAGCATGTATAGTTACTTGCCACAGTAGCTGCGTTGACTCCGTGGTTCACGTGTAACAGCTGGCAGTCTCACACAGCAGAAGACCTATCTTATACACCATGGCCAGGCTTCAGCAATTACTGGGTTCCTCAGTGGGAGACCCTGGCAGGAGAGCAGCAGGAAAAGTGAGGCTCTCCTTCTCCCTTCTAGGGTATATTCTGCAGCTCTCTAGAGCTCCAGGTTCTCCCAGCACTCGGACTAAAGGCTCTTGGTTTGCTACTCCTTAAGTCACTGGTGCATCTCTACCCCCACAGTCCTTTGCAATAGCCCTCTCCTCGCTCCCACTCGGTTATTCTCTTCTTTTTGAATGTGCAGCCTTTGCCTGCTCAGGTTGGCTCCCCTGGTCACTTCTAATATGCTTGCTTCTTCCCACACTTTGCAGTCATGTACTTAAGGACATTAGCCTATGCCTCCGAATCTTAGTTCTGAGGATTGGGTCTGATTAGTGGGCTATTGTTTTGCAATATTAAGCAGTAGCACACACTTCTGTTTTTGTTTTGTTTTTTCTTCTGTTAACTTATGCCCTGGGGCAATCATTTCCTTAGAGATGGATTTTCAGCAGAAGTGAGGAGACGTTTTTGAGTTTTATAATCCAACACTCTGGGGGATGGGGCAAGAAAAACCCAAGGAATCAGAGCAAAGCAACCTCTAATCACGGCCACTGATGTGTGATGGCTCCCTGCCCCCAGCCAGCACTCCTGGCAGTGTGGACATTCAAAGTGCTGAGAGTTAATAGTTCTAGCTGAGTCCATGTGACTCTACAGTTGCCCCATGAGGATCTGCCATCGTGGGGTAGCCAAGGACAGGATGCTCAGGACGGGTAAGCAGGAAGGTCTAGTGATGATCGTCAAAGACCAAGTGTTGATGTGCCCCTGTGAATGGGAGAACAGATGAGAACAGGAGTCCAGGGCTCCCAGCCTAATGTCTTGGTGCTGAATACATCCTGCTCCACTTAGCCTCAGCAGAAAAGAGAGAGAACTCTGACCTGGGTGACACGTACTTGTGACACATCCATTTCTATCTCTCAAAGAACGGCACCTTGGAAACAGGGTCTTTGAAGAAGCAAAGGTCCAAAAGTTGTTTGTGGACAGACTTGTCCTTCCCAAGGAGAGCCCTGAAAGCGTCCTCAGGTGACCTTGAGCCATCTATCTTCCTATGTCCCTGCAAATACCACTGACAGGTGGCCTTGCTGAGGAGAGTCCTGTGGCCACTGGGTGACTTCTTCAGACCTCCTCATTGCTCTTGTCCCATGCAGCCACAGGGCCAGCTGCTCCTATTCCAGCGCTCTGGAATGCTACTGCCTCTGGTTACTGTCCTTTGTAACTTGAATAACTGCATGTAATGCAATGAAATGCAAGTATGCAAAAACTGAGAGAGCTGTGGTTTCTATGGTGATTAAACAGTGTTTTTTAAGGGCACACTGCTGAAAGAAAAGACAGTCCCCCCCCCTTCCCCGGCTGTCACTGTGGGGGTGTATAAGGCAGTTGTAAAAGTCTGGAGAGATGGTAGGTGTCTAGAATGTTCTGTGCTCAGAGCACTTTAAAGTCTTTCTAGGTTCTTTCTCCACCAGAATGATGCTAATATTGCAAAGCATGAAGTTCCATAAAGGTGGTTTGTGCAAGTAAAAAGGGAGCAGGGTTTCCCATTCTGCATGGAAAGAAAATCTTACCTAAACATAAAATATTGGCAAACGGAGATGCATTCATGCCAGAAGTTAAAGATACATATTTAGTGCTGAAGAGATGGCTCAGCGGTTAAGGGCACTGGCCGCAGATCGGGTGGTTTCAGTTCTCAGTATCCACGTTTTGGGTATCAACTGCCTTTAACTCCAGTCCAGGAGGATCTGATGCCGTCTTCTAGCGTCTGTGTGCACGGCCGTGGTACAAATACACACATGCAGGCAAAACACTCCCACACATGAAAAATAAAAGCAAAATTACTGAAATGATCGCACCCTAAAAAATAACAGGTATTAAAGTGGGGCGATATAGCGCAAGTTTTAACGATGTGGGTATGAACGGGCACATCTTATCTGGCAAGCTCTGTTATCGTTGAATTACACCAGTTTAAAGAATACACCTGCCCGAACCCATCACAAAAAAAAAAGCATCCTTATGTAATGGATTGCTATTAATGGCAATTATTTTATTAGGAATGGATTTGGGCTGACCTTATTGGCGCCTTTTAAGTTGATCAACTCTAGTGTCCACTGCCCACCAGCCCCCATTACCGGGCCCAACCATTGGAGCATCCCATGCGGATCTTCGCAAGGCTCCTTTGTCTGGCGCCAGTGGCAGGCGCGCGGACGCCCTGAGTCCTGATGCTGGGCAGCCCCTGCCCGATCGGCAGGGGCGCTGCCGGCCCAGTGGAGCCGCGGTCCGAGGCTGGAGGCAGGGCAAGCGGCCGCGGCCGGGACTAAGTGGGAAAGCTCTCCAGTCGGTGCGCCAGTCCCAAGGCCTCCGAGGCAGCGGCAAGGCGGGCGCGGCGCGCAGGGCGGATGGGGACAGATCAGGGCGGAGGCAGCGGTTAATCGAAAGGCCGCACACCCAGCAAGATGCTGTCCTGGCGTGCAGACGGGCTCCGAAGGCTGAGCTCCAGGAGTCAATGCCCGACTTTACGACTACGTATGCGGGTGCGAGAGCTGGAGCGCGAGAACCTGCTGCTGGAGGAGGAGCTGCGCAGCCGGCTGAGCCGGGAGGACCGCTGGGCCGAGGATCAGGCGCTCTACGCCGAAGAGGCTCGCAGCCTGCGACAGCAGCTGGACGAACTGAGCTGGTCCACAGCCCTGGTCGAGGGCGAGCGCGACGCGTTGCGGAGGGAGTTGCAGGAGCTGCAGCGGGCGGGTGTGGAAGCCGGCACTGCCCGCAGCCGCCTGGATGCCGAGCTGGGTGCGCAACGGCGGGAGCTGGAGGAGGCGCTGGGCGCTCGCGCCGCCCTGGAGGCGCTGCTGGGCCGGCTGGAGGCTGAGCGCCGCGACCTGGATGCGGCCCACGAGCGCCAAGTGCGGGATCTACGCGCCCGCGCCGCCAGCCTCACCATGCACTTCCGAGCCCGCGCCACCGGCCCCGCCGCGCCCCCGCCGCGCCTGCGGGACGTGCACGACAGCTACGCCCTGCTGGTGGCCGAGTCGTGGAGGGAGAGCGTGCAGCTGTACGAGGACGAGGTGCGCGAGCTAGAGCAAGCGCTGCGCCGCGGCCAAGAGAGCCGGCTCCAGGCGGAGGATGAGGCGCGGCTGTGCGCGCAGGAGGCGGACGCCCTGCGGAACCAGGCTCTGGAGTTGGAACAGCTGCGCGCGAGGCTGGAGGATGAGCTGCTGCGGATGCGCGAGGAGTACGGGATGCAGGCGGAGGAGCGGCAGGTCCGTGGGCAGGGACCGCGCCCCTTCCCTATAGTCTGTTCACGCACTCCTGCGCACCCAGTGGGCGAGCAGCAGGGGTTCCCGGGACGTGCAGCCGGTTCAGCCCCACCCAGGGAAGCTTATGCTGCCAGCACCTTTGCTATTTATGAGGCCACAGGATTCTGGCATGTAGCTAGTCTAAGAATAAGGGGTTAGTGCAATGATCCTTAAATCGGAGGGCTGACACCATGTGACAGGTCCGGTGGCTAGCCTAGTGCCCATCAACTTTTAGTGTCACCTTTAGATCCAGACGTGTTTAGGCACATCCTGATCAAGGATCCTGCTAGTTCTGTTTTTGATCTCTCTCTCTCTCTCTCTCTCTCTCTCTCTCTCTCTCTCTCTCTCTCTCGTCCTTCCCTCCCTCCCTCCCCTCCCCCTCTCTGTTTTCTTTTCCCTGCGCTTTGTAGTGCTGGTAGCCTGAATCCAAAACTCAACCCAGGCCTCAGACCCGGATAGGCAACAAATTAGGAGGTTGCAAGGCCACTGCCAAGTCCTTACCTGGAGGCTGGCCATGCTTAAATAGGGCTCCAAGCACTCTTTTTTTTTTTTTTTTTTTGCCAGAATTATTTCCCAGCTGGAGGCAGCTGCTTGCAGCGTTTCGGGCAGCTGTCATATTTTTCTGGTTTTTGTTTGTTCCCGTGAGAGGACTAAGTAACTGTCACACAGAAAAAAAGGTCAGAGCTGTTTTGCTCACAGTGTGAGCTGAGGGCAGATCTCTGGGTTGTGTAAAAACCAGGAGAAAGCAGGTCCCTGTGGTGAGGTGTTATTTCAACTACAGACTAATACAAACGGTTCTTATTTCAGAGCAGCTGAGCTCTAGCCCTCTGACACTGCGTGCGTGTACCTGTGGCAGATTATTATCTGTGCACTCAGTTTGGCCCTAGTGTTTGGCTCCCAACCTAGCCCAGCCCCAGCCAGAATTGGAATTATTCCCAAATCACACCATTGGTGGGTCTCAGGAAGTTGTTCCGAAGTAAGACAAGCACAGCTTCAGAAATATTTGAAGAGAAGAGTTTGCAGCTAGGAGCTGAAGGTTGGAGATGTTGTGAAATCATTTTCTTAAAAGGCACAAGTGAACATGAGATTTGTGGAATGGATGACTGGGGTGACAGGACAGGTATCAGGTACTCAGCATCTCTTGATTTCTTCTGGGTTCCCAGCGATGGGCTAGTGTTTTGGTAGCCAAAGCACTGGAGAGTGGGCGGCAGATCGTGGATCTTGAAGCTCTGGCTAATAAAATCCTCAGGGGTAAATCTGAGATAGAGAGAAGCGGACTTCCCCAACTGGAGGGCGATTGGGAATCGGAAGTGCATATAGAAGCACAGTGCAGCCCTTCCACAAGGACTCCAGACTGATAGTGAAGCCACACCCGAGGTCACACCTGACTTGCAATAGGACCCCACCTGCAGCTCCCCACCCTGGGGTCTCTCTGTTTCAGACTTGGCTTTTTTCCCTCCTGGAACCGAGAGCCAGGGCAGTGTTGATGAGGACCTGGATTTCTTCTTCAGTCCCAATTTGTTTAGGTTTTGCTTTTGCTAAATGCTACCAGCTACAACCTTAACTACATTATGGCTCCGCCCAGTTATCTGAAAGCAACTGCATTTCAGATCCCACTCCGAAACACTTCTTCGACAATCATAAACAGTGTTCAGAATTATGTTAAGGAGAAAAGATTGTTTCAACCCAAGCCTTTAGGTCCCCCCCCCCCAAGTTTCTTAGATGCTTAGTCTGGAGAGACTGAAAATATAAAGACTGGCTTAGCTGACTTTCTGTAAAATGTTGCATTTTTGACAGCCTTGGGAGGTGTCAGGACTAGTCTATGTACTCACTCTTAGTCCACACACCGATCTCAGAAGGTGAATACTAACGTTAGCCCTGTTTTACAGATGCTGAAAACGAGGGTGGGCCACCAGTCATTAAGTGGCCACAACAGAGTTTCCTCTCTTCTGTCTGTTTTATTCAAGAGAAAGCTTTAGCTCTGAATAGGTAGTGATAACTGCTCCTTCTAAGTGCCAGCCCCGAGGTAGCCTACTATCATGAAACCTGAGGACGCTTTCAGACCCCTTTTCCTGGTGTATAATTCTAGCTTTTATTTTTATTTTATTTATTTATTTTATTTTATTTTTTGGCTTTTTTCTGTATCCTGGTAAAGGGGATGTTAGAAGACCTGCAAGGGGCCTCAGAAAGGCCTTGAAGATGTTGTCATTTACTTAAGTCTTACCCTAGAAACACTTATTTTCTGTGATGGGGACTCTTAGCTGCCAGCTCCAATTGTGAACGATTCCAAAATATGAAGGAGACACTTCTTTTGAAAAGAAGGCAGACAGGATTAGCTGTGTAGTTAAGGCTCAGCGTTCTTGTTGCCTTCCTGTCTGGGATGAATTCTGACCCTCACTCTATCTCAGACTGTAAGATTTCCTCAAGATTGACCTCATTAACCCTTGTGTGGTCCTGCTTCCTCCTCTGTGAAAATGAAAAGCAGCTCACGGGTTACTATTGGTTGGGTGGCTTTAATTAATTTATGCAATTAATGGTCGTTGGGCCCCTGGGTCTCCCTCTTTGTGGCTGGGGATGAAGTAGTGAAAAATAACAGAAAGAGAGAGGACAGGCCATGATGGCGAATGTCTTGACATGACAACAGTGCACGCTACTCCTGAGAACTCGGAAGCCATCAGGGTTGGGACATTGAAGCAGAGAATAGCTGGGTTTTTTGTTTGTTTGTTTGTTTTAGATTTGTTTACTTGTTTTTTGTTTGTTTTTATGTAAGTACATTGTTGTTGTCTTCAGACACATCAGAAGAGGGCATCGGATCCCATTACAGATGTCATGAGCCACCATGTGGTGGCTTGGAATTGAACTCAGGACCTCTGGAGTAGCAGTCAGTGCTCTTAACCACTGAGCCATCTCTCCATCCCCAAGGCCCTTTTTAAAATCTGAGTCCCACTGAAAGCCACCGGGGTGTCCTGAGCAGAGTGAACGTGGTTATGGATCAGTCTTTGCTGTGTTGAGCATAGTCTTCATGGACCAGTGTAGGAGCAGTGCTGGAACAATTGAGGCCACGGGAGGCTTGGCCAGGGAGCAGAGTGGTAGACTGAGGGAAGGCTCTTCTTTCAAGTTGAAGCTATATCAAGGTTTGCTGATAGATTGGATATAGTAGTAAGGGGCATGGGGTGGGCTTGGGATGGGGTGTCAAAGTTGACCCCAGGACTGTAAATGGCAACCAGAAGAAGGGCACTCTTTGCAGAAGGGCACACGAAGATCAGAAGTCTGAGTCCAATTTAAACACAGCCAGTTCGAGATGCCTCTGAAATGCCCTGGAGTGTACTGTGCTGCCTGGTACAGCTATAAACACACAGAGCACACATTTCATGCTGCTGCTGCTGCTGCCTGCTGCTGCTGCTCCTGCTGCTCGCTGCTCCTGTGCTCGCTCTGCCTCTTCCTCCTCCACCTCTTCTTCCTCCCTCTTCCTCTCTTCTCTTCTCTTCCTCTCTTCTTCCTCCTCCTCCACCTTTCTTCTTCTTCTTCTTCTCTCTTCTTCTTCTTCTTCTTCTTCTTCTCTTCTTCTTCTTCTTCTTCCTTCTCTTCTTCCTCCTCCTCCTCCTCTTTCTCCTCCTCCTTGTTTTAAGATAAGGTCTCTCTGGTCTATATAGTCCTGGCTGTCCTAGAACTCACTATGTAGACCAGCTTGGCCTTTAACTTACAAAGATCCTTCTGCCTCTACCTTCCATTTGCCAGAAGTCAAGACGTACACCACCACACCTGACTCAATCCATGCTTCTTATTAGTAGATTTAATTTTGGGTGTGAATGAGCTATCCTAGTACTCAGTTCCCTTGAGTTCTAACGTTTGAGACCCAAGTGACTAGGAAATTAGCAAGCTCTGGCCATTCTATCTGATATGCTCCGTCAGGGAGGGCTTGAGCTCCTTGAAGAGAGAGCAGCAGCACACTGTCCATTGCTGATGAGGTGGCTGGAAAGTTCTCTGCACGGCAGCTAGAAAACTGGGCTTTCCCCTGAGTTGTTGCAGCCTTGGATAAAACTGCTTCTGTGTGGGTTGGAAGTACCACCCTTTGTGGGAGGCCCCAGCACTCCCTGCCTGGCCCGTGGAGTGAAAAGTTTTGGCAGAACTGAGCCGGAGTCTGAAGCTATCTCCCACTGGCAGGATTGGTTGTGATTTCATTCCTGCCTCCAGAAGTCAACGGCTTTTCCTTTCACCATTTGGGAAGAGTTGACTCACCAGGAAATTTGTTTGGAACTATATTTGTTTGGACTTCAGCGCGGTTTTTATTTTCCTGTTCATATTCTGTGGGGTGGGGTACAGAAAACTAGCCTCAGTACTGGGGAGGAGAGCATCTTCCTGGGCAGCTCTGTGACATGGTTCTTTAGTTTTAAACTATGGGTGGAGAACTGAGTTCATCTGGTATTTTTTTTCTAAGCAGTTTAGTATCACTTAAACTTCTTTGTGAGACGTAATTGATAAATCCTCAGGTTTTAGTGATTAGGTCAATTTTCTTGTGGTAGAAAAGATAACAAGCCAGGTATAGCAGTGCACATCTATAGTGCCAGTACTCTGGAGCTAAGAATTGTGAGTTACAGGTCACCTTGGGCTGTAGTGAGACCCTCTCTTAAAAAGTTCAACATGTGCACGAGTTCGCGTGCGCACAGCGCGCACACACACACACACACACACACACAATTTAAAATAAAATAAATCTTTAAGAAAAATTTTAAAACTTGGCACCCTTTGTAAACAGAAAACACAATCATTGGCTTAGAAATGGAATGCTACAAAAAGCCGATTTGTTTACATAATAATCTTTTTTTAAAAAGTGATTAATCCAGCTTGCCATGATGTACATCTTTAATCCCTGAACTTGGGAGACAGAGGCAGGAGAATCCTGTGACTCTGAGGTCAGCCAAGTTCTACATATAATTTCCAGGACAGCCAGGATCATAGGCAGACCCTGTCTCAAATAAAATAAAATCATTGTAAAATGTACATTAATTAAAAGATAGTATTGTCTTGAAATGGACATTTTGAAGAGGATAATATTGTCTTGATCATTTAATCTTAAATTTAGTTTACCTGGTATGTATGATGTGACTGATCTGTGGTGGATTCTGGTCAAGAGCTGATTGCAGGGTTAGCATGTCTCTCAGTTTGGGAAAAGACAGATCCAGTGGGGGGAAACGGCCAGGTGGGAGAAGCTTAGTAACTACATCCAAAGGAATTATTTATGTATGGGTCTGTGTTGGGATTTGGTTCTAATGCTCTGTCTTATTTTGGCTCCCAAAAGCTGCACTTCCAGACCTAAGGGTCCCTGCGCCCAGCTGGCTTTGATTGATAATAAAGAATTGAGAGGGAGAGAGAGGAGAGAGAGAGAGAGAGAGAGAGAGAGAGGAGACAGAGAATCGCCATGATGGGAAAGCAGAAAGATGAAACTTAAAGGCCCACCAACATGTAAGATTCTGAAAAAGTGACCCTAGGGGCCACTTCCCTAATTGGGTCCAGGGTAGCAGAGTTGAAATATAGATTTTAAAAGATGTTAACTCAGTAATACCAGAGGGGAGTGTTTGTTAGCTGCAGGGAGGTTTAGAAGTGCCCAACCACTGAGCTAGTCAAGGCATATCAAAATTAGCTGGTGCACACAAGTGAGTGTGTGTGAGTGTGTGTGTGTGTGTGTGTGTGTGTTGTGTGTGTGTGTGTTTTCAAAGCTCTTGGGCAGGCACAGTGCATGTGTGCCACCAGCCAGAAGCCAAAGCAGTTTAACTAATTCACCGCTGCAGGTCTTAAGTTTGTACATTTATGCCAGGAATACATTTCTCCCCAGATTATTTGAAAGTATCATTTTTAGGTAAAATAAAGGTAATTTCTGTTCACTTATCTGCTGTTATTGGGACAATGATGAGTTTGGGAGACATTTTAGTTTATATGAGAGTGACTTCTGTTTTAAGTATTATAAAAGATTTCCGGTCATGGCTAACGTTTAAATAGCATCTTAGTTACCTGGTTGGATGTATTTGGATCTCCTATGTGGCCTGATGTCTGAAGCAGAAGTGATTTTAATAAACTATGCCTTCATTTTGTGAGGAACTCCAAGGGGAAAAACATCTGTTCTATAAAAATCCTCCACATGCAGTAAAAGAAGACCCTTCCACCAGCAAGAGATTCATTATTTGAAACTGTTCCTACCCAGATCGTACCTCTTCTTATGCCCTGCACTGTCGGTATGTTTAGTTCTGTTTCTGAAGCTCTGAGATATGGATCTAAAGGTCCTCTGTTCTCTTCAGAGGGTGATTGACAGCCTGGAGGATGAGAAGGAAGCCCTTACCTTGGCCATGGCTGACAGGCTGCGGGAGTACCAGGAGCTCCTGCAGGTGAAGACGGGCCTCAGCTTGGAGGTAGCCACCTACAGGTAAGAGTCTGTGCTGAGTTTGTCTCCATGAAGCCACTGAGGTAAGGTTTCTGTGGCCTTTGAGGAATCCCTGTGGCTCTGTGACAAGGAGAGAACAGCCCTTGGCAGAATGAGGAACACAGAGTCAAAGGGAAGAGAGGGGAAGGGAGAAGTTAGTCTTGCTCGAGGTCCCCTAGTGACTGCCTTAGCTGAGCTGTGCATGCCTGCTGTTCCTGGACATAGTTTAAGAACCTGGCCTATATCTACTTTGATCCCAGGAGTTAGGTGTTCTGCTTACAGAAGAGCAAGTAAAGCTCAGAAAAGTTAGAGGTAGATGTTAGGCCTCGTGACCCACCCACATGGTTGCTTCAAAATCTCAGGGAACTGACCTTCTGGGACTCTTCAGTTTGGTCTTGAAAAACAACATCTGTGTCCTGAGAGCAGCATGAGACTCCAGGGCAGTTTTTCTTTACCAAGATTCAACTTTAATACAACCAACCTAGACATAAAGGTCATGTATTTGGGGGTTGGGGGTTGCTGACAGCTCTCATATACAATGAAGACTGCCAACGAGGGAGCCAGACCCCAGAAACCTAAGGTGGAAGGTCTCATTAGTAAAGATGGTGACAGAAATCCAATCATTATGGAGCAGTGCTGCTGCTCAGGCACCATGCTGATAACCTCTGTTCCCAGTCACTGTCTAAGTGGATGCCATGTGTGCCCCTTACAGGTGTAAGAGAGATGTTTGCAGCCCAGGGCTGTTAGTGGTAGGAGCTGATCCAGCCAGATCTGACTGCAGACTGTGTCTTTCACATCAAATCAGGTAAAGGGAGCGTTATACCCGCTTCATCCACAGCACTGTGATCGGAGATCGATTACAGGTGTGATGGCGCTTTGGCCACTGCCCTGGCCAGTGAAGAGGACACAGTTGTCAGGGGGATGCTGCAATAGTGTCACCCTTAGCAAAGGACAGAGCGAAACCTAGAATGGGTAAGAAGGCAACTCAAGCTAAGGACAGAGCAGGTAAGGGGCAGGTCCAGATTATCACTCCCTGCAGGCTGCCTCTGCCACATCTGATTTTTGCTATCAGAATATCAATGCAAGTTGAGTTGCTTTATGTCCGTCAAAAGACAATAGTATCTGCCTGGTGTATGCTTGAAGTTCACCTCACAGCCTTGGGCTGCCTTGATGCCTTTCCTGAGTGGAAGGCCAGCTTTTGCTTGGTTCTAATTTCCATTAATGGAGAAGTAGGCTGTTGGGCTACTCGGCATAGAAGGTTGCTGAGAGGGGTATGGCTGCCCTTGGAAAGCCTCAGCTCAATTGAGGCTAGGTCCTGGTTCTATACCTTGCTACCCTCTATGCAGAAGGTACCTGGACCCAGGGCTCAGAGATGGGGGGTGGTAGGGCACCTTCCCCCTCTCCCTCCCCTAGGCCCTCCTCTGAAATTCTTGGAAATTTCATGGAATTAACAATTGCAAAATCAAGCTGGCTGGGTGTTCACATAGATGCTGCAGAAGAGGTCTGAGTTTCCCTGGTAAGGGATAGTGCAAACAGGTAGGCTTTTCTGGGGGAGAGAGAGAACATTACTATAGAATGTTCTTCAGGTGTGAGTGACAGGTACCCTGCTTCAGACTGGTTTAAGTCAAAGAAGGAACATGTTATTCATACAACTGAAAAGGCCCCTGGGTTCTAGGCATAGTCGATCCATATGTCTGTCTCTGGGGCTCGCTCCATGCTGTGACAGCTCTAGGCTTATGACCTCCCAGCCTCCTGCTCCTGAGCTAGACATTCTGTGAGTTTCCTAGTCAGGGCAAGCATGCTCTGGAGTGGGGTGGGGCCAGCCTCTGGTGAGGTATGTAGACTGGGCTGACCCTTTGGGAAGGAGCCCAAACTAGACACTGTTGTATGGCACATGCCAGGCAGCCCTAGAATCTGACTCCTGTGTCCATCTTAGCTCTCACCTGATGGGGGTGGGTGGGGCGGGCAGACTTTCCTATTTCCTGTCATATTAGTTCATATAAGGAAACTTCACTTTCATGTGTTGCTTCTCTGGGGTTTTGAGTCCCCTTCTTCTACACTTGCTGTGCCTCAGGTTCACAGTTGCCAAAAAGCAAGAGTGCACAAGCAGGCAGCTTGCCCAAGCATCCAGAGCCTGCCTTTTGGCTACAGTGCTCACAGCATTCCCAGACTCACGTTTCCAAACACATCGATCGTGAGCCATTTCAGTCAGCAGCAGCCTGACCATCTGATTGCCTCCGCCTGTTGCTGCAGAGCTTCTAAACCCATTAAAGGCAAACCTGGCCATGTCTGAGGTGCTTAAAAGCCTCAGTCCTTTCAGGAAGTGAGTGAGTGAGTGATGGGTTTCACCGGACCCCTTTCTGCTGTCCAGGGGAAATCAGAAGCCTAGGCTGCCTTGCCCCGCCCAGCAGTGGCTGGCTGGCCTTAGTGGTCAGCATGCCTGCACTTCCCACGTTCCCCATTTAGGTTTAGTCTCGTAGACACCCATAGATATTGAAGACACACGGACTGTTAATACAAAGCATTTCTTTCTGTAAGTCAAACACCTGGATTTTTTTCCTTTCTAAAAGGAAAAAAAGCAATTCATATCATCTTTCATTCAGTTCTTTCTCAGTACACTGAGTGGGGTGAGCACAGGTGCCCTGTGCATGTTAGCACCCTTGCCATCTGCTCACCTTTGTTGTGCCCTGTGATTTTTACAAACCCATCTGCCAATTTTGAAAGTGGACTCTTCAGCTGCCCTCCTTTCTGAAGGCAGTGGGATAGAACATTTGGCCCCATGGGGTAGAAGGGTGACAACAGCTGACACCGAGACAAGAATTGTCCCTCTCTGGGGCCCATGTGACTTGCTTCTAGCTTTCCCTGTAGGGGCCATTGCTCCCAGTCATTCACTGATTGTCTTTGTCCTGCGGTTCTTCTGACTGAAGAGGACACAGGAACGGGAAGGCCCTGCACCTCTTTAAAGTTTCAGGCACACCTCCCTGCAGTTTATCTGCGGACCAAAGCCAGCTCTCCAGGGCCTTGAATACTTTCTAACCCAGATTATTTAGCCCCTTTCTGGAACCTTCACAGTAAAGGAGAAATTAAGTAATCATAAAGTAGGATTGCATGTTTACAGATTCCCCCAGTGTTGGCTCATTTCTAAATGAATCCCTATGTTTTAAAAGTAAATGTAAGATAGCATGAACATTCATGGAAGCTCAAGGATGGAGGTTTTCATTAACTCTCCATAGTCTACTGGTAGCCAGGCTTGCATGACTGCTTCTGAGAATGAGGCCTCAGACATTAGAGGACAGTCAACATGGCCTTGGCCTCCTTGCAGTACAGTTGGCTGTTGGCAGTGACCATAAGACTGTGCTTCACTGTGGATACCAGAGAAAGGACAAGGCTCAGACAGACAAGGGCTGTGCTGGATTCTGCCTCTGGGGCAGACCATAGCAGTGTGGATTGGGAGTGTTTATCCCCCTGCTCCGTCAGCGCCAGATTTTCCCAACAGCCAAGTGAGAGGAAGGATGCTTAGATGCAGAACAGAAAATCCTCCAGAGCTCTTGGAGGCCCCTGGGGTCCTAACCCCAGATATTCTGTTAAACCTGCAAATTGGGAGATCATCCAATTAAAGCAAGCTTTATTTAATTCTGGCCAGGAAGATGGACACAGGCCCAGTCTGTTCCTAGGATTCCCAGAAAATGGCACTGAATTAGGTTAGTCAGATATTTATAAAGGCAGAGCCCACAGGGCTATACTTCCCACCTTTGTCCAGTGGGGGCAAGCATACACCCTGATGTGTTTACCGCCTACATACTTCCCCCGCTATGTCTGATCAAGCACATCCTGTGCAGCTGGTGCAACCAACCTTGTTTACGGAAGGGAAAACACATGGCTTGTTATCTTCCGTGGACAACAGCCCCCAGCATTTCAGGAAGTTATCGGTCCTTGGACCAGGGAGGGTTGCAGGTTAACTTTAACCCTTACAATTCCATTGGATTGGTGCAGGGTAGGACCAGGTGTGGTGGCTTTAACCTCTCTCCAGGTGATTGTCAGGTGCCACCTGCATGGAGAACCTTGGGCTCAGGACATCTTGGGGTATGTACCCAGCATAAAATATCACAAGCTCATTGGAAATGTGGACTCTCAAGCCCAAATCCAACCTGCTACATCCTAGTGGCCTTCTAATAAGATCCGAGGCCATCTGTGTGTGTACTGCTGCTTGGAAGCAGCTGACCGTCATTGTCAGGCTTAAGCCTGTCTCAGCAGTAGCAGCATGGAAGAGAGCCCAAGGTAGAACATTATACACCAGAGGGACAGTAGGAGGTTTGTGCAGACTCTTGTTTGGTTCCGCTCATTAGCCTGGTCAGTTTGATGTGGCCATCTCCATGGGAGCTAGAGTGGATCTGTGTGAGGTCACAGAGTCCTGTGGACCCACCTGGTAGAGGCCCAATTTGGATGGAACGTGAAGCTATGGACATTCTAGATGAGCAATGCAAACTCATCTTCTGAATCCTTACTTGCAGATTTGTGTCAAAGTGTAGGGTCTCATCTTCTCAACGATGTCTCATGAAAAATTTCAAACAGAAAGTTAACAGTTGCAAGTGCTCTTGTGTGCCTTATAGGTACATTTGCTAAATTAACTTGCTCCATCTTTTGATTGGCTGCCTGTTTGCCCATGTATCGTCATCCATTCCTTTTTTTGGGGGGACTTCTGATCGATAATGCATGACAGGTTGTAAGGGCTGCCTCCTGATTAATATTTGCTACCTTCCGAGTGCTGTATCATAGTATCCCCAGATTCATACAAAACAGGTATATGTTGATGATGAAACTCAAGTTCAGGGGAGCAATGACTTAAAAGATCACATTGTTGATAAGTTGAAAGCCCAGGATTTGAACTTCAGGACTTTCCCTCTGTGGACCTGGGAGCTGGGATGCTGTGGGCAGTATATGGTTGCAAAGATTGCAGCTGGAGGAACCTAGGGCATGTGGAGAGGGATTTCTGGAGGTGCCATTCTTGGTTCTTGTGGAAGGGAAGTTGGGAAACCACTATGTGAGATGGGGAGGGAGTTCCAGGCAGAATGAGTGAGTGGCATGGTGACGGAGGCCAATGGGATTGCTGACAATACCACTTATTTGAGGGCCTGACGTGGAGGACTGCAGGTCATACATGAGCCAGACCTCACCTGGGGGCTGTGCCTTGTGACCGAAGTGACCTCCCAGTCCCACTGTCTTAGGGTTTTTATTGCTGTGAACAGACACCATGACCAAGGCAACTCTTATAAAAGACAAGCATTTAATTGGGGCTGGCTTACAGTTTCAGAGGTTCAGTCCATTATCATCATGACATGACGCATGGAAGCATGCAGGCAGACATGGTGCTGGAGAAGGAGCTGAAAAGTTCTATGTCTTGATCCACAGGCAGCCAGAGGGGACTGAGTTCTGCAGGCAGCCAGGAACAGGCTCTCATTCTGCACTGGGCAGGCCTCGAGCATTGGAGGCCTCAAGTCCTCCCTACAGAGTGATGCACTACTCCAACAAGGCCACACCTCCTAAGAGTGCCACTCCCTATGGCCAAGCATTAAAACACATGAAACTATGGGGGCCTAACCTAGTCAAATCACTACACCCACAATGTGAGAAAATGTCAACAGTCAGCTAGCCTACAGCTTGCAGGTGGGCACCGCTGTTCTGATGACGATGGCCACTGTTCTGCTTTCTATACACATGAAATTCTGGTCCAGCTGCTATGGATGGAGAATGAGTAGAAAGTGCAATTGTAAAGTAAGTAACCTCTTTACAGAATAGCAACATTGCTGTCACACCTACAATCTGCTAGAAAGGACAGTAGGGGAATTTGAAATCTGTCATGGGAGGAAGGCTCAGCTTGTCCGCTGATCATTCTGATCAGAATGACAATTTGGGTAGCCTGGGTCCAAATTCAAAAGGGACTTAGCTTTCTGTGTTCTGGGCATGTGATGGTTTGCAATAGAATGACCCCCATACGCTCATGAGTTAGACTACTTGGTCCCCATTTGTTGAAATTGTTTGGGATGGATTAGGAGGCGTGGCCTTGTTGGAAGAAGTGTGTCACTGGGAGTGGGCTTTGAGGTTTCAGAAGCCGATGCAAATCCCAGTTAGTTCTCTCTCTGCCTGGCAGTACCTGTCTAAAAACGTAGCTCTCATTACTTTGCTCTGTGCCTGCCTGCCTGCTGCCATGCTCCCCACCATGATGGTCATGAACTCAACCTCTGAAGCTATAAGCAAGCCCCCATAATCGCTTTCTTCTTTAAGTTGCCTTGGCCGTTGTTATCTGTGCAGCAATAGAAAAGAAACTAAGACGAGGGGTGAGGGATTTACGGTGCTTCTGTGTCTCTCCTGGATTGTGGTGTGAAGCATGGCCCGGGAGGCTCATGTGTTTATGAGGGTTTGGTTGTCTGCCTGCTGGTAGCTTCTGGAAGTGATCGGATCCTCTGGGCTCTGACCCCATCTGTGGGTTAACCCACCGGGCTCACAGTGGATAGCAGTATTGGAAAGAGGTTGTGCATACTAGGAGGAGGGACCTGGAAGGAGGAAGGAGGCTACTTTTGTCCCTGATCACCTCTCTACTCCTTCTCTTGCTTTGCCCCACCATGGCATTTCAGCCTCAAGAAAGTTGCATGGAAACAGAGTAAACAGAAATTCGTGAAACTGAGCCACAAAGAAACCTTTCCTCCTGTAAACTATTTCTCTCACAGTGAACACAGTCCTAGAAAATAGCAACGGCCCAACTCCCCAGCTGCGGTTACATAATATGGAAATAGACTGGCCAGTCTTTAGGACAAAAGTTCTTTTACAAGGTAAAGTTAGTGCTGGCGAGGGTGTCTCACTTGGCAAATGTGCTTGCTCTCAAGCCTGAGTTTGAATCCCTGGAACTAATATAGTAATAGGAGAGAAGCAACTCCCATGGGTTGTCTGATCACACACATGATATGGCGCACATGTGTTCACATACATGTCCAAAAAATAAAGATAATAAACCATTTAGAAGAGACAAGTTAGAAACACTCACATCTGGGCCGGGGAGATGACCTAGTGGGTCAGAGAGTACTTAGTGTGCAGACATGAGGATATGAGTTCTTATCCCAGGAGCTACATAAAAATCCATGTAACCAGTGCTGGGGGTGTGGGGGGGGGGTGCGCAGAGACTGGAGGGTCACTGGAACCTGCTGGCTACCAGCTTAGCTCTAGTTTCAGTGAGAGATCCCGATTCAAGGGAATAGCGCCAAGTTTGGCTTCTGTGCAGGCATATACCTGTATACACGTACATACAGCTGCCCCACTCCCACACTAAACAAACAAAACACCAGTCATATAATAATGGCTGTATAAAGTTCCCAGTTTGCACTTTTTGATGGCGGTGGATGAGATTTTTTTAATGGAGAACAATAGGGTGAAGTCTCTAGCCTGCTCATGAAACAGTAAAGATTGGCTCCTGGCGTCTATTGCCTCGTGAGAATTGTCTCATGAGAATGGTATTTCTGGCTGCCCCATTATTTTTCAGGACACCTGTACCTTGTCACATGTATTAAAAAAAATAAATTTCTTAGAGCTTTTATAAGATTTCAGTAAAGTACATTTTGCTTATTTTTAAAGCTAAATCCTACCTTTGGGGGTGAACTTTAGAAATCTGTGTTTCACACTAAGAGTTGGTTACTAGGCAAAATGTTTGGAATGGACAAAATCTTGCAGTTTAAGAATAAATAGTTTAGAAGAGCAGGGTACGTGCCTGTAATGAATGCCAGTGCTTGAGAGACTCAAGTTCAAAGCCACCCTGAGCTACATTGTGAGACTCCATCCAAAAAACAGAAGTAAGTGAAGAGAATATATTTGGGTGCTAGCAAGATTTAAAAAACAAAACAACAATCCTTCTCCCCCTTGACTGACTTCATTAGCTGAAAATCTCTTTTCTTCAAGGCCATAGAAGGAGGAGGTGATGGGGACCATGAGGATAATATGTACCAAGCACTTACTTAGTGACAGCCATTCTTCTGTGAATGATCCACTGCTTACTTAATTGCCATCGCAAACCTAAGCATTCTTCTCATTTCAGAAATGGGGACAGTAAGTCTCACCTGGTCACGATGGCCTGGGAAGGCTTATGGAACTTGGTAGTGTCATGCCCAGGATTTGACTCAAGGCCACCTGCCTCTAGAGCTTGCTGTACACACACGGTCAGGGGTTCTGTTCTGTTCTATCAGCATCCTTTGCTTGTCTGCTAATTGCATCTTTTTTCTCAGTGTCTGATATTGGGCTGAAGTTGGCCTTTGGGATACAATTTAGAACTAATCATGAAAAGAATGACCACGGGTGGCTAGCACTGTCTCTTCCCCTTTACCTTCACCTGCTTTCCACATCTGGGATTCTTACATTTGTGTAACAGTGTGTCTCCTGTGAGTGGGGCTAGTCTCCTGGTTATAGATCAATGTCCAGGGAGACCCATGTTGCCCTCCTCCTTCTGTGGAGCTCAGCTATGCTCCATAGGCTGAAAGGGGCATCTTAGAGGGTCTGTGGCTCTGTTTTCTTCTCCCCAAGTTCCACACCTGCTTGGAAGCGCAATGCAAGCCACCCAAAGACCTTGGACCATGGCTGGTTCTTCCCAGGTGTTACTCCTGGAAGTGTCCCTTTCTATCCCTCCTCCCTAAGTGTTGTCCTCAGTTATAGAAGATGCACTGCTCATCAGCGTTGTGCCCACAGCATTAGTGGATATGCCCTGAAATTCCATTTGCATCATCTATCCCAGACAGGTACCCCCATCACTGGCTGGTTGGGATGCTGGGTGGCCCATTAGGGCCTGGAGTGGGGCCAGAGGCCACATTACAGCTCACTTCCACGTCATGGAATTCTGTGAAGCTCCTAATGAGGCCAGAGACTGGTCTCCCTCTTGTTTGCTTATTTTCCTGTTAGAGAGCTGATGAAGTGCTCTCTAATAGCCAGTGACTCAGGGGTTGGCATGCTCACAGTCTCAGTGGCCTGGAGGCAGCTTCCTACCCCTGCTCTTAAAATAACCAGGTTTGGGGGAAGCCCCAAGAGCTCCCTCCCCGTTTCTAAAGTTGTACAATCCTGTCCCTTCGGCTGTGCTTTGAAGGGTCATAGGAAAGCTTCCTAGCAGTTTGTTCTCCTACTTTGCTCTGTTAGTCCCTAGAACTGTGTTGGCAGGGCAGGGTTTGGTGCTCTCACTGAAGGGCATATGCTTCAGTAGCATGAATTGAGAACCCAGGGGCCAGCTGTCCGTCTTAGGCTCTGTGTTAGGTGCTCGGGCTCTGCAAGATGACATGTGCGCCTGCCTTCCAGGATCCAGCCAGTGCCTGGGGCACAGATGAGGAGTTCAGACAGGAGAGGAGAGCACACATAGGGGAAGTTGGGATGAAATTACTGACAGGCTGAATCTGCTTTTATGAATGTTATATAGAGGGTCTAAAGGCAGAATGTGTGTGTTCTGACATTTGCATGTAATGTCGCCATCCCTGTCTCATGGGGAAGCCTAGTGACTGGAGAGCGAGAGTCTGGGAGAAGGTCACCTGGGTTCAAGGTTCTGTCAGGTATTCTGTGGACTTTTGACTAAGACACTGTCTTCACCCTGGCCTCATGTCCTCAGACAAGGAGCTGGGCAAGTCCCCGGTGTTCTGGGCCACATGAGTAAGTGGATACGGGAGGCGAAACTGTTGTGTTCTGTGCTGTCCTGACTGCAGTAAAGCTGGAAAAGGCTCTGGATTTCCCCTGGAAGAGAGACAGAACCATTCTCCTTTGAGGAGTGGAGAAAGGCACAGCTTTTCCCAGTCATTGGTCCCCTGGGCCCATCCACAACATTTTCTGCTGACCTGAACTCCCAAAGGTTCCTTGTGTCCTGAGTCTGGCAGCCTGAGTCCAAGTCTGGCCCTGTGGCATGTGAAGCCGGTAGGGTCTAAATTTGGCTTTATCCCCAGGCCTTTCTCTGGCTCTCAGCTGTAGAATGTTGCTTTACTGCACAAACCCCAGGGTATAGACCCAAAGTCTATTCGTCCCAGAACATTCTCCCTTTATAAAGACCTCAGGGCTTTTTTTTTTTTTTTGATGATGTAAGCTGTTTGTGTTCCTGGAAGCTAAACTGCTTGGTCATGAGGGTGTGGGATTAATGGATTGGTGTCCTGTTTCCTGGCCTTCACCCTGAATGGAAGGGCTTCAGCTCTGGCCTTGGTCTTCTCGTCTCTCCTCACATGTGTACTTGAGTGGCTGCTTCTGTGGTCAGGCCACCAGTGTATGCCTGGGACAAATCCCTTGTGCCCCCTTTGTTTTCCTCCAGTGGACAGAGGGCTCTCGTTGCCACACTTAACTCCGTGGACATGAATACTGTAGCTCCCCCAAACTGCCAAGCCCAGCTGGGACCTGGGCTCCCCGACTCTCTGGGAGTTGGGGTTAGTGATGTCACACATCACTCTAGCAACCATACAGCTGTTAGTCTGCAGTCTCTAGAAGTCCTGGAGGTCTTTGGAAGTGACGGCTGATTGGCACCCCACTGATAACCCTTCCCCCAGCGTGTTGTTCTGTTTGGGCCCACGCCCTCTTCAGTGCCTGTCTGAAATGGCAGATGCAAATGACAACTTAATGAAGACTAGAATTTTAGAGATTTGAAGCTAAACCTAGCAGAGTACAGGACGCCATCTAGGTGAAGTGGTATGCCTGTGGGGGTGCTGCTCGATATACTTGCCTTCATCTCCGAGAAGTTCACATAGGTCTGTGATTACAGCTCTGTGACAAAGAAGTCACTTAGCATATACAATGTGGCCCTAGGTTATATTTATATATATCTCTCCAGCATTACTTGGTGTGTACCCCTTTCTGTCTAGGACAGGAAAGGTTTTCTTTTTTCTTTTTGGGGGTATGGGGGACTTCCTAGAAAGGCTGAACTCTCTGGTACTTCTGAAGCCTGGCCCATGCATTTTCTTCCTTCATCTGGTGTCACTTGAACATCTGTCATGTAGCAGATGCTATGCTGGGCATCAGGGGCATGAGAGTGAGCAGAGCAGCGTATTGTCCTGGTGCAGCCCCTCCCCAAGCCACATCTCCAGGTACACAGCCCTGCGATGGTGTGGTCACTGAGATATTTGATGAAAAGCACCCCCCTATACTATAATAAACTATTTTTTAAAAATAACTTTCACAGGGCCCTGTTGGAAGGAGAAAGCAATCCGGAGATATTGATCTGGACTGAGAACGTTGAAAACATGCCGCAAGGTAAATATAAGAGACTGTATTTGTTAAAATTGTATTGCTAAAATGCTTTCTCTCTGAGCTGCCCACTCCACAGATGGAGGAGGGCCTCACCTCACCCCGATGATAATAGATTGTCCTTCTTTTAAGTACCAAGTAGATTTTAGTTGAATGGTATGTAATTTAAATTACAGTGTGAATCAGAATGACCTCGGAAGTCCTCACGGACTGAGTTGCTCATGGAGACAGTATTTTGGGGTACTTTCTAGCTGAGAAGCAGCAGTTAGTGTCGGGCCTTCTGCAGGACGGTGCAGACTGCACTCGCTCATTACATCCTTGGGAGGGACATAGTTTCTTTTCTAGACCAAACAGTTATGGCTGTAACTAACAGACACAATTATCACTTTGGACAAGATGTAGTCTGGAAACTGTAGCCCTACCAGGACAATGACACTACCGTGCCACCTTAAGTTGGAGCGGCAAGTCAGGAAGGTGTAGCCGGGTAGTGTACCCTGTCTTAGTTTGGACTCACAGCTTCAGATCAGCGCTTTCCTTCCTACAGCCATGGGCCTGACACAAAAGAGCTTAACATGCTCATTTGGAAGACCTTAAAAAAATCTATAAGATGGCTTTTAAAATAAATATTTAAGCCTGCTGAATCTTAAGAGATTCTGGCTAAGCAATGTCAGCCTAAAAGGCATATGGTGTGTTCAGCATAAAGTCTTCCTTGGTGTCTGGGGGAGACTATCTCCAGGACATCTATTCATACCCATGTCTGCAGATGTATGTATGTAGAACAAGGTCTGTACCATGCACATTACTGTATTACTTAGAGAATGATAAGAAAAGGGTCTGCATGTGTTCAGTAGAGATATATTATTTTAGATAGTTTTGACCTTTAGCTGACCGACTGTGTGGACATAGAGCCCATAGGTGGGGCAACTTCAGAACATAGCACCTGCAAGCCCACTATGTACCTTCCTCAGTGTGGTTGTGTATGTCTTCACTGTTCTTGCTGGTCACCTCTCAGCTTTGGCAGGTCCCTGGGGTCAGCCTCAGAACTTTGGTTCTAATCATTTGTGACTGGAAAGGTTTTGTCCAGGTTTAGCATCTAGCAAGTTTGTGCTGTCATTTTGAGAGTAAGTCTGAAAAGGAGAGAGAGAGAGAGAGAGAGAGAGAGAGAAGAGAGAGAGAGAAAGATAGAAAGATTCATGGGTGTTGACTGGCCTAGCTGACATCCATTAGCATCTGACATCTAGAAACAAGAGTCGTGCACCCACCTGGGAGACGGAACTCCTAGTAGAAGCACCCTTTAAGTGTGGACTTGCTGGTGCTTTACTAGCCATGAATTTAGAGTCAGGAAGAAGGCAGGAAGGTATCTCTGTTAGCGTGATTTACTTATCCACTGTTCTTCAGGCTTCCTAAACAACATATGTACTTCACAGTTATATACTAAATTTATTTTTAACACTTAGGTATTAGGCCACAGAAAGATGCTATGGAATAAAGGTTACTGGTTGTAAATCAGCCTTTATGTGGTTGAATGGTTCTGTTTCCTTATTATTGATGCCTATTAACTATTTATGGAATAAACCTGATGATGATTTCCTAATAAATGGATCAATATGTATTAGAGCTCTTAGTTGCCTTTTATAATGTGCCCAGAAATACTGCTGGCTGCTTCCTATGACCTAAAACTATTCTGTGACCTTCCATGGTTCTTATTGACCTTGGGGGTTCATTTTCTGGGGTTTCTAGGTTAGGATCAGTATATTAACCTGAAAATGGAATCTTTGTTAGGAAAAAAAAAAGTTGCAGCCTGGTCTCTTTCCCTGTATCTCGGGGACCTATCTCAGTGAGACCTCAGGCTTCCGTTGCCATGAGGGAGGAGTGGAAAGGTGCCCAGCCAGATGGGGTATGGTGGACACTAAGAAATGCTCTCAGAGAGAATGGTGCCTCGGTCATGTTCTAACCATTCCAAAGAGCTGGTTACCCTGGTGGAGTTTGTACACCTGAAGGATGACACTCTCTGAGGGGAATCCTGAGGAAAGCCAGAAGGCCTATGGCTGCCTCTTGACTCTAGGAGGATGCCACTAGGGCAGGGGGATCTCTGACAAATGACTTGTTTGTGAAACCATGAATTGTCAAGTGTAAACACACAAGGAAGCTTATAAACTCTAAAGACTTCAATAGCTGCGGCTCAGCAGAGGGACTGATAAACCAAGTCCTTACGACGGAGAGGTGTACTGTTTGGCATCTAGTAATTAGACACTTGGTAATTATGGGCTCTTCTCTGCTGAAATAAGCAAACCTATCTCAACAAAGCCAAAATTAAAGATTCTGAATTATCATAATATTGTGAAAATTTAAACAGAAAACCCAGTGCCTCTGACCTCTTTGGCACACTCAGCACCCTTTGCATTCAGACCCTTGACAGTTCTCTGAAGGGAGGGAGAATTCTGAGATCAGCAGCTTGAGAAGAGTGCTAGGCTAAGGTGTTTGTGGGTCGATATTTCACCGTGACAGGAGTTCTAAAACAACCAAAAGATAATGTGGAGAATAACAGTATTCTCTTGAAATGACCCTTCCTGTACTAACAGTATATTTTATAATAATATGGGATTTGACCTACAGCAGTGCTTTTATGATAAAAAAAAAAATGATGGCTGTCATCTAAATGAACTGTTTGTTCCATTTCTACAGAGTCCAGAAACACATCTTATCGCTATACCAACTCAGTATTACAGAGGAAAAATGAGAAAAATCTCTTTCCAAGGCAAAAAAACACCTTGGGCAGCTGTAAATCACAGCTCGGCTTTGTACTCTAAAGGGCCAGGGCACCTTGACTCACAGATAACCACAGCTGTCGGAAGTGCTGCCAGAAGGGAGTTCCTGACCTCCCGATATTCTTCCTCAGCTACAACCTTGACCTCGCAGCAAAAGCCCCTGGAGAAAATCATCAGCAGTCAAGCCAGTTTAAGACCAGTCACGCCAACCCATGGCTTTCTAAGAAACACTGAAGCTCAAGTGAAAACATTCCCCAATAGATCCAAAGTTGAAAGCACAGGGGACACCCACACACGGAGGGCCACGGAGTCTATTATTACCAGAGACTCATACAGAGGTCACCCGGGCAATGTGGCAGAAGGTACCATGAACAGCACTCAGTCAAATGAGAGGACTGTCATTCTGGGAAAGAAACTAGAAGTGCAAGCCACTAAGGAGCAAGAAAGGGACAGATCAGGGCTCATCAAGTTAAAGCCAGAGGAAAAAATGTTTGATTCTAAAGAGAAGGCTTCAGAGGAAAGAAACTTGAGGTGGGAAGAGCTGACCAAGTTAGATAGAGACGCAAGAAAGAGAGAAAGCCAGCATTTGAAGGACGAGGCCAAAGAGAAGGAAGCACTGAAGGAGAGAAGTATAAAGGAAAGAGAAGTGCCCATCAGTCTAGAAGTATCCAGGGGCCACAGACCAGAGGTGTCCACAGTACACTTGCAGTCACCTGGAAAGAAGGATGTCAGCCACAGTAGGGGAAGAGAGACAGAGACCAAAGAGACAAAGTCCCGGTTGGATACCCAGGACACTGCCAGCTCTCTGCAGAGTGACTCTATGACAGAGACCATAGCCGAAAACATTGTCACCACCATCCTTAAGCAGTTTACCCAGTCTCCAGGTGCTGAAGAGAATGTCAGTTCTTTCCCAGACACAAAGGTCACTTACGTGGACAGGAAAGAGTTTCCTGGTGATAGGAAAACCAAGACAGAAATTGTTGTAGAGTCGAAGCTGACAGAAGATGTTGACGTTTCTGATGAAGCTGGCCTGGACTACCTTCTAAGCAAGGATGTCAAGGAAGTAGGACTGAAGGGGAAGTCAACGGAGACAATGATAGGAGAGATGATCAACCTCGGTCTGAAGGGAAGAGAGGGGAGAGCCAAAGTCGTAAATGTGGAGATTGTGGAAGAGCCCATGAGCTACATAGGTGGTGGGAAAATAGAATTTTCTACCCCCTTTCAGGTGGAAGAAGTCGATGATGTGTCTCCCAGCCCCAAGGGGTTTGTTGAGGAAGAGGATGTCGAAGGAGAGACCCACATGGCATACTCAATGCATCAACATCAAAGGACCAACCAGCCCCAGGAGAACATCCCTCATGTGGAAGAGGTGATGGAGGCAGGTGACTCAGAGGGGGAGCAGAGCTATTTTGTGTCTACCCCAGATGAGTACCCTGGGGGCCATGACAGAGAAGATGATGGCTCGGTGTATGGGCAGATCCACATCGAGGAGGAGTCCACCATCCGGTACTCGTGGCAAGACGAAATTGCCCAAGGGACTTGGAGAAGGAAAGTAAGGGGTGACATGGGGGAAGAGAAGCACATGAAGGTCCTGGAGGTTCCAGCAACTTCCCTGGGTGGTGCCATTGGTTCTGCTCACTTGAAGGAAGAAGCTAGCGGTGAACTCCATGCTGAACCCACAGTCATTGAGAAAGAGATCAAAATACCACATGAATTCCACACCTCCATCAAGGGTGTCTTCTCCAGTGAGCCCCGGCACCAGCTGGCGGAGGTTATTGGGCAGCTGGAGGAAAGTTTGCCTGAGCGCATGAAGGAGGAGCTGTCTGCCCTGACCAGACAGAGTCAAGGAGAGCCAGGGAGTGTCTCAGTAGACGTAAAGAAAGTCCAGAGCTCTGCCGGTGGTTCTGTGACCTTGATGGCTGAAGTCAACCTCTCGCAGACTGTAGATGCTGATCAATTAGACCTGGAGGAGCTGAGCAGGGATGAAGCTGGGGAAATAGAGAGGGCTGTGGAGTCGGTGGTAAGAGAGAGCTTTACCAAGCGTGCCAGCCCAATGCCTAGAAGCCCAGACAGGGAAGATGGAGAGGAAGTGCCTGCTGGTGGCATGCTCTTCAAGCGCTGGGCCACCAGGGAGCTGTATAGCCCATCTGGTGAGAGGGATGATGCTGACCGTGTTTCTCACGGCTCGGATCAGCGTGTTACCCAGGGCCCGGTGTCAGCTACTGTGGAAGTGACCAGCCCAACGGGTTTTGTACAGTCTCATGTGCTGGAGGACGTAAGCCAGTCTGTAAGGCATGTTAAACTAGGCCCCACTGAAATGTGGAGGACAGAACAGGTGTCCTACGGAGGACCCACCACACAGGCGGTAGAGGTAAGTGGAGACTTCAGCAAGGCAGTCAGCTCTGAGGGAGCCAGCCGCTCTGTGAGGCACATTACACTGGGTCCCCATCAAAGCCAAGTGTCCACAGAAGTCATTTTCCGAGGCTCTGTGCCTACCTGGCAGAAAACAGGAGACACAGAAGAGCCTGGCCCAGTGGCACTGTCTGTGGAAGCTGACATCTCAGGGAGCAGCAGGATGCCTGGCTCTGAGCAGTCTCGCACTGAAAAAGCAATTCATTTCCAGGGTCCTATTTCTGGGGCAGCCCAGGTTGGTAGTAACTTTGCAACTGAAGAGTCAGTGGGTACTCAGACTTTCGTAGGGCATCTCCAGTTAGGCCCCAAAGAAGGGTTCAGAGAAGAAATCCAGTTCATAGCTCCCATCCCAGACAAGGTAGAGTGGAGAGAAGGGGATTCTGAGCACAGCAAAGTGTCTTTCGGGAGGAGTACATCCATACAGCATATTGACATCGTACCTCAGAGGCACCAAACTTCCAAGCAGATGGCCCCACAGACATTGGAATTTAAGGACTCAGAAGGCATGGTCCTGGTGGAAGGCTCAGTAGGTATGACCCAGGCCACTCACAATTTCACCTCAGATAGAGAAATCCTCAAGACCAAAGAGAACACATTCCAGAGGGTCATTTCTGGGTCTCCTCCAGTCAGTGTGGACGATACAGGAGCAGAGGTGACAGCAAATATCAGTAGATCCTTTAGGCACATTCAAATAGGTCCTACAGAGGAGGAACCCTCTGAATACACTGTGACTGGTGGACCCATGTCTAAAACATTTGTTCTTGATAGTTCCGTGGCGTCCCCTGGGCTGGGTGGGGGAGCAGACGGTGGTAGCACACCGTGTCACATTGCACTGGGGCCCAAAGAAACTTCATTTACTTTACAGATGGATCTGAGCGACAGGAGAGCAATCCGCAGCTGGACCCGAGACACGGGGTCAGAAGTGGAAGCTCACAGTGTGTCTCACCGTGGTGGCTGGAGAATTGCTCACAGTAGGGATGAGCAAGTAGCCAGCACCAGCTCTCAGGCCTCCACTGGGGATGCACATCAAACCCCTGGAGAGAAAGGCACGGAGCAGGCTGGATTTGACAAGACAGTGCAGCTGCAGAGAATGGTAGACCAAAGGTCTGTGGCTTCAGATGAGAAGAAAGTAGCCCTTCTCTATCTAGACAATGAGGAGGAGGAGGAGGGTGAGGGATGGTTTTGACAAACGGAGCTGTCTTGTCCTGAATGGCACGCTGGCAACATCAATGTACAAAGCCTTCAAAATACCGACATACAAGCCCTCCACTAAGTGTAGGGAGGAGGGGAGGCTGGTTACCAAGACCTTTATTTAGAGAAGCCTAGGCCGAGTTAGTTTGCTTTAGAACTCATCTGTAAAGGTTGGAGATGTTACATTTGAGTTGGAACTTTCACAGACTCTTTTCATCTTTTTAGTCTCAAGAAGTTCCTTTCTCTATAAACTTTTCTCTCCACGCATGGAGACAGTTTATATAAGTTTTGCACTGGGTCACAGGTGTGGCTTATATCTGTTCTGTTTATCTATAGGCAAGACACTTTAACATTAACCAGATTATAATAATATATTTAAGGGTAGGTTGTATTTGCATGTGCTAATATCAAACAGTAAACTAACACTGGAAAGGAAAATAGGTAGATTTTTCTCTTTCCTGAGTCTTTAAAAAAGAGATTATGGAAAGTAAGCAAGACTGTAATGTTTGGAAAAAAAAATCGATTAGATGATTTCTTTAAGAAAAAGTTACTTATCAGAGATTTAATATAATTTTCAAATCAAATAAATTGCTTTCTATGTACAGAACTTTATAAAAAAAAAAAACAAACAGAGGGCTTAGAATTATTTATGGAGGGCTGTAGAGATGGCTCAGCGGTTAAGAGCACTGACTGCCCTTCCAAAGGTCCTGAGTTCAGTTCCCAGCAACCACATGGTGGCTCACAACCATCTGTAATGGGATTCAGTGCCCTCTTTGGTGGGTCTGAAGAGAGCAACGGTATACTCACATACATAAAATAAATAAATCTTTTTTAAAAAAGAATTATTTATGGAAAGACACCTGTGGTCTGTTGTTGGTGCTTCAGATCATGTGTCTGTTCTGATTGTTCAGATTTGCCGTCCCTGGCCACAGGCATAGGCAACCCAGAATGACAATTGCTCAGAGCATCATTTCAAGTCTTTGCTAGGCTGTGGGGTAGCAGATAGCTTTCTGTCCTGACCTAAGCTGGAGTAGCTACCTCCTGCTAGAGCAGTGTTCTTCTCAACCTGTGGGTCGCTACCCTTTCACAGGCACCGCCTAAGAACATCGGAAAATACTGGTATTTACATTACGATTCATAACAGTGGCAAAATTGCAGTTATGAAGTGGCAATGACATGGGGACATCACAACTTGAGACATTATATTAAAGGGTCTCAGCATTTGGAGGGTTAAAGGCCACGGTGCTCTTAAGGAACAGCCAGTGCTCTTAACTTCTGAACCATTTTTCTACCCCATACAGACTTTCTTTGTAGGATTTTCTGAGCTCCTAGAATTAAGGACAAAAAAAAGCAACAGCCATATACAAACCTCACAAACACTTTTGCACTTTGAATAGAAATCATGATGGCGGGGGTATTTAAGTTGAATTTAGGTAGTATTTAGGGGGAAGGAACCAGGTGCTGCCCATGCGACCCAGTATCCAGGCCCCCAGGGCAGACTAACAGATGGCAAAGACCCCCCACCCTTGTGGGCCACCAATTATGAACCTGCAGCTGTGCACCACTGAATTTAATGGGTGTGCTTATTTGGAATCATTTCCTTTACACATGGACACTGTTTTTAAAGCTCCCATCTCTGAAGACTTGGCATCACATAAAAAGAAAAAGGGCCTCTACAGTGCAGCGTTCTGTAAGTGCAGAATAGCAGCTTTCATGGGTCTGAGCTGTGCTTTTGAACCCAGGCCACAAACCTGCCTGTGGGGCACTGAGGAATAAGGATCCTAGGGGATGCCATCTTCAGGTAGGGTAGGAGCACGGTACAGGAGGCCCTCCCTCCCCATGTGTTTCACAGGGCATGTCTTCCCCTCTAGTTCCAGCAAGTGAGCAAAGGAGAGTGAGATTTATTTTTTCATTGCTAAGTGAAAGAGAAGTGCAGAATGGCTTAAAATGATCTTTTCAAAAGCCTTGCAACAGTGTACAGGTAGAAGGCAGATTTGAATGGAAAGCCTTTGTTACCCACCTGCCAACTGAACTCCGGGTTGTCAGGCTGAGACAGGGGTGATGGCTGGGGCTTCTCATCTCTAATACTGTCAGAGATGTGCTCATTTATTTTTACCGTAATCAGAAAACACGAGTGATTTGTTAGAACGTGGCCGAGGTGGTACAGCCTTGGTGTAATAATGCAAGACACAGTGACGATGTCAAGTTTATTATGAGTCTAAGTGGGCTTAGCTGGAGGCCATTGTCCTAGTTCATGAGCTTGTCCACAGACGTTGGTGTGAGCAGGTTATAAATATCATGCCACTTCTACTTTGAAAACTAAATGTCTTAGAATGAAATACTAATTTTCATTTCTTTGTTGGAATCCCCATCAAGGCAATGTTCTGTTTGAAGAACTTACCAGGAAGGAGAAGTCCTCAGCTGTCATGGGTTAACTATGTCTCCACCTCACTAAGGGTAGGGCTTTTATCCTTGACATTGTAGCAGGTCACCCCCCAAAGCTCCCTGAGGTTTTTGGAATCAGTCACTCTGGAGTCAAATCAACACTGTGGTAGGGCAGGGAGGGACCCAGTCTCTCCCAGTTTGTTATTGTTGAGACTACAAGACACTGAATGTTTCTTAGCTTTCCACTGGTTGTTTTGATAGTTTGCTTTAAAGTGTTTATTTAGAACTATCTAAGAAGCTGATTTTACTAACCTGTTCCCTACAAAGAGAACTGTCACAAGAATTTGTAGAAATAAAGATCTGAGGGGAAAAAAAAAAAAAAACCTGTATTGTTCTTAAAGAGAATGTTTTCTGGCCAGTTTCCGTGTAGTTTCTTCTGATGTTAATGAAAGCCAGCCTGGGTTTCTGTCCATGTTTTGATGGTAGCCAAACATTCTCCAATTTCTCCTGAGATCAGAACTTCACACTATAGGTACAACTAGGAAGCATGCACTAACTAGCTTGTATCCAAGTGGATAACATTTGGTGATAAATGTCATCACAGGCTGGAAGACTGTTGCCAGCAGGATGAGACAGCCATCCATTCTGCCCAGGATGGAGGAGGGTGCCAAGGTACAGTTATTTAGTGCTAAAACCAGCGTTGTCTTGAGCTGGACAATTGATTACTCAAAGCACAGTTTGTAAGGTTACTCATGGCTATTTCTCAGTATCTTATAGCTATAGATACAGATAGATATATGCTTGAAACAAGGAGTGGGTGACTATCATCTGTCTATAATCTGGCCTTTAATTAACAAAAATAAAAACATGAATAGTTATATTTCTTCTCACTTGTGGGAGTTACCGTAGTCAGTGGAAGATATTGCTAAGACTCATTGCGTACGGACATTTTGTTATTGAGCATTACCAAACTTATAAAGCCTTTGATTAACATTAAAAAAAAAAAAGACTCATTGCATTGATTACTTTTCTGTTGCATTGTTGATAAAACAATGACCAAAATTGACCTGGGAGGAAAAGGTTTATTTGGCTTTACCCGCACAGATCATAGTGCATCACTGAGGGAAGTCGAAGCAGGACCTCAAGCAGGGCGGGAACCTGGAGACGGGAGCTGAAGCAGAGACCTGTGGGGAAGTGCTGCTAACCTGTTTGCTCTCTGCCTCATGTTCAGCCACCTTCCTTATACCTTCCAGGACATTCCTTATAGCTACCTGGGGTGGCACCACCCACATGAATTATTAATCAAGGAAATCCCCACCCCCAGAGACATGTATGCAGATCAACTGATGTAGGCATTTTCTCAACTCAGAGTTCTCCCTCCAGATGACCCTTCCCTATGATGAGTTGACAAAAACAGAACAAAGCCCAAACCAACCAGCACACCCATTCTTTATACTGGTCAACTCACCCTTCCTGGGGCAGGAGCCAACATTTAAAGAGGAGTTTATTTTCTGTGATTCTAAACTATATTCCCAGAACCTCGAGTATCTTTGACTGTGCTGCTGGGTAGCTTCGGCAACACAGGTTTATTTCTGAGGCCTGGAGGTCAGAGAATACAAGCCAAGTATGCTCACAGATTTGCTTATAGTAGGCCTGTAGACAGCTACCTTACTGCTGTCTTCATAAAGAGATGTTTTCTCTTGGTTCTCTTCTTTATAAGGACATTGATCCTACCGGCAAGTGCTCCTCACCCTGCTGCTGCCTTGTGATCTAATCATCCTTCAAAGCATCAATCTCTACATGTCACTGAGGGCTAAGACTCCAGATGTAAGGTTTCAGGGACAACGAAGCCTCTGGCAGCCTCTGTTTTTAAGATTCGTTTCCCACTAGCAATGTTGAAACACATGTCTTCAGTTAGACAGCGTACTCTTCAATGGCCACAAGTAATTGTGTGCCTTGCTGCCACCCCCCTGCCTGGACCAGCAGTCCCTACCCCATGGGTGCTCTATGTACCTTGTCTCCAGCACCGAACTCTCTATTGCCCGGAGAAAGAGCTCAAGCTTTACTACTTAGCTTTGCCACCTTTACCCAACTGTGGTGTCCCCTGAGAAGAATGAAGGCCACTCTGGTTGTGACACTAGAGGGTATGCAAGCTCTTGTAGCAGCTGCCCGTCCTGCCTAGGATAGTGACCACAAGGAAGTGGCGAGTCAGTGTCCTCTTCCCAAGTCACTCCACGAGGGCCTCAGCACCATCCTCCAGCAATGCATTGGATCTATAACATGAGAAGATGAGACGTTGTGTTGTTTTGCTGCCACAGCCTCAGTTTCTCACGCAGGCCTAATAATTACTAGGTGCTCAGAAAATATTGTAACTGAGTACCTTAACAGAGAGATGCACCTTCACAACACACCCTTCAGCTCCAGGTTACCCTGGAAGGTCTTCATTTTATTGTTCTGTCTCTCGGAGGTCAGAGGCTCGGTTACTTTTTTCATGGTTGTAATCAAATACTTGACAAGAAACAAGAAAGAAGGACTTGTTCTGGCTTCCATTGAGGATACGCCATGGCAGTGCATCACGTGACTGGGTGGTGGTCACACTGCATCCACAGTCAGGAAGCAAAGCATAGACGGGGATGTGGAGTGGGTGGTGAAACCTGAAGGCTCACCCCCACTGACCCACTTCCTCTAGCTGAGCATCATCCCAAGGCCCACCCTAACCTGGGGCAAAATATTCAAATACACAACTGTGTAGGGGGAGATTTCACAATCAAACCACAGCATTTTGCCCCTGCCTCCATAGGCAATGGCCATTTCATAATGCAACATGTATTCAGTCCCATGAGGAATTCATACTGAGAGCACTGAGTGAGTTTTCCCATTCTCTGGAGATCAGAGGGCCTCGTGTTACTTTTTTCATGGTTGTAATCAAATACTTGACAAGAAACAAGAAAGAAGGGAGGAATCAGGCCAAAACAAGGGAAAGTCAAACCAAAGTAAGATCAAAACCCAGCAAGGCAAATACCAGACCCTTTAGTCTATGTACCTGAGGCTCACAGTGAAACCATCTAGGCTCTGAAGAGCTTGGGTATTCCTGTTGCTACAGTTCTGCAGCCTGCAGCTCAGTCTCTCATAGGACAGCATGAGTCGCAGAGGCCTTCAGCTGACGCCTCACTGTGGGCCTGGTGATCTCCAGCGTCTTATGGTCTCCTTCCCTGTTACAGCTTCACACAGTGGCCTCAGTGCCTTTCAGAACCTTGGTGCCAACTTCCGTAAACCTCCTCTCCCATTTGAGTTTTGCATGTTTGCTCAATCACTGCCGTGTGGATAATGTCGTCATGTCCCACTGCCACCTTGAGATATAATCTGGCCCACTTGGACCGGACCACAGTGGCACAGGTCTCTATTTCCACGCCTTCATTTCCAAGCAGGGACCCCTGCCTTCTCAGTCTAGGTTCACTTAACAAGTTTCAAGTGCATTTGCATTTTCCAGAACCTTCCTGGAGCCTTTAGTTGGTGGGGTTCTGCCCTTGGGACAGCTCTCCTTTGTCCCAGTGCAGAACACTAGATTTCTCTTTCTAATCACTTTAACAACCGGGCTGCTTTTGTACCTACCCATCTCCAACTTTAAGTTCACTCCTCTCCCCACCAAGTGCTGCATCCTCCACCCCTCTGCTCCACTTGCAGCTCTCTGGAGAAGGACAGTGAGCAGCAACTACACCACAGCTGACTGCTATTCCGCTTAGAGTTTCACCCACCAGACACATTAGTCCCCTTACTTTAGGTGTGTATGAGGTCTTGGCACCTACATATAATGTAGGACAATGTAGCCGAGGTCTAACAGAACCTTATCTTCCTCTGTTGTCAGAACCTGTCTTAGCATTCTGGTCTTTTAGAACCCCCCCCCCCAGGATGGTCTGAGATCAGCTTCTGAGGCCGCCCCCCCCCCCCCCGCCCATACTTCCACACCTTTCCATAACATTTCTACAGATCAATTCCAAACACACAAGCCCTGCAGTCAGTCCGACCACGGCAGTGGCCTATTCCAGTGCCTGTTTTCCACGCTATTCTCTCTATCCCTACAATGAGAAAAATAATGCTGGTTGCTCAAACAACCAATAAGAAGAAAGGATTTATTTTGGCTTTTAGGTGGAAGGCAGGTAGGGGTGTGTGTGCGTGCATATTTATATATACATACACAGAGACACAAATAATGGTGGGAAGGCAGGTGGCAGAGGCACCAGGCAGCTTGTCACACTGAGTCTGCCATCGGGAAGCAGAGAGTGGATAGAAAATGGGACTAAGGCTAAGAGACCTCAAGGCCCATCTCCAGTGACCCAGTTCATTCAACTAGACTCCTACCTCAAGGTCTCCCAGCGATGGGGGCCGAGTGTTCAAATGCATGAGCCTGTGAAGGCCGTTTTGCATTTAAACCATAACAGGCTTCATGGAGCCCAGGCAAGCGCTCTGTCACGGAGCTGCATGGCCAGCTCCAGTCTTTATTTTAAACACACAAACTGATAGTAGCACAGGTTTCTCTTTATTGGTATTTTCTTCTCAGTTACTACTACTTTCCTATAAGGGAGGCTTGCTGCAGGGTCTCACTGCCCCAGATGTGGCTCTGGATCGGGCAGGAGCCCTGCCTGTCATCAGGTGAGTCTCCTTTCCTGTTAGAGAAGCTCCAACTTTGGAAGAGTGTTTCAGCCACATCAGGGATGGCAGAGGAAATTCTCCTTGGTGAAAGAAAATAACCAAAGCACGTGTCACCCTGGAGGGTGTTCACAATTGGGATGTAGAAGAGTCATGGTACTGCCATTGCATTCTGAAGCAAACAGCCTTAAACATCTGCAGTGACTGCTAAACTCCACCTTCGAGCTGGAAAGAGGTTTGTTCAGCCTCCTAAAAGCAGTGCCAAGTCTTCTTGGAGCTTTCTTTGGGGCAGCACATGGGGGCATCAGTCTGCTACATTGTGCCTGGCCTTCCCTGGCGTCGGTGCTGGGGGGCACTGGTGCAGAATGCTACTTTGGCTTTCAGTGACTGCTTTGACTTCACGGCAGCCTCGGAGATCCTGTATGCAGAAGGGGGATGGGTAAGTGAGGCCCCTCAGATTATCCCAGTTCCCACCAGCCTTTGCCACTGGGAAGAGGCCTCAGGAGGGGATGCAGATGAAGAACCATGACACAAGAGCATCAAACACAAGGCGTGTTTCTCCTCTCTTATACCTTGTAGCCATGCTCACCGAGCTGAGGCAAATCAGGTCTTAGGTAGGTCATCGGTAGGGTGAGAGTGGAGAAGATTGTCAAGTTCTGATGAGAGGCTTTGTTGGCCCATCTACTCTGCCCTAAAAGGGCTTAGTACCCTTTCTGACAGGTCTGTGCCTCTGGTGAAAGCCACTGCTGTAATTTCCTGACCTGGACTTGACCCTTAGTCCACAGGCTCTCAGGGAATACCCACTCTGTGAAATGGGGGCCCTCCCCTGGTAGTGCCAGGCTTTCTGCTGAGAAAGACATTAGGGCCAGTCTTCAAGGTACAGTTGTGACACTCTGACATCCACCCACGAGAGGAGAAGCCCAAGGCTCTAGAGGCAAGGTCTTCCTTCTCCAGCAAGCATGTTAACCTGCAGGGGGCTGGTCTATGGGATGATGAAAGCCAACGTATTAAAGAATAAATACTTTTAGAATATTAGGGCAAGGACTATTTATGGCTGGCTTCTCGGGGGACCTATTCTTACATTTCACTACATAAGTTACGGGAAGACAGTGAAACTCCTAAAGAACCTTCTAATACCAGCGTCAGGTTCAGAATGGTGGCGGGATATGACATTCAGAGAAAACGTAAGGGAAGCTGACTCACTTGGACAGTGTGTCTATGGTGTGCTGGTGGCCAGGGTCTTCTTGTCCTGTGATCCATACAAGAACGTCTCAATCTGGACACACTGGGAACACCAATGAATCATCATGAGGTTACAGAAATGTCACAGGCAAACAAAGTCTCCTTTGAAGTAGAGACAGAGTGCTTCGTTCTTAGAGCCAGGCCGTGCTGGCCTCAGTGCCCTCAGGGGGTTCTCTGGGGACACTCTGACCTTTAAGACGGACGTTCTAGGGGATCCAGGACACAAATGTACGGTTTGAACACTAGTTCATAAACCCTGTGTGTGCAAGCATGTGTTGAAAAGTAGTATTTTTTAAAAGTAAGGCAAATGTATTATTGCCTGGCTTTTGCTTAATTTCCTTCTTTTGCTTAAGTTTTGGCATTTTATTGTTAATTCCCAGTCAGAACAAAGTTGAGGGAAGGGTAAAGATTAAAGGAATACTTCAAATGGACAAAGTAGGTCTAAGGGATGAAGTGGAGGACTCTGGTGTGATGATCGTCTGTAGAACTATAATGATGAAGACAGTGCATCTTTCACCCGGGGTGTCAAGTAGACCAATGGGAAAGGCAGGGGCCTCAGTACTTGGTTGCCAATGGACTGTCCTCAGAGGGCCAGTGATGCCCTGCTCAATAGATGGCATTAGGATCACACTTTTTGCAAATGAAAGAGAATGGAATTTAGCTCCTACAAAACAGAATAAATTAATCCCAAAACATTTAAGAACTTGGGGCTCTCCTATGATAATGCTGAGGGGCAGCCTTCTGGGCTGGAGCTGGGGAAACTTATTTCTTGAGTCAAGCTCCCCACAACCAAACTGCTGGAGAAATGTAACCAGCTGTATGAAAACGACCAATGGCTTTGCAGCAAAGTTTAACCAGAAGCAAAGAATACGGAGCGAGGGGAGGTGTCTGCGGTGTCTCTTCCCAAGAGTTAGCACTCAGAACACATTAGGGACACCTCAGAGGTAATGAGGAGCAATGGCAATGGCCTCCAACCTCCAACCTCCTGGTACAAGAGTGGTCAAAAGCAGACAGTCATTCAGAGCTGAAAGAAAACTAGCCAACGAGAGGCTCCACCTCATTAATAACTGGAGATGCAAACAAAGACCAAAGAGTACAACTTTATTAAAAATTCTCCTCTGATGCTAGCAAGATGATGCCAAAGAGAGAAGAAAAAGAACCATTATAGAGTTTTGTCCATTGATGGTGGGTATTTAAGTTGGTGTGATTCTCTGTAGACACTTCAGCAATAGCTAATAAAGTTAAAGTAAGAGTTAAGGGTGATATGCCTGTTTTCTAAAGAGAGACAGAGAGGGAGTGGATCCGGATGGGAGGGGAGGTGGGGAGGAACTGGGAGGGGTAGAGAAAGGGAAAACTGTAATCAAGATACATTATGTGAGAGGAAAAAAATCTATTTTTAATAAAAAGAAAAACATAAAAACAATAATATTTATATATGCATAGTAAAAATAGCAAATATACTAAAGTAGAATAGTAAATTATAATTTAAAGAGTTAAAAAAGAAATTGCATAAATGCATGATCGTAGGGAGCTTCATGTGAAGCTTGGAACATGAAAAACCAAATGTAAGCCTGGGCCAATGTCAAATTCCAGACAGCTAGAGGGACTTCGTCTGTCGGCTCATCTTCTGTTTCTGACATTGGATAAGGAGGTCAAAGGTGTTTGTTCCACATTACAGACATTTTCCTGCATAGCGGACTATTTTTTAATATATTTTAAAAATAAATTTTTCTCTCGGTTAAGCTGCTTGAGTCAGCAAGAAAGGAATATGTGGGCTATGGGACACATCGTTTGCATCTGCCAACCATTTTTAGGTCTTTAAGAAAATAAGGATGCACACGGCCCAAATGCTTTGTCTTTAGAAGCCATGGAAGATCTCAGGGCTACCCAAGTGGGCACTGGGAATGTGACTCTGGTCTTGTGGAGGACAGAAATGACAGGTGTGGGTGTGATTGGATTTTATTTTTAAATAACAAACCATTCCCTGTCTTTCGGTTGAATTAACTGCATGAAGAAGTAGCAGGCTCGCTCTCTTATTTCATTCAGTCCATAATTCAATCCTGCTAACTCGAGGATCTCATCTCCTCCATGCAACTGGCCTTGGCCTTTCTACATCTGCACAAGGGCCTCAGCCTGGCTTTGGCAAGAAGTTTCTCATTCTATGGACTTTTCCAGGGTCACTTTAACCCACAGATACACCACATGACCTTAAACTTAGGAACTTTGAGGAAGAGCCATTGTTTTGAGGGAAGGGATAGGACATGCTTTTGACAGTTGTGATAACTCAACAAAAGCTCTTACAGTCCTCGTGTGGGAGACAGCACACAGAAGCCTAGAGTGGCCTCAGCCTGCTTACTCCACCCAGCAGAGCACAGAGAGGAATAGACGGTGAGCCAAGGGGGCAAGCATGCCGGGCAGCCAGAGTTCTCTCCCTTACAAGCTTAATCTTCCTACGGGAACCTAATTTCTTTTCCTCCTTTATAAACAGGAAGGCCTTCCCTGGGTTTAAGAGAGCAGATCTAATTTTGAATCCACCCAAACTCCCCTGGGTACATATTTAGGAGTGCCCCAATGCAGCTCATTTGACACCAGTTGAAGTCACACAGCTTGGTGTTAATTCATTCGCTGTAGCATTAGAATTTACTGACAATGTAAGTCTTTGAGACAGTTTGATGAAGTCTCAGTTCACTCTGCTCAACAGATGGCTTCTAGAAGCTGCACAACACAGGGGAGATTTCCATCCTACCTCTTTGGTGATTGAAGTCTCTTCTCCCTGGCCCCTAATTCCCTAGGGAAGAGACAATTGGGTAAATAGTTGCAAATTCCCAGGAAGAATGAGAAGGTAAGTGATAAGATTTAGGCAAGTTTCCCCAGGCCCTGAGAGGCACTGACAGCACAAACCTAAAGCTTCTGAGGAACATGGCCTCACACAGGGAGAGCTATCCTCTGTTAGGGTCTCAGCAGACTGTTCCTTGACAGCTAACTCACTCCTTCACTCCATCCGTCCATCCATCGTTTATCCCTCCTTTCTTCTTTCCCTTTTTCCTTCCTTTCTCCCAAGTCAATGTCACCTTTACCCCAGGCTGGCTTTGAACTGGCTGTGTAGCAAAGGATGACCTTAAACTTCGGATCCTCCCGCCTCTACCTCCTGACTTCTGAGATGCCCACTTCATGTGGTGCTGGGGACGCTATGCGGATGTTCTAACTGAGCCACAACCCACTGATGGCCTTAGAACTGCCTGCGTTAAAGAAGTAAAAAAAGAAAAGAAAGTGACAGCTCAGGGGCGAAGCCCACTGGGGTTACACTCAGTGGGCTGTGCGCCAAAATACCTTTTTAAAAGAGCAGGGTAGCCCATTGGTGCTTCTACTAGAAACTGCTTTAATAGCTGTGTTTGTCTAAGGAATATAAATTGAATTATTCAATGTTCTGCTTCACTTAGCTGAATTTGCTCAAACGTGTGTGTGTGTGTGTGTGTGTGTGTATGAAATCAGTGCAGTGTGATGTTTTGATTCTTTTGTTAAAAACAGACACAATGACAGAGTCAAAGTCAATAAATGCTAATTGAAGCTGCTGGGAGCAAGCACTGGTGATGTCTGGCTGAGCTATGTAAAGGGCCTTCCAGCCCAGCGTTAGAGCAGTCTCCACCAGAATAAAGGTACCCTGTGCTCTACTGCAGCAAGAGAGCAATGCACCCCTCTTTAAACCAGCCGCCAAAAGGCATTTCTCAGTCTCTAAAGCAAAGAGTAACCTGACATTGCAAGTGTCCAGTGGAATTCTCCAAAGCCACTGTGCTGCGGCTCTCTTCTCTAGTTTTTCAATTCGAGGGTTGCAAGAGCCACAACCTGGGCTGTTTCTGTTCTTCCTTAAATACCAGACAGGCAGCTTTTATTCCCTGGCCAGAGACTCAGGGATGCCTGCTTTCCCTACCTGCAGCGGTCTCCAAAGGGGCCAAGGCTGCGCTGCTCCCCTGGGCCTATTGGTCTCTGCATGTACGTAAACGAATGGATGATCAAACAACTGAATAAGCCGATGAGTAAGAGAAAGCTCTTATATGGAGCTCAGTGTGTGTGTGTGTGTGTGTGTGTGTGTGTGCATGCACAGGAGGGTAAGACTGTGGGTGTGTGAGTGCGTGTGTGCACAGGTGTGAAGCCCATAGGTTGATGTCACATGCCTTCCTCTATCACGATGAATCACGCATCTTTGAGCCAGGGTCTAGAATATCTACCCGGCAAGTTGCCAGGATACTCCCATCTCTGGCTCCTCGGGCTGGATCACAGGTGAGCACCACCACACATAAAGGTTCAGGTGAGTGCTGGGGATCTGAACTCGGCTCTCTCGTGCTTACAGAACAAGCTCTTTACCAGCGGAGCCAGCTCTACTGTCCTTTACATGGTGCTTTTAAGTTGTGGATGGCTCCAGTGACCTGCAGGTGCTGAACCCTCTGCTGAGGTGACGCTGCCCACGAGCAGTGCCTGAGGCCTTGGACTTGCTCCCCAGGTGAGTTCAGGGGTGGGATGGTGCTTCTTCACTATGTGGTGTTTCCTCCCAGGAGCGACTCACAGAGAAGAGATAATCTCACACCTGGACGCTGACTTTTCTCAGGGCTCAGGAAGCTAAGAGATGGCCTGTTGTCTGCGTATCTGAGCCCCAACCGCTGTGCTTTTGGCTAACACCCCTCCCATTGAGGGCAGGAGGTGGCTTATGGGTAGCTAGCTGATCTACATGCTGGCTTTAAAACAAACAGACAGACAAACAAAAACCCTCACATATGCTGACTCATAAAAAAATCTACTTGGGAGGAATCTCTGCAAACAGGCAGCTGTTGCTCAGAAGCGTTCTTGCCCCAGTGGTGCTGCTGCAGACCTGAGCAGGACGGATGGTATCCCCGGTGTCTCCCATCACCCCTTGCCCTCTGGCTGAGGGTCTGGGAGTTACATCATCATTTCCATGGGGAAATTCAGATAATGAAAGTGCTGATGAAACATGGCCACTCTATCAACAGAGGCAGAACAGCCAAGGCTCCAGCTAAGGAGTCATTGAAATGACGGAGTTATATGACCCCATCATAGGAAATCAAGAAAGACAAGTTTGTCACTCCCGGCAAGGGTCCAACCCAAGCCTGTCATGCAATTAGTATTTTTCTCGTATGAAATGAAAAACAGAGCCAGAGAGAAGAAGATGTTTTAAACTGCTCTAATCAACAATGTGCACTGTACGTGTTTTTGTGTGAACAACGGGGTGCACATGTGTTGCATGTATGTGTGGAGGCCAAATGTCAACGTTGGGTATCTTCCTCATCGGTGGTCCACTTACTTTCTGAGATAGATAGGTTCTCTCACCCAATCTGGACATTGTCTAGAATTGCTGGTTAGAGAGCCCCAAGGAACATTCTGTCTTTGTGTCTTAGTTAGGGTTTCTAAGGCTGTGATAAACGCAACGTGGGGAAGAAAGGTTTATTTTATTTTATAGCTTACATCATCCAGGGAAGTCAGGGCAGGAACCTGGAGGCAGTAACTGATGCAGAGGCCATGGAGGAGCACTGCTTACTGGCTTCCTCAGCCTGCTGTCTTACAGCACCCAGAACCACCAGCCTCGGGGTGTCCCCACCCACAGTGAGCTGGGTCTCCCACATCAATTATCCATCAAAAAATGCACCACAGGCTTGCCCATGGCCAGTCTAGTTGGGGGCATTTTCTCAATTGATGTTCTTTCTTCCCAAATGACTTTAAGTTGTGTCAAGCTGACAGGAAATTAGCCAGCATGCTCCAGAACTGGGCCCGCAGGTGTACGTCATCTGTACACGGGTGCTGGGATCTGACCTCAGGCCTCATGCCCAGAGGGGAGAACTTTACTTCAGGAGTGAGCTTCCCAGCCTGAGCCCAAATCGATATACATTTTACACACAGTATCTGATGCCAGATTATCACTTCTGTAGAGGATAAGTGACTCAGAAACTCGGGAACTGTGCCTCTGTTTTCATGTCAACACCTAAGTCTAATCTAGTAAGAGAAAAGATTTTAGAAACCTTAACGTGCACAGATGTCAAGTGTACTACATGCTTAAAGATACAGCAACATATGTACACTCACTAATGGTTGCCAGGCAGGGAGAAAGGTTGAACTCAGAGAGTTGGAAACATCAGCTGAGACACTTCATCAGCCAGAACTATGGGAACAGGGTCAGGGATGGGCCTGGTTTTCCTGAGTCAGTCAGAAGCCAGCCTTGTCCTGCCTGAACCCATGACTTCCTCCACATCCGATCCTTCTGGCAGCCACTGTTTGCATACAACAACCCTGTGCCAACCTCAGAGGTAGGGCAGATCTGAGTAATGCTTTTAGAGATTCCAGAGACACAGGGAGACAAAACATTAACAAATAGGATGGCCCAGCAGTTAGGGGTACTTGCTACTCTTGCAGAGACGAGAACTAAGTTTCAGTTCCCACCACCCATATAGCAGCTCACAGCTATCTGGAACTCCAGTTCCAGGGGACAGCATGGTCTCTTCTGACTTCTGTGAGTACCAGGCATGCAAGAGGTGTGCGCGCGCACACACACACACATAAATGCCATATATATATAATATAATATGCAGGCAAAATACATACAGAAAGTAAAGCAATATAAAATTACACAAACATGTCATAATAATTTAAAAATAAACAAATAAACATGTCATAATAATTTTCAGTAAGAACAAAAAGAAAGAGGAGGAAGAAGAGGAGGAGGGAGAGGGAGAGGAGGGGAAGGGAGAGAGAGGAGGAGCAGCAGTCAAAGCAGCAACAACATGGAGCCATGAGAAAGTAAGCATGTGGCGGTGGTAGCTGGTACATGGCAGCAAAGGTCTTATGCAGAGATGACAACAGATTTGAGGACTGCTGGATGCTGAGGCAGCCAGATGAAGGCCATGGCAAAGCAGCAGTAAGGGAGGAGTTCTCAGAGAGAAGGATGCCAGGTGTCTGGGGAAACATATCCTATAGTCAGTCCCTTGTCCCACATGCCTGCAGCTCCCATCCCACAGAGGCAAATAGGCCCACAACCTGAGGACAACACACTGATGGGTGGGCAGGGAGCCTCCAGTGGGAACAACACAGGCAGAGTGAACCGAGGGACCCTGGGCTGCAGAGGGAAATGGGAAAGAGGGAAGCTGGGAGGGAGGAAGCCATCTCTGGTGCTAGCCAGTGTGGATGCTATCCTTGTCATCTCCTCTCCTCAACTCTGGGTTGTCAAGTGCTGTGGGTTCTATGTCTTTGTCGACATCCCTTGACTCTCCCACCACTTTGCACCACCCCCTGGCCACTGTCTTAGAGCAAGCTTCCAGGACAACTACGACACAGAAATTTAGAAACCACAGCATCAGCAGGACTCACTGGCCGGGTAGACTCAGCTGCCACACCACACCCCCACATGCAGCTCGGCTGGGTTCAGTTCCAATGTGGAGAGCCAGGCCGTGTACTGAGCTGGTGAGCTGCCTTCTTTCCTGCTGGTGTGGGGCTCCTTCTGGACCTTGTGCTACTGGCATGTGACACTCCCAGCAGTTGCCCTCTCAGCCTGTTCAAGGTGACACTCAGTTTGCACAGCTGGGGATCTGGCCTTTCCTTCTCGGTCTGCCCATCACCTATAAAGCTTGATGTCAATGGACAGACTAAGGCACTGTGCATCTTCGGAGCTGCAGTGAGAGTCCCAGGTAGGTGCAGGGGCAGTCTGGGTCCAGTACACTCTCTAGGAGACAACACACACAGAGGCTGGGCTGCCGGGGGTCAGAGGGAGGCAGGTGTTTCGAGGCAGAGTTCTCTCCGGCAGACCTGGAGTTCTCATTTCCTTGAATCTACCTTACGCAAGGAGACCCCCACATTTTGGCCACAGCTAAGAATGAATGACCTCGATCCCTTAGGATATCAGTTCCTGTGTTCACACCAGCCAGTTTACAAACATCTTCAAAGAGCTTGTGCTTAAAGGCTCAGTCAGCACCCATCCTCCACTGGGGAGTGGAGCTGAAGGAAAATCAACACCATGATGACCTTCCTCGCTCTTTAAAAAAACAAACAACTGTGTGTGTGTGTGTATGTGTGTGTGTGTGTGTGTGTGTGTGTGTGCGTGTGTGGGGGTGTTGTGATGTGTGTGTAGAGGTGTGGTGTGTGTGTTGTGGAGGTGTGTGTATATGGAGGTGTGGTTTGTGTGTATGTGTCTGTATGTGTGCACATGCATAGTAAGTGCGGGCATGTGTGTGCCAGGGTGTACTACGCATGACAGGTTAGAGACAACCTAAGGAACTAGTTCTCATCTTCCACCATTTGGAGGCAGAGTCTCTTGCTTATGCTGCATGCTCCAGGCTGGCTGGCCCAGGAGCTCCCAGACTTCCTATCCCTGCTTCCCATCTTCCACAGGAGAGCTGGAATTATGCACTATCATGCCCAGGTTTGCATTAGTTTAGAAATTTGCACTCTGATCCTCCTGCTTTTGGGCAAGCGCTTTACTCTGAGCTATTTTCCCCAGCTCAGACCTTCCTCTCTTTACACAAGGCCCACAGCCACATCCCAACAATGACTCAGTGAGACAATTAGCAAAGCCGGGAGCACGGAAATACAGGATCTACACATGGAAACGAGATTTCTGATGTGGCGGCCCCTTAGGGACTCTAAATTTCCTGGCACATCCAAGGGCAACAACGGGAACACAATAATTCAAGTAGGCTAAAGGGAAAGTAAATTTTGTGGGCCACTGAGGGGCAAACAAACACAGGCAGATCTGTGCAGTTGGATGCACAAGCTGCTCATGAAACACAGCATCCAGGAAGGTCTGAGTGTCCGTCTGTCTGCAGGAAGCCCAGGGACAGCATGGCTTGTTCTCCCCAGTGTTGATGTAGGACCATGGGAGACCCTCTGGATATTGACTTTCTTTTCTGTAGCTTATAAAACAAACTATGCTCCAGCTTGCTTCTTACAAAGATTCATTATATAGTGGGTGTGGGGACTGTTATTATTTTACAGAAATGTTTAAGGCTGACAGCTGTGACACAATGAAATAACCCTGACGAGGATGGTCCTTAGAAAGGTCAGATTAAAGCTGGACCCCGAGTGAACTTCATTCAGTACTTGGGCCTGATACACTCCCGAGATGTTGCTGACCCAGGAGACAGCCACCAGGAAGACTTTCTGCAGCCTTTCACCTGGGTGAGAATCTGAGCAATGGTGCCATCCTAGATCAAACAGGACTCCATGTTGCCAAAGGGAGTGAGCTTGTGCTGTGGAAATTTCCATTTGGAGTCCACAGAGCTCTCCAATATTCCCCTGCAGGCAGATGCCTTTACAAGATCAATAACTCAGTTTTCTTTTTCCACAATTCAACCGGTTGTCTGCTTTGCTTCCGGAGCCTTCCTGTTTAGCATGACCTTGGGCCCACATCTGAACCATTTAACACAGGAGGATACATCTGGAAAAGCCACATTTGTTGGAGTCTATGGGGCTACTGTGATTTAAAAAAAAAAAAAAAAAAAAAAAGACAAACAGGTAGCTAATCGCTCTTAGAAGCTGCTGGCTTCCTAAGCCCAGTGAGAAACTCCAGGCAGCAGACAAGAAAGGCATGTTTAAAGTCCCTGTCTGTGTCCTGCTGTCAACAGGGCAGCCAGTCCCGTCCTCAGATGAGAACAACTGTGGAATGAGAACTGCCCATACCATAGCATGCACAGCATCCACACAAGTTCTCACTCATCTTGGTCGTGGCAGATGGCCAGAGAGCTTCAGCGCATCAGAGCCGCTGCTGTCAGGACCGACAGTTAATGAGTCCAAACCAGAGGCAGGAAATATCACCTTCCACTCTGGGTTTTTGGATGATATGACCTGAAATTTTCTTGAAACTGAGCTGCAGTGTCAGCCAGGGCAGGACCTGGGGAAGGCACAGACAGATCTCCAGGCCCTTGTCCCACTCCAGAGATGACAGGACAGTGACCATGATGCAAAAGCATCAAGGCCTGTGCCTGCCCATCACTGGAACAAAGGAAAGAGCTGAGCTCTGCTGAACAGTGTTCTGAGCAGTGTTCTGACACAACTGACTTAACACTCCAGAGCCCAGGCCCTTCCCTGTGGACAATGTAATCTGCAAGTCTGCCAGGAAGACGAGAAATAGCTCATTCCCCCCCCCCCCCCCCGCCTCATCCAACTGTTCCAATCTATGGTGGAAGACAACTACCAAAAATGGAAACTTTAAAACTTTATGAGATCATTTTGCAAACCTTACATAAATAAATAAAAATATGTAAATGAAATAGCTAATTACTTAGAAAGTATTATTTGCCAAAATGATTCAATTACCAATAGAAAGATTTAATAGCCCACTTTTTGTAGAATAGAGAAGAATTTAAAGAAAGTTTTCCACAACAAAAGTATCAGCCCAAAGGGTTTCCTAAGAAATATAAATTTTTGGACACCATGCATTTTGGTATATGAAAAATAGAGATGAATTTCCTAATTTTTTGAAGAAAATACAACATGGATGCTTAAATATAACATACAAATATCAGTGTCAAAACCCTGAAATAAATAATAGCCAAAAGACCTAACTGCTCTGATTTGAGAATTTCCCTTGAGAAGCAATGTGCTGAAATTTTAATTCCCAGAGCGACAGGGATGGGAAGTAAGTCCCGAGAAGTGAGTCCCATTCTACTTTCATGAATGGGTCAGTGCTATTATTTTGGGAGCAAATTTATTGAAAAGATTGAATTTAGTCTGCCTTAGTTTTCTTTCCCCTTCCTATCTTCACCGCCTGTGTTTTGCCTTTGAATAAACAAAACAAACAGGCCACCATCAGATATAAGCCTCTTGACTTTTGATTGCTCAAAGGTATGAGAAGGAAATTTCTATTTTTATAAATTCCTCTGTCTCTGGATTCTATTATAACAGTAAGAGTTAGACTCAGAAAACACCATTTGCAAAAACCAATCCAATGTGACCAAGGGAGGATTTATTCCAGGAACGCAGGGATGGCTCAATAACAGAACAACACATACGTGCGACGTGAACTGAGAGAGGACTACGTGACCATCCTGCTAATGCTGAAAACAAAAACTCTGAGGAAATAGTCTATTTCTAACTCTAAAAAGACTCATGAAACCAGAAACCTTAGCATGATAAAAGTATATAAGCCTTAGTATTCAAGTCAGCATCTCCTTTTTGTTTGTTTCATTTTGTTTGATATGGGTTCTCTGTAAAGCCTTGGCTGTCGTGAAACTTGTTCTGCAGATCAGGCTGGACTCAGAATCTGCCCGTCTCTACCTCGTGAGTGCCGGGATTAAAGGAACCCGGCCTGAAGTCAACATCTCTGAAATAAAGAATCTTTGGAGTTGTTTCTAGTAAGATTGGGAAGAAGGCAAGGGACCCTACCACTCCACTGCTTTTCAGTATTGTGTGCACACTGTGAGCCAAAGCAACTGGATAAAGGAATTGGTCATAGAACTGAAAATATAAAGTAAAATTAGGTCTATTTGCAGATGATATAATAATATATCTAGAAAAACGAGAGACTCAATGTTCAAATTAATCCAAGCAATAAAACACTAAGCTAGAGAGGTTATTAAAGCACAAATCCCAATAATCCTTAGATACACAAAAATAAGTAAAAGCATGTAACAATGAATGAAGCTACACTTACAGTAGTAATAATAAAATGCACAGAAATACACACAACTTAGAGATGGAACGCTTTTCAGCGTCTGTGAGAGATACAAAGCAGACATGAGCAGACAGGATGACAGCCCTTGTCCATGGATAGAAAGACTCAACATCACCAGGATGTCAGTTTTCCCAAAATTTACTTATAACTACTTTAATGAAAACAATCAAGTATCCAGAAACCCTGATGTTTTAGGGGGAGAGCCCTGAGAGCTGTCTAGTATTACCTCACATTAAATCATTCCACGAATCCCTACTGACTGAAAGTGTGATATATTAACACCTAAATAAATAGAGATTAGTGGGACAGCACAGAAATCCAGAAACAAACTCAAGTGCATATGGGGATTTAGTGTATGCCGTCCTAGACCTGTGTCTGGAGCCCTGCTGGGCTCTTTGTGAGATGGCCCTAGCAGGACTGTGCTCAGTAGTCTCTCCTACAGGGAGGGATTTGGGGAAAAGATAACATGAGACCTTATACCATCCACATACAATAAACTCCAGGTTCAGAGGAAGAGCAGAGGGAAACAAGCACAGTCTTTTGTGCTTCCCCCATGAACTGGGCATGCAGGAAGACCACAGTAACAAGAAAGGCCTAGTAAGTCACACTATGAAAAATTTTAAAATATTTGCATGATCAAACATGACTGATAATTCACTTTTAAAATTATTTTGAGGAACTCTTTTGACTCCCAAAAAGTTAGCTTAAATCTACCGCAAAATAATGCCATCTTGCCAGGCGTGTTGGTGCAGCCTTTAATCCCAGCACTTTGGAGCAGAGGCAGGCGGATTTCTGAGTTCAAGGCCAGCCTGGTCTACAGAGTGAGTTCCAGGACAGCCAGGGCTATACAGAGAAACCCTGTCTCAAAAAACCAAAAAAAAAAAAAAAAAAAAAAAGCCATCTTACCTAAAGAAGCCAATAAAACATTTCATTTAAAAGTGTGGTGGAGGAAAGAGCTTGGCGGGGGGGAGTGAGGGGGAGTGAGAGGGAGTTGGGGGGCAGTGAGGGGGAGCTGTGCTTCACGTGGTGCTGGCCCCCCACTTTATTTACCTTCTTTAGCTTCATGCATGCTCCGCTGTTGTTTCCCTGTGCCAGGTCTGCCCTGCCCAGGACCCGGTACGTCTCTGCCACCTCAGGACTGAAATCACCAAATGCTCCTATTTTGGCTTCCAGGGACTCTCTCAGGATGGTGGCTGCTCTCTGAGAAAAGGACAAAAATGTGTTGTGGTTAAACGTTCAAAGGATTTCTCAGTGCTTAAGGGCACTCGCTCCTGTTGCTGAGGACTCAGGCTCAGCACCCATATGGTAGCTCACAGCCTCTCTTACTCCAGTTCCAGGGGATCCATTGCCCTGCTCTGGCCGCTGCAAGCATCAGGCATGCAAGTGATACGAGATATACACTAGGCAAAACACTCACACACATTCAAAGATGGAAATAAGGGCTGGAGAGGTCGCTCAGCAGTTAAAAGCACTAGGCTGTCCTCTAGGGGACTGGGTTCAGTTCCCAGCCCTTACATGGCAGCTCACAACTGTCTATAACTCCCATTCTATGCGATGCCTTCATATAGACTTACATGCAGGCAAAACACCAGTGTACATAGAATAAAAATAAATTATTAAAAAAAAAAAAAAAGAAAGAAAGCAACCTTTACAAAAGTTCAGGGACTGAGTGAGATCTGTACCCCTCTCAAGAAAAGCTAGGTTGATACACATTTAACATTTCAGAGGAGAGTGTTCTCAAGAACTGGGCCACTGTTCTCTGGTTAGATAGAAAGTACAAAAAGAAGATAGAAAGATAGAAAGTACAAAAAGAAGAGAAAGTACAAAATATGAAGGAAGAAAGCAGCAAGGACACGTGACAGCTCTCACTAGAACCAGTTCTATTGGGCGGCTGTGTCAGGGGGGCTCAGTTTATGTGTGATCTGACTTGTTCTTTAGATATAGACAGCCTTCGTCTTCTGACCAGTAGGAGGCCAAGGTACAGGGCAGGGCTCATCGTGGTGGGGCTGGGATCTACTTCCCCTGCTTTTTAGGTGCAAGCTCGCTCCTCTCCACTGTGTTCTCAGATAAGAGAAACTAGGCTGCACTTGTGGGTTGCGCTTCAGGACTTTCTGTTCTCACGGAGAAGGCTTAGGAAGCCAAAAGTAAACACTCCTGGGAGCATGATAAACCGTTTTGTTTACTTTGTCCTATTTATTTATGCCAACGTGGAATAGAAAAATATATGTCGGTCAGAAAACAGTGTTTCCTGATGTTAAGTTTTGCAGATACCAATTTGTCCTTAGGGACTGTTTTCATGTAGAAGATCTGGGAAGAATCTCAGGACCTGTTGGAAGTTCACAGACTGTTAAGAACTGGGCCACAGTCTGTGAGCTTCCAACAGGTCCTGAGATTCTTCCCAGATCTTCTACATGAAAGCAGTCTCTAAAGACAAAAACAAAACAAACCCCCACCACCAGTAACAACATAATAATGACTGCCCAACACTAATGCTGAGTTCAACGGCCAAATTGAGCCAAGACCACAGAAAAGGCTTCCCATAGCATAGCCCTGGGGCACGTGCTGACCCTGTGCCACAGACAGGCAGAGATGTGAATGAGGAGCATGGCTCCATTTGTTGGCGGGAACATGAATCGGAACTGGGGCTGGCTCCTTAAATGTGGCGATGAGCAGAAATCAATCTCTGAGGTGGAATAGTGTAGCTCCCTAAGTACAGCCCATGAGAGTGCATGGGGACTGGGGTCTCCAAGCAGACCTGCCTGTGCCCACCCATTCCCGATACCTGTGTGCAAGGCCTTACACGGAAAGCAAGACTTGGGTGAGGTGGCGTCTCCATGGGATTTGGGAACCCAGTCGGTGACAGTGAGAACGCTTGAGATTCTTTCCCTGAATGAAGCCTTTAATGCTGTTTCAGTCTGAGTAGGGAAGCCAGACATGGTTGTGTATCATAAGGCACGTTCTGACGACAGTGGAAAATGGTTGGAAAAACTTAACCGAGAGAACCAAGAACTAATTAAGACTTAGAAGAGGGGGCACAGGCCCAGGAGAGCCCGGAGCAGCACACAGCCTATGTAGGGCTATTGAGGAGATTGCAAGGCATGTAGGGAAGAAGACACAGACAAGGTTAGCTTGGTTAGCTTCAGTCAGGGACAAATGTCTATATCTTCTCTCAGAATATCTCAGCCTGCAGCAGAAGGCCTTTACTTAATATTTACTATAAAAATCATGTCCTTCCTAGAGGCTACCTTGCTATTGGTGCAAGCCAGCCTATGGATAGGCAGTAAACACATCTGGGGTGGTTTAGGTGTGACCGCATGCTCATCTGTGTCAGGCTCCTTGGGATCGGCTCTGGTTAGACATTCCTGCTATATTCCCTGTGACAGGCCTGCAAGCGAGGGTGAGGAGCATGAGGCCGTCACGAGTGGCTGGGCAGTCTGTGCCACTGCAGGGGTACCCGGCTGAGAAGGAGAGCTGAACGCCAGGTAATGCTGTGTTCTCTCTACAAGGTACCCTGGCTTAGCGGCATGCACCTAAGGAAGGGGCAGCTTTTGTATCCTTGCAAGGACTCATCAGGGCTGGAAATAATTCTGGAACGAAGGAGCCAGTTTGCTAAAATTTCCAAGGGCAGTCTGAGAGAGCAAGGCACATCTTTTAATCGAGACTCCTGATTTATGTGACTTGGGCAAAGTCAATGGGACACATTATTTATGACACTGGGCATCAGCTGCCTCTATGCTATGGCAGGAAGGGTGGGGACTCGTGAGTACATGAGTGTGGAAGCTAGAGTCAGCTGGCCGACACCAAGCATCCGCTCCGGATCTGTTCATTAAACTATCATGAACAAGAATTGCTCTCACAGAACTCAGCTTGGTTCTATGAACAACATTAAATATCCATAGAAATTCACACCACAAATGCTTTACTACATCAATGGGATTCTGTAAGGAAGAGTCCAATGCAGGCGAGGGAGGGAAAGCAGAAGCTGAAAGACAGATTGCACTAGCCTGGAATAATCGGGGAAGGCCTTCCAGGAGGAAATGAAAGAAGAGACCAGCTATAAAGATGCATGTGTGTGTGTGTGTGTGTGTGTGTGTGTGTTGGTGTATGTGTGCGTGTGCACATTCTGTGTGTGTGTGTGATGTGTGTTTTAGAAAAACTCAGTATGGGCTGGGGAGATGGCTCAGTCTTTAAAAGTACTTTCAAGCTGAGGGCTGAGTTCAATCCCTAGAACCCATAAAAATGCTGGGTGTGGTGGCATGCACTTGTAATCACAGAACTAGGGAGGCAAAGACAAAAGGATCCCTGGACTTGCTGGTCAGCCAGTCTAGCCTACGTGGTGAGTTGCAGGCCAATGAGATACCCTGTCTTAAAGGATGAGGACGACCTTCCTGAGGATGACATCTAAGCTTGTCCTCTGGCCTCCACGTGTGTGCTAATGTGTGCATATGCACAAGCACACACATGAGCACGTAAACCTACATATGCCTTAAGATTTAAACAAACAAAAACAAAGCTATGATTGCAGAAAATTAGCTTAGGGAGAGGAACAAAGTGAGCCTGGAAGTGTCAGCTTTGCCGTGAGGGCACTGCGGCTCACTGGAGTGCCAAATGAGTGCTCGCTGACCAGATGTGCTTCTGCAGTCTGAATAGACTAGACAAGCCAAGTCAGGACGAAGTGCCTCGGGAAGAGAAGATGCTGGAGTGGTTCTGACAAGAGATGATGCCTGGCAGGAGGGGAAACGTTAAATAAACCATGTGTGTATTAAGGAAACCTGAAAGCGAACGGGGACCTTCAAAGGACCCATAGGACCCAAATGGAATCCAGGGTAGGAATCTAAGGCCTTAGCAGGTCCTCTATCTTTGTTAAGTGATCCCCTAGCAAGTCCCTCTCTTCTTTGGTTGGGTAATTTGGAAAAACAGTGAAATATTGTTTGCTATAGTGACTCTGAATCTACTCCGGTCTGACAGACTCAGGTGAGTAGCCATGTTCCTTAGCTGAGAGAAGAGAGATTAAGGATGAGGAAAGCAATGTGGGGACGAGTTTCCAGACAACACAGAAAAGACACTTTTCATCTTCATCTCCAAGATTTGCTAGGCTAGGCTACACACACACATGCCCAAACCTCTGAGGCATCTACTGTCTCCTTTTGGAGCTGTGACAGTTTACAGGGAACATGCTCCTTGGAGTTTTATTACAGTAGGATAAAAGCTTTGACAAGTATAAGGGCCCTGTTCTGCTTCTCTAAGTGACATCAGGTCATGCCTTTACAGACCAGCAGTGGAGAGGGTGAACTGAAACTGATGCACTGTGTAGTTTTCATTAGAGATGAAAATTCCACTCAATAACTCAAAATGAGAAGAAAAAGCTGGCCGCGCTGACTGCGATGGCATCCCAGCCAGAAGCACCATAGGCTGTAGTGAGGAGGGTTCTGCCCACTGGGCTCTTGCGGTTTTCAAGCTTTGGTGATTATTTAGAGTTGGATGGACCATTACTTTCTCAAGTTTTGTTTCTACGAGAAAGTATCTGGTTGCTGCCCAGAGTGGCTCCTTCATTTATTTATCTGGGTCCCTCCCAGGCTAGGCCTGCCTGTATACAGTAGGTGCTCAATAGATGCTGGCAGAGTGAAGCAGTCTTTGGCATGCCATGTGAATAGCTTGACAATCGTGATCTAAACTCACTTACTTCTTTTTGTCCAGTGGTTTGCAGAAAACTGCAAAATTCATCTTGAATCGAAAGGAACTTGGCTCTTTCTGCTCCTTCAGAATCCTTGATATAAGTCATGCTTTCCTGAAAATATTTCTCGGCCACATCTGAGAAGAGCAGAGAACAACAATTCTGAAAATAGCTCAAAGCTCTGAGCAGAGATGGAGCAAACATGCTGTTAGCGACGTGAAACATGAAACATTCATAACAAGCATTTGGACAAGAGACGCCGTTCAAGGGACTCTCCTGTGCCCATTAACCTGCCTGTGGTAGCAGAAATTACTGAAATTACACACAACACCACACCTACACACCAATAAACAAATTGAAAAAAAAAAAAAAAAAAAACCAAAAGAAAGTCTGGTTGGGTTGATATACTACTGAAGAAGAAGCCCAGCTTTTCTAAACCCTTAAACACACTGATTAATAATAAAACAAAACTGTTGCAATAAATGACAACCGATCAGTCAAGACAGTGGAAGAAGCCAGACATGGAACAGAAAAGGAAAACAAAACAACAGAATGTGATACAACAGACCTCGTTGTTATATCAATCCTGAGCATAAGCAACTTAAAGTGAGGAAGGTTAAGTTTTGCTCATACTCTCGGAGGTGTCGGTCTGTGACTCGGTGGCTCTGTTGCTTCTGCTCTGCTGAGGCCAAGGGAGCCTGTAATGATGTAATGGAGCATGTCGTGGTAACTAGAAGTGAGGAGAATCAGGAAGGAGCTGGGTTCCCAACTCACTGCCTAGAGGTTCTGTGACCAGTCAATAGTAGCACAGGCGGGGACCAAGCCTTCAATATAGGGGTCTCAGGGGCTAACACTGGGGTATCTTTCTCTATCATTCTCCACTTTATTACTACTATAATAGTCTGAGACAAGGTCTTGTACTGCTTGTGAAGAAAACTTCCATCTTAGCTAGACTAGCTGGCCGTGAGCCCCAGGATCCTGCTGGGGTTATGGTTGAAGGCCACCACTTCTGGCTTTTATGTGGGTGCTGGAGATCTAACCCTGGTTGCTTATGCTTTCCCAGCAAGCACTTCATCCCCTGTGCTCTCTCTAGCCCCACAACTATAATGTGTACACAACAAAGGAAAAGTAATGTGGAAAATATAACTTTTAAGGTTTATATTGTTTGGATACATATTTTACAATAGTTTGGAATTAAACAAATTTTAAAGAACGAACAAAGGAAAAGAAAGAAAATACAGCCAGAGCTATGTTCTAAATGGTGGGTTCTCCCCCCCAAATTCATGCTAAAACTCTAATCTCCAAGGTCTTTTAGAGGTGACTGTGTCATGAGGCTGGAGCCCACGTGACTGGAACTTGTGCTCCTATGAGTGGGACCCTGGACAGCTGCCTTGACACACTCCCAGATGAATAGCCAGTAAAACAGATCTGACTATGGACCAGGAAGCAGCCACCACCAACCATCAAACCTGCTATGTCTTGACCTTGGCCTCCCAGTTTCCAGGGTTTGAAAAAGAAATGATTAAGTCACCTAATCTATGGTGTTTCGTTATGGCAGCTTAAGCAGATTAAGGCAGCGGAGAAGCTCTGTAACTAGAAATGAGCACATCTGCACAGATCTGAGCGGAGGCCTTAGGCCTGCCCACCCACAGACACAGGCTACACACAGTTATGAAAACTGCCACTAAAATCAAAAGCTTCCACTTATTACATATTCCATGTCTGTCTTTATAGTTGTCGCTATGGGCCTCTCATGCTGTCCGAAAAACAGATGCATCAAAATTTAGCTGGTAGCCAAGATGGACACTGAGCAGAAAGACAGAAACACAATGAAAATGTTCAGACAGAATGACCCAAAGACACAGACTCCCCAGATCATTTGCTGATAAGCAGTCCTGCATATTGAAAGAGCTTCGAGAACATGGCTGGAATTCACGGCAAGAGTCCCGGGTGCTGAGAAGTGATCCAAGCACTCGCCTTCCTTCCAGGAGATCTTTAGGAAGGGAGGAAGTAATCACATGGAAAGTGTCTTCTTAATTGGCACAGAAGGACTGAAGAAAACCCAGATCTGGAAACAAGTGCTGTTTGTCTGCAAGGCCCCCTCCTGGGGATCTGTGCAGGAGCAGGATTCTTGGCACTGTGTCTCCTGGTATGTTTCCACTGCAGGTTCTTAAGCTGAATCTATGCTAACTGAACTGGATACCTCTCACTCTCTCCCAGACCAGGAGGTGCACTCCTATGGTATTATCCAAGTTTTATGGAAGAAAGTTCTCTCATATGGAAATTGTTATATATCTTTACTCATTGCTCAACTGTCAAACTAAATATCAACTCTGACTTATGTTGATGATCTGATGACAGTGTTGGAGGTAGCGTGGCATTTATTTTATGGATAAAAGCATAACGTGAAGATCAAGGTCTAATGTGACTGGGGTATTTTGGAGTGGAGGGTACTTGATATTTTAATGTTCTAAATAATTGGGAACCAATAAACCAGATCCGGTGAGAGAAAAACCAGAACTGGCTGGATGGGCAGGCTGGGTGGTGTGTGACAGTGACCCCAGCACTCCCTGTCTGTTCCTAGAAGACCTCTAGACAAAGAAGAACAGTAAGGCTAGGGAGCAGAATGGCCCTGCTGGCAGCTATCACAGGCAAGCTGACCATATCTGAAATGGCACATCAGGGTCCTTGACTCACACAGTGTCTTAAGTCGTAGGAACAGGGAAAGAGAGGGACCTTAGGCATCAACAGTGACATTCTCCCTAAAGTAATTTTATCTTTATCTGAAAAAAAAAAAAAGCAAAAAACAAAAATCTCTTCACAAGACCCTGACTTACTTCCCTCACCTCTCCAGGCCCTAAATGAACTGTGAACCATGGTCGTATGGCGGGGTTTTGTAGAGAGAGCAGAGTGTGTTTGCTAGTCCACAACAGAAGAGACTGTTTTCTAGGGCTGAGAGGCGGAGTTTAGGCACCTTAGACTCATTTGGAAAAAACAACAAGAGAATTTCCAAAGAGCCAGGAAGCCATGGCCTCTGGATTGGAAGTCACCTCCTGGCATATTCCTATGTTCCGAAGCTGGTATGAATTCACATAGCCAGCAAGCAGTTCAGTGTTCTCACACATGGCCGCCCTCAACTTTAAAAAGCACTTCTAGAATCCTCTGCAACCTGATTCTGATAGCCTGGGCAAAGATGAAGTCATCTCTGAAACGTGGAAGCGTGACTCAGCTGGTAAATCTGAGCCCTGGTGGCAGAGGAAAGCCAGGACCATAAATCTCTTCCCATTCCTACCGCAGCACAGTGTTTGGTTGTCTATGGTTCCAGCAGAGGGAGGGAGGGAGCAGGAGGGAGGGAGGGTGAGTGATGCTGTAGAAAGGCACTTTAACCATCTCTGCATCTAGGGACTTGAAGCCAGACAGACCTGCATGGAGAACTTCATACACAGGCAAAAGAAAGCAAAGCTTTGTACAAACAGCCAAGAGTAGAGAACTGCAGAGCAGCCTACTGGGTGTCAGGAAGCTTTAAAAAAAAACTCTGTGTTTGCGTGTGGTGTGTGTGTGTGTGTGTGTGTGTTGTGTGTGTACCCACATTTATGTAGGCTGCAGTGCATCTGTGACAGGAAAACTTGTAAGAGTTGGTTCTGCCCTTATACCATTTGGGTCCTTGCGGCCAAACTCAGATAATCAGGCTTGGTGGTAAGCACTCTTACCCTCTGAGCCATCTCTCTAGCCCAGGTCAGGAAGCTTCCGACTAAAATAAATTCCAGTTAACCCGGGTTCATTTTCCTGAGGCTGTTCTGAGGCAGGAGGAGGGATGGTTGAAGTGGAAACTTCTAGTTTCTTTGGAAAGTTAGTTATGTGAAATGATTCTTTGCTGGGACACACAGATGAAAGGATGTCTTGTTAAAACAGACATGTGAAAGAATGTTTTCCTGAAGCAGACACAGGTCACATGATGTTTTGATATAGCAAACACATGAAAGGACCCATGATAAAGAAGTATAACTATGACCCCACAGACAGTGGGAGACAGGTACTGAGCATTGCTTTGGTTTGCTCCGCCTTGCCTTCTTCACTAACAACATGCATGTACTGGTTTGTCTTACATAGTATTGTTGAACTCAACCTGTGATAATGCTACCATTGAAAGACACTTGCCCATGAACTGCTCGTGAGGCTTTGGTGGCCTTCCTTCAGGCCAGTTGGCGAGCCTTAAGGTTCCTTCAGGATTGAACTACAGCTGTTGGTTTGAGCCTGGTGTCTAGAGGACTGGACTGTAGCTGCTGGTTCATGTGTGGTGTCTGCCTGCTTAGAGGATTGGTCTGCAGCTGCTGAATTGTATTTGGCATTTGCTACCGGACTGAACTGCTGAGAGAGAAGATTGAGCTCACCCCCAAAGAACTATTGCTGAACAGGCCCACTCCCCCATATCCTAATACCTCTTCTCTTCCACTACCTCTGCTGGTGGTGGACTAGAGAGGTTGAACCCTTATTAAAAATAGGTTGCAAAAAATGTGTGCCTACAGATGGTAAGGACAGCTTCATTATGTGGGAGGGCTCCATGTTCAATATGACAATCATTCTTTGTAACAGTTCCCAAAATAGTCTTTATACTAACTGCAGGTATTTTGAGGGCTCCAGAAAATTTAAAAACAGGAAGTCTCTAATCTCACTTGACCCTCACTGAGTAAAGATGGAACCACTGAGACTATGGTAGGGTACTGTTATCCCCAGTAACCCATCGCCTGTAGGGGCCACAGGGGAGGCCTGGGGTTCACCCCTTATTTTTCCCACACACCTGACCCCACACAGTAGGTAGCGGAGCTGTTAAACTTGCTGTAAAATCCGAGGCAGTTCACACGTGTTTCTGGGGGCAGGCACGTATCAGAAAGCATGGCGGCTAAATGAGCAAAAGGCCAGAAGAAGCTTGCAGGGTATAAAGGTGCTAAGCATCCTCACAAGGCTTGACAAGGGGCTCAGACACCATGACATCTCCTTGCCTTGGTGTCCTCACTCTCTGGAACAGTTTAGACTCCCCATTCCCACCCCTCTCCTGCCTAGAGTTCCATGCAGGGCCACACAGGCAAAAATTAGACATCTTGCAACCTTAGGCCTCCAGTCCCTTAGGTTTAGGAAGTACATATGTTCTCCAAAGAGCTGCCTTAAAAATCCTTTTCAAAAGCACCGAGTATAAATAGCATAGCTTTTCTGAGAAGTTCTGAACACAAATCTTACATGCTGGCATCTAAATAAGACAGCCCGAGCCTTGTGAAAGTGGCCATCACAGGCTGTGTACTTCGTTCTGCCCAGAAATGGCACAAAGAGGCCATGGGCCTCACTCTAGACTCACAGGAAAGGTAGCAACTGGCCAGGCAGGTTTCTGCTCTGCCCTGGGTCATTCCCTAAGAAGAAGATCCAGTCACCTAGGCTTGGGTTCTTCTGCTGACCCCAAGAACTACCAAGTGAGCAGCCTCTACTTGGGTTCTGGGGCTTGTAACTTACATCACTAGGACTGGGGATATGACATTCATGGTGTGACCACCTTTCTGGATGGAGGGTATAGGCAGGAGGCAGTTCATGGTCTCCATTCTAAGACCTTGTGCTGTTCTAATTAGCTAAGTGACCTTCCACTCCAGTTCCCTGGATGTGAGGATAACTTCCAGAAGTTTCTGAGAGGGGATTATTCTGGTGCTAGAAAGAACCTCCCTTTCTTGTAGCCTCACCCATTTCTCCCTTGTTTCTCAAGGGCTCAGGGCAGATGTGGACAGGTATCTGCTTGGGTCCCTCACAGGCACGCAAGTGTGGGCTGGTGAGGTCTTCATATAAGCAGTGGGTCCCCAGTAGAGGGGTGGGGATGATGAAGGTTCTCTCAGAACGTGGGAAAGCTGAGGAGGGAAAGGAGACCAAGAGGAGCAACACGAGATGGAGGGATACAGACAGGGGTGGCATGTCTGCCAGCAGGACTATACCTCACCACAGATCCACCACAGAGGCCTCCAGTGAAGGAGGGGAGAAGGGGGTAGCTGAGGAAGACCACAGAAAGGTGAAGGCTACGGCCAGTGAGTGCTCCCAGGTGCCATCTTACCTGCCAGGAGACCTGGGGCTCTAATAGTTAAAAACACTCGGAGCTGCCTGGCTGTTAGTCTCAGGACACTTGGGGTATAAGGGGCACTATGACAGGTAGCCATGGTATGTAGGAGGGGCGGCTGTGCCCAAGGCAAGCAGAGCTAACAGGGCACAGGGGGAAGGGTTGAGAAAAGGGAGGATTGTGAAAGGTCACGGAGACCTACCCAGGCAATTACTTTAAAAAAAAAAAAAAGGCTTCATAAATATTTTTCATTTTGCCTGTGCAAAATACAGGAGAGGCTGGGACTAGTGGGAGCTGGGAAATAGATGTATCTGTGCAGAGGAATTATACACAGGGGAAACCATTCCCGCTGCTGTCTTGGGACCCAGATGACCTCCTTAGCCTGCTGCTGCCCAGGACCACATGGGGCCACTTCCAAACAAGGCTGCCTGCTCTGAGCAGGCCCTGTAGCACAAAGGTTTACACTGAAGTGTACTTGGCTTTGGACCATTTCATTTTAATATCCTTAAGGAGAAGCACTATAAACACAAAGCCAAGGCCCTGGACACTTAGCAGGGCTGGGAGAGCTGTTAATACCAAGTTTGTCTATGGCTGCTCTGGGAAGCTGGCCAGGCTCAGGTTAGTGACATTCTCCGAGCCTGAATTGGGAATCTTCAGGCAAGCACGGGCCTCCCAGACTTCTAGGGCAGTTTTGTCTGCATGAGGAATGCAGGACGGCACAGTGCAAAGGCACTAGCTGTAGCGCGGAGCCAGGAACGCTTCGGGGCCAGCAGCATTGCGTGCTAGCAGACAAAGCCTTCAATGGACATCCAGCGAGGGAGCAGGAGCAGGCAGACGATGGAAAAATCCTCACACAGGAACTTATGCTTTTTAAAGACTCTATTGTTTTGCTTTTTCTCCAAAAGCAAACAACCAAACACACAAACAAAACAAAGCCAAAAGTCTATGTTAGGTAAACACAGGTTTCACCATAAAACAGCAAAGGCCAGATCACCCCTCGATACTCTGAAAGACAGGCAGGTTTGCTTCTGGGGGATCTTGGGACTAGATGTGACTTTAGTCCAGGTCAGAAAGCCCTGGGTGGGTGAGAGCAGGGGTGGGGGTGGGGTAGGATGGGGACTCTATCTCCCAGACTCCCCAGTAGTCCTCTTTCCTTTCCCCTGCAGGGGGCAGTAGAGGCCTGGACAGACCTCAGTCCTGGCTGGGTCTCTCACAGCCTTGCCCTGGTGGCTTCCTTCAGTAAAGAGACAGCAGAGAGAAGGTAGGAAAGATGGGGGATGTGCTTGCTTGGTCTCCAGCTGTACTCCCTGCCTGAGCGGTTGTCTCCTGTTCCTGCCTCCAGAGGGAAGGTGAATCCCTGGGCCCCAGTCAGGCTGCTCCTGTGTGCCTCCCCTACCCCCCTCCCCGCACTTGCAGGTACAAGCTGGGACACACACTGGCCAGGCCGGTTTACTTTCCAACCTTGCCTTCACCTGCCACTGAGGGAGCAAGGACTCTGATGACAGGAGGTTTCGATGGCTGGGATAACTGGGAGGCTTCTCCACACGGGTACTTTTTCTGATTTGCTTGGGCCGTGGGGGTGAGGGTTTGTTTGCTTTGCACGGCTGTTCTGGGGTTCACACTGCAACTGGACAACTGGCGGGGCCCGTCTTTCCTACCCTATGGGCTTCTCAGACACCATCTTCACATAGAATGTCCCTACCTTAAGGCTTCAGTAGTGACATTAAAATTCCCATCGAATTACCAGTATTTTTACCAAGGCAGAAGTGTCCTCTGATTGGCAGGTGCTGAATCTGTGAGGGGCCTATCAAGGAGCAGCCCTCAGGCTCATCTGGACTCTGTCCTTTTAGTATAGAGCAATGAGGAGAAAGGGGGAAGAGAGGGAGGAGGAGGAGAGGGAGGAAATGAGGGAGGGGGAGAGTCAGAGAGAGAGAATCAGAGACAGCGAGAAGCTTCTCTAGATTGATAGAACATTCTGGTAGGAAGAACTGGCTGTGGTGTCTCTGTAAAACTGGAGGTCACATGCTGCTTCTGCAGATTGTTAACGTTATCGACAGCAATTTGTGGCAATCCAGAACCTACACACAATTGTCACTGCTGTTGAAGCTGTCACTGCTATTACCTGAGACATCTGTTCCTCTCCGTCTTCCTTTGTCTCTTGCTCATCACTCTATACCAAATGACAAAGTCCAGATGGGCCCAAGGGCTGATCTTTGCTAAGCCCCTCTCAGCACTTACCAATCAGAGGACACCTGAAACACCTTGGTGACATTAGTGGTGATTTGATGGGAAATTGAGCCACCGAAGTCTTTAGATGAGGACATGACATGTCTCTGTGGTTCCTAGGTTAAGACAGCTGAAAGGTTCTGAGCCTTTAAAATGGGCAGAGGAAGAAAACAGTCTCCTCTGAGAAAGTATCCAAGCAATGGAAGAAGCAAAGGCCAGAACCAGACCTTCTGCCTGGAGGCTATTCTGGTTCTGAGCCCCACCCAGCACACAGTGAACTCGCTTGTTGACTGTATGAACTGAATGATAGCCAACAGAAATTATGCATGGAGACAGTTTTGTTCCAAAGCTCAGAGTTTGTGTGTGTGTGTAAGTACTATGATATCATAAATGTAAAAGTGGTTAAGATGAAAAATTCATTTAATATATGTGTATATATAATATATATATATAACCATAATAAAGATTGAGAAAGACTGAAAGATCAAACAGAATAAGAAAAGTTCTGAACCCCTAATTCCTGAAGCTGTTGCTCTTTCTGTCCTAAGGAAGAGGAAGACCTTGAGACACAGCAACTTCCTTTTAGAATCTCCAGGCTCCCTGGGCCAGAGCTGTCCTCACACTCATATCAACTCTAAACGTGTTTGAGTTAATCACCATCAGCTGCCTGTCACGTGGGACCATGTTGCTAGAGTAACACAGTGGGTACCAGCTTCTCTAGTTTGGCCACAACAAAAATCACTAGAGTGTACGTTTCCTGTCACACACAGGATGCCAGGATGACAGAGTAGAGAAGCCCCAATCTCAAACTCTAACTATCCTGCTAAGAATAGGAAATGCATATTGAGTGGCAGCCTCTTCTTGAAATCCTGACACTGAACGTACACGTTCTCCCCGCTGAGCGAGGCCAGAGTTCGGAGCTGCTGAACACCTCTGTAGCACGATAGATGCCTTGGAAAGCAGAGATGTCCCTGTTGGCCGTGCATGAGCCCCCATGCTTCATAGTGGAGTTTTGGATGAAGAGTGACATTTTGGAGGGGAAAGGGATGGAGGGCAGAGAGAGGAAAGCTCAGGGACGTTGCACAACTACTGAGCTGCAGAGCTCCAGCCCATGTCAGTCTCGCCTACCCATGACACATGCCAAGCTGCGTGTGTGCGTGTGTGTGTGTGTGTGTGTGTGTGTGCTCGCGCACGTGTGTGTGTGTTGGGGGTGGGTGGGTCTGTGCTCACCACGGTGGTCGTGCATCCCAGAAGCAGCAGCAGCCCGGGCAATACAGTGTGCAGAGTCTGCAGCCTCCTCTGGGGAGGGATCTTTACTCAGGATGATGAGATGTGCCTGTCACCAGAGAGAAGAAACAAGTTGTTTACATGCTTGGCAGCAGCAACAGGAAACCTTCCTGGTGGGTGATAAGCAGGAAGCCAAGGAACTCTCCAGCAAGCTGGGAGGGATGATGGATGAGGAAGTGCAATTTCTTTTGGGAACTTGAGAAGCACTGGGTGGAGGCCACAGCCATAGATGCTGAATCCACTGGGCTAGAGACTGTCGCTGGAGCCTACCTTAAAATAAATCCTTTAAAAGCTTGTGGTCATTTGAGTCAGCAAAGACTATGGAGATGGCGGCTGGGGTGGGGGAGGGGAGGTTTTAAGAAGTGAAAAGTATCACAGAGTTGCCAAGGGAGCAGGCAAGCCCAACTCCTGGCCTACTGCTCAGCCAGTGTATCCTGCCTGCCGAGAGGAAGCCTGCTGTCTGATCACCCGGCCCACCTGCCTCAGCCGCTGTGGCACGGAGAGCTGCTCAGTTTCTTTGTAATAAAGTTCATTTTAAAGCTGCTTCATTAAAAAAACGGTATTCTATGAACAAAATAATAAAAAATCTTTTCAAAGAAAATATAAAATAGAACCCTTCAAAGAAAACGTTACTGGTCATCTCCCTGTCAGCGTTTTAAGTTGGCGCTGGAGCTCAGCGGTGAAGAGCACTCGCTGTTCCTGCAGAGAACCCAAGTTCCCGGCACTGACATCAGCAGGCCGCAGCTGCCGTAACCCCAGCTCTGGTGAACTGATGCACATACACCCTTGTGTAGGAGGGAGGGGAGGAGTCTGTTCTCATCTTCTCTGTTCTACACACACACACACACACACCCACACCCCACACACAAATAATTAAAATTAAAAAATACTGTGAGTAGTATGTTAACGTCCCTCCAGCCATCAAAGAACGCCTACAGCAGAGAGCATGGCCAAGCCGTGCACAGCCATGGGAAACCGTGGTGCTAAGTGTGGTGAACTGAGATGCTACGCTCGCTCAAGATGGTGGGCAGTATGGGATTGTTGCCAAAGAGTGTGGATTCCTTACTTGTCTTCCTGTTCTGACAAAATACCTGACAGAGACAACTTATTCTAGCTCCCACTTTAGCAGGGTACAGTCCCTCATGGTGGGGAAAGGTGGTTCCCGGGTGCGAAGGGCATGAGATCCCTGATGGTGTGAAGACGTGGTGGTGACCGGGTGTGAGGCCTTCGTCACAGTGTTTTCAGTTATGAAGGAGGGGGTGGGCTGGCGCTCCTCGGGCTTTCTCCTTTCCCTTTCTCTTCTATCTGAACCCTAGTGTGTGGGAGGGAGCCAAGCACACTCAGGCATAGCCATGTCCAAGGGTATATCTGTTCGGTACTTCTAAATCCAACCAAGTGGACAATGAGGATAAAACCTCACAGAGGCAGGCAGACTGTGCCCACAATCACCAAGCCTCAAGTTGTACTTTAGTTCTTTTTCACCTGTAACGTAACACTTAATTTTTCTATGACCTTCAATTTCTATGTGAAAACTGGTAGTGCTGAAAGGGCCTGGAATGTTCCCTAGAGGTACATGTGCTAACAGCCAGCTTGGTGCTCCTGATGGGTGGTGAGGTTTTAGGTCACTAGAAGTCTGCTCTGAGAGGGAACCATGGGACTCCTGGCTCTTCCTCTTTCTGTTTTTTTCTGGCCACCATAAACTGAGCGACATGAACTTCAACCTTCAAAATAGTGACCCAAACACACCTCTCCTCTTTTTCAAATGGATAGTCTCAAATATGTGTCACGATGATGGGCAGATGGTTCAGGTACGTCACAGTAAAGGATGGCTACACAGAGAAACCCTGCCTCAAAAAAACAAAAACAAACAAACAACAAACAAAAAAGAAAAAAAAGAAAGAAATTATGCCACCCCAGGAAGGCCTTCTAGTTCGTGCCAAGCAGGACCCGCTGCTCTGAGTGTGTCTCTGAGGTTATAATCAAGGCACGGGTGGTGCTGCGGCTCTAGACTGGGCGTTGTGTTGAAATCCAAGCAGCCAGTACAAGGCTTTCTGTGGTCGGGGGGCGGGGTGGGGAGCTCAGACTTTACTGCCCGGGCCACCATGGCTGGCGATGACTCTTGCTGCTGTGTTGGAGCACCCAGAATTCTTAAGCAGGAGGGCTAGGATTTAAAAAGACTTTTCTGACTACTAGAATTCTTCATACAGAACTGAACAGGGAGCTGGGGAAGCCCGAGTAGTCACTACCTTCGACTTTTCTGGCACGAAAAAGCCCACTCTCGGACTCTGATTTGAGATATTACTGAAATAATTGGTATTTCAAAATACAGTCTCATGGTTGTTCAGACTACAAGAGCCAAAGGTAGAGTCAAGCTAGGGAGTGTTCAGTGTCTGCAGGAAGAAAAGAAAGAGTCAAAGGGCCCCTGAGAAGACTGTACAAAGTCGCACTGTGAGTGTCACCCCTGGCCACCTACCTGCTCCACCCACTGCCGGCGAGCCCGCTGCACGGTGCTCAGGAAGCCTTTCCTTTACAAAGACTCAACACACCAGCATGTGCTGATTCTGACTGAATAATACTCACAATTAAAGATGTTCTGCTTCTTTTTCTATTCGCTGTCACAATTCAGAGAAAGGTAATACATCTGCCTATCACAATTATTTTCAAATGAGTAATTGCATGTTCTGGAAAGATCAGAAGTTGCTTTTTTTGGCTTTTTCTTTCCAGTAGCAAAACAACAAAACGCCCACTTACAGTATTAAGAAAATAGGTCCCCAAGGCTTAGCGCGGTGGTTTCCAGCCTTCCTAATGCTGCGACCCTTTACCGCAGCTCTTCATCTTACTGTGACCCCCTTAAAATTATTTTCACTGTACTTCATAACTGTAATTTTGCTGCTGTTATGAATCATAATGTAAATATCTGATTTGTGTGATATTGTGGGAACAGGACCAAGGAAAGGGGTAAGAGGCAGGTGAAGGAGTCACGTGACAAGCCCTGGGACTCAGACTCTGGAGACCAGCACCAGGGTGCAGGTCTGAGTTTATTACCCAGCACATCAGCGTACGTACAGTGAACCAATCCCAAGACCATAAAGCCTTGGCTAGTCGTGTCTTGACATACCGTCACCTTGCCGCAGTGAAATCCCTGCCTGATGAGGTTACTCAGAAGGAACAGGGAGTGGGGGGAGGGAGTATTGTCACTTGTCAGGACTTCCTTGGAGGCTGAGGAAGCAGCTACTGCCCTGGCCTCGGCTCCTTTTTGCTCTTCACTGGTGTCCTGGGAGCCATCTTAGACCTAATGTCACATATGGCCCATCAGGACTCACATATGATCAGGAGTCGCAGGAGCCTATGGTGCCTTGCTCTCTGTCTCACTTTTTCCTTCACAAGGTTGACTTCCTCATCCCCCACATGATATCTGAAAATGCTACCCCACAGGTTGAGAACCACTGGCTTAGGGGGATCTGAATTTATCACAGAATTACCCCCGACTTCCATACTTTCCTATGTAAGATGCTAACACCACACAAGCAAACATGGATTGTTCGCTTCAGAAACTGAGTTTCTGATCTAATTTATTACTTTGTGTTTAAGAAGCTTTCTCAAACCTCATGCTGAAGGGTGGGAGGAGTAGTGCAGCACACTCAGCGTGTTTAAAATGTATCAAGTTAGCATCTCATTTATTCAGTAAAATCCCATTCATTTCGGCTTAGTTTAATTTATTCCTATTTGGCTCAGTGTTGTTTTAATTTTGAAGCGCTTTCCACTTGTCAGATATTGTGCTAACACTACGTGTTCATATGCAAAAATATCAAGTTGGTTTTAGTTTTAAAGGAGATTACAGACGAGCCACAAAATGTAGGGTGGTTGGATTTGTGTAGACATACGGACACTTCTTACTATGTTTTTGCACTTGGCTAACTTCCTCGCTGCATTTCAATTGCTATGATTTTTAGTGGATATTGAAGGAAGCAAAAGGATGGCATATGTATTCAGGTTAGCCAACAGAATGGTCCCATGTACTGATGTCCAGCCTCAAGGCTAACGGCATCTCTGTCTTAGGACGAGGGAGTGATGCTCTTTGTAAATGGCAAGAGTGGAAGAGGAAGGTACAGCAGTTTTCAGTCACCCCGGTGACCCATAGGGAGGATCCAGGGGAGGCCCCCTCTCTACTCTCCTTCAGAGGCCAGGCTGTCAGTCAGAGAACTCTTCGATCCTGTCCTGCATCAGCCTCCTGTGTGCAGAGCTGGACTAAGCAGCACAGAGGACACAGGATGAAGTGGAAGGAGCATCTTAAAGCAACACATGGCCCAACTCACATTGTACCTCCCTGGCTTTTAACAGCCTCAGCTGGCCAGGGTTCTGTTTGCACCTCCTGATGTCAGGATCAGTGCCACCTGTGGATCCTCCCTCCAGCTCACAGGTTTGGAAGCTGTGGCTCCGTATCATCTAGACAGCTTCTAGTGCTCTGCTCAACTGTCCCTGTGTGCCCTCTCATATGCCCCCTTCTCTTCAGAGTGCAGTGTCCACTGTCTACCAAAAAGCCCTCAGGTCCATACAAGCGCCATTTGAGATGGTGAAAATGGGGTCCCTCTAAGAATCCATTAGGAGGAAAGCAAAGTAAAGGTCATTTGTCTCTGCAGGACATGCATTAACCTGGTTATATTTCAGAAACACAGGAAAGGTAACTTGCAAAGGGATGAAGACGCCATAGCACCAGTGATTTTCAACCTTTTTTCTTCAAGGACCTCTTCTCATCTCAAACAAAACCATCCATGGTTCCATGGCATCCAGGAAAGAGTGGCACTTACTGGTGGGGCACCCAGAAGCCTACCCATCCCTTCCTCTTCCACCTGACTGCTATAGAAGGGTCTCCATGAGACATGAAGGACAGGTGACAAGGACTGAGAGGGACAGCACTTGCGTCCCAGGGGACACAATGGCAAGGCTGAGGATTCTGCAGTCCTGTGGAATTCAAGCACAGCCACAGTGTTAGAGCAATTTGGAGAGAAGAAATGAATGCACAACCATGCTACACATGACGGAGAGCACCGAAGGGCCAGGAGGCAGCGAACACAGGGATGAGAGTCCTGCTTGCCTGTGTGGGCTTCCACAGAGCTCAGGGGTCAGTCCTCACCAGCTCTCTGGAGTATCACCTCCCCAGGGTGGGGCTTTCCCCACTCTCCTTTTCTATTTTTCATTTATTTATTTTTATTCTTCAGTGTCCTATAACGACATGCTCAACAGTTGTCATTTTAAAGTTGAGATGAATGCTAGCTATCCCCAAATATAGTCCTTTTAAAAAGCTTGGCTGAGCTAAAAAGTAAGAAAATCATCTTTAATCACCTCACCAACCAGTATCATTTATTGAAAAAAATCTCAAGAGAGTAGACATGACCAGTTCCCTCAAATAACAGAGTGGGTGTCTGTTCTAATATCTCAGGTGCATTCCTGGAAGAAACCATGGATTCCTCTGCTCTGATCATCTGCCAATAAGCCAGGGCTGGCAGACTCTTATCTAACTGGGCCTGCTGCCTTGCATCTGTGAAATGTGCAATATTCCTTGAGGAGGAAACTCAGTGGCTAGTAGAAGAAGATAACAGTATTTTCATGTATTCAGAAACACTTGATGGTGACAGGATACCTGGGTGACTGGGGAAATATTTTCTTCTTCCCCCCCTACCTTGTAACAATTAGGTGAATCACAGATTTAGAGGGAAGTGTTTTCTTCTATAGCTAAATACAGACAGAGTAAGTATACAGGTAGCTCAGAAAACCTATGTGGACTTAAGAGTATATTTACCTAGACAATGAGAACAGACATGGGGTAACCAAGTTTCAGTTTAGGAATAAACAGCTAGGATCTCTGTAAAGCAGAGGCTAGCATGGGGGGAGAAGGGACGATGAAGAACTTGTCATTACTTTGCCAAGTATGGTGTTAGGTGAATTATGCACGCTATTTTGCTTAACCCAAAGGACCAGTGACAGATACTGCCAGTCCACATTACAGTGGAGATGAGCAGCATCAGGGTCACATGGTTGGATGGCACAGGACAGAGTCAGCCTAAGGCCTACAATATGCATTCTCATGCTGTCTTGGTCCAAACTGTTATCAAATGAATCAAGCTCACAGAAAGATGACGTCCTTATCGGTGTAATGGAAAACAATTTAAGGATCAGTAAAGGGGGCTACTAAGTATGGACTCTGCCAGAAACCAGAGTAAACTGGCCAAAGAATAGTGAGGTACCAGAAAGTTGGCACCCAGGTTGCTTCTGAGGACTGTGGAAGCCACACTGAGGGAGAGAAGAAAGCGGGATGGTGGACGGGACAGGCATCACCAAGTCTTCTGCCTCCTGTGTCAGTTCAAGCTCCTGCCTTCCCCTACAGGCTCGGGCCCACTGTCACTTGAGGCATGAGCTTTGCTGGGCTTATTTATAACTGACCGGCTTTACCTCCCTGCCCTGCCACGGATGGCCATTCCATCTTTGGCTTTGAGGTGACAGCCTTATGCAACACAGGTCAGGTTACAGTACAAGGTGGCCATTTCCTTTCCTCCAGTCTCTGTCGAGTAGGGAAGCCTTTTCTGAGGAGCTGGGGTAGCTGGAGAGGCCAGGCCAAGCAAAGGATGGTCCTGGAAATCCCAGGGGGAATTATATGAACAGAAAGTCACATCTAAAAATGGACATCCTGGACGAGGCCCGTTTCTTTTAATAGTCACAGAGAACCCTCAGGGGCTTTCCTCCAGATGCCAGTTTTATCTCCTCCAAAGGGCTCAGGAGAAGTTCCATTATCTATAAGGATTAGCACCTTTATATAGATATCACAGCGGTACCACACAATAGTCATGCCAAGGACTGGTATTTTCTTTTGTTTGCAAGTATGAGCTCTCTTAAAACTTAACTAGATTTTAAATGCATAAAATCTTAAGTGGTTGAAAAGAAGAAACAAACTGAAGTAAAACAAAACAAAAAACTTCCTTCTATTTACATCCTTCTACCCACTCCATACTGGAGTCCTTAAAGTCATTCACTCTGAAGGACTTCCTGTGCAGCATTCCAGAAATACTGATACGTGTATACAAACACATATGCACACATGTATACACACACACACAGGCAAATGCACACACAAGTGCACACTCGTGCACGAATGCATGATGCAAGCACACCAAATGCACTTGGCTTCATTTCCCAGGAGACTCTGGCCTGCTGGGGGTAGTTAAACAGCCATTCTTTAACAACAACTGAGGTTAAGGATTATAAATGGCCTTTCCCATGTGTTGTTCTCTTTTCTGTAGATTGCTCTTGTCTTTTGTCCACGTATCTCTGAGTTACCTTTTTAGTTCAGGTGTGTAAGACTAGACAGTTTCCCTTTGACAGTTCTTAGCTTTATAAACACAGTCACAGAATCACACTCTTTCATTTTTCATGCCATCAAAGATCTTTTCCTCCCACTCTCCTTATCTTCTCCTTTACTCTGTCTCCTAATTAATACCACCTGCAGATATACAAAGGAAGATGTTCAACCAGTGTCAACACTGGGCACCTTCAGGCAGAACATGTCAGTATCTGACAACATCGGAGATATTCTAAAGGACTATTGAACTCCTCTCTTTGGCTACCAGACTATTGAAACCAAGGAATTGCCCCAAGAATCTCATGCTAAAGAAGAAAAAGAGTAGAGCTCTGGTGCCAGCCAGAGTGGATCTTTTCTCTTGGAAAGAGATTTGCAAGTTGTCAGACAATCTTGCAGGAGAGACCAGAGCCACGGCAGTGATGACCTTGACCAGGGCTGCTTAGTGATGCAGGGGGCTTCCTTTCCAACTAAACTTGACCCTCACTTGAGGACCTTGAGGATGGCTTCAGGCAGGGCTATCACTTGACCTCTCCTCCTTTTCCGTATGTAGTCACACCGGTTAAGTCTCTGTTTTCTGCTGTTCACTGTTATCCTTCACTGAACTATTGAGAACAGATGTGTGGCTGAGCCAGGCTTGCTAGGGGGCTGTCAGATGTAGACTCTCTCAGTTGTTCCTTAAGAGCAAGAGCAATTGTCCCCTTTATGGTGTCCAGACTGACACCATACTTAGAATTTTGTGTAAAGAATAAAGCCTTCGTGAGCTTCTCAGAGATTTGAAAATTTTAGCATGGCCTTATTCAGATTATTCTAATAAATGCATTATACCTTGGTAGAACCACAGCAGATGCTCAGATGGTGAGAAGTGTCACCACCCACAGAGCTTGGAGCCAGGTCTGAGCACCCAGTTGTCAGTGAGTGCCCTTAGCTGGCGGGAACTGAAGCCACATCTTCTGGTTCGACCACCTTTTATAGAGTAACTGACAAATGCTCTGATTTCACGAAACTTTGAAAATCAAAAGTCCCTACTTTTGCAGCTGAGCTGCCCTGAAAATTTGAACAAGAGAAATATGCCACTTAAGTGTCAGAGAAGTGAAAAGAGCGATTCAGCCAGCAGAGCCGGGGCTTCATGCCCTGCAAACAGCCCAAAGCAGCTGCACCCACAGCCAAGAAATCTTGTGACTTTTTTGTTTAGATAATAAGGTGTGATTACTAACATCTCTCAATGTGAAGTCTCACGAACTGAACATTTGTCTGGACTTTCCCACAACTCTGTCATGCAGGCAGGTGGGTGGACAACACTCCTTTTAAGTTCCTGGAACTGCCAACTTCTCTTGTGCAGTTGCTCTGTTGGGCTTCCTTTATTTTTTCTATCTTAATGGGCTACTTCTTAAAATACTGTGGAACTTTTCTGCATTCTATTGAAACTAAAATGTTTTTCCTCTGTGTGTGTTTTTCTCACTCCAAAGGAATGAGGAAAGAAAACCAACTGTGAAGAAAACAAACCCCCTTTGTGTGTGTTTAATATGCGCCTATTTCCTTGGAGGTTTCCTTGGAGACCTGTGGCCACTCTGTACCCTTCCATACCTCAGGTAACTCTCCTCAAGAAAAGGGAACAGTGATAAGTGTTTAATAATGACTATAAATAAGTAAAAGCAGTGTACCCTGGCAGTGGGCCTGGGAGTTCACAAAGCACTTAGTGTTTTGGAACCTGGAGGAATTCTGCTAAGTGGAAAGTGTCTTTGCAGATTCATTGTTGTTAAAGGGGCTGGGTGACTAGCCTATAATCAAAGAGCACTAAACAGAGAGTCTGAACTCCAAGCCTGATTTTCTGACTTCACATTCAATGTTACTTTTGCTTTGCCAAATCTCCCCTTATTTAAAACATTCTTTAATCTTTATTAGCCTTAAGAATAAATAATAGTTAACTATCAAAATTGTCAAGTATTCTAAAAGCAAGTGAATTCCTCTATAACCCAGGTAGAGAGAAACACTTCTAACTTAAATTCAAATCTAAGTGCAACAAAAGATAAAAATATTGGAATATACGGAGACAAATGAATCAGAAAAAAAAATCACCAATAAGCTCAGCAAGGTTGCAATTCACAGATAATCATTAAAAGGCATTTAGTTTTCTATACTATCAGTGAATACTCAGAAAAAAAAGCTAAGGAAACACTTCCTCCTATAATCGCATCAAATGTAATAAACATGTCTGGCAAGACGGCTCAACACATAAAAACTTGCCAAACAAGTCTTATACCCTGAGTTTGGTCCCAGAAACTTAGAGAGGAAGAAGAGAACCACTTTTTAATGTGTGTGGCTGCATTCACACATATCGAGCGCACACACACACACACACATGCATGAGTGTGCGATCATGAATAAAACTTTAAAACAACAGATACTTAGGGATGAGTTGCCCAGATAAGTGCAAAGCATGTGATACTCCAAGGGCGGGGAGATGGCTCAGTGAGCAGAAGTCCGTGTATGATGTGGTCCTAAGCTCAGAACCCCAGCAGCCATGGAAGAAACTCAGGCATGGGTATTAGTGAGAGGCACTGTCTCAAAGACATGTGGTAGAAAGCCAAAAAGGAAGACATACTCATTTGTACTCATACATATATCATACACAACACATGCATACAAAATACACATTGAAACAATAACCAAACAAAACCATTTGCACTCTTAAAGCTACAAAACATGTTGAAATGTGGGCAGTGGAGGTGCACACCATTAATCTCAGCACTTGGGAGGCAGAGGCAGATGGATTTCTGAGTTCGAGGCCAGTCTAGTCTACAAAGCTAGTTCCAGGACAGCCAGGCTACACAAAGAAACCCTATTTCAAAACACCAAAAAGAAAGAAAGAAAGAAAGAAAGAAAGAAAAGAAAGAAAAGAAAGAAAGAAAGAAAAAAAAAAAGAAAGAAAACAAAGAAAGAAAAAACAAAGAGAAAGAAAAACAAGAAAGAAGAAGCAACAAACAACAAAATAAACATATTGAAATAAACAAGAGAAGACCTAAGTAATGAAGAGATATCTCTGTTTATGGACTGAACAAGATAATATTGTTAGGATGGCAATACTTTATATCTTAACTGCAAATTTAATGTAATGTCTTTCAAAATTCCAGCACAATTGTTTGTGGGGAAGAGGTGCAGAGATTGACAAGCTGATTCTAAAACTCCTATGAGAATGCAAGGAGTCTACAAGAGTTAAAACATTCTTGGAAAATAACAAAGAAGATCAGTCACTGATTTCAAAACTTAGATCAATAATCGTGGGGGGTGGTATTCGAGGGTGGGGAGGTGAGGTTCTGGGGAGGGTGGGTGTGGGTACACCATCATAGAGGCAGGAGGAGGGGGGAAGGGATAGGGAGTTCCTGGGAGGGAGGGGGGAAAGGGGGTAAGGGGAAAACACCTGAAATGTAAATGAAAGTTCCAATAAAAAAAATTAGATCAATAGAATAGAGTTGATAGTCTAGAAATTAACTCTGTTACTTATGGTCATTTGAATGTGACAATCATGCTGAGGGAATTCCTTAGTGAATGTATAAGCATCTCAATAAGTGGTATGCTGAGATAACCAGATAGCCAAGTGCAAAGAGTGAAATTGATCCCTTATGACAGACCACACATACAATTCAAAGACCTTGTGTGCCAAAACTAAAATCTGTGAACTGTTTTAAGGAAACATAGTATAATTCTTGTGAACTTAGATTATCCTGTGATTTCTAAGATGCGAAGCTAAAAGCAAGCATGTATCACGGATACCAGGATCAATATTGTAACACATAAAGAACCTTTAACAGCTATGAAAAGCTAGATCAAAATCCTATTTATTTATAAATTGAGTAAGTCACACAAAAAGACAATTCACAGAAAGAACTAGAGTGCCTTTAACATATGAAAAGATGTTCAGCTCCAACTTTAAAAATAGAAATGCAAATTTAAGCTATATTGAAATGTCATTTTTCACCCATCAGATTGGAACTAACTGGAAAGCTCGACAATATACTTTATTGAAACACACTATGGACAAACTGGCGCTCTTATACACATGAGTAGAAATTACAAACAGTATGTGTCTCTGAAAAGCAACTCAGAATGACTGAAAATGAGAGAAAACTAGTAATGCATTTTACAATACTATAAAACCACCACAAGCATACTGTACTTTGCCAAGTAGCCTCACTCTGTGGTGGTTTGAATAGGAATGGCCCCCATAGGCCCATATATTTGAACAGTTGGTCCCCAGCTGGTGGAACTGTTTGGGAAGGATTGGGAGGCGTGGCCTTGTCGTAAGAGGTTGTGTTACTGGGACGTGGCTCTGAGGTTTCAAAAGCCCACCCCGTTCCTGGTTAGCTCTCGCTGCCCATGCTTGGGTATCATATATATTTGTTATCTACTGGCTGGAGATGAAGTGGGAGCTATTCCTACCAGCAGAACGCCAACTGATAAATGCAGAAGGAATGATAGAAAACCAGAATTTTACAACTCTCAGGTTAAGAATCTGTAAGGAAAGCATTATCAATAGATATTAAACTTTAGAAGTATTTGACAGGGAACAGACTATAGAATACTAATTAGGCAAATGTGAGAAAATGGTTGTTACACAGTGGAGAAACTATGTAGCATCGTGACAGGGTGATGAATGTCATCAGTGTAGCACAGATGGGCACTATGCCTCTAGATACGATACACATCCCCCTTGTCGTGTTTTATCTAGGTACATATTACTCAGATCAAGCCATGAGACGACATCAGACAAACTCAAACTGAGAAACAGCCTACAAAAAAAAAAAAAAAAGCTGGCACATACGTATATATATTTAGACTTCAATGTCATAAAAGGCAGTCTAGACCAAATTAAAGACTAGAGTCATGATATCCAATGCAATAACCATCCTTTACTGGATCTGTATTGAATAGAAAATCATGAAGGGCAATATAGAGATAATCAACAAAGCAGAAGGCGATCCATGCCAATATTAAAGTTCCTATGATTCAAACATACACTGAAACATCTGGGTATAAAGGGACGTGAAATTTTCCAAATGCTTTAAAATTTTATTATATATTTGATTTAACTGTGTGCATGTATGTGTAAAGTATGGACACGCACATGCCATGGCCTGCATGTGGAGGACAGAGGATAAATTGTGGAGGTGGGTCCCAGGTATTGAACTCAGGTCTTCATGCTTGGCAACAGGCACTTTTACCTGCTGAGCCATCTCCCTGACCCCTCTAAAGTATGCAGCTACCGTGTGTGTGTGTGTGTGTTGTGTGTGTGTGTGATTGTAGTTGTGTTGTGTGTATGTGTGTGTGTATGTGTGTGTGTGTGGTTATGTGTATGTGTGTGTGTGTGTCTGTGTGGTGTGTGTGTGTATTAATATAGGTAGATAGGAAAACAAATACAGAAAAGTCTATAAATGGTGAATATCGGTCTCACAACAAGAGGCATTAGCTAATTTGTTTCCCACTCACATCTGAGAAATGGCTCTCCTGAGAGTGAAAAAACCCTGACATTCTGGGAAGTTGTGTTCATACATGACTCTATTTTCTGGTACATGCTTTTCCACATGTACATCTCTGTAAGCCAATGGTTCCTATGGTGTGGCCTGGCTAACTCTAGTGCCTCACACACTCCTAGGTCGCCCCCTCAAGTAAAAAATATACATCGCCATGCCTACCACATGTCAAACAATGTAATTTACTCTTCAGTTTTAACTACCATATTTGGCTTTTATATAATCGTACACACTTTTTCTGGGAAGACCCAGCCATTCAGGGGATATACTAGCACACTCTGGAACTGAGCTCAGATCTTTGCATGCACATTGGCAACACAGGGTCTTGTAGAAGCCACTTTCATCCCAGTGATTTTTGTTGAGCTGTGGCTCTTGCTGAATTAATCTGATCATATAGGATCACTTGATATATTTCTTCTGAGTTTTAGAAATTGATAAACAAAGGAAAAATCAAAACTTTAGGGGTAGATATAGATTTAATCACAATAAAATTTTAAGGAATAGCATTTGAAAAACAACTTGTATATTCTATAACACAAATATACCAAAGAAGAAAAATCACATCACAGCATCATATCAATCCATGTGAAAAAACATTAGACGGAATCCAATGCCATGATTCATGATTAAAAAGGAAACAAAGCCCTTAGTAAAGAGGGAAAGGAGGAAGCTTGTAACAGCTGATGCCATAGTCAATGGTGACCACAGCTTGGCTGCTCGAGCATGCAAGGAGGCACTCTCTCTCCCTTGATGCCCGGATTTGTAAAGTGAGTGCTCGCAGTGTTTTCTGCCACAAAAACAACTAACATGAATGTTGCTGTGATATGGGACATGCTTGCTTTTTCCTTACTCACTGCAGCTGCCTGCCAGAGGCACTGGGTAGTGACTTCCGGCCACTAGCAGGAAGTCCCACCCTGTTGCCAGTGCCACCCGCAGACCTGGCTCTCAGCTCCAACCCGCCAGCCATACCGTTTGCCACTGTATCCAGCTTTCTTATTCTGGTCCTAGCTAAATGTTTCTTTGCTAATACAAAGTGTGCTTTTCTCTGCCTATACAACCTGCCAAAGTTACTTAAGATAGGATAGGAAAGACCCTGTCTCAATAGATTTTTACTACTGCTATTGAATTCTATTCAATTACAACCAATCCTATGGCTCTCAATCTTGTCAGAAGTCTGCTAATAGGATATTTAAGTTTATGGCTGACAGAATTCCCAAAGCCTCTCTAACAGTTGGACCAAGATGGTTTCAGAAGACTTGAACACCGGACTCCTAGAAGATACAGCCCGGATTGTATGCGAACAAACGCAGTGGACTAAACTGGATACTCTGAGTCAAATGACTTAGCTAAGTCAAACCGAGGTAAGTCATTTCTCATGTCATGAGTATCCATTCCACAGAGAAAAAGCCCTGCATCTTCTGAGCTTGAAAGTCAAACTGACTTCACCCAAGAGACTATGGAAACCATGGGAACTGTTGGCTAGTGGACTCTGTCATTTTTTAAAATAATATATAACTGGTAGATTGTTGTTTACTCTTTCTCAGACTTCTGACTACATTGACAGTTAAGCTTTCACAGATATTATCTGTTACCTCATTACCTAAACTCAGTTGCCATCAATTAAATGCTTTATATTTCCTCTGCTTGCTATCCCACTGTCCTAAATTACCTGAGTTCTTATGAACTTGCCTAACTATTTTATTAAACATTCCACTATATGATCCAACAAAGGTTCATCTTAAAGACTGCTTGTATGTTAACTCATGCTGTTATCTCTTTTGTAAACTTATAAGCTACAGGAAACCCACTGAAATCTACCTCTCACGGACCAAATAGATGCCATCCAGATAAGTACATCTGCCTAAAGTTCCCACTTACTATCACAAAGGGTGGGATCCCTCTGGGTTTCAAATGTACACTCAGAATAAAATTTGTTTTTCCCAAGTGTACTTAATCTTATTCCCTACATCTTGTCAAGTCCAGGTACATCCAAGACATCTCAGAGAAGCAACCTTCAGATGCTCCATCTCCTGCCACACACACAGCTGCTTCCACTGGACCTGTTCTTCTGGCCTATCTGGATGGCTCCACAGACCCTGGACAGCAAGACCAGACAAACATTCCCCATACCCAGGTTCCCCCTAAAGACACGTCACCCCCAGTGCCAGCAGGAAGTAGCCAGATATCACGACCCTATTCCTGCTGCGCTGTCACCTCTTTCTAATTTTTCTTTTTTAATTAAACCAAAACGGAGGAATGTTAGTATTCTGTCTAAACTCCACCTCCACAGTTGCCTGGCAACGGCCAGGTATGCTCCTCCTCACAGTTAAAAGGGGGCTGTCTGGCCCCTCTCTCTTGCTCCTGTGATCCCCACCTCCTGAAGGTTCTCTCTGCCCCTTCCCTCTCTCCACGTCTCCACGTCGTCGTCATGGCTGGCCTCTACCTTTCTCTGCTCTCCCTTTCTGCTCTCTCTCTCTCTCTCTCTCTCTCTCTCTCTCTCTCTCTCTCTCTCTTCCTCTCGCTTTCTTCCCTCCACCTAAATAAATCTTGCCCTCCTGTAACCCTCAAAAATAATGTAGATAAGTTATTTTATGGTGACTGACTAGTAGTTCTAGTGTTTATATGGAGAAAAACAAGTCAACACGGCACTAACAGAGAAGAGGAGCCAAGCACCTCCTCAGGGGGAGACAGGTCAGTGGAACAGACCCACATGGACACTGATCTTAGATGAAAGCCCAAAGGTGACTCAATGGAGAGCAGACAGCCTTTCCTGCATACAGTGTAGGAGTCACTGAGCATTCAAACAAAGTAACACGAATCTAGACAGATCTCACACTGGTTATAAACACGAACTTACACTAGATCACAGACCTAGTAAAACACAAAACTCTATGAATGTCTTAGTGACATTGGGTTTGTGATAATTTTTTAGATACCACCACCGAACATGGAGTAATTGATAGGCTAGATATCATTAGAATTGTGATTTTTCTGGGCCAGTGAGATAGCTCAGTGGGTAACGATGCTTGCTGCCATGGCTGAGAACCAAAGTTCATTCCAGAGCCCGCACTGTAGAAGAGATGAAACTCTGGAAAGTTGTCCTCTGCCGTTTATCTATGTACTGTGCATCTATGCACACGAAGTGAAAATACTATATAAGACAAATTCTGCCCTGCCAAAGACAATGCCAGGAGAATAAAATGGTAAATCTGGGAGAATATTTGCCAATAATACATTTGATAAAGTATCAAAATATAGAAGAAACGCTTAAAACTCAGCAAGAAAATCTGAACTGAAAAAATAGCAAGGACTATAATAAACACTCTCTAAAGAAGATAATGGATAGCAAAAAATGAAAACATTCTCCATACCATAATCAGCATTACCTACTAGAGTGGTCACACCCAGGACAATGACATCTCCAAATGTCATTTTGATTCATAGGTACATTCATTATTGGAGACTTTGTAAAGGTACAAAAGGAACTACAAAGTACCATAGCAATTTGCATCTTAACTATTTCAGGCTATTACATGCTAATTTGTATCATCTTAACTATTTCAGGCTATTACATGCTAATTCATATGTAACTTATGTGTGTATGGTTACAGGTAGCTAAGTATTTAAGGAAATCTGGTCTTTGTTACTATCAAGCTAATTTAACTTCTCATGGAATAAACAGAATCCATTAAGTGGAAATATAGTCCCTCCCTCTGTGTTTCTGCTTCCTGTGCTTCGGAGTTCTGCGAGGATGCAGAGGAACAGATTCGCACCATGGCTGGCAGGAATATAAAACCAGGCAGCTGCTCTCTGAAGGCAGTGTGGCGGTTTCTTACAAAACTCTTCTTGCCGTATGATCCAGAATGTACAAGAGTGTGGGAAGCATACGCCCTTACAACTACCTGAAGGATTTTACAGCAATGTCCTACAGAATTGGGAAAGGTGGGTTAACTAAGATGTCCTTTGGTCAGTGAATGGCTAAATAAAATAGTCAGTGTTAAAAGGAGGAGACGTTCTTAAGCCACGAAAACACAGAGAGAAAATACAAATGTGTGTGGCAAAGTGAAGGCAGTCTGAAGACACACTATATGATTCCAACTCTGTGGCATTCTGGAAGAGGCAAAACTGTAATGATCAGTGGTGACCTGAGGTAATGGAGCAAAGGATGAATCAGAAGGGCAGGGAGGACAGTCGCTGCAGGTAAACTATCCTGTACGTATCTACACTGGTGGATACATATCTATCAGAGCCACAGAACGAGAAGCTGCAAGAGTGAACCCTGCTGTCAGCTGCAGGACTGGGTTCTAATGTGCTAATACACGGGTATCACTAGTACTAAAATGCCAGGCTAATGACTAAATAAATCAAAACAACCCTTTGGCAGGATGCCAGTATGAATCAAGAGTTATAAAATATTCATATCCTTCCTCTCAGCAGTTTTACTTCTGGAAATTGATGGAAGCAAATAATTTTTACATAAGAATATCTAGAATTACTGATACTAACATACACACACACACACACACACACACACACACACACAAATCACATACCTTCCAGAGTTCCTACAGTCGATGAATGATGATGCCACATACCACATAGTGAACTAAGCCAGATAGCTGGTAAAACTCAACTCAGTATCTTCTGCTCACCCGCAGACACCTGCCACGCACCCTGTCATACATTTCTACTGCTCCCGCCTCTCAAGTCTGTCCACATCTGTCCATTTTCACATGCCTCCTGAATCCAGGCTGTCTTTCCCCCATACCTAGACTGCTGTGGTCCCCTATGAGCCATTCCTATCCTCTAATCCACCCGCCATCCCAGAGAACGATCCTTTAGACTGATAATCTGATGTCAGTCTCCATGCTTGAAAACCTCCAACTGCTGTCAGGAGGAGCTGAGACTCCCTACCAGGACTTCCAATGTCTTATCAGAATGATGCCCATCTACTATTTTAGCATCCCTGTAGCCCTGGGCATGACGTCATACTTGAGTGGCTAATCTTTCTTCCCTTTTATGAAGGTCTGGCACTAAGTGAGCAAGACATCTCCATGTCCAGGTGGATGTGTCCCATGGCTCCAGTCCTCAGTCTCCAATGACCTGGCTGTCACTCACACTTTCCTGCTTCACAGATAGCACAGACTCATCATCCGATGGAAGTCTGCCTCTCTCTATCACCTGCTTACCTTGCCCTTCCACCAGAAACAGTACAGGCACCCCCCCCCCCCACACACACACACAGTGCTCTGTGCTTCCATTCTCCTGTGTCTCACCATACCTAGTTACTATGTCCTGTCTACACTGCCTCCCAGACCCACCACCCATCACGTCCTTCATCCCCTCATCTTCATCCTACTTCAGAACCCACCTCAGTTTCTGCTTTTGCTATTTCAGCAGCCTCCTGAGTGGTTCCTCCCTTCCACGCTTGACACACCCTCCCAGTCTGCTTCAGTATCAGGTTTTGAATCTGAGTGATGCCTTTTTGGGGTATGTATTTCTAGGCATATCACTCAACCTTTCTAATTCTTGTCTTCCTTATCTATAAGCTGGAAACAATACGTTACACGGTGGTATTAATGATTAAGAGAGATGATCTAGATAGAGGGAGAGACTTAGGCACTCCAACACACTGTGAGTGGGAGTATAAATTGTCAGACAAAGTTTAAGAGACACGGCTATGATGTATTCTTAGTACCATGTCATTATTGTCTTATTGGAAATAACAGAACGGGGTAGTACGTCTTTTAAATTGCAGGAGAAAAACGTCAGAAGGTGCTTCAAGTGGATGGTGTGATACAAAGCCAACCAGCTCCGTGTGGTGGTCAGTTCCAGGCGGCATCAATACAGCACAGGTGCCCAATTGCTTAGTCAAACACCAGCAAGATGCTGCAAGACTGTATTTATAGGTACAGTGAACACTGTCAGCTTTAAGTAAAGGAGATTACTGTCAATCATATGAATGAACCTCAGCCAATCAGTTGACCTGAATAGCAAACACATTGTAATTTACCAGAAGAAAGTGACAGAGAAATCCTGTCCACATTTCCAGCCTTTCTAGACTATCCTGAGGATATCAGGCTTGTAGTGCCCAAACAAGTTCCTTAAAAGTTCTTAGTTTTCTCTCTCTCTCCCTCCTCCCTCTCTCTCTCTCTCCTCTCTCTCTCTCTCTCTCTCTCTCTCTCCCTCCCTTCCTCCTCCTCTCTCCTTTGCTCCACATTCTTTGGAGAACTCTGAAGACTCTCCAATGACAAATTAGAATAACAACTGAGAGAACACCTTTGAAGGTCTTCAGCAAAGAATTTAGAGTGTAAACAAAGGGCCTAGCCAGTGGGGCTGGGGAGAGACCTTAACCATTGCCTCTTGCAGTGGACCTGAGTTTGGTCCCAGCACCTGTGTCAGGTGGGTGGCAACTGCTTGTAACTCCAGCTCCAGGGGATCTGACACCCCTGAGGGCACCCACACACATGGGCCTGCATACACACAGACATATGTATACATAATTTAAAAAGTAAAAGTACATATTTTTAAAAAAGTAATAGTAAGTTTAGTAGCGTGAGCTCTAAATAAACTAATAAAGACAGAAATGTCACCAGGGAACAGTACCTAAGTTATACACGTGGTGTGAGCAATCCAGAAGTTTGTCTGCTTGCAGTTAGCAGCAGGGACTGGGGTCCAGCACACACTTGCCTAGGTTTCTAATAAGATCTTTGCTAAACATCTGTGCTGACCAAGTGTTTAAGTTATCTCCGGCAAATGACGGCCAGGCATGTTTGGAGCTGCTATGGCTCTCATGCTTATGAAGAGCATTGGTTGAGCACAGCCTCGGCAGTGGCCAGTCCACTGCCCCTTACCCGTGAGAAATGACTGATGGCAGCGTCGTAGAGTCCCAGGCTTGCTCCACACCTGCCAGTTCCCTCAGTACTTGTGCACACTCGAGACTTTTTTCATCTTTGGTGATCTCAGTATATTCCAGAGCCTTTTGATAGAATGGGAAAGCTTCTTTTGATCTTTTCTGACCTTGATACAACCTAAAAAAAAAAAAAAAAAAGGCAAAACACCAAAATCAGTTAGCTGATTGGCTGAGGTTCATTCATAAGATTGACAGTAATCTGTCCTTAAATCTGACAGTGTTAACTGTACCTATACAACACAGTCTTGCAACATTTTTATTTTTTAATTGAAATAATTAATTTTTTAATTGAGCTAAAATTGAAACTCTAGTCTCTCCGACCCTGGTGCTCAGGCTCATTTTCTTGTAAGCTTTTCCTCCAAAGGAAGCAGGCCATGACGGTCAAGAGGATAGATTCTGGAGCAACCAGAGCAAGCTTAAATACTGGCTTTGTATTTATCAGGTTCAAGACTTTCAATTTTTCAATCACCTGTAAACAGGTTCATGGCCTATAAACTAAGAATAGTAACAGTACTGCTTCGCTGGGTCATTATAACTAATAAATTAATTCACATTCATGAACATACCTAGTATGTCTCTTGGGATATATTAAGAGCTATATAGGTGTTTTAGTTTAACAAAGCATAATGCACGTGTGTGTGTGTGTGTGTGTGTGTGTGTACATTCCTTACTTTTTCAGAGAAAACCCACAGAGATCCTTGGCAATGGAAGCAGAGTCTAAAATACAGTTTTTATGAAATCGCTTAGTCAAATAATTAGATTCTTGGTAGATAAGGCTGGAATAAACAAAAATGGGGGCCAGCGAACTGCAGAGAGAGGATCAAGTCTGCTCACTTGTAAATAAAGGTTTATTTGTATATCACAGCTTCGGAATTGCAGTGGTCAATCTGAATAGTCGTCATAATGATCATGTAACCCATAAAGCCGAAAATGTTTACATCTTTACAGGCTAAACTTGTTTGATTTCTCATTTAAAATCTAGAAAAACATCACACACTTCCTACATGACTTTAGATTCATTTCTATCCAATTTGCCTAAAGAATTCAGGCAAGGCCATTGATACCTGAGCAAAGGAGAAATAATTCATGGCCATTTTCCTTTCTCACAGTGAGAAATGGCTGAGTCTGGCAAGGAAGGAAAGCGTGCATCCTTTGCTTCCGAGATTACTGTGAAAATCGGAGGAGCACAGAGAACTGCAGGCATCCAGGGGAATGCATCTGAGCAAACACTTCCAAGGGGAGCAAGGTATGTCCACAACAACCCAGCCAGCACATCTTCTCTCCCGAGACAGGTTTGTACTGATGCCAACCACAAACAACTTGCAGTGACCTACCAACAGCACATTACCAGACTTTAGAAAGTCATGACATTTTCCAGCATCCAGAGACTTCCTCTCAGGGAAAACGGTATGGAAAAGAGTACCCGCTGAGGGCGGAACATTGGTGTAAGCTCTGTGTTTGGAGCAGAGTGTGCACACTTAGCTGGAGTACCTACATGTACAGAGTGTGGGCAAGAATGGACTTCTGAGATTTCCTCATCTGAACCTGGCCAGTCAGGTTGTAGGGAGCATGAGCAACTCCCCTGAAGCCTGCCACACACACACAACTGGATCTCTCTCTCTCTCTCTCCATCCCTGTTACCCATATGCTGCAGGCGACAGCCTCAGGTTGTCCTTGTGGAGAAATGGGCTCAGCTCCAGATCCCTTCTCATTGCAAACATGAGAAAGCCAGCAAGACGGGAAAGATCAGTTCAAAGCTATTGAAAATAGCGTGCAAATGAGCCAGGAGAGTCTTACAAATCCAACTGAACTAAAAGATTGGAACATTATTATAAGAACAATACATGTTCATCATCAAAAGTAAGAAATGATGGGAGAACGTAATTTTAAACTATGTGAAACAAGAGCTCTCAAGCCACAGACACAAAAGCGCCACATGAGTTATAAGTCTACATTTATGGAGCATGATTTTGATATGTTCAAGAGAAAACACAAGGAACAGTAACCCTGCACCTTCAGGGAGGGAAGCGCTTCTTTTATGAGACACAAGTTAGAACAGAAAAGGCAGGTGAACTGGTCACAGTAAAAACTAAAACTCCTAGCGCTGGTGGTGCATCTCACTGGTTATTGCTTGTCCAGCATTCGAGAGGCCCTCGGTTTGACTGCCAGCCACTCACACAAGTAATAGTAAAACAATACCAAGTACAGCTCCTGGGCCCAGGGATGGTATAAAGATGGTGGAAAGGGTGAACTATGGAGTATGTAATACCTGTAACCAGCAAATGAGGGTTCCAGAAATATGAAGAATGTCTGCGGAATTATTTAATATAAACAGTAAACAGCCCCATAGAAAGAGGTGACTAAGCCAGGTGTGATGGCACATGCCCTTATGTCCAACACCTGGGAGGGAGGCAGAGGCAGGTGGATCTCCATGAGTTCAGCTTAGCCTTCATAGCAATTTTCAGGTCAGCTAAGGCAACAGAGAAAAATTCTATCTCAAAAAAAAAAAAAAATGGTGACTAGATGACTCACAGAATAGAAATTCTAAATGTTTAGGAAACACGAAGAGGTGTTCCACCTCCACACCAGGGAAGGAAATCACAGAATCTATGAGATGACTCTGCATTCATATGAACAGCAAAGATAAGCAGCCGGACAACACTATGTGTTGGCAAAGGTGTGGAGTAACGTGAATGCAGAACCTGCCAGTGAGGACAGAGCAGGTGGAAAGAGTCCGGGAAAACTTGGTAAGGCTGAGGGTGTGGGTACCCGGCACCGAGGCAACTGTCCTTCCGGGCAGACACTTCAGGCATAGTCTTGCATGTGTGTCTGAAGACATGCTGGAGATCACATGTAAACAGCGTTCATAATACAGAAGCTGGGAACAAGTCATGTGTCCACTCTCACAAGCATAGGTCTAAACCAGGCAAAAATTGAAGGAAAATCACCCAAAATGAAGAGATTGGAACAACCAAAGGGGATACATCTCAAAAATGTATGGGGAATGCTGTGGGACCAGGGAGCTAGCTACAGAATGAAATTTAAATACAAAGTTTGAGATAGAAAAAAATGTATGTGTGTGTGTGTATATATATATATATATATATATGTGTGTGTGTGTGTGTGTGTGTGTGTGTGTGTGTGTGGTGTATACATATAAATGTATGTACATATATATATATGGCTATACACATATAGAATAAAGGAATGAAAAAATGCTCAGCTTAATATGGTAATTGTCTATTACACAGGGAAGAAAACAGGATGGGGTGGAATGCTGACAGGTTTCCATTTGTAAGAATTTTTTCTTTTATGAGCTTGGTCACAAGCACACGAGAATTGGGATAACATTATTTACAGTTTCATGTACTTTAAAGACTTTATTAAATAAATAAGAACAACACTCTGTTGAGCAGTGTGTCACAGAAAGAAGCATCCAACCTCTGACGTTGAAGGTGCCTGCTGTTACACAGGGTCTTGCTGCTTGACAGTGGCAGTAATGGGCTACTCCACTGGAACAAGGCACAGAGCCTTCTGAAAAAGGCAAAATGGAAGATGCATTCTCTCTAGGGTCACAAAATTGTTAATAATAATAAAAAGGAACCAGAAGCATATTATATCAAGTACCAACTAAATTATAGTCTTCCCTCCATCTCCAACTCACTTAAGCATCTGTCAGCTGCAGGGACTCTTGTCTCCATTTCCTCCCCAGTAGCCTGTGGGGCAGCAGTGTTTCCTTCTATCCTTTCCTATCTGCTGTGGGGAATGTTTGGAGATTTACCATCTAGTGTGCCTGTGGTACATTTGGTAGCTTGAAGAAACACAAGACAGAATGAGAAGACAAAGAATTCTGAACAACAGAATGTGACAGTATGCTTGGCAGGTTCACAACTTGCACCATGACATATTTTATTGAATGAAAATAGATCCCCAGTCATCCCACACGGCATGTGACACCTAATACAGGGATGCAAACTCGCTCTGCATGCACTAAACAAAGCAGGCCCCTCCAGTGTCTTAGACACTCTGGACTTTGGTGAGAACGCTGCCTGTCCATCAGTGAACGGGACGGACTATGTGGGAACATGGCTGAGGATAACACTCCGATGAGAACAAGCTCCAGATAGGACAAGTGGGGTTTCCAAGAGTTGGCATTGGAAAAGACTTGTATCTGTGCCTCTCTCCACACATGGCAGAACTGTGCCGTTAGTGACCTCCTCTCCGCAGGGCACTCAGCAGCCTGGGTGCTGATTGAAAGAGCAGGCTTTAGGCTGGGAGTGGTGGCGTACACATGTAACTCAGGAGGTGGGAGTGGTGGCATACACATGTAACTCAGGAGGTGGGAGTGGCAGGCAGATCTCTTGAGTTCCAAGTCACCTGGTCTACCTAGTGATTTCCAGGACAGCCAGAATTTCATCCAGAAGAAGGAGGAGGATAAGAAGGAGAAGGATAAGAAAGATGATGGTGAGGGAGGAGGAGAAGGAGAATAAGAGGAGGAAGAGAAGGATAAGAAAAGAGAAAGAAAGATGGGGAAAGGAGGGAGGGGGAGGAAGGAGAGAGAGAGAGAGAGAGAGAGAGAGAGAGAGAGAGAGAGAGAGAGAGAGAGAAAGAAAATGTGCAATGCGGGCTTCTAGTTACTTATTTCTCCTTGGTGTTTTTCAGGCTTAGCGCCTTTATGTGCCAGTGAGAATGTAAGAGTATACACTGTGCGGTAAGGACTGAGGATGAATAGATAATGTATTCAGGGGCCCTGCCACAGATGGTGATCAGCGATGGGCAGCTAATGTGGCTTTTATTCCCCTCCCCTCCCCTCGCCTCTCTCTATTTCTTCAGCGTTGGACTTAGATACTTGGATGCTTTACCCTGATGCTCACTCAGTCCTCACAGCTATGCTCTGAGGTCCGATCCTGTGTATGCTGGCTAGAGAAGAGAGTGAACTCACAGGAAACAGGGGCTTTGCCACATTCTCCCCGTGGAGTGGTCGGAATAAACCCCGACTTGAACCCAGGGAGCTGACTCACAGCCCACAGTGTTCATCACACCATGTCACGATGCTTGGGAACACTTGGCAGGCAGACCTCCTGATGCTCGAGGAAAAAAATGTGTTTGCTCATTCCTGGGCTAGTTCAGCACAGCAGGGTGAGGCCAGGTGTTCACGGGGCCAGCTGGGGAAGACTCCAAACATGATGTCACAAGTTCACAGAGAAAGCTGGGGACAGATCACATGCTGTGGAGAAGCAACGGACCATCGGTACATCACCATCAGCAATGGAACCTTGCTAGCGTGCGTGCGCGTGTGCGTGTGGTGTGTGTGTGTGTGTGTGCGCACATGTATGAGCATGCACCTGTGTATACAAAGATAACTGGCCATCTCTGGATCTATGTGCAGGGTCCCAGGATAGGACACAAGGATGAGGACTGGGGGAAAGTTTTCCCATTTTTGCTTGTGACAATTTAACAGAGACAACTCAGGAACACTTCTGATACTCAGTAAAGTTACTAAGTCGTTACTGAATTCAGTGGTACTGTGACAGAGGAGGGGATGGGAAATGGGGGTGGGGGGAGGGGACAGAATCTCCAGGCCTACTGCAGTGGTGGAGGCCTGGGCATGAGTCACTTGGCTCTCGCTATGTGTGTCAGGCCAGCTTGGTGGGCACCATAAAAGGAGAAGCAGGAGGAGAGGACACACTAAAAGATGTCCTTTTAAGAGGGGCAGAAATCCAAAGGCTGCCTGAGACCTTTGCCCGGCCTTTCATCCCCAAGACTCATGAAGGAAAGAAAACGCCACTTAGTTCAAGTCTAACTACAGACACATCCAAAACCAAAGCTTTGTTTCTTTGTAAAGCAAGCCAGTTTGGAGAAAATATTCCTATTTCCATGAAAACACAGAGCAAAGAGATGAAATGAAAAGCATGCATCTTAAACCTGTGAGTTCTATGGAAAACATCGAGAGAAGAATTAGAATGGAAGAACATGGCAACATTGGAAATAACTCTATTATACCCAAAAGTGTCTCCACAGAGGTTAACTGGACGGTTTGGACGGTTATCTGACACAGATAATGGACGACGTTCGCCACCTGCTGTCAAGGTTTGGAATTGCGGTTTGGCAAGCACTCTGAAGGTGGCGCCAGATCCTGGGACAGGATACTTCAGTGTTTTGTAGCAACAGAGCTCAACACTAAGAACTGACACATTGGTCAAGTGTCAACAGATGCAAGCAATATCAGATCTGGGGCTGTATGCCTCCTGCGCAATGGGATAGAAAAGCACCTCATTCTGAGCAGGAAAATACTCCGTGTGGGTTAGCCCTCCTGGACACCAAAAAATGGTCTTTCCCCTTCAGTTCTATTAATAGAACCAGGCAGTTTGAATATTTGGGGTCTGGTTGCTTCAGCTGAATTCTGTGTTTGTGAGAGTCGGACATGATGTTATGTAACAAGCAGCTTGACAACTGCCTTTCTATATGAACAGATCACGGATTTTTAGCCTCTCTTTGAAGAGATTTGGGTTGTTTTTAGTTCTTGGCTGTTGAATAAGGAGACTGGATGTGTGTTCTGGTAAACAAACATGCAGAGATTCCTGCTGAGTGTATACTACGATGATACTGTTGGGTCAAAGGGTGTAAAGATGTTCATATTTAGGAGATGATGTCAAATGGTTTTCTAAAGAGACCCATCAAATACACCCAAGCAGCTACAAAGGTGCATCTCTGTGCACCACACCCTTGCCAGAGCTTGGGACCATCGGTCTTTTGAAAGGTTTAGGCCCTTTAGTGGGACTGTGTCATCATCTTACTACTTTGACTCCCACCTCCCTGATGACTGATGAAACTGCACCTCTCAGAGTGTTCAGGCATCTGGTGCATCCCTGTCTCTCAGCTCTTGACTGTGGATGTGACATTTCGCGTTTCTGTTTTTACTTCCACACTGATGGACCATGTGAGGGACTGTAAGCCCCACCCACTCCCTGTTGCTATTGGTCAGGATAAATGTCATCACAGCAACACAAACAAACAAAACTAGGACAGAGACGAGAGAGAGAGAGAGAGAGAGAGAGAGAGAGAGAGAGAGAGAGAGAGAGAGAGAGAGAGAGAAGATACTGTGATTACAAGAGTGGAAGAGCACGGGCTCCCCCAAACCTCCAGCAAAACCACCTCAGAATATACGTTAAGATGGAAAAAGTATATCTGACCCTTGGTATTTTGCTTGTTTGTTTCTTTTCATTTTATTCTGTTTGAATGCTTTTTAAATTTTTTGATTTGCTGAAAATAAAAATTAAAAAAAAAAAAAAAGATGGAAAAACTACTGGTAGACAGAACACTGATTGTACTTGGGGGTCTAAATACATTCATCTAAACACTAATATAGCAACTTGACAAAAATTTAGAGATGTGTCTGACATGGTGGTACACGCTTTTAATCCCACCAAGAGACAGAGGCAGGTGGATCTCTGAGTTTGAGGCCAGCCTGGTCTACAGAGTGGGTTCCAGGACAGCCAGGGCTACACAGAGAAACCCTGTCTCAAAAAAAAAAAAAATGAAAGAAAGAAAGAAAGAGGAGAAAGAAAGAAAGAAAGAAAGAAAGAAAGAAAGAAAGAAAGAAAGACCAAAGAAAAAGAAAAAGGGGCTGGAGAGATGACTCAGAGGTTAAGAGCACTGACTGTTCTGCCAGAGGTCCTGAGTTCAATTCCCAGCAACCACATGGTGGCTCACAACCATCAGTAATGTGATTCCATTATCTTCTAGTGTGTGTCTGAAGATAGCTGCAGTATGTACTCATATAAATAAAAAAATAAATAAATCTTTAAAAAAAAAGAAAAAGAAAAAAATGAAGGGGTACATTTGAATATCAGAAATTAATAAATTCAATCTACTCCAGACTCATTAGGCCATTAAACACACAAAATAAAGAACACCAACTCTTCTGTGGCATTGGGAACATTCACAAGGACTGAGAGTGGGGCGGCTCACAGAAGACACATCAGTCCCACGGGCCCCTGGGCAGATGTGCTTCCACCCATGATGCCACAGCTGGAATAACAGTCAACGCTGGGACAGCTCGGAAAAAGAAATCACATGCATCCATCCGCAGATGAAAACCCCTTGTTTGTATTGGCTCTGGACCAAAGTGGCAATTCTAAGCCAAGATAAACACTAAGAATGCAGTCAGTGACAAAGCCATGGTTAACACTTGAGGCAGAGGTGGGAGGTGCTCTGCCATTCAACAGCAGGCACTGCTCCTGCAGAGGACCCCACGTCAGGTGGATCACAACAACCTTAACTCCAGTGCCAGGGATTGACACCCCCTTCTGGCCTCCCAGGGTACTGCACTCATGTGCACAAGCCCACACTTATACATACTTTTTTTGTTTTGTTTTGTTTTTAAGAAAAAAAGTCTTAAAACATATGAGGTAGAGGGGAAATTGAGGAGACTCTTTGATATTTGGGCAGTAAACAAAATCCCAAGGCATAAATCAAAAGGGAAAAAGGATTGAATATGACTCTGATAAAATGAAGAATTACTAGGTTATGAAGAACACCAGAGACAAAATAAAGGGCAATAGACAAAATATAAGCAACATAATTCACATGCAGAACACATAAGAAAATCTCAATTATTAGTGGGAGAATCAGAGAGCAGTCCAAAAGAAGAATAAGAGAGAACTTAACACCCTATTTGTAGAAGGAAAATTCCAAATGGTTCACAAGTTTGCAGCGGTATTCAATTAATTTGATAAGGAAAGTAAATGGAATTTAAAACTAATCGGGTTACATATACATCAGGAAAGCTAGTTAGAAAGAGTGACAGTGCCAAGTATCGTTGGCCGTAACAAGATAGGACCCCATTCATCCTGCAAGAGCAGCAGCTGCGTGTAGCAATGGTGAACTTGCAGTGTGCTGCTAGCCTGTAACCTAGGAGTCCCATCCCAGGGGTGGAACCTCAGAAAAACTCTCCTTCTGTATAGTGAAGCTTCCTGGGATGGACAGCAACCATGCTGTCTAAGGGGAGGAGAGAGGAAGGAGAAGGATGAAGGGGCAGCAGGGATGGACAGAGCAGGCAGAAAGTCAGGGGACGTAAGGGATATAAGGGGCTCTGCTTGTGGTGTTGAGTGGAGGGTAGGGATATGAGTGTACTCCACATCAAGTGACAAGTGTCACTGTGTTTGCCTTGGTTGGGGTTGCTCTGATATGACAGCATTGTTCTTCCTTACCAGACAACGGCCTTGGGAGAAGCCAATGGACACAGTCTAGGAGCCTCCAGTCACCATGCACACAAGTTCTAAACTGGAGACTTACTGTGCAAATGACAGCTTGATCCGAGACTGGATTTCTATCCACTCTTCCTTTATAATGTTCCCACATTGCAGCATCTCCTTGGAAAGTCTCTCTGCTTTTATCAAGTTCTCTGAGGCTTCTTTAAATCTGAAATAGGTTCAGGAAAAGTCCTGCCTGTTCTAGATTAAGGGACACCATATTCCCGGACTTTTTTTTTTTTTCCTCATATAATACTTCCTATTATCTCTGAATCACTTAACAACTTTTTGTTTGGTTTTGAGAATCACCTATAAGAATCATAGCATCAGTGCTTTCTGTTTGTGATTAGAGGCAAAAAGGATACTTTTGAAGGGACACCAGGGCTTTCCCCAGGGTATAGAAAAGCTCTAGGGAACACTTGAAGATATCTGTTTTGTTGTGATAGGGACTCTCGATGGAGTTGGCCAGGATTTCTTTGGCTCTTTCTGCATGTTGTTTTGCTTGTAGCGACAACCCTATGGACAGAGAACAAGAAGTTTCAGTCTCTCTTTAATTGCAGCTAGACAGGAACACGAGTCTCCATGGCTCGGAAACCTGGGAAAGTTAGCATATGCTGTCCAGTAACACACAGAGATAGATCTGGAAGTATGGAAGAGCACCCTGACTAGAACAACCAGAGAATTTTATATCAAGTATTCAAGACGAAAAACATTTCCCAAAATGGCCTGTCTAGAAATAAAATAAGCAGAATGAGCTGGAACTGAACAGCTTTGAAATACCCCCAGTATCAGATGTAAAATATCAATAATTATCAAAACACAAATGGAATGCAAGAACTATAGCATTCTGAGTAGGAAGTAAGATATTCAGGAATTGTAATCCTGGCTGAGTGACAGCCATCTACAGGAAATACTAAAAATGCTGAGTCTTCTGCTCACCCATTTAAAATTGTAATATTAAAGAGTTCTTTTAGCATAACACAAATACAGTCTCTAAAAATACTTATAGAAGCACAAACCAGGAGGTAACCGACTACTGTAGTATAACCTCTTGTTTCTATACAGCAGCAGACTAACATTAGGCAGAGTAACTGTTATTACTGAGAATGGATTTCCCCATGTGTTCGGGTGTTCCTCTAGAGGTTGATTACCCTGTGGGAGTAGAGACAGTGAGGAACACCAACTAGGGAGCCTAGGGTCTGCACCCTCCTCACACCCCCCACACAGACACCCCCACAGACACCCCCTTCCACTCACATCCATATATCTCCAGCCCTATGTTCTGAATTACACTTAATCGTATCTTAGTTCTCTGCAAAAGCTGTCAAAATATGAAGTTAATTCCATACCTGTATCTATAAAACAGGAGCAATATATTTTCTAATGGAGAGAAGCAAGCCTATGTTCTCTGTGTAAGAACTCCTTTAGTATTCTCTGTGCCCTTACATTTTAAAGGCACAGCCTTAACCAGGCTGTCAGGAATTTATTAGTGTGAGTTGTCTGTGTGACCTAACTGGACTAGGTTTTCAGGTACAGTCCCTTCCCTTAGCACTTGGACTTGATCTACTGGAGACAGTACAGGTTCAGTTCCAAGAACATGGGCTCTGAGGTGAGACTGGGAAGCAGGAATCCTTTGCTCCATCACTAAGAAACTGGCCTCAGCTGCCTTGGCTGTGAAGAGTAACAAGAGTATCCTCCCTCTCAGGTTGATGAGAAGTCTGAATAGGTTTTGCATGACAATTAGCATGGTGGCTGGCCCTCAGTGAGACCTTGCTCAATAATGAATGCTGCTTTGACTTTAAACTGAGAGAGGAAGATCCACGGAGAAGGGATCCACACAGGAGGCTACAGAAGGGAGCCAGGATTTTAAGTCCCAGATGGCAGGACCCTGCTACTGTCATGCAATCCCTAGGTCTGAGTCTCAGATCAGCTACTTACTAGCAATGTGATTTTGCTGCAAGCTGTTTTGACCAGATTCATTCTCTCTCTGAATCTAGAAAATTTAGAGGAGATGTGAATGAGATAGCTCTAATGCCCCACTCCTGCTCTGATGGCCTTTGACTAATGGATAGGAATAGCCTGGTCCTGTGATGCTTTCCAGTTGTAAGGCCACTCAATGGACCCTTTGGGGGTGGGGGGAGCTTTATGTCACCAACATCCTAGTATGCTCTTTAGCTGATAACCTGAGTGTAGAGGGTGCTGCGATGTAGCCTGTATGAGTCAGCACAGTTAGCACGTAGAACACACTGCATTCTGAGTATTGGCTTTGAATTTTTTTTTAAACCTTCCTGCATCCATCCCCACCTTCTATTTTCCTTCTATGATGCTTTAACCCTGCACATTAAGCTGGCCAACACCAGCTCCTTTCCCAGTACACGGGAGGAACCAAAAGCCCTTACTTCGACACATAGTCCAATGTGGTCTAAATGGTGTACCTTCGAATCCTGGGACTCTCTTGGTGGGTGGGATATTCTTTTTAAATAAGTTTCACCTTGGACTTTAAAATTGAACAAGTGAATGCCAGTTGGGTTAGCCTTTCAGTTTTTGGCCACATATACTCAACAGTGAATCAATCTCTCCCTCCATTCCTCCCTCCCCCCACCTTTGCCACCTCCCTCCCTTTCATTATTGGCAACTTACACTCAAGAGTGAGTCTTTTCCACCCCTCTCCCCTCTTAGGAAAACTATAGGATCCAGTCCCACTCTAAGTCTCCATTCCAAGTCCTGGCTTCTTTCCTGCCACCTTTTGATAAGTATATACCTTTTTGATTCTTCCTTAAGTGCAATCGTTTCTTAGAGCCACAAACACCTGATCCCTCTGGTGTGAATAAGCTCTGGGACAGGGAGCAGACACTAGGGGAAGCTCACCTTTCAGCTGCAGGTAACCCTGAGCCAGATTAACATACGCCTCTGCTAGTTTCCAATGCGAGTCACCATAGCAAATTCTCGTTAGTGCCACACAGCGCACGAGCTCCTGGATGGCCTGCTTGTACTGTCAGAAAAAAGAAAATGAGTTTACCAGGTAGACAGCTTAGACATCAAGAGTCTCAAGCCCTACCTGTACATATATCACCCAATAAGTATTTACTGAGCACGTCCTATGTGCTGAGCACTTGGTCTGCTGGGGAGGTAGAGTGTTCGCCTGGTTGCATGAAGTAAGCAACAACTCATTTAAGAAGAACGTACACTTAAATGGCAGAAGATGGAGTGAGATGAAGAAAAACGAGGCAGGTAGAACAGACACTGACCACCCCTTAGGCTCTCCAGCTAACCTGCAGGGCCAGCTATAGCCAACAGGGAACGCTAGCTCTCAGCTTGAAACTCCGTTGCAGCACGGATGGTTAACATTAACAGGGTCTAGAATCACTCAGGAGGCACACCACTGGGAATGTCTTATTGAGGGTGTTTCCAGCGAGGTTTAATTTAGGTGTAAAGACTTCACTGTGAACCTGGGCATCTCCATCCCGTGGGCTGGATACAAAGATGGATACAAAGGATACCGCAAGCCAAATGCTGGCGTTCATCTCTTATTTCTCTTTTCTTCCTGACTGGATGCCACGTGATAACTGCTCCGTGCTCCTGTTGCCGCGATGCGTTCACCCTCAGGTTGTGGCCCCCCAGCCCTCTTCCCTTTAGGTTGCTTTTGGCACAGAAATGAAGGGGTAACCGTCTCCCACACATCAGCAAAGAGGTCAGTAAGCCTGCCAGGCGGGGAAGCCAGAGGAGACAGTCTTTGGTTTGTTTCCTCTCTGGAGGCTGGGGCTCTGCTTTCAAGTCGGACTTTGACCTGGCTCTGTAGCCCAGGCTAGCCCTAAGTAGTAAGGAGCACATTTGTAGTCTGGGTCAGGACAAAGAGGGAGCCATGTTTTGCCCAGCAAGATAAGAGAAGATGCCTTCATGCAAAGCTCTAATATTTGTCTCCCACATTCTGATGGAGATGGGGTCTGCCTCTCCTTCTCTTTAAACCCAGGTTTCATGACTGCTTGGCCAGCCAATCATGGAGGAAATAAGGAGCTGCCAGATTTCAGGCCTGTACCCTCAGGAATTAGTAGTTTTCACTTTGTTCTTCCTGGTGTCACTCTTAGAACCTGAAGATTATTTTTCTGTTTTTTTTTTTTTTTTCCAAGACACTGTTTCTCTGTGTAGCCCAGGCTGTCCTGAAACTCACTCTGTAGACCACGCTGGCCTGGAACTCACAGAGATCCACCTGCTTCTGCCTCCCAAGTGCTGGGTTTAAAGGTGTGTGCCACCACTCTTGGTCATAAGACCTCCAAGGTCTTATGTTGAAGTCCTAACTTTCTGCATACCAGAGTGAAGCTGTATTTGGAGATAGGACTTTTAGGAGAACTAAGTTAAAATGAGGTCCTTGGGGTTTGAAAGATGGCTCAGTGATTGAGAGTGCTTCCTGCTCTTATACAGGACCTGAAATATGTGGCTTATAGACTACTCAGGGTGAGTGGCTCACAACCTCCAGTAACTCCAGCTCTGGAAATCCATTGCCCTCTTCTGTTCTCCAGGGATGTGTGTGTGTGAGCACACACAAATAATAAAAAAAAATAAAATAACCATTAAGATAAACTGAGGCTGTAGGACAAGCTCTAGTCCAATATGACTTACAGAAGAGGAAGAGACCCAGGCTTCCATGTGCACCACAACCATGCGAAGACACAAAAGCACAGTCATCAGCAAGCGGAAGAGAGAGGCCTCAGAGTAAAACCAGTCTTGGACTTCTACTTTCCAGAACTGCAGGGAAACAACTGCTGCTTAAGTCCCTTGCCCCTCAACTGTGGCATTTAGCTACGACAGTCCCAGGACACCAACACAGGACCAAGCACTAGGTTGTAAGCGAACCTAAGTAGCTCCATGCAGAGACCACGAGGAAAGACCGGTTACCAGCGTTACTGATGGTCAGTGCTAACGGCTGACCTGAGGGAAGACAGAATCACCTAGGAGTCTACCTGTGAGCATGTCTAGGAGGCATTCTTGATTGTGCTAACTGAGATGTGAAGACCTGCCTACGGGAAATGCAATACAAACTCAAGGGAAGACTTAGTCTACAACACAGTTGGAATATATGATCTCAAATATCCAGAGCAGGAAAGGCAGAGATGCCAGGAACCCGTAGCAGATTGTGGAGATGGAAGAGAATCTGCAGCTGGACTCACTGTCTGTTCACATCTGTCCATGGATCTGCTTTTTGTCTTGTTTTGTCTTTTTCACAAATTATGTGACAGTATTACACAATATTAGTTTCCTAGTTTCAATCACTGTGCTGTGGTTATATAGGAGAATATTCTTATTTCTAAGGAAGAGAAATTATTTTATATGTGCTACATAGATTATATAATACATAATATTTTACATATTATAAATAGTATCTCTAGCTTGTTCTCAGATAGCTGGGAAGAGCAATGCTAGTGAGTGGGAGGCAGAACCCAACAAGAGCTCTCAGTGAATACACTGGGCCGTGGCTCTGTGGCACCATAAGGATGTGAATAAACTAATAAAACCAACCGACGACTGACGGGCCTGTCAGTCTCTACTTATTTTCAAATAAAAATTGACATCGAAATGGATATTCTCCAAAGCAAGTTATTCCAGTTAGACCCCAGTGAAATGTTAGGTCTTGCAGGTGACTTGGCTTGTAAGCTGCAAGGTTCTTCACTCACCTCCTGCCTCTCTACCCATGTGTCATCTCAGCCCATGGCTTCCTCTCTTTAGTACAGGCATGGCACGCTCAAGCCTCACCTGAAGATTTCCCATGTACTGCTGCTTCTTTCCTTCCTTAATCCTCAGCTCATTGGTCCCACATCCTCCTGTAGCCCGCCCAACCCTAGATGAACCTACTCTATTCCCCACTTAACACACACAACAATCAACAGTCTGACTCCAACCAGTGACCCTCAGCTCCGTCCTGTTCACTGTCATATCCTAGGCATCCTTACTGAAACCTCAGAACCAAGAAATGGCTTGTACCATTGCAGACACAGGAGGGCATTCATCCTCTGCAGATGCTAAAGGCCTCTGTGCGTGAAGTACTAATTCTCTTGTGAAGCCTTGGTTGAGGAGCTGGCTGAGAGCTTACTCAACACCAGTACCGACCCACAATGGGCACAGAGTAAAAATCAGGTGCACAGTGAATGAACACAGGCTCATCCACTACACTCCTGAAGGGCGGGAGTATGCCTCCAGGCACCCAGGCAGATAGGAGTCTAACTCAGAGCTCCCCCCGCCCCCCACCTCACTCACCTCTCTATCTCCTGTGCTCCCTTCCAAGTCAGTTCCACCAATTTACATTTCCTTCAAAGGAGCCCAGCATCTCTCTTGTCCTCTGCCTTACCTAGCTCAATCCCTCACACGTCCTCTTCAAGATTGCTGCAAATATCCCCCTAGCCAATGAATCATCATTCAACCTGCTCATGGCCCTTTCCTGCTGGGAGCCCATCTAGTGCCTTTAAGAGAATGTTAAAAGCTCTTCTGAGTAGTCAGTGTGTTGCTGGGCCTGGCTTCTATGCACAGTAAAGCTCACACTCGCTCTGTGTCACCAGAGTTCCTCATGATTCCACAGAGAGACTGTTGTTCCCTTGGGTCACTTCTGTCCCGGAGGCTTCTGTGCTCTTGCCCGTCTTGAGGACTTTCATTACCTCTCATCCAGGGGCTCAGCCTTAACTGCTGCCCACCCCTCCTCTTCTCATTTGCATGGATACTGAATGAACCTGATACAGAACTTTTATCACAGCGACTGTCACTATTCTGTTGCCCTCTCATCTCAATCTAACCGTAAGTCCCCATAAAATGGAGGCTGTGGTCTTTCCTGTGTGACTCTGGCATAGGAAAACCTTAGACATACAGCAACTATTTGTAGAATAAACTAAACAACAAACAGGTCCTGTCACATAAGGATGAATTTGTGAGGGGGATGAGAAGGAAGATGCAGACAGCAAAACAGGCAGGAGCTCAGAACAAGAGATGCACATAAGCAAAATCCTGTGTGCGCTGCAATCCACTGCAGGTCTGGCATGTGCTGACACTCAATATACTCTTTCACTTTTTGTTACTGTGATCCAAATACCAGACAGAAACAACTTAAAGGGGGCGCTTGCTTTAGCTCAGGTTTTTGAGGGTTCAGTCCATCATGATGAGAAGAGAGTGGTGGAACAGGGCAGCTCCAGCACAGCAGTCAAGAAGCAAAGGGAAAAGCTAGCCTTCAGCAAGGTTTGTCCTTTCTCCTCTTTGATTTCAGCAGGGCCTAAGCACATGGGGGTGTACTACAGGTGCACGTCAGCATGGTCTTTTAACCTTTTGTAACTCCTCTCTGGAAATGCCTTCACAGACATACTCAGGTATTGACTGTCCACCTCCAACCCCCACCTCCTAATGATCCTGAATCCAGTCATGTTGACATTCATTGTCAACTATCATACTATCATACTCAATAAAGACTTGCTGTAGGCATGTCAACAACTGTGCCTACAGTAGGAAGGCCTGACACTCCTGACAGAAGGCAGACAGGTTCTCTCTTAAGGACTCTCAAAGCTGAGTAGTCTCATCTCTCCTGCTTCTCTTGCTTGGGATGATAGCTCAGTTCTCAAGAGAGCAGGCGTGTGATCTCCAGGCTCCTTACCTCATGGCTGCTATGTGACCCTGGGCTCCTTACCTCACGGCTGCTGGAGTAGGACTTTGCTCTCTCTTCGCACAGGTGAAGTTTCTCTCGAGGGGGCTGGAACAGTGCTGTCTGAAGCAGCTTATTCGGGATCCTGTTTTTAGAAGTGACCTGACAGCAGCAATGACTTCGTCTAGGTGGCTGGACATTTGGGTCTCCTGGGACTCTTGCATATTCTCATACGCATTGTCCTCTAATTGTCAGATGACAAACAAACATGTGAGAGGACCGTTTTCAGAGTCAATGTTTAAAAATCACATTTTTTTTTTCTCCAGATGTCTAGGTTAACATCTAGGACAAAGCCAACATTATGCCTACGACTTCTTTAAGATTAAAAACATTTTGTCTCAAAGGGGCATGTGCTGGTACTGACTTCTTTTGAAAGCTTCAGGCTTATCTCCAGTGCTAGCTAAACCAAGCACATATATCCCAACAGAAATTATGTGAGGCCACACAGCTCACAATGAGCTGTATCGATGCGAACACATACTGAATCAGTTATGAACTCCAACTGACCCTGAGGCAGAAAGTACATGATTATTGTTAATCTTTTAGTCTGGATAAAATACAGCAATTTATCCTACTGCCGGAAATAATAACAGCAGCATTAACAACAACCACCACCACAACAAAAACTCCAGACAGACAAAAAAGAACAAAAAAGGAAGAGAAGTTAAAAAAAAAAAAAGTTTTAAAAGACAGGATCCTAGCAATAAGGCCTGATTCCTGAGAGATGGAAAAAGTAAATAAGCCAAGACCTCACCTGCCTTTTACTGTTTTGAGTGTATCCAGGTCAAAGTGCATGAAGGAAGGAACCAAGAAGGTCCTAGTGGACGGCGCTGGGACTGAAGCCCGGGAGAACCACCGCTAGAGTGCAGAAGAGTGCCTGAGATCAGCACCAGGGTCCCCTCAGATATGGGGAGAGATGTTAATCAGCGTGTAAGAAAGATCCTTCTTTAGCATTAATAAGAATGCGCCTACCACCCATGCTGCTACTGTCCCCTGAAATTAAACAAGATAATGAGGTATTGGGCAAAGTACTCAGAAAGGTGCTTTTTCCTCAGTTATAGAGAATAACTAATCCTAGACTAAATTATGCTCGTTATGCCAGAGTTTGCCAAATAACTACACCTGACAAATAATGAGAGATTCTAGGAAACAATAAAGGCATTCATTAGTTTAAGTCACATGTGTTGCATTCCATGAATGTTTTTCAAAAGGCTCAAATTGAACTTGGAGGTATGCAATATGTGAGAGGAAACTATTCTATACTAATGGTAAGAGATGAGGCACTGAGGAGAGAGGTGTGGACAAGCAGACATGGCAGCAGAAACTACTGGAAAGGAAGTGACTGAGCTGTGAGGCGAAAGCCACTTACTCCATCTGTATGTAGTTTAGGTCTCCAAAGGCAAGTGCTCATTATAGAAAACAGGAGCCCAAAGGGAAAGGTGAACTCTAGCAGGTAGAAAAGACCATGGAGGCCCGAGGCTAGTCAGACTTCAGAAATGAGAACCACTGCTACAGGGGATTCAGCTAGCTTGTAGAGAGTTTTGAGAGCAAGATCAGAGAAGAGAAACGCCCAAGCAAAGTGACTGAATAATCAGCAAACTTTGGGAGTGAAACGAAAAGACGAACACGGTCAGTTGCTGGCAGGTGGATGTGCAGTGTGAGGTGAACACGGAACCGGATCCTGAGCAGTGGTGACACATCAAAGCTGCAGATGTTAATGTGCCTTCCACCCAGGAGGGCTACTAACAGATCTGAAGAAAAGAGTTGGCCAACAGAAAGAAATATGGTTCCACAAATGGAGGACCCTCCAGTCAAATAAATGGGTAGACAGGAACAAGCCGTTGACTTAGGTCCTTTCTAAGCCTTGGTTTGGTGTAGCACCCATGACTTTCCCACGATTTTGACCATGAGAGCCATCCCCCCATCCCCCACTTCCAGAGCATAAATCTAAGGAATGAGTACTTTGTAAATACTGCCCTCAGTGTCCCTGTGCCCCACCCCTACCCCATGTTTTATAGGAGCAATGTAGGAGCTTAGTTTCAGGCTGAAAAGGCACCAATTTCGAGCTAAAAGTGTAACTGACCTTGATTAGGCAGAACTGGTGAGCCATACAGAGTTTCTGGCAGGGAAGCCTGATGAAGATGTCCCCCAGGGTATTAATCTCTAATAAGCAGACAATATAACCAACCACCAAGCTCTAAGAGGCAAAGGGGCCAATGACTTTCAAGCATCAGACATCCTGGTGCCATCCTGATAACTTTGGCATATCAGTATTCGGTCCATATTCACATTGGTTAACTGTTCCTTTAAATCTATATGCTTTAAAAAGCCAAACACCTGTAGCTCGAGAGATGACTCAGAGGTTAAGAACACTGGTTGTTTTTCCAAATGTTTTGAGTTCAATTCCCAGCAACCCACATGGTGATTCATAACCATCTATGAGATCTGGTGCCCACTTCTGGCCTGCAGGCATACATACAGGCAGAATGCTGTATACATAATAAACAAATAAATAAACAAATAAATCCAAAATACCTACTTCAGATCCATTCTCACAGATAACAAATGGTATTGTAGTTTCAGTGTGCTAGCTGCATTCCCACAATGCACATTCAAAATACCAATAATAATATTTTGGAAGGGTGCCAATGTCCCATCTAAGAACACAAGTGTAATTACTGCATGCATTGGAAATTCTAAATTCCAAATTGGACCTGATTTTCTGTAGTTTATATTCAGAGTGGCATTTTCTATAAAAATTGATTTATAAGGGATAAGAATATAGATATAAAGTGCTTAGCCTGGCAAATATGAAGGCCTTAGTTTGATTCCCAGAAATCATGAAAAAAAAAATTAGGTTTGATGCCGTGAGTTTGTAATTCCACTGTGTGGGAGGCAGGGACAGGTGGATCTCTGGGACTCAGTGTCAACTAGCCTATCTGAGACATCAAATCTCAAACCCCAGTGAGAAACATCATCTCACAAATATCAATGTGGATGGTCCTGAGGAAAAACACCAAGGTGTCTGACCTCCATATACGTGCACTCTCATGAACAAACAGATAATAAAAATAAAATAAATTTATAATGCTGTTAATACATTTTAAAACTTCTCCCAAGAAAGTTTCATATGTCTTCAGCAAATGCGTATGATCCAACAATCACTTCCTTATCTAAGGCTAAAGAAAGTTACTGAATATACTAATGTGACTATACAGAATTAAGTTAGTACATGGTGGTAGTAGGATGGGAGGTGAGAGTAACAGAACTAAGGTGATGTATTGTATATGTGCGTGGTGTGTATGTATGTATGTGTGGAGCACGTTACTGAATGGAATTCTTGTTGTACCCTGAGAGCTGCTTAGATACATTAACATATGGAAGATAGTAAGGACAGACCCCAACATTTTCATTCTGGGACTCTATGGTCGGTATTCAATTGCTCTGAGCCAAATCCTGTGGCTGGTTTATAAATAAAGTTTTATTGGAAAGTGGACATGTTCATGATGTCTATGGCTGCTTTTGCACTACAACAGAGTCTAGTTTATTTATTATTTCACCCTTCCCAGAAAGTACATACAGTAAGGCCACAAATAGAAGCAGTGGATAGGAGAGGCCAGTATAATTAGACAGTCAACTTACATTCAGTCCAACTGAATTTGAGATGGGGAACGAAATTTACATTAAAATGTTAGAAACAGATCACTCCTGAGTGATTTTATTTTTGGTATCAGGGATGGAACCTTCCTTTTACTAAGGGTATACTGCTGTCACACCTACTTCTGAATTCAAGACTGGCCAGAGGGCAACCGAAACAGGCTGGAGAAGGTACATTGATTCCTTGATATTCTAAAACCAAGATCAGGGGCTGGAGAGACAGCTTACTGTGCTACTGCAGAGGATCTGAAGTCAGTTCCCAGAACCCACATTCAATGCTCTTAAACACCTCTTGCTTCAGCTCCAGGGGATCTCACTACCTCTTCTGGTTTCAGAAGGCATCTGCCCTCTTTCCTTGGCAGCAATATGGAATGGAACTTCAAGCAGGGATGGAGAAAGTGCCCAAGGTCCTCCTGTGAGAAAGCTGCAGAGGTTGTGCAGTTCGCTGACTTTTTCATTCCTGGGCAGCCCCTGAAGACATCCTATCCAAACTGTGCCTAAGCTCTCTTCCTTATACCAACTTAGTATCGATTTTGTTATCCCAAGCTGTTGGCTGCCATTTAAAAAGCATCTTCTTGCCTTACCCTTTCTCATCCATCCAACCAGTGTGGCTAATGAGATGGTTGTTAATAGGTGTTATGGTCTAATAGGAACAGAAACTGGGAGGGCTGGAGACTCAAGTATCTTGCACTGCTCCACCCACCTACATGATTTGGGCAACATGACACCTTAGTTCAGGAAAGCTTTATGTTTTCCATCTTTGTCACACATGGCTCTTATAACTACTTTGTGTCAATGGGAAGATGATCCTATTCTATTTTGTTATTGTTACTCCTATTTTATTAAGGGAAAAAATGAAACTAGAGAAGCTAATACTTGAATAATACCACAGGGCTAGAACCAGGACTCCAAACTTGTAACAATTTGTTGAAATTCTGTATCCTATTGGCTTGCTCTGACCACAGTCTACAGCTTGGAAGAACCTGTTGCTTTGAAAACCACAGCAGGCATCTCATAGGAGAGCATCATTTTTTGTGAGCAAAAAAAGCAACATCTTCAACAGGTTGAAACTCATTTCCTCACTTTGCATGGAAGGGAGGCAGAAAAGGAATGTTTGAAATGATGTAAATAACATGTCACAAATATTGTTACTTTGGACCCATGAGCCTAAGGTTAAACTTTGAAATAGGTTTCTCTTTTTTGTTTTTTATGATTAAAAATGGTTTGTTTCATGCTGTCTCGTAGCCTGTCTTTGGCTACTTTGTGGATTCTTTGGTCCTTCCACCCTTCTCCACCTTCTAGCCCCCAACACTGTACAGGAGAGAAAAAGGCTAGAGGGGAAAGAGAGTGACATTATCATTAGACTACTTCCTGATGATTAGGGGTATCGAGTTCCTTGGGGCAAGTTTGATCTTCACCATCAGGTTAACTCATTTCTTCTTCTTTCTTCTTTGTGCACAACTACGTAACCAACAGGGACAAGCAACACCCCACCTCTGGGGCCAAGCATTTATATGCTCTCTCAAAAGTCCCCAGAATTTTAAATGTCACACAATCATAGACACTATCTGCAGCTGGCAAAATCACACCTCTGCATGAGGCAAATCCTAGTCAGCTGCTGTGGACATCTGCAGCAGCTCCAGACCTCACACCTGGGATGAAAACAAGCACACATTCTCTTTTCTGGAGTTTTTAAAGAAACAAAAATCCTCACTACACTGCCTCTCAATACTGTATCCCAAATATGTATACAGAGTGTTCATAGGTTGTATCTAATATGGATTCTTTTTACTAAAATATTTTTGTCAAAGTGAGCCATTATTTAAGATTAGAAGGCTCTCAAACAACTAAAAACAGAGCTACCATATGATCCAGCTACACAACTCCTAGGCAGCCATACATCTAAAAGGCTCTATGACGTCCTAATCTGGAAGTGGTTGGATATTCATAATTACTGTTGCTCTATTCAAAATAGTAAGGGCTGTAAAGGGAATCAGCCTTCATGTGTATCAAAAGAGGAATGGATAATGAAGATTCAGTACATGTACATGGTGGAATTTTATTCATCCACTAACAAAATTGAAATTATGGAGCTTTCAGGAAAATGGATGGAACTGGAAAATATTAATATTAACTTGGGTAATCTAGGATCCTCGAAAGTGGGTCCTAGTTTGAAATGTTAAATATATCTAGAAGGAAGTGGGCAAAGCTGAGGGGTGGGTATGATGGATTGGGGGAAGAATCTTTAAGGGAGAGAGGTGGGGAGGGTAATAGAACATATGTGATAGGAAAGTAGAAGCTGAATAACGGGGGGGGGGGGGGGGGGAGGGGAACCTGGTGGGGGAGGGAGATGGGCGTGAGGGGAATCAACCAAACATGAGAATGTTTGTGAAGAAACCTGTTACTTCATAAGCTAACTGAAACAAGCAAACAGATATTTCACATAGAGATCTAGATTCCTGGGGTTTCTGTCTTCTCTGAAACCTCAGAACATCTATCAACTTTAGGCATCAGGCAATAGTCAGTCAGGTAGAGAGGCAGCCTTCCCAGCAAGCTAGGGACTAACTCTTCAGAGACCACAGGTCCCTGTTGGCTCCTGGGCAGTAGTCACCGGTGCGGTAGTTTTTCTTCCTGTGTAAGAGTAGATTTCTGTATTCGTCCCTCTTCCCAAGTGAGAGGGATGTAGGAGGCAGAGGGATGGGATGTTCCTGACCCAGGTCACTCATGTCCAAAGTTTCCTCTAAGGCATGGTTGGCTTTGGGACGCTGCCACTTCACACACCATTTTCGACTTGCCATTAACTGCAGCATATATTCTAATCTCAGAGATGTTTAACTGCCAAAGGAAATGTGTGTTCCTGAAAGGTACCATGCTACCTGTCTGGCTTCGGAAAGGATTTGAACCAGTGACCTTGCTTTAAATGCACACTTTGAGCGCGTGTTTGTGCCATCCATCAACACCTTGACTTTAAAGCCCTCTTCCTCAGTTCACTTACTTGGAGCTACACGCTTATCATCAGCTGCTTTTCTTTTCTTTGTAACAGCCATAGCTGGGGCTTAGACTTTCATTAGAAATCAGCCCAGGCCCCATACACCATCTTCTCCTTGCCAGCTTCAAAGGCCTCTCTCAGTCTGCACTCACAACTGCCAGTCAGACTTACCTAATCAATGGATGCTACTCCTTCTTCCAGACCTGCCTAGTAGAGTGCCGAAACACATGATAGGCCTTGGATCACAGCAAGATGTCTGAAGTGGAAGACTGGGGTGTATATAAAACATTTAACAGCTGGAAGATCAAAGGATCCATTCATCTGCTTAGGTGGCAACTACCCAAGAGCAGGGATCTGAAGGTCCCCAATGTTCCAGCTGATAGCTTTTTGGTTGACTTGTGAGAAGGTGTAGGGGGCCTAAGGGAAAAGTGTAGACACCCTCAGAGCAGTGGCTCTTAGGAAATAATTAACATGATGGTGTCAGAGTATATTAGCTAAGTAACCTGGCCCAGATAAAGATTGGGGAATACCACAGGAAAACAGGGAGCATGGAGGCCGAGAAAAATGTAATTAAACCCACAATAACTCCAGAAACTAAACTAAGAATTTAAAATATTTACCTAAACTTGGGTTTCAGGTATAGGGCAGCTCCAGTTGCGAAGTCTACCAAGACATAAAAAACAGGAAGCAAAATCAGCCTTACAAACTGCAGAAAGCACAGATGGGAGCTATTTGAAAAGCACCACATGAAACCAGTCAGACACATGAGACACAGCAAACCATTATCTTTCTGTAAGTGTATATTAAACTCAGATGTAATAACATAGAGAAAAGGCTATATACTGCGGCCACAAAGGTCTACTTAAAGAATGGGAAGTTGGGCTAACCTATGAGCTATGCACTATAGTCACAGAAAAGAAAACCACATCATCTTAATAGGTACAGAGAAGATATTTCTTCTCTTCTTTTTTTCTTTTATCTTTTTAAATATGTGTGTGCATGTGTGTGCTTGGTGTCATCCTGAATCACTCTCCACCTTAGTTTTTGAGACAGGCTCTCTCATTGACTTCCGACCTGATTGGCTGGGCCAGCTGACCAGTGAGTTTGATCACGCAGGGAACTACTATGGCTCAGCTTTCCTATGAGTGCTAGGGATCCAAACTCAGGTGAAAGCACATTACCAATTGAGTAGTCTGTCTCTCTGCCCACCCTTCATCCAGGGTCTTATTATGTAGCCCAGTCTGTCCTCAACAATCCTTAAGCCTGTATCTCCTAAGTACTGAGAAATCATGTATCTGCCGCCACACCTGGCAAGCTAAGGGTGGCTGTCTTGAATGCTTCCCTCTTACGACAGGAAACAAGAGGGTGTTCTCTCTCAACACCTGTATTCAAGATTGTATTCCAATCAGAGTAAGTAGACAAGACGGATAAAGGCATGAGGCCGGAAAAGGAAGAAACAAAACTTTATTATGGCATGATCCTATATGTGGAACCCTAGGGAATCCAGGGACAGTGAATAACAAAACTCCTACTAGCCCTGCTAAACACATTCAGTAAGCCCACAGGATGTATCAGAAATAAGATACATTCCTTCTCTCTCTCACTGTTTCTAGTCTTACCTTTTCCTACTTAGATCATTTGTTTAAGACAACATCTCACTATACATCCCTGACCAGGCTGGAATGAAATTCTGTGTGCCAGGCTGGGCTTGAACTTGTATTGCTCCTCATATCTGCCTCCCAAGTGCTGGGTTGCAGGTCTGCACCGCCATGCCACTGGCGTACCTCTATTCCTTGCTCCATCTTATGTGGGGTATTTGCAGTTCTGTGTGCTCCTGGAGGCCAGAGGCCAACCTCAGGCGTCACCCTTCAGAGCTATTCACATTGCTTTTCATTGTTGTTGTGTTGAGACAGGGTCTTCTCACTGGGACCTGAGTCTAGCCTCCGGTTCCCAAGCGCTACAGGTATGCCCCATAATGCCTGGTTTCAAAATTATATTTTATATATGCTAGCAATATATAACCTGAAAATGAATTAAGGAAATGTGGCTACTAACAATAGAAAGACAAACAAACAGACCCTTATGAATAAATGTAGTAAGTATAAACAAGTATAAGAATATCATGGTTTGAATCTGAAATTACTCCCACAGGTTCATATTTGAATGCTAGGTCCCCAGACTATGAAGCTATTTTGAAGACTGGAGCCTTCATAAGGTGGGGCGTGGGTGGTGGAAGTAGGCCACCAAGGGGTGGGACTTTAAGGCTGCAAACCACCCTGGATTCCAGCCCTTTTTCTCTGCCTCCTGTCTGTTGCCATATGAAGAATCCCTTCATGTTCCTGCTTCCACCTGCTGCAATGGACTGAAACTATGAGCCCAGCAAATAAACCTCTTTTGTCTTTTAAGTTACTTCTGTCAGGTATTTAGTTGTTGCACCGTGATAGTAGCTATTACAGACATGTACTGAAAATTAAGGGAGTTAAAGCAAGCTTGGGTACATGGAGAAATATCCGTGGATTAGAGGCATCTCCGTGTCCTCACAGGGATGAGCAGATCCAAATAATTCCTATCAAAATATTAAAGGCCTTTTTACCCCTTGCAGAAATGAAACATTCTGTGCTTAAATTCATATGGAAATGCAAGAAACTCAAACTAGATTAAGCAATCCTTAAAAAGGAGGAAAGCTAGGTAATTCATATTTTGAAATCTTCAAAGTTACTATTAATATAAAAACATAAAAAGTCAGCCAGGCGTGCTAGCACGAGTCTGTAATAGCAAAACTTGGGAAGCTAAGTCAGGAGAACCAGGAGTCCATGCTCAGTCTGGACTGCGCCCCAAACAGACAAGCAATCTGACCAGAAAAAAAAACCAAACCAAAACAAAGGAGGCCCCAACAAACCCACAGTAATCAAACACTGTTAGAGAAGCAAAACTTCACTTCCAAGTTCTCAAGCTGTCATGACCAGCATGGTGACTGCAGAAAAAACTTGCCCTAGATCCTTGTGCGTGGGTAGTAGATCTTATTATGGCCTCATCAGGTAAACAACGGCAATTACATCAGATGATTATGTGAGTCACCCTGGTTGTGGCAATCATTATATAAACTTCGAGAACAACAAAACAAGCTTTTGAGGAAGACACCAATAAACACAGCAAACTGGATGGAGACAACCCCACAGGACCTCAGTCCTACTCAAACAATGACAAGCAACTGAGTAAAGTTGAGAGCACGCCGACTGGTGGTCCAGGGTCAAACAGTCAAATAAGTAACATATGGACTCAACAGTCTGTATTTAGAAATGTGTGTGTGTGTGTGTGTGTGTGTGGTGTGTGTGTGTACGCGCACACACATATAAGCATGAAACAATTGATGGAAAAAGAGGCCATGCATATGGGTGGCAGTGAGGGGTATATGGGAGGGTTTTGAGGGAGGAAAGGCAAGGGAGAAATACTGAAATACTGTAATTAAAATACAATCTCAAAAAGAAACAGAAATTTCTAAAAACACAAACACAAAACAAACAAACAAAGAAAAACCTTGTACAACTTGTAAGACTTTAGGGTGTCAATCACAGTGAAGTTGAAGCTGGGAGAAACCAGAACAAAATGACAAGGCATTGGCATAAGGATTGACAGACAGGGCAAGAAAAGAAGTTCAAGTTTAACTCTGACATACATGGTCACTTTTTTTCCCCAGTGGTCAAACCCAGGACCGTGTGTACTCCCTCAAATCCCCAAAAGGCGCTAAGATACTTAAAGGGCAGAAAGAAGAGTCTTTACAATAAATGACAGATGCTAGAGAGCCACATGCAAAGAGCTGGACCTCAAGCCATACCTAAAAATGAACCTCAGGCAGAGCAGAGACCTAAATGTACGAGTTTGAAGCACAAAGCTCTGCCCAAACACTGGAGTAAACCGTCGTGTGCTTGGATTCCTTGCATACAGCTCCAAAGTACCAGTGACAGAGGAAAAGGTTGGATTAACTGGACTTTCCCAACATTGATGTCTTGATGCTTCAAAGTTAAATACTAAATTTAAAATACAACCTAAAGGAAGGGAGAATATGTAAAGAATATTTGCAATTCAATGACAATAGGTTAACCCAACTGAAAATTAGACCAGTAACTAAATAGAGATTTTTTAAATGTTCTTTTTAAATTTATTTCCTTTATTTTATGTACATTGGTGCTTTGCCTGCATCTGTGTCTATATAAGAGTGTCAGATCTTGGAGTTAGAGACAGTTGTGAGTTGCCATGTGGTTACTGGGATTTGAACCGAGTCCTCGGGACTCGGTTAACTGCTCAGCCATCTCTCCAGTCCCTAGACAATTTTTTTTTTAAACAAAGAAAATATATGGATAGCCAAGAAGCCCATATGGCTAATATCATTAGTCATCATCAAAATCACAAGGAGCTACTAATTCATCTTCACTAAATTTAGACAACCATAGTAATAACAACAGCAATAAACCCAAATAGAAGAAGCGAAGGTGGCGATGTGGAGAAGTCAGAACTCTCACTTGCTACTGGCGAGAATGTGAATCGGTGCTGAGGTTGCCTTGGAAAAAAGCTGTGATGCTTCCTCCAAGTTAGACACACAGTCAGTACATGACCCACTCATCTACTTGTAGGTAACTACAACGCAGCTGAAGAAGCACAGCCATACAAAAATGTGTGCACATCTTCCTAGCATTGTTAGCTATCGTAGATGAATTCTGAAGGTATTCCCAACGTCTGTGAACTCCCAAATGGATAAAAGAATGTGGTATCGCTGTATCATGGAGAATCCTGATGAACACAGATTTTGGAATATACATATTCATATACATGTATGTATATATATATGTATGTATTACATGTATGTGTATATACAGATATATGCATATATATGTACATTATATATGTATGTATTGTATTCCACAGACCTCAAAGTTCACAGATTACACTATAGATGAGATATCATGTCTTTTACATCAATCCTTTCTTCTTTGAGATAGAGCCATCATCTCATTCCTTGTGAAACTGGAATCAAATGATACATTCACTAAAAATAGTATCTATAAATTTTAATGTAAAAAAATACAGATAGTAGAAACATTGCCATAGCAATTTAACTCCTAGTAGGAAATTAAACATAGGACCTCATGCATGCTACCACTGAGTAACGCTTCTAGCCCTTAAGATTACATTTAGTTTAAAAGCTAAACTTATTGCACAAGTATCCTTTCATTACTTTTCTTGATTTGCACATACGGAGTGCCAAAATCCTCAGGGGAAAAGCTGTGAAGAGCTGGAGGAAGCCAGGACTCAGAAGGCCTGAACATAGTAACAAGCAAACTCTTTCCGTGCACAGTCACTGTAATAGGTAGGGGGGGCGGGGAGGATGTCCATTCCACAGAGGCAAAGGCTGCATGTCACAGGAATCTCAGCAGACCTGAGAAAGCATGAGTGAGCTTGTCATTGTCACTGTTCATAGGTGGCACATTTCTTCTGCTTCTCCATCTTCTTGAGGGCTGTGCTATTTAAGGGACGTAAGAGTGGATAATGCTTGGAAGTGTTGGAGACAGCCTTGTGAGAAGGAACCTTGTCCCAGAACTGTTTCTAACAGTTAGGGATTCCTCCTTCGCCTCCTTTTGAAATCACTGATATGTCAGCTTACTAGAGAGACACCTGTGCACTAACTAAAGCTGCTGGGCCACAAGAGCCAGGTCCTGGAAGCAGCATAGGTGTCCATCAAAGAACCAGCCAATGAGGAAAGGGTATATGTATACAACACAGATTCATTTGGCTATGAAGAATAAAGCTTGTTTTTCATTTGCAGGAAAATGGACGAAACCAAAGAATGTGTTAAAAGAAATAAGCCAGTCTCAAAAAGGCAAATGTGGAATGTTTTGTCTCCTGTCTCGAAACCAGGAAGGAAAGAAACATGAAAATAAGCAGGGAATTTAGAAATCTAGAAGAAGAAAGGGGGTGGGGGAGGAAATAAAAAAGAGGGATAAAAATGATCACAGCATATCATTAGCCAAAAGAAAGAAAGAACTACCTATGGACATCTTAGGATTCGTGAGCTTCAGAGTATGTTTTGGTATAAGGTTAACTTCCCTGAAGCACTTTGCCCACTTGCAGGAGATGGTCCTTCAGTCTCTTTGCTTTCTCAATGCTTAGCAGAGGTTCTGGGGTATCATGGTAACTCACTGAACATGTGAAATACTAAGTTTTGTCCCAGACACAGCTCAAGTGGCACTCCCTGTAGTGGCTTTTCATGGTTTTGGGTTGAGGTTTGAAATTCCTTTAGATCAGCTAAGTGTAATCATGACAAACATACTCAAAGAAAAAAAAGCAATCCAGCGGGAACAAGAATCACCTTCACAGTTCTAACTATGCGGCAACCACCACACCTGACAATATGCACGCACAGTGCTAAATTAAAACTGCTTGGTGCTTCTCAAAGGCCACAAGGAAATGCATCAACATTTATGTAAACCAATGATGGTGAATAAAGATACTTCATCAAAATGTCTCAAGAGACTTGGCTACAGATCTGTACAGCTGAGATTACGGAGCTCTGCCCTTTGCCTTGGCACAGTCCTAAGCTGCAATGCAGTTCTCATACTTGAAAATCCACAAGTGAACTCCTTAACTCTAGTGACTGGCTCTTCAAGTAAATTCCCGTGTTGCTTTTCTTTCTTTCTTTCTTTCTTCTTTTTTTTTTTTTAAGTATTTAACTAAAGCGTTATTATCATTTTAATGAAGGTTTTCAATGAACCTCTAGCTGCAGTCAGGTTGCAACACACCAATGGAATGTCTCCCCTACCTACTGCAAATTCAAGGGCTCCGAGTCCTGACGCGCTTAGCATCTGTCACAAGCACCTACACATTGAAAATATGTAGACTCTTTCATTGAAAATCTCTGAGCCCCATTTGTCGAGACCTTTGGTATGAACTTCTAGAGTTTTATTGTTTTCTGTCCGTATAGGCAAACTAACTGTGACAATGTTGATCTAATATATTCCTGAACTTTATATTTTAATATTAATTAAAATACCTCTTATTGAGACTATGAATACTTGGATTTCTTTTGGGGGAGAATTTATCCACTTGCTGATTCTGATATAGCATATGCCAAAACTATGTTTTGCTTAGTCATCAGGCAAATCCATTCCTTAATTTTCAACTTTACAAGTATTTGCCCAATTTGAGTTCAAAGTCAATTGTGATTTTTCTTCTCTAAATAGATGGCTTGCATATTAGGTGTGTATATAATGCACAGACACGACTATCCATTTGATTTAAAAAAAAAATATTAAATGTCTAAATACACATTAAATCAACAAATAACCACAAAGCACAACGTTTTTTGAGGCAAAATATGACCCACAATTAATCTTACTTACCTTGCAAAATTCCACTGATTACCTGAGAACTGAGTTTCCAACTTCATTCTACAGACAAAAGAACTCTGCTACTTCTTCCTCCAGCCACGCTCAGCATGTGTCGGTGTTTCCTCTGGTTTTCTTTGGACATTCCTTTAAAACTAGCAAAACAAAAACGAAACACCTGGAAAGTTTCTTTAACACTTGGTATCTGTAACGTAGTGGTAAAATCCTTTGTGAGTTTGCCGGGTCCGATGGAGAGACTCCGTTTTCTTTTTCACGGGTCTCTTGAAAACTGAGTTGCCAGTTTGTCTCCCTCTGTATCAAGTTAACAATTCTACGGCCTGATGACCACAGACAAGTCTAAACAGAGCAGTTTCATCCCAAAAGAGAACAGCAATTTTTCCGTAAAGCAACCCAGTACTTAACAAACTCCAGGCCAAAGAATGAATGATAGCGCCTTCGCCAATAGGGAGTGGAGAAGAGAAGTTTGTTGAACTTTATAATCCAATCCCTGGAAGCCAGAGGTGGGAATTTTAGATCAGCGGCAGCCTTTTCCTTGGAATTTTCTTAAAGTGGTATCGCTAACTTGTTGAAGTTAAAAGTTGCTAGAAATTGTAATTAAAAAAAAAAAAAAGAAAAAAAAATCCATTTAGAGTTTCCCCTTCTGTTTTAAGTCTGATTTAAAAAAATGTAAATCGATCCTCTCCACAAAACAAGTGAATTTCTAAAACTGATCATACTATCAATATAGGAATTTTAACATCAATTTGGAGAAGGATTAAGAACTATTTTAACATGATTCATTTTTCGTGAGCATATGCCAAAAATATTGTCTTAGAAAAAGAAAGACAGCCGGGTGGTGGTGGCGCACTGCCTTTAATCCCAGCACTTGGGAGGCAGAGGCAGGCGGATTTCTGAGTTCGAGGCCAGCCTGGTCTACAGAGTGAGTTCCAGGACAGCCAGGCTACACAGAGAAACCCTGTCTCGAAAAACAAAAACAAGAAAAAGAAAGACAAAATTAAGAAGCTGATATTACTTCAGAAACGTTTTCTATTATTTCCTTTTTGTGATTGTCAATTATTAATATTATATATACATGTATATGGAAATTATAATTACATGGTTTTCCCTTTTCTTTCCTTATGACCAAGCCTCCTATGTACCCCTCCCTTGTTCTCTTTCATATTCATGATCTCTTTTTTCTTTAATTATTACTACATGAGAGGAGAGAGGAGAAAGAAACAGAGAGTGTGTGTGTGTGTGTGTGTGGTGGTGTGAGAGAGAGAGAGGAGAGAGAGAGAGAGAGAGAGAGAGAGAGAGAGAGAGTGTGTTTTCAGGGCTGACCATTTAGTATTGGATAATCAATTGGTGTGCTTTTCCTGGGGAATATTATTTCTCCTGATCTCAGCATTCATTAACTAAAGTTAGTGTCATGTTATTTTTACTTATATTAGATAGATAATGATAGATGAGATAAAATTAGGGCTGCTTAACAAGAAATCTCTATGCTAATTAATAGACATCTTTTTGTTGTTGTTTGTTTTGTCGTGACAGGGTTTCTTCATGTAGCCCTGGATGTCCTGGAACTCACTATGTAGACCAGGCTGGCCTCAAACCCAAGAGATCCGCTGCCTGCCTCCGCCTCTGCCTCTGCCTCTGAGTGCTATGAATAAAGGTATGGGTCAGGACTGCCCAGCTCATCAATTTTTATTAAAGAACAAAGAATAACGGTTTTTTTAAAAAAAGATTTATTTATTTTATGTATGTGAGTACACTGTTGCTTTCTTCAGAGGCACCAGAAGAAGGCGTCAGATTCCATTACAGATGTCTGTGAGCCACCATGTGGTTGCTGGGAATTGAACTCAGTACCTTTGAAAGAGCAGTCAGTGCTCTTAACCCCCGTTCCATCTCTCCAACCCCCCAAAAATAACTTTTAACGAGGGGTGGATTTGTTCGAAACACCTCATGCACATATTAGTTTCGTCAAACAATAAAGAGTAAGTCTTAGAGGAAATTTTAAAGACAAAAAGTTGTTTATCAATGTGCAACATTAAAAAAAATAATTTACTTGTCTTCCCTGGTACTGGGGCTTGAACTTAGTGCCTCTACTGAGCTACATGCCTGCCCCTTTTCTTTTTGAAATAGGGTCTCATTAGCAATCATATTAGCCTTCAACTTGTAAGCCTCCTGCCTCAGCCTTAAGAGTACAAGAGGCTGCACGCTTGCTCCATCCGATCAGGTTTTTAGTCTTCATCGACTGTCTACTTAGCCATATCGGAACTGGCAGATTATTTCACTAAATTGTGATTGTCCTTAGTTATTTCTCGCACTAGAGCCTGTGTTTCTTTTCAATTTTTATTTCTGAGACAGGGTCTCACGGAGCTGAGGTTGGTCTTTAACTCCTGTCTCCACCTTCACATCCCTGGGATTCAGGCGTGCATCACCACGCCTAGTCCACACGTGTGTAAAGGGTAGACAGCATCTTTGGCAGCTATCAGTGAGCATTTGGAGACATCAAATCCAGCGCTTTATGTTCTGCTTGTTGACTCCATGTCCTTGCGTTACGTAAGCCCAACTGATTCCGTTTAAGTCAGACTGGCGGTGTAACAGCAGCCGAAACTGCTGATAGAGCAGACGCAAGACTGTGCACAGGTCCATGCCAGGGTATTTAATCGCTCGGCGCCGAGTTTTATTGTTGGCAGCGGAATGAATGGATGAATAAAAGAACGGGCTCGTTACTGGCGGCCCTGAGGCTGGCGCCAGCTAAACAACCCACCAAAACGCTAATGCAGAACACCCACTTTCTTGACAACTAGTTCCAAGCCGGAGCCGGAAATTAGGACAAAGCCATGGCTGGGACGCTGGAGGAAGTCGCGCTCTCAGCCAATAAGCGTCTGGTTCTTAAAATGAGTCTTTCATTCCACCTATCGTGAGGCAGCGAGAACTGAAGCGAACTATCGCGACGTTTCGTTCTCCTGGCCCCTTTCTTTCCCGAACCCTACTCCCGTTAGTCAGGCCCGCCTCCCGCAGGCTCCGCCCCCGTAGCCCCGCCCTCCTCTGTTTTCTGGACTGCCTACCAGCGCAGCCTGAGCCGCTGAGTGTTGGTCAGCGGGCGCCGAGGTGAGTGTCCGGCCTCTAGGCTCACAGGTCGAAGCCGCTGGCTCGGCTCTCGGTGGGGACGCTTCATCCCCGTCGCCACAGAAATGCCTGGGCCTCTGGGAGGGGACAGTGGGTTGTCCGGCCTTGGATCCCCACCGCTGGCGTGTTCTCCATGGCCCCTGGTACCAGAGTAGCCCGGTATCATCTTCTGGGTTCCCTGCGGCCGAATTTCTTGTGATTTTAGACTCAAACTAACTCAGGCAAACCAAGACGTCTGGTAGCTTTTCTCATGGAGAAAACAGCTTTTTACAGATGCTTGGAATATGTTTGTAAGTCTCTAATCTCCAGGGTTAGAAAGCCTTCTTGTGTATGCTGTCAATTCGAGTACTGGAAAGTCAGTCAGGAACTATTCTTTAAAAATACTTGTGCTTTAAGTGGGATGTACCGAGAGATTGTTGTGTTTCTACTGAGAAGACTGGTGGTAGACTTTCAGAAGACTGAAGGTGCAGCTGGATCTAGTCCATACTGATTATTTATTTACATTAGCTGTGGTCAGGGGCTGAAGTTTTGAAAAAGTCAGGAAAACTAAAAAGGCTGTATTGCCAATGAGTACATATTGGAAAACCAAGAGTATAATTGATCTTTGAGAGCTTTTGGATTTCATTTGCATAGGTGTTATTTCCCAGTTTGTACGAAGCAGAGCCTGATGATGCTTCTGAAGCAACCAGTGCCAGGTGGAACATTCAGAAAGAGCCACCTGGTTACAGTGAGAGGAGATTTTGATTATGGTTTTGACTTTGCAAAAGGGAAGCCTTCCATATGTGTCATCTTTGACTGTCTCATAAGGATGACACACTAGCTGCATTTTACATTGGTAAGAGGCTGCCTTACGGGAAAGGTGGTGCCCAGACTTTGGAGTTAGGACCACCTGCATTTCGGCTGTGGCAAAGTACCTCATCTGTAAAGTGGATCCATTAATGTCCGCTGTTCTGCTTGGCTGTGAAGATCGGTATTTATGACAGATAGCAAGTTTGAATCATCTATGAATGATCTCAATGGGTAGATGAAAAATCAACTTTGGAACAGCTGCTCTGATTTCATCCACCTATTAGCTGTTTGAAAGTTAAAAACATTTTAGATACTGTATTATTATGCAGGCATGCAGACATGAAGAAAGCAACATCTCTCTGGTCTTAGGATTTTACAGACTCTTGTCTAAAGTGTCAGTAAACAGGTGTGTATATCTATCTATATCTATAGATATGTAATCTAAAAGAAATAGTAAAAACTGAACAACTGGGTTGCTCTGAAAGAAAGCCAAGGAAATAATTTGTTTGGGATAGGGAGGTGAGTTTTATGTTGAAACCTGCAGGGGAAAGAGACATTTCCAGCCTAAGAGGGGAGCAGCAAGAGCCTGGAGGCGTTTGGTAGCTCCCAGGATTAAGAGAGGTCAGGAACTTGGTGACTGTCTCAGAGGAGGCTGGACAGGCAGGTTAGGCCCGACGGTCAAGGCTCAGGAAGCTTCGTAAGACTTGCTTTTCTCAATAAGGAGTTGCTAAAGGGTTTGTTTAGTAAGACGTGCCTGAGAGGAAGAGGTGCAATTATGAATGCATTTTCAGAGGCCCATTGCCGTGATTGATCTGTTGGGAATGATGAAAGAGGACACATGGAGGCCAGGAGTACAGCTGGCCAAGGCCGAAGATGGCAGTGGCCGCTGGGTTTGACCGCTGGAGAGAGATGGCTAAAACTGAGATGTATTTGGAAAGAGGAGCACTAGCCTTGATTGAAGAAGCTGTGATGGAGAGGATGGGATCCTTCCTGACTCCCAGCTGAGCTGCTGTGTGGGTAGAAGGGTGCTTCCCCCACATTTGCTGAGACAGGAAAACCTGGGGAGGTAACTGGTGGTGAGCTCTGACAGCTGTCTGGGAAGGTATGACATCGATCATGTTGTAAGACCTCTAAACCACTCCCGCTTGCTTACTCAGTGACTAATTACCGCTCTGGGGGTAATTGTTCTAGCTTTGTCTTTCATACAGAAACATGATGCTGTCAGTGCTGTAGTTCCCTTTTCTTTATATAAAGACACACAAGATGTCCAAAGATCAGGTGCCTGACAATAAATCGAGGAAGAAAGTACCTGGAATAAGTAGGGGAAGTATAGATTCTTAGGCTGACCTGGGGCTGTTAACTGACCACTTCTTAGAATACTCTTTAAGTAAAATGGTAACTGCTGACATCTGAACTAAGAAATGAGTTTGAAAATGATAGACATTAACTCCAAAGTTATAACACTCTGCTCATTGAAAGCCTTCGTATGACTATTCAACGAGAATTATTTTTTAAAATGAATAAAATAATTGAAACTGCTCCCTTTCCTTTTTCTGTTTCAATAAAGATCTAGAGGGGATGTCTAGGAAAATTGACTTTTTGAGCAATTTTGTTGTTGTGTACTTCAGTAATGTCTTCTGGAATCCTGTGCTTCATCATACAAAACCCACACTAGGCCTGGTGTCAGATTCTTGCTTTTAATTCCTTATGAACCATTCCACCTTGGACAAGGTCTGGAAGCCCTGAGTCTGTCTCGTCATGTTACTGATGAAGCTTGTTCATCCTCACCTGTTATAGTGAGTTGTCCATCTGTATGCCTAGGAAGATGTCAAATGTAGCTTCATTGTCAATTTCACCAACATATTAACTGCTGCATCTGCATGAGCTACCTGAGGCCCAGAGATTTATAATGGAATCATACAGGGTTCTTGTTCCCAGAGCAGTATTTTGGACTGATGACTTCTGACTGCTTTCTTTGCTATTTCTGATACTCTGCAAAGCTGTAAAGACAAGGCTAAAAAGATAGAAGAAGTAAAAGTGTGGAATACTTGACACCACTTAGACAGTATGAAGTAAAGGAATTGAGTTGTTAGTGACATAAGTAGAACTATATATGTTTGAATGTTCAAGGTAAGTAAAATACAAAATAAAGCAGCTCAAGATGAAAATGGAGTCTGCTGCATTTGAGTTTTTAACACCTTTTTCTTTGGTCATGCTGTGCAACTTTGTCTGTGGGGTCTGGGGATGCCGAGCAGTTGGTGGAGTGCTTTTCCAGCGTGCACAGAACCCTGGGTTTGATCTCAGTGCTGCAGAAACCAAGAGGTGTGTCATACAACTAGAATCCTAGCACTCCTGGAGGCAGAGGCAGGAGGATCAGAAATTTAGGTCCTTCCTTGGCTACACAGCAAGTTCTTGGCTACCCTAGGTATGTGAGAAACCTGTCTTTAAAAAACAAAGCCAGAAATTGATCTCAGTTCTCATAGAGTCCTATCTTAAGTCCAAAAGAGTTTTTCCTCAGTAAGGTCTATTTCTAGTAAGTAGTAAGTATGCCTAATCAGACTACTCTATTATTTTAATGTCGTAAATATGTGAAAAAATTTTAGTTGTCATAAAAGAAGGTAGAAAGTATATATATGTATCATATATATGTGTATATATATATTAGTGTTGTCTTCTAGCTCTGTAGGATGACAGGTTTATATGCAGTGCTTGTAAGAAATCCTAATGACTAATTTTTTTGTCCTCTTTGTAGAAATGGACCAATTTTGACAAGATGTAGTGCGGCAGCACTCCTGGTTGGACATGTTCAGTCATGGCATCCGAACTCTGTAAGACGATCTCTGTGGCCAGGCTTGAAAAGCACAAGAACTTGTTCTTAAATTACAGGAATCTGCACCATTTTCCACTGGAGTTACTGAAAGATGAGGGGCTGCAGCACCTGGAGAGGCTCTACATGAAAAGGAACTCCCTCACAACCTTGGTAGATATTTTATTGCATTAATACCATTTCTACATGTGGTCCTGATGAAGACACGTTTCATCCATCCACACTCTTTAGATCAAGGAGTCGCACATGTAGCAGTGGAGAGTTGCGGGGGTTCTCAGTAGCTGCACATTCATTACCAAAGTTCCTGCAGTTAGGCTACAGATTGGATATGCAGGAAAGTGAAATTATTCTCATATACCACTGAGATTAGTCTGTCTTCAGTCAGCAAGCACATCTCTCAGGGCCTGTGCTTCTGCTGTGTGTTAAATCGGCCTAGGTAAAACGTAAATAAAGAGAAGACCAACAAGCCTGACAGAGTTGTAGGCGTTAAACAGAGAATGATTTGATGATCAAAGAATTAATAGATATTTGCAAAGTTTAAAGAAGCCTTTGTGTGTTAACAAAACAAAACCTTCTTTATGAGTGCCTTGTTGAAAGTCAGTGAACTTGGCACTGAGACGTCATATGGTTTGGTTTTCCCCCTAAAGTTTGCTGCTGAAGCAACATTTGATTCACTTTACGTTCTAAGAGTAAGCACAAATTCGTTATTATAACCTGTTAAATGTAAAATAAACTATTTCAGTTTGGGAAGAGAATTTTGTTCCCACTGCTTATTATAAAATGTTGCCATCTTACGTGACTTTACTTATATAGCCTTTTGTGGTTATCGTTTTACCTGGTTGGAATTTCATGAATTTGTGACTTATGTTACCTGCTCTTTCTTTGTAAATGTTGAACTTTCCTAAGTATCTGGAAAGTTTGTCGTACTAGTTTTATATTTATGGCATGTGTTCTTGGACAATCTGAAACAGGTGGAATGCATTATAAAGTGAATCTTTGCCTTATCAGGGAACAAATGGTTATGTGTCTCTTTAGGGTTTGACATATTAGTACCTATGTGAGGTTGAATACTTAGTTTTTTTCTTTTTTCTAGCTATGTTTTTAAACTTGAAAATGTCTTATCTACACTTTCATTAGTCCTTTATGAATACATGTATGCTACTGTGTGATGTGAGATCATACTTACCTCAGGTTTTCTAGCCCTTGGGAAGAAGTGGTGTAAGAGATATTTTATCAAGGATAGCAGCTCCAATTTGCCTGTTTGTATAAAGTATGCACAGAAGTATTCAGGAGCAGATGACTGTCTATCATCAATAGCCTGATAGAATAGATGTTTCAGGGAAACTAACCTTCGCTTACAAAAGTTAAGCAGTTGGTCTTCTGTAAATTTCTGTAAGTTTTCAGTTTAAAAAACTGCTTTGGTATCTATTGTAGGAGAAGCTAAGGTGAGAGGAGTTAGGAGAGGAAGAGGAGGAGTAAGGAGGAGAGGAGGAAAAGGAAGAGGAGGAGCTAGGAGACGGGTGGAGAAGAGAGAGAGAGAGAGAGAGAGAGAGAGAGAGAGAGGGGAGAGAGAGATGGAGGCAGATGTTCACGTGTCTGTAGCAGTCAAAGGTAGTTGGTTTATCGAGGTTGGGTATTGGGTTACACTTCTGATTGATGGGTATCTTGTTACTGATCATTATCAAATATATAAGCCTTTGATTAATCTTTAAGCATTAGAGTCTCATCTTTCTCCTGAACCCGTGTGGATGGTGGGATGGCCTAGACAATCCCCAGCCTTGCAGAGACAGCATGGGAGATTGAACCATCTCCCATGCTGACATCTCGTGGGTGGCAGGACTGCTGTTTCTAGTTGGCCATTTCTAGCTGCAGCACGAACGTGGCCTCCGGCTGAGAAACATGGCAGCTGGGCTAGGCAGAGCCGCTGCAGCTTAGATAGTTGGCTTGAACTAGAGGCTGATTTAAAAAAATTACTTCAACAGTCTACCACACAGTGGGGACGTACACAGGTGGCTAACTGCACATGCCTAATTGAAAATTGTTTTTATTTGGTATACAGAGTAAGGGTTCCAGTAAGACATGTCCATTGCATATCACTGCCTTGCTCATGTTTCTTTCCCTCTTTCCTCCTCTCCCTAGAATCATGCTCTGCCACTCTTTCAGTCTGTGAAGATTAAATTCTTTCAGATGTTTGTGATCAAAGCTGCGTCTTGTTTTCTTTAGCAATTAATGTTGGTGTGTATCAAATTCCTTTATGAGGTTTATGAGCTATGGAAGGCTGTATATATCTCGTAGGATGCTGAGAGTTTGCAGTCATCTCAGAGCTGTTCTAGTCCCTAGTTGGACGAGCCAGGACACGGGGTTTTAGGTGTTTGCTGGTGTTAAAACGTAATTCCTGCCTGGGGTTGAAGTTTGTGGAACTTGATCAGCAGCCACAAAGCTTCTGTGCTGCTGGCCAGCATTGTTGGCCATGTAGGCTGACAAGTGCATTATGAATTCATTGGCCTTTTGTTACTTGGAGACCTGCCAGTCATTTGTTTTCATGTCTCATTCTTCCCTGGTACAATTCTTTTTTCCCTTCATTGTGTTAAATGTCCTTTTCTACCCTTTCCTACTTTCCACCCCTCACCATGAGAAGCCGCTTCTCCAGAAGTAGTGACCCGTGTGCGGCCCCTACCCTTCTCTCTTGTGCACTTAGTGTTATTTGATACAGTGGCTTGTATTTGTAGGATGATAGTGGGTCATGTCTTCAGAATTTGGGGGAATGCCAATACTTAGAACTAAAACAGGAAAAAAGCCTGTGAACTTAATGGAATAGACCTTTCACTTAAAAAGCTTTTATTTGCGTTTATTTTATGTTGAATTTATTCCTGGGCCATAAGTTCCTTCTGTGGGGTATCTATCTTTCTCTGTGCAGCCTCCCACTCCAGCTGAGGAACAGTGCCTTCCTGTTCAGTGAGGACCATCTCAGTGTGGCCGAGGAGCTCGTGCGCGCGGGGGTGTGTGTGTGTGTGTGTGTGTGTGTGTGTGTATGTATGTACACACAGACGGAATTTATTAGACTTGTATACAGGCTATGATCCAAATAGTTAAACAATGGCTATCTCCCAACAGAAAGGCCAAGAGGTCAGTAGTTAAGTCCACAGGACTGGATGTCTCAGCAGTTCGATATAGGGCTGGAGCAATTTGAATGTTCATAAAATGAACACAAGGATTTGCACTTCTGGATTTGCATGATTTTTTGTAGGTTTTTTTTTTTTTGAGATTAGAGTGCATTTTTAGATGGCCATAGACCATGGTGCCTCTCTGCCATTGCCTGGTCCTGCTGCTCCGTGGACACTCTGTCATTGATCTGTGGCTGACAGTGGCCTGTCTGGCTTGGGACTCCATGTTGTAAGTGCTGCCTTGTCCCTCTTCATGGGGCACTAATGGCTCTAGTAAGGGCCAGTGGACCTGGAGCGCAGATCCCAGGACCTGGATCACACACTATGAGGTCAGTACCCCTTACACCAGTGATGATGGAGAACTGTGTTCTTCAGTTTCCCACAGAGAAGCTCCCCAGAAGCTTGGCCAACTTTTTAATGTCAAATCTGATAGCTGTCATTAAGTCAGAAACATTAAGTGGACAGCTTTCAAGCAGCAGAGATTACTGCTCATGCTCTTGAATATGAAGTCCAGGGTCCAGGTACTGTGGTGAGGGCCAGCTTGCTTCTGTGTAGACAGAGCCTTCTTACTGTTCCTCATATAGTTGGATGATGAGGGATCATCCTTGACCTCTTTTTATAAGCGTATTTATCCCATTCATGCTGGCTCTGTTTTCATAACCTAATCACTTCCTGAAGGCCCTAGCCCCTAATACCATGCATGATCTTGGGGCCAAGAACTTCAGCATGAGTTTTAGGTTAGACTCAGCGTTCAGACTGCAACACCTTTACTCCCTTGCTTCTATTTCTATAACTTTCTGTATTTCTTTGTTTTTCCTTTTTTAATAATAACAGATTTATATTCTACATATTTTGCTTTAAATTCCTTTTTGTTTATAATATTTCTAGGTGAGTAGGTAGAAATGTCTTTATGTGTATATACACTTAATGTTTAGGAGATTCTCAGAGGGATAAAGGGATGAATTCTGGGTCAAAAGTTAGATAATTTTATTTTAAAGTACTTTGCAGTAGTATTTCATTATATAGTGTTATCTTTATTTGTATAGCTAGGAAATTGTCCAACTTTTTTCAATATAATATGAGCTGATTTATGTAGGAAAGGGTTATTTAGTTAAAGGATTTATTTAGTTAAAGGGTGAATACAAGAATAGTTATTGGTTATTTAGTTAAAGGGTGAATACAAGAATAGTTAGGGGCGAGCATATTAAGTCCTATAATATCGTTACTCAGGAGGCTGAGATGGGAGGGTCATGCATTTTGGGCCAGACTATATAGCAAGATCATATTTCAAACCAAACCAAATTAAACCAAACTAAAACCAGAACTATAAAAGACAAACGTAGATAGGAAACATTATGATTTTTGGCTCTGAAATTTACTTTAGAAAATATTTTAATTAACTTTCCTCTAAATGCCATAGTTTCTGGCTTTAGAATTCTTGGTCCCCAGTTGGTGGCCGTGGTTGGTTGGGGGAGACTTAGGAAGTGAGGCCTTGAGGACTGGGGAAATGTGTAAGTCAGGAAAGTACTTGTTGGACAAGCATGAAGGCCTGAGTTCCCATTGCCAGCACTGATGTAAGAGGTATGGGTGACATGTACCTGTAATTTCAGCACTCTGGGGAGGTGATGAGCCTGTGCCCTAGACTGCTGCTGTCCAACCCTACTTGCCCTTGGGGGTTGAAGGTGAGGTGGCTCAGTCAATGACACAGACTCCAGGAGCAGGTGAGAAACAAGGCATCAAGTTCATCTGAATGCTGCTACAAGCTCCGTTAATACCTTCCACCCATGCCCCATTGGTCCCAAGAAAGCATCTCTTCTAAACAGCAGTTCCTGGTTGGCTGGCATTGTCTGTGTTAGCAAGCCTTGGTCTCTCAGGCAGTCCTCAATTAGGTCCTCCAGCAGGAGATGCCTTTGGGTCTGCATGGTCCCCGGCATTTATGCCGAGTTGGACACTAGCTGAATGAGGCAGCTCCAGATTCAGTGAAAGATCTCAAAAACATGTTGAAGAGTAATTGAGGAAGCCTCTGACCTCTACACATGTGAGCACATGTGCCACACATGAACATGTATACACATATATATCACACACAAAATCAGTATCTACTGCTAAAGATTTTTAGTATCTGTTTAGAGACTATGAGAAGACACTGTAACTCACTATTGGAGTGGAAATTGACTTTTTTTGGTGTTTTAGATCCTGTTTAGTAAAAGTGTATACCCAATAGGAAAACAAGTCAGAAATAAGGATGTTCATCATAGAGTGGTAATGTGATGAACACTTGTTTTTATAAATGTCCATTAATATGTTAAAACTTAATAACAGCTAACTTCTTTTTTTTTTTTTTTTGAGACAGGGTTTCTCTGTGTAGTCCGGGCTGTCCTGGAACTCGCTCGGTAGACCAGGCTGGCCTCGAACTCAGAAATCCGCCTGCCTCTGCCTCCCAAGTGCTGGGATTAAAGGCGTGCGTCACCACCGCCCGGCAACAGCTAACTTCTTTTGAGTCTTTACCAAGGCATTTGCCTGACAAATGCCAAGCTTTGTTCTAAGCAATTTGCATGTGTTATTAGATCCTGAAAACAATGCTTTGATGCAGGCACTGTCATTATCCCACATTTATAGCTGAATAAAGGCATTGAAAAGGACTCTAGTTGTAGATGACTGGAGAGAGTGAGGGAGTGGGTGGGAGCTGAAGAAGATCCTTAAGTGTTAGTGGGAAAAGATGGACTAGTATATCTGATTATTATGGCTTGTGGTTTTAAAGGTTCCAGTCCACTCTGGAGTACAACTGTCCTCTGTGGCTGGGAGGCAACAGTAGAAGGAATAAGAGAGGAGGAGGAAGGCAGGGACTCAGATCCTTTCAAGTTGACATCCCCTGAGACCTAAAGACTCACTCTGGATAGCAGCACCCGGGAGCCAAGCCTTTAAGGAGGTTTGAGGTCCATCTCCAGCAGATTTGTCTTTTATCGTTAGTCCATCTTTGAGTAGCTTTTTTTGTTACTAGGTTACAATAGTTCTTTTATGTTCTGGGTGCTGGATCCTTATCTGCTGTGTTTTCTAAATAATTCTTTCAATCTGTACATTGTCTTTGATTTATAATGTCCTTTTATGTACAAAACGTCTTAATTATTATGATCATCTTTCCCCTGTTGTAGCATTGCTTTTGTATACCACCTGTGAGTCCACTGCCAAATCCAATAGTAAGGAGATTTATTCCTTTAAATAATTTGTTTTCATTTATGCATGTGGGTGTTTTGTCTGCAGTTATGCTTTGCACCACGTGTATGCAATACCTATGGAGGCCAGAAGAGGGCATTGGATCCCATGAGACAGGATTTACAGATGGTTGTGAGCCAACAAGTAGGTAACGGGAATTGAACCTGGGTCTTCTGGAAGAGCAGCCAGTGTGCTCAGCTGCCAAGCCCTCTATCTCTCTAGTCTAGCACCATATTCTTATGTTTTGTGTAAGTGGTGATTTTAGCTCCTAAACTAAATAAAGTTGAATTGAGCTAATTCTTGTGTAGTGTGAAGTAAGGATATAAACCATTCTTTTTAATAGAATTCTACAACTGCTCTAAGTGCCAAAACTTGTGACTTCTGTGACATGTGTTATTAGATGTTAGGTTGCAGCAGGTGCTGAACCTTGAGTCCTAGTAGCTTATAGCCACACAGGTATTTCTTATTCTTGATGAATGCAAACAGTTGCAGATTATTTGAGTGCTCTGGCTTGAGGTGTTTTCCCTCAGGGGTGAACCCTAACAAAGCTGTTACCATCATTAGACTTCTGGGAGGTAGACAGATAGGGAGAGGGGCCATGGCTAAGTGATAAAGGAAACAGATTTCCAAGATGGCCAGCTTTTCCTTATCCTCCTGATTTAAGACAAAAGCCTGACAACTTTAAACAAAGGCTTATAGGCTTTTGTCTCCTAGAAGACCCCTGCTGACAGACTGGCTCAAGGCCTATCTGGACAAGTCACACGACAGTTGTAGGCCAATCAACCATCGCCTCTTTCTTCAAACTGACTAACCCTAAGGGAAAAAAATTCTTCAAAGACTTAACCCCAACCCTTGAGAAGAGAGTGAAATTTTTGGCTTTATGAGTGTTCTGTCCACTTTCTAGGGGCTTTTTTCTGTGTCTGTCTGCTGCAAGCCTGTGTTTTTCCTCATCCCTATTAAATGCCTTTCTTTGACTGCTAATTCTGTCTACTTCTGTTTGTAGTGTTTGAGATGTTTCTACCTGGCTCAAGATTTTTTCCTGCCATTTAATTCTTTAGTTGGCAGGAAAGAAAAAACAAAAGAACAATAAAACAAACAAACAAAAACCTCAAGCCTTATGAAGAACCCTAGACTGTATCACATCTGTCCTAGTGTCTGAAGGAGAGGAGTAGGAAGGGCAGTCTCTACCACAGAATGTCACAGATCTGTTGTGGTTTATAAAATACATGAAATACCTGTCCCAAGTTATAAGCATTTAAAAGACTACACATTTAAGGGGATTTTGAAAGCAACATTTTATGCAAGCTATGCATATTAAAGTTTACTTTTGCATTGGTTATGAAAAAAAAATGTATTGATGTAAGTGTTAATGGGATTTCTGTTTTTCATGTACTGAAAATGTGGGATTAGAAAGGAGGGAGTGAAGCCGGCCAGCGGTGGTGCACCGCTGCAGTCGCCGCACTCTGGAGTCCGAGGCAGCCATCTGTCTCTCCCGAGTTCGAATCCCCATGTGCTTGCTCACAGGAAAAAAAAAGGGGGGGAGTGATACCACAGGGCACCAGTAGGGGTCAGTCATGTCCTACTCAGCAGACACAGTTTCTTAGACACCACTAGGGGTCAGTCATGGCCTGCTCAACAGACACTGTTTTCTAGGTTGAGAGATGGATTTACTTATTTTGTATTTTCAAAAGACAGTATTCTTATGAACTACCATCTTCTCAAAAGGTAGTGTACAGGTTTTTCAATATAAATACAATGTGTTTAACTTGTCAATAAGCTCATACTAATGCCTGTCAGTAGCAGAAGTATGGTTCTAGTGTTTTATATATAGCTCTAACTCAAAAAACCAAAACTAAAAGCAAAGCAGTTTATCATGGAATGCTGTCTGATAGAGTCAAGTAAGCAGAGAATCATGTAAACCAACCAGATACAATGTTGATACTCCAGCAGATGAAACTCAATGAGGGTCTGAGCATTTCTTAACTGCCCTGGTCTTTGCTTTAATGGGAGCATTGCTGATTGAGCCCACTGCCTTACCGTTCTCTAATTTTGCTAGCTGTGCCCATAAATGGAAGCGTGTGTTGTTACTAGGAAAGATACCAATACTAAAAGGCCATTGCAGGGATTTGGCTAGATCCAAATCTGACATCTGAGGAAGTAAGTTTGAATGTATACTAAGTGAGGGTTCACAGCTTGTACCACTTAAATGTCTAAGTAGTCCTGTCAACAGTGAGAACTGAAAACTTGAGTCGTTTCACAATATCTATGTTCAGTTATGCAGCTTATGACAAAAGGGCATGGCTATATGTATATAAGCAGTTGGAATGTATTTGTATGCATGTATGAAATTGTTATTTTCTTGTCTAAAATAAGACCAGTAGATTTTCATTCTGTTTAGGGTTTCAAAAAACCTATGCCTTAGAATAAAATATAAGCCCATGTATTTGTCACGTCTCTTTTCTTGGTGGCCTATCTTTCCCACCTCCCAAACTAGGCCATGCTTCCTGAGGCTGTACAATCTTTCTAAAGAACACCACCGTTCAGGGACCAAATGTTTAAGCCTGAGTAATGTTTTACATTAAAACCTAACAGTCCTTGCTATTTTGTGTAAAACTATCTTTATCCTTGATTTTCACTTGGTTTAGTTTTTAAATTTACATAACGCTTGTGGGAGTATGTGCATGTGTGAGTACAGAAGTTCAGGGAGCCCAGAAGAGGGCATCAGAGCTCCTGGAGCTGGAGTTACAGGCGGTTGTAACAGAGGTTGCAACCTGACGTAGGTTCAAGAGCAGAATAAGTTTCCTGTTACTTTGTGTTGCAGCACTGAGGACTCATGTCTTAAGCTGCAAGAAGGAATCCCAGAGACAACTAGGAATGACAAATGGCTTTGAAACCTGAGCTTTGCCTCCTGTGACATACTTCCTCCAGCAAGGCCACACCTAAACCTACCCAAACAGTGGCACCAACTGTTAGGTACACCCATTCAAACCATCACAACTGTGGAGGACACCCATTCAAACCATCACAACTGTGGAGGACACCCATTCAAACCATCACAACTGTGGAGGGACACCCATTCAAACCATCACAACTGTGGAGGACACCCATTCAAACCATCACAACTGTGGAGGACACCCATTCAAACCATCACAACTGTGGAGGGACACCCATTCAAACCATCACAACTGTGGAGGACACCCATTCAAACCATCACAACTGTGGAGGGACACCCATTCAAACCATCACAACTGTGGAGGGACACCCATTCAAACCGTCACACATCCTTAAGGCTGGCCAGGCCCCCCAAGCACAGTCACTTTTATAACAGGGTTTCCAAAGCCCGATATGGTTTTAGTACTGGTAAGGCATTACGGCCAATAGATGATTTTTCTAAACATCCCCTTCCCTTCCCCTTTGCACATATTACTTCCTGTGCCCAGAAGGTGGACCAGAACTACCCCACCTTTCCACCTCATGCCAATCTCGTATTTGTCTTAAAGAATCCATGCCAGACATGTTTTTGTTTTCTGAAAGCCATTCCTGGTTCTGTCATTGAAACTAGCTTAGCTTTTGGTGTTTGGGGATGGAGAATGAATAAAACATAGGTTCTTTCAGTTTTCGTAGTGTACATCTTCGTGTACTTGTAAATCTGAACCATGTCTGTAGTTATATACACAGTTACTTACAGGAACAGCCCTCCTCCCAACCCACTCTTCAGCCAGTGAGTAGAATTGTAGAAGTTTTCCCCTGGAAAAGGACACCACCCCATCCCCGTCACATGTCATTAGTCAGCCATCCCCTCTTAAGATGCCACCCTCAGGCCTAGAAATGTTGGATCACAGTCCTTGTTTATATTCATCCTCAACCATCTTTGTCTCAGAGCCTGGAAACTCCAGAGATCTGCCTCTCTTTAGCAACAGGGGAATGGGAGAATGGGGGTTGGGGGATGTCACTGTGAGGCCACCATAACAGAACAGCTCCTACAGCTCTGCTTTGCTCACACTTTGGAGGCAAGCATCCAAAGTGAGGGTGTGGTCATCAGGGTGCCATCCCCTTTTGGGGACTGTAGAGTCTTGTGGCCCTTCTCCCTGTGTAGGCTGTTGACAGTCCCTGGCATTTTTTTGTCCACTGTTGCCTCGTAAGCCCCTCAACCTCTCATCGATGGCCGCCTTCCTTCTGTCCCCTGAGAGGTGCCTGGTTTCTCGAAGGCAGCAGTTCTCAGTTCTCTTCCCCTTTGGGGTTGAACAACCTTTTCACGGGTTACCTAAGACTGTTGGAAAACAGATATTTATGTTATGACTCTTAACAGCAGCAAAATCAGATATGAAGGAGCAACAAAAGTAAGTTAATGGTTGGGGGTCTCCACAACATGAGGAAGATTCAGGACAAATGTGATAAGGGATGTTGATTTTAACTGTTTCTATGCTAAGTGTCTTATGGTTGGTTTAAGAATGAATCCCAAACATACTGAGTTGTTATTTTCACATTCTCAAAATTTATATCTCAAGATATTCTGTTTTGCTTAAGGTAATTAAAAATGTTCATACTTTTTTTAAGATAAAATTTAATTCTGAGTTTTTGATTTTCAGCCAGAAAACCTTGCTCAGAAGCTTCCAAACCTTGTGGAACTGTGAGTGTGCTTATTCATTTTTTTGTTTTTAAAATAAGAATGAGAACTTTAAGTAATTTGAAATAGTGGGACATATAATTTTAATATATTCATCTGTTACTTTTGGGTGTGGTTGTCCCGCTGCTATGGGTAGATTGGAGGCTTTGCTAACCCCTGTGGTGTGTTAGAGCCTTTAATATGTTGAAATAGCACAGCTCAGACAATGAAGATGCTCTGGGTACAAGCTGTTTGTGATCTTCCGGGAAGTGCATGCTCCTGGAAGAATCCCTACCCTTGATATTCCTATGTCAAACTGAATGTAGGCTCCCTGAGGGCACAGAGTGATGCCTGAAAACCCTGGCCCTTCCTCCCTGTCTCAGTAGTTTCAGTTCTTTTGAAGATTACTTCCATAATGCTACAAAACTTACCTTTTTGTTTCTGTTTTTTGAGGTGTTGTGAGCCTTCTGTGTGCATGATAGGGAGGGCAGTTCTTCCCCTCTAGAGTCAGGACCCCTCCGTGCCTTTGTCAGTTATGTTTAATGTTTTATGTGTGTATACATATATCTGTAGTGGTAGATATCTATCTAAAGTCTGCTCTATGCTCCCTGTGAGTGTGCCTGCAGCTCTGCACCCGCCCAAGAGCTCTGGATTCACAAATGAAAAACACACACACACACACACACACACACACACACACACACACACACACACACACAAAAGCACACACAAGCAACCTTTATGTTTTAATATGCCTTATGTAGCTCAATGTCTGGACACTTCCAAATCTCTCCACGGATAGCACACATTCCTCCAGTATTCCTGAGTTAACACTTTTCTAAATCTATATTTTTATCTTTGCTGCCCTGTTTCCTTCTGGGACTGCTTTCCCTTTGCACCTACATTTTGGCCATCTCGCCCTCCTGCTCCTTCACGCCTGTCATAGCTGACTCCTTCTTCCTCCCTTGCATTTCTTGCCCAGGAATCTAAAAGTTCCCCCTCTCTCTCCTTGCACAGCCGTTGGACGCTAGCAACTTTAGTTTCCAATCAGAGCCAACTAGTGCAGAACACTGCACACAGATGTCTAGGTAACATAATTAGCATGAGAAAACAAGCTACACATGCCCACCTTACTCTCTTGAAACAGGGCCTGCCAGTGAACCATACATAGTGTACCTTTGCGCTCTGCTGGCTAACCGGCCAGCAAGCTCTCAGGATCTTTCTGTCCTTGCTGAGACACACCTTGGCCTCTCCATTGTCAGTCACATGACTCTGCTCTAGCCTTTGCTTCTTCTCGCCTATGTAGGAGCTCAGCAGTGTGAGAACCTAAGGCCTTCTCAGATCTTAAGTTGCTCATTCTCCGATCTCTGAACCTGTATGCATCCCACATGTGCCAGTGGTCTGCTGGGTTGCCAGAGCCCTCAGGGCATTCCCTACCAGCTTTTCCTTTAAGTTTCTGGTCTGTGTATTAGTTGTTATAGTTGTTTTCTACTGCCTAACAAAGTCGTGAGATTAAACGGTTGTAATTTCAGTTTAGCACTGGAGGTAGGATATTTCTTTTTCTTTCTTTCTTTCTTTCTTTTTTTTTTAAATTTATAATAGGAATGTTGGACTTAACTTTGTTTATCTTAATTTGTGTGTGTGTGTAATATATATTTATATTACACACATACATATATATTATACACATACAAAATATACATGTACACACGTACATATAGTACTTATATACATACCTACACACGTACACATATGTACAGACATACAGAGAGAGAGACAGAGAGAGAGAGAGAGACAGAGAGAGAGAGCTTTGCCAGTCAAGTCTTTCATGCAACTCTGAGAACAGTGGAGAGTAATTCTTTGGGACTGTGGCTTGGAAAGCCTTCTTTCTTGCCCACTTTCATCCAGGTGTCTGCTTTTCAGTTTGCTTGTGAACTCTTGGCTTTTCTTAATTCTGAAGAACTGAGCAGTGGATATGGGACTAGCACACATGCAAACACAGCAGCGCTCATGGCCCACTATCTGACAGTCACCAGAGTTGTTCTTTATAGATCTTCCCTTATCACTGCAGGCCTTAGGCTAATTTCCATAGTTTTATGTATGCTACTTCTGAACAATTTTTACAGTATTGTCAGTGATTTTGTGGAAGAGAAATTCTTTATCATTTTACACTTCCTCGGTGTATTCTAAGTCTCTCCCCGCAGCAGGAACTTAACAAAGTCTAGCTTGGCCTCAGACCTGCTGTGTAGGCAAGAATGACCTTAAACTCCGAAACCTCCTGCGTCTACCTGCCAAGTGTTGAGATTACAGGCATGTACCACCACACACAGCTTATTAGTTACTGTTCAAGCTGCTGTCAACGTGCCAGACAGGAACAGCCTACGGCATGTTTTTCAACCTTCCTTAATGCTGGCATCACCCTTTAGTACAGTTTTTCATGTTCTGGTGACCCCTATCCATAAAATTATTTTTGTTGCTACTTTGCAACTGTAATTTTGCTACTGTTAATGAATTCTAGTGTAAATAATTTTGGAGGTTTGCCAAATACTGATTTGTAATGTCGATATTTTGGAGGCTTGTCAAAGGGGTGGTGACCCCCAGATTGAGAACCACTGACTGAGGGGAAGAGGCCTTCCTTTGGTTCCCAGTTTCAGAGGGATTTCAGTGACAACTGGGAAGGGGGAGGCTAGCTCTGCACTGGAGCTGGCAGAGGCAGCTCTCACACAGTGCAGGCAGGAGGCAGAGAAAGGACGACGAGACCTTTAGTCAGACCTTTAGTCAGTAGCCTTTGCCTAGCCGCAGCCCATAAGATGGCACCACTCATCCAAGGCATGTCTTTCTCCTCAGTTAACTCTCACTGGAAATGCCCTCACAGGCAGGCACATCAGGAGGCATGCTGCAGTCTCTAGGGGATTCTTAGGTGAAATTGACTGTGAAGATTAGCCATCTCTCCCAGCAGTGTCTCCCTCCTCGTTGTTTCTCATCACAGCTGTTCTGATGTGACCATGCTCTCTATCACTGTGGCTTCCCTTGTGTGTCTCTAATGGCTGGTGATGCTGAACCTCTTCATGCAGCTGTCTGTCATCGGTGTCTTATGTCAGTTTTTATGTGTAGATTTTAATGGTTCCTGATGTAGTCTACAAAGTCGTCTTGTCTGGTGTTACATGTACTTCTTCTAAGATGCTGCTCATCTCTTCATCTTCCTTCTGTTCTTTTGCACAATAAAGTCAGCTTCAATGAACTCTAGTGCATCTGTTTTGCTCATATATATATGATGCTTTGATCTCAAGTGGAGAAGCCTGAGACTCAGTGGTTTTCTTTTCCTTCTCTAAAAGTCATGCTTTTGTTGTCGTAGTTCCTCCTGCATTTTTCAGTGTTTCTCCGAGGATTAGGGCTCTTGGTTGTTAGTATGTCTGTCTTTCACCATTTGGAGGCATTCATTCCCTCTGCCTTGCAGTTCATCAGGACATGTCTGTTGCTCTCCTATTTGTTTCTTTGTATATAAGGTGGATTTTTTTTTGTCCTCTTGATCTAGTCTGAGGAGTTTCCTTTTAGAAGTAATTTATTTTTGTGGTGATGGTCTTGGGCGGTACTCAGGACTCTGTGTACTGAGTAAGTACTCTGCCTTCATGGAGCTGCTGCTCAGCCCCAGGAGCCTCCAGCTTTTTACTCCACTTTGTAGGAATTTGATCTTGATTCTCTTGTTTTCTTTGAGTGTTTTGAGCTTCTGGGGTTTATTGTCTTCTTTGGACAACCCCAGACATTGTTGCAGCTCATGTTTTTATCCCTTTGCTTGGTCTTTGGCCCCGACCTTTGAGACTCGTGCCTGCTCATCAGACTGTCAAATATACCCCATAATGGGCAGGACAGTTCTTTTTCAGTGTCTTTCTTGTGCTTCAGTTTTGATAAACTGTATTTTTCTGCCCTTGAGATCAGTTACTATGTTAATTCCATCCATTGATTTTATATATTTTCGTTTTATATATAGATATCTTTGATCTCTAGACATTTCATTTTTGTAGTTCTTACAATGTTCATAATTTTCAACTAACTACCTGACTATGATCATTATAATTATTTAAATGTCCTTATTTGCTAATCATTTGCTTAGTGGGTGTATTTGTATTGATTTTTTTTTTCTTCCAGTTTGGGGTTGTTTTCCTCACTGAATGGTGAGCTTTATAAATCTTCCATAGTAATGCATTTTCTTTTCTTTTTGGTTTTGCTGTTTGCTGGCATTTGTGTTTGGTTCTTGAACGGCTTGCTTAGAATCGGCGCAGTCTCAGGTCTAAGGCTCTGAGCGGTTAGCCCTCTTGCACAGGCCTCGGCTGTCGGGGGTCTCTCTCTGTGAGTGGCCTGGGTATAAGGGCAGGGCTTGGCAGTGTGCTTGAATGGATGCCTCTCATCCAGAGCGCTGTGTGCTGTTCAGCTGATAGCTTTCTCCTGCTTTTTTTGTTTGTTGTTTGTTTTGTTTGTTTTGCCCACAGTTTCTCTTATGCCTGTGCATTTTATTGAATTTAGCAAAGAGGAGCTCTTTTAAGTTTTTGGAGCTATTTTTTTGGGGGAGAGGGGTAGTTCATTGTCTCCTGAAGTCTTAGTCTTTCCTTTTGACTGCTAACTGCCCCAATCCTATTAAAGGCCCCATAACCTAGGAATTCTCTTCTTATGCCATAGTTCAGAATCTCCCTACAGATAGTTAGGGGTGATGTAGCTTGCCTTGCTAGTTCCTTTTTTTTTTTTTTTAAAGGAAGCATAGTCTTCATCACCTGCTGTCGCTGTCTGAAAATAGTTGTTTTGTAGATCCCATCTGTTTTCCCTTGTTTATAGCAGGCAGGTCAGTCTGGTCCTTGTTACTCATTATGTCTAGAAGTGGAAGTCCTGTTCCTTCAATTAAGAAGATAGCTTTTCACTGTAGAATGTGTTTCATAGTCACAGGGAAGTTGTAAAGATAGCACAGAGTGTTCTGGTATACCCCTCACCCAGTTTCCCCTGTGGTTAACATGAGTTCATTGGGACATTTGTCAACACTAAGAAATTGATGTTAACATATTGAGTAAACTTTGTTTCAGTTTATTAAAAAATAAGACAAAAAAGACCAAGCCATTTGCCAAAGTGACTGTACCCTTAAGTGATATTTGTACTAGCATGAATTTAATTTCCTGCAGTATTTCAGCAAAATGTGATGAAAGCCAGCTGCTTTGAAACATCAAGATTTCAGTTATTCTGAATTTTTTTTAAAAAATGATAAAATTGAAGATCCCAAGCCTGTGGTCACAATGACCCACAGCACCCAACAGCAGGCATGTCCACGGCCTCTCAGTGCATCCCCACAGCACATCTGAGAGCTCCACGCCTCCGTCCTCTAGTCCCCCAGACTAATGCTCCCGTGGTCATGTGACTATGAATGTGCAGTAAAGACAATGGGGTGCTCTGGTAGACCTGTCACTCAGTTATTAAGGAGGGGCCAGCTCCCTGTACCATGTGGATTCTCAGTTGGTTGTGTCCTAAAATTATTTGTGGAATTGGGATTGCGTTGTACTTAGTGCACAAGTGAATGATCTTTTGGAGACCCTGCTAGTTCCAATGTGTAGTTAGGGTAGGAAGCACTGTAGTGCTATATAGCATCTTTATTATAATATGGACACATTGGTGTATTAAAATGTGTTGTTAAGTTTCAGTCATAATAGTGGGTATTCTAGTACATATTTTGACTTGGACATTTTCATAGGTAAAACTCCAAACAAGTATTTTATTGAGTAGTTTTTAATCAGCTCTGCTTCTATTTTTATGTGATGGCATCTGTTTTTTTCTGTACAATAAATACATATTTACATACTGTAGTGAGTGTGCCTGCACATTTATTTACCGTCTTTTGGCACAAATGACCTTTATCAAGAATGCTTCCCAAAGAATTGAGTTCAAAATGTGTAATCAGTTCATATACACAAAGTGAAGAATGAGATCTGTTTTAGAGTGCACACTTGGTTAAATTGTGTCACATAGTTATCGAGTGAAGGCTTGCTGTCTGGCAAACACAGAAGCCAGTCCTACAACAGCGACTTTTGCCAAAAAGCTTTGTTGCTGGACCAACTGGTAAGAAGACCAGGAGCTCTAGACTCAGGTCTCTCTTCTGTCAGTTAGTGGTGATGTAGGAACATGGAAGGAAGCAGAGGAAATGCTTGTTGGCCAAATGGCATGGCAGGGGTGCTTGTTTCTCTCCTGGCTGTGGATTTTATTTTATTTTATGTGTTCTCCTGAGGATTTTGAGCATGTGATCTGGTCAGATCACCTGGTGGCTTCTCTTCATAGCAACTTTTGAAAAACTAGTATTAAACCTTAAGAGTCATTAGTGAAAAGCCCTTAGGTATTTCCTGGAGGAAGACGTCTCACATCTGAGTGTGTCTGGTCTTAGCTGATTTCAAAACCCACAGGTTAATGGATCCTCTACAACACTGGTTTAGTTTGGCATAGAAAAGGCTTCACAATTTTTTTGCTTTTATCACTCTGTACTTACTGACATTTTAACGTTCACCAAAGATAGTCAAAATGCAAAAGAAAGTCTCTAAGTTATATTTTAAAATACTTTGGGGATTTATTTTTTACCTATAATAAATTGGCTGTTTTGAAAATCAAGTGTTCTAAAATCAAGTTGTCTACCTCACAAGAAAATAAGTCTTACTACTGATTTTATTTTTACTGTATGGTCTCTGGCAGTCCCGGCATTTGGCTCTGAATATGTGGTATCAGATGGCACCTGGAGTCTCCAGCAGAGTGTGCTGAAGCGGCTTCAGTGGGAAAGTGCTGATGACTTAGACTAGCCTGGGCTTGCAGGTCTTTTACAGAAGACTGCTGTCACTGAGAAGTAAAATCTCTGTGCCTTGGCATCTGAGTATTTCTAAGGATACATTAATGACCATTTAATCTCTATTCTTGAGTTACAGTAAGCATGACAACTAGAGATATCTTTAAGAGTTTTGTTTTGAAGATTATTTTGTCTGAGTGTTTTCCCTGCAAGTACATATGTGCCATATGTATACCTAGTTCCTGTGTAGTGAAGAAAAGGGGTGTTGTTTTCTGGAATTGGAATTACGGATGGTTAGGTAGGAGTCACCAAGTGGGTGCTGGGACCCTGTAAGAACAAATGTTCTTAATGGCTGGCTGAGCCAGTTAAACTTACCTTATTCCACTTTTACTGTTCAGAAACTAAAACTGATAATCTCCTTTTACACAATAGGTATTGATTTTTCTTTACACAATAAATATATTTCTGAAAATTAAAAGTATTTAAATGAACTGGAGGTACTAGTAATTTTTTTTAAAGATTTGTTTATGACTGTATATGCAGTGTTCTGCCTGCATGTATGCCTGCACACCAAAAAAGGGCCCTACATCTTTTTTTTTTTTTTTGGTTTTTCGAGACAGAGTTTCTCTGTATAGCCCTGGCTGTCCTGGAACTCACTCTGTAGACCAGGCTGGCCTCGAACTCAGAAATCCGCCTGAAGGGCCCTACCTCTAGTTAACGGTGGTTATAAAACATCACATGGTGTTGCTGGGAATTGAACTAGGGACCTCTGGAAAAGCAGCCTGTACTCTTAACCTCTGAGCCATCTCTCCAGCCTATAAAACTAGTAACTTTTTCATGAGGTTAAATACCTTATGATTTTTTTATACTAATGATTTTTAAACGACTAAACCAGAAAATAGATTTAATATTTGTGATTTAGCATATTATTCTCAAAGTATTAGCTGTTGATATGTCTGTGTGTTTGGGGAAGTTTTGCTTATATTTGATAAGTTTTCAAACAGAGCTTGTATAGCTAGTTATCTGACAAAATACTGAATAACAACACCCCCCCCCCTTTTGTCACAGGTACCTTCACTCAAACAACATAGTTGTGGTTCCAGAAGGTAAGTGCACTCACAATTCTTAGTTTGAAGACAGTGTCATTTCTATTTTGCTTTATGAGCAGATGAGCCCTGGACCCTGTCTCTTCATCTCTAGCTCCTTAAACCTATTTTGGTTGATGAGTTAGGGAATTTTAATCTAAAGGACTTTCAATTTATTTGCTTTAAAATGTAAGTCCAGTTAAGAAAAATTAAATGGAGAAATCTAAAGACATTAAATGGCCAGGAAAATTACTAGACAAATGACTATCAGGGAAACGGTGAAATAAGAACTATGTGCAATTAACTAAGACTTTAGTTATATATAAAATAATGTATTCTTTTTATTTTAAGGATTTTTTAAATTTATTTTATGTGAGCACACTGTCGCTGTCTTAAGACATACTAGATGAAGTCATTGGATTCCATTACAGATGGCTGTGAGCCACCATGTGGTTGCTGGGAAATGAACTCAGGACCTCTGGAAGAGCAGTCAGTGCTCTTAACACTAAGCCATCTCTCCAGCCCCCAAATAATATATTCTTTAAAATTTTTGTGTGAGGGGGTGTGGGAAGGGAGTGCATGGGGAGAGGGTGCAGAGGTGCAGAGGACCTCTTTGTAACTTGTTCCTCAGATGTCTTTTTTTTTTTTTGAGGGAAATCTCCTCCTGGGCTAGAACTCACCAAGTCGGTCAGGCGTGGACCCTGTCTATGCATCTCTAGCTCTGGGCTACAAGCATGTGCTGCTAGGACTTTTTAAACCTGGGGTTCTGAGAACTGAGCTCAGGGTTCCTTGCTGTCAGGACAAGTACTTAAGCAGCTGAGCCACTTCCCAGGCCCTGCTGGCCTCAAACTCTACTCTCCTGCCTCAGTGTCCCAGGACCACCCCAGCTGGATTCATCTTTGAATTCTTTCTTTAGTCACACATTCCCCTGTTGCTTTAACAATTGTACATGTTGTTCAGTTAATTTTATCTCAAGGTAGAAACACGCTCTACTTTCACAACTTTGCTTTCAAGTCATGTGAGTGAAAGACTGAGAGTCAAGCGTGAAGCAGTCACCTAGGAACACCGAGTCACACTCATTCTACCTCTCCCTTTTCTCTCTGAAGCCATCGGGTCCCTTGTGAAACTCCAGTGTCTGGATCTCAGTGACAATGCCTTAGAGATCGTTTGCCCAGAAATTGGTCGTCTGAGAGCGTTGCGTCATCTTCGATTAGCTAATAACCAACTACAATTCCTACCTCCAGGTAATCCCTGTCTGTATAGTTTCTTGTGTGTCAGGAATCTGTTTTTAGTAGCGTGCGCACCAGCAGTGGGTGTTTGAATATATTTGCAAGTATCTGTTTGTTTGAGGATGAAACAGAGGACTGTAGGTAAGACCTGACCAAGTGTTCTCCTGCTGTAAATGTAAGTGGATGGTGTCTGTTTTGGGGCCACTGCGGGGTGCATTATGACGAGTGTCCACTCATTACTCTTCTCATTGTTGAGCAAGGGTTTGTGTGAAGAGCTCTGAATTTTACGTCAAAGAATGTGAGTAAATTTGGATGCTTAAGGTGTCTCTTTCTAAAAATAGTATTAAGAAGTTAAATAATATTTAACCTCATACAGTGAGTCACTGCATCCAACTATATTCAATGCAGAAACTTTCAAGTCAGTGAAGAACACAATTTTCAGGGTTTATCATGTGACTACCTTTGTGGTGGTTGATCATTCCAGCTTTCAAGTTTCTCTCTTTAAATAGCTAGAGAGTTAGATGCTCTTTTGAAGACTGCCCAGAAAGTGTATCAACAGGAATAGAAGTTTTTCATGTTTGACCCTAACACATGTGTAATAGGGTGGTGGGAATGTAGCTCAGTTGGCAGAGTGCTTGCCTAGCATGTATAAAGCCCTGGATTTAGTCTCCAGCATTGTACAAACCAGATAGAGGAGGACCAGAAGTTCAAGGTTGGCCTCGGCTACTTGGTAGGTTCAAAGCCAGCCTAAGATACAAGAGACCCTGTCTCAAAATTCAAAGCAAAAGAATGAATTGCATGAATTGAATACAGTGCTTTTAAACCATGCTTATGTACATACAAGGACACAGCACTTCTCTTCCATATGGGTGTTCTGCTCTTTGTTCTTTGCTGTGTATCACATTTGTGGTGGAATGTGGTCATTTCCGTCCGGTGCATTCCCAGAAGTTAATGGTGTTTTTCCAACATCATTTTGACTGCCTCTTAATAACCACTGAAGGTATTTATTTCCTGACTACTTTCATAGAGCTTGTTTTATCCACACTTCTGTTCCGCAGGAATTCTGGCATGCAATTTTTTTAGTTTTCCAGTTTTGTTTCTGTCGTATACTCTTGGCTGTCCTTGTTTTGTGATGTTTTATTCTGTAGAACTGTGTGACTTGAATAGGAGCTTTTAGGTGAACCACAAGTAGGTTGTTTGTTTTGTTTTGTTTTGAGACAGAGTCTCTCTCGGTGTGTAGCCCTGGATGTCCTGGAACTCCATAGCTCTACCTATCTCTGCCTCCTGAGTACTGAGAAGACAGGTATATATACACCACCACGCCTGGCCAAGAGTAGGTTTCTTTCTTCCTAGGCATCCTGTGTAGCTCTGGACAGGCTCTCCTACTTCCTTGCCTCACATGTATACATCTCACTGTAAGGTCATTTCAAATATTTGATTGTGTTGGGACAAGTATAAACATCTCCCTGATGTTTGACTGTATTTTGAAACATAGTATAAAGAAAGAAGGGGAGGGTCTCTCCTGTTCTCTTTGGCAGCTGTAGACACTAGCTGATACATGCTGGTAGCCCCTCCTACGTAGTCAGTCCATCCTTTTGTATAGCTGATTTGTATGCTGTATTCCCTCAAAAGGCTTACCATTTTACTGTGGTGTTTGTCTGTCTTGTGTGTGTAGGCATTGGGCTGCCATGTGCTTGTGTATGTGTGTGTGTGTTTGCTTCAAAAACCTTTGAAAACAATGTCATAGGCATTAATTGAAATATGAAAAGTATTCAGGATGTAAATTAACACAGGACACACATAAAAACCTAGCTATAAGGATAGTTAGAGCTCTCAAGAACTGCTTTTAAGAGTATACACACTTCATCTTTACATGTCCAGATTGCTGTGAAGCCCAGTGTTCTATCAGTTCTCAAACTTACTCATGACTTACAAGATAACTTGGAAGCTGGTTCTTGACAAATATCCATTTTTCTAAAAATTCTTTCTTCCTCTATTGAATTGCAGAGTAATGCTGTTCTCCTGTGTGCCTTTGCCTTTTCTCAACATTGAACTGTTCCAGTTGCGGGTGCCTGGCAGAAGCAGGAGGAATGTTTTCCTAGGAAATTTGAGGAAGAGACAGGGTGAGGGTGATGGGGGATTGTAAAAGTTGATTTGCTTTATTTTCTGGATTCTTGTACTGTATTGCGATAGCTTCTCAGGTGCTAGGTCAGACATGTAGATTAGAGTAAAAGAAAAGGGAACACTAAGCATCCAGTAGGTTAAGGCATCTTGCTTTCCTTCAGTATCCCACCTACCTGAGCTAGTTCTAGCTGCCTGGTGTCTGTGAGCTGCAGCCAACTGCTACATAGTGCCAGAGCCTCCAAGACTCAGACTGCTTGTGCGAGGTGTCAGAGCTGGAGCACACTGATCTTGTCACTCAGCTCTGCAGCCTGTTGTGCATCACACTGTCCTGTTAGTGGTTGGGAAGTCAGTCATAGCATCATTGCTAGCAGGTTCCTGGATGACCTAGGCATTTGCTTGCTGCTCCTTGGTGTGATGTCTTTTTGCCCCCACTTGACTGTAATAATACTGCACAGGGTGTAGAGAACAGAAGACGATAGCATGAAGGCATGTGAAGGAACTATGCAGCTCTTCTGAGGACTGATCTGACTGTGTGTGCATGGGATGTTAATCAAGCCATGCCGTGTGTTCTTTGTGTTTCTTTCGTAAATTAAAAACATGAACGTATTATTACTGTACATATGCATATTTCTATGAATGAAGTCTTTAAATATTTCATTATTGTTATGTGAAAATATGATGTGTGGGTATTTGGGATGTGCTATGACACACGTGTGGAAGTTGGGACAGCTTTGTGACGTTGGTTTTGTCCTAAACCTTTCTGTGTGGTCCAGGGATAAGCTCCAGTCATTAGGCATTTGCAGCAACCACTCTTAGCTGCTGAGCCATCTCATTGGCCCTATTAACTGTACATTAATTATACGAAATAATAGACTTTGTTGTGACTTTTTTCTTTTCATTTTTAATTAGCCACAGGTTTGACTGAGACATTTTCTTCATATAGATCATATTGTTCTTATTGCCCCCACCGTCTGTCTCCCACTCTGCTTGTCTCCTTCCTCCCCTCCGAGGAGTCCCTTCTGTTTCCAGAGCACATACTGCTTCCCTCTCTCGCCCTAAAGCATGCTCCCTGCATGTGGCTCCTTTCACTGAGAATGGTTTTGAGTGGCGTTCCTGCTGTTCATTGAGTCTATGTCCCTGCATATATCAGTCCTTATTTTTATTTCAAGGTAATATTACATTGTGTAAGTACTCAGTTCCTCTTGATGAGCATATAGACTTTTCAAATATTGATGTTCATACAAATAAAGCTAATAAAACACAATGGAACAAGGCTTCTTGTGGACATGCTGGTTTTGTTTCTTTGTGGTAAACTATCTCAAGAATGAGGTGGTCACTTCACAGAGCAGATGTACATTTAACTTTATAAGACACTCCCTGCAGTCGTCAGAGTGACCGGCAGTGTGTAGGAGGCTCCTGGCCCCGCCTCCTAGTGTGGTCCTGTCTGCTTCTCCTGCTTATTTTTAGCAATGCTACTGAGTATAAAAATAGTCCCTTTATTTTGAATTTCGTTTGTATTTTCTTCTTGCCTGAGAGTGACAAGTACCTTCACCTATGTTTACAGGCTGTTTAGAACCTTTCCTTTGATTTGCAGAGACAGCTTCCTGTTTTATATGCTGGTGAATGGCCTTTTCAATTGCTGAGAAGATTTCCATCACCAGTGCTGCCCCAGCCCCATCCCGCGAGAGTTCTTCCTGCCGTCCACTGAGGCCTTATTTGCTTCTCTGTACTGTAAAGATTCTTGCCTCCCAGAAATTTATCTTGGCTTTCTTATTATCTCCATCCCCCAGTTTTCCCTCGCTGAAAGCCTCGAGTACCTTGGGAAAATTGCATCAGCATATGTGCACACACATATGTGTGTGTGTGTGTGTGTGTGTGTGTTACCTTTCACAGTTGGACCGATTTCTCATTAGCCTTTGTCTAGGGCAGATTTCTTTTCCTCCCTTTCTTGCAGTCAGGGCATTGCAGCTAGGGATCTTTCTTTTAAAGTGGGTTGTCACTTATTAAAGTAGGCTTAGGATAGATAATTGTGACCTCTTGGCCAGTGCGTTTTAGGAACTATGATTATGTGGCATATCCAGCTGTGTTGGAGATTGGTGATCTCTTACGACTTTTTGAATTTCTAATTTCTTGTGCATAGGTGTTTTGCCTCCATGTATGTCTATGCACCACATGTATGTCATGACTGTGGAAGCCATAAGAAGTCACGGAATCTCCTAGGACTGGAATGATGGCTGTGAGCTTCCATGTGAGCGCTGAGGCTTGAATGCAGGTCCTTTAGAGCAGCCAGTGGGCTTAACGGCTGAGCCATCGCTCCAGCCCCTTCCTAATTTTATTTTGCAGTTAAGTGCACATGTGTGTCTGTGTGAAGGTGTGACCATATGATCTCAGAGGCAATGGAGTCAGAAGAGAACGTCAGACCCCCTGGAGCTAGAGTTATAGGTGATAGCATAATTGTGAGCTATCTAGTTATGCATGACAGGAATTGAACTTGGATCCTTTGTAAGAGCACTGCATGCCCTTAGCTGCTGAGCCATCTCTCTAGCTCAAATTGTAAAATTTCCGTTTTCTTTGAAACTTTTTAACAGTGTGTGTGTGTGTGTGTGTGTGTATGTGCATATTGTGTATGGGTGTGCACGTGTGCTTGCTAAAGAACATGCATGATGATCAGAGGACAATTTGAGGAAGTTGGTTCTTTCCTTCCATTTGTGGGTCCTGAACATCAAATTCATGTTACCAGACTTGTTGGCAAGCACCTTACCCAGTGAGTCATCTTGCCATCCAAATGCCTGTATTTTGAAGTTGCCCTTCCCACAACTGGCCACCATGGGTTGTGGTTCTTCTGTGTGTCCTATTCATTTTCTTTTGGATTGCATGCACATGTTTCAGTGTTGGATTTTATTTCCTGTGATAGCTTTTCTCTATGCACCCTTAATACTCGAGACACTGTGTGCCATTATGTCAAGGTAACCTGACAGTAGCATAGCCATGTACATCCTTCCTTGGTGCTCTTAAGTCCTATACTTTTTCTCTGTAGATTAAAATGCACACATGGTCATCATTCTCTTCTCTAAATGACTTTCTGCTGTGTGCACTTCTCCTTAGCATGAAGCACTCCCTTCACCCTTTCTTGTAGTGCAGTTAGCTTTGATTTTCCTCACTGTGAATTCTGAGTCGACTTTCTTACTTTCTTTAAGGGTAACTTTCTGTTTCCCTGCCCTCCATTGTGTGTGGTAAAAGTCTGTTGTTTGTGCCATTGTTCCCACCTCTAATGGCCTTCACTACTGCTGTAGAAAGGTAGTTCTCATTATCTTAGTTTGTCTTGATGTATGGCTTTTTATGGTGACAATAGACATTTATTTAATGTGAGGCATATGTTGAGCAACTAATTCTTAAATTGTGATTCAGGTTGGAATAACTTGATAAAAATATGGTGAGACCAGGCACAGCCACAGACCTTAACTACAAGGTCACTTCCGCCCACTCTCCTCTCTCCTTTTTTTCCCAAATAACCTCTTTCAGATATGGTTCAAAGGCAGAATTTGTCCTCCTCATATTTTGTCCACTGCTCTTTAGACAAGACCTGATGCTTCATAATCAGGTCGAGGGCTCTCTTAATTCAAAACATTCTGTCATTGTAAAGGTCCTCAGGAAGCCTTCTTATGGCTTCTTTTACATCTTCAGTTTCGTGTATTGTATCATCTCGCATTAACCCCAGTTTATCGAACCCTGCAGCATTATAATGCCACTTTTGAAAACCATCCAGCCACTTGCTTGATGCTGCAACAGCAGGTCTGCCCACCATTTTGACATTTGATGTATTTTTAAAAATAATTATCTGTCTTTTTTTAATTCTCAGCATTGAAAGTTGTCTGTCATTTCTTCAAATATTTTTCTGCATCACATTCTGTTTGTGAAACTTGTTACATGTTAAATTGGTTGGTATATTTCTACATATCACTAGAACTTTGTTCTTTGTTGTTGATAAATTATTTATTTAATGTTTACCTGAAATAGAACTGTATCACTTTTGCCCATTCTTTCCTCATCCCCATGTCTTTGTGTCTCCTCTTAAGGGGGATGTGGTAGTCTTTCTTCCTTTGATTTTCAGTGTTTCACAAACATTACCCCCACTCCCTCTCCCTGATGTACACACACACACACACACACAAAACTACAACCGGTAGACTCATTTTTTTGATGATGTGCTTGTGGTTTCAAGGTTGACCACTGCATTGGACAGCAGATAAGGGGGCTCATTCCCAAGAGGGTCTAATTCTCCTTCTCCAGCAGTTATTAGTTGTCCATAGTTCTTTGTCTGTGGTGAGACCTCATGAACTTTTCCCTATGAACATGTCCATTGATATTGCCTTTTTTCAAATCTTATCTGTGCAGCCATTTCTAGGAGAAACTGTTTCACAGCTGACTTGGTGGTATTATGGTTCTTAGAATATTTCTGCTCCCTCTTCTTTGATGTCCCCTGAGCCAGATACAGGAGTTGTTATGTAGATGTATCTGTTGAGGCTAGGAGCCCCAGGATCTGTTGATCTCTGGATTGCATCCACTTGTGGTTTTCTGTGATGGTTTCTACTTGCTGTAAAGACAAGCTTCTTTGATAGTAGTGTAAGGGTCCATGACTCACTGAAGAATGATGCTCAGACTCCAATAGTGTGTAAATGCAGAGAGTGTTTTATTCTGCAGAAGTCCAGCATGCTGGGGTCTCCCATTACCAAGATAGAGAGACCATCAAATGAGCTCACAGGCTAGATTTAAAGCACATTGGAATTCATGGGTAGATGAGCTTTATCTTACTCTATCTATAGGCATTCCAGAACCAGTATTGGAGCATGAAGGCTGGAGCCTGGATTTTTTCTAATAGTAATTGACTTGCCTGGGCTTGCCCAGACTTGCCTAGTTCTTAGGCCTAGTCTCCTTATTTGCCAATTTGAAGTCTGTCATGGAGTCAGCCTATCCTTCTCAGTAGCAATACTTACCTGTGGGTATAAGGATAATATTTGGAATGTAGTGTTCAGGATTATGCTGGTCTCACAAAGTGGTAGTAGTAGAGTCCATGACATGACCTCACTACTCTGAGAAGCTGACCAGATTTCAGTACCACAGTGATTTCTCTTCTGTTGAATGGTCCTTAAGTCTAGTCAAACAGCCTTTGGATACCACTTTTTTTTTTTAAACTTCTTGTTGTAAAAATTGGGTGGCATGTATCATCTGTCTTCTACTCTGACTGTGCTCTGCAACCTGCTGTTCTGCTCCTCTCCTTTAGTCCATGGAGATGCTATAGGGAAAACTGCCATGGCTGATAAGCAACAAGTCTGTCTCTTGTGATTCTGGAAGCTTCGAAGTCTAAAATCCAAGTGCTGCGGATTCAGTGTGAGAAAGGCTGCTTCCTAGTCTACAGGCAGAATGGCGTCTTCTTTCCACCTTCTCTTGATGAAAGAGCAAGGGTCTCTGAGGTCTGACCCCTGTATGAGGCCCTCGTCTTCCAAAGCTAGGATCTTCCTAAGGCTCTCTTTCTGGTGCCATCACATGGGTGAATAGGTTTCAACATGAAATTTGATGGATATCAGCATTCAGACCATGATCCATTTTTCACCTTTTTAGCAGGTTTTCTTCTTAGGTTCCCTTTTCTGCATTTCCCAGGAGTTTTGTTTGCCTGGAACTCTGCTCTCTGCCTCTTCAGCTTTGTGATGCTGGGCTGTTTTGTGTTTCACTTCCTTGTTCCATGGCCTAGAACGTGCTGCTTGGCAGAGAGCTGGACCCACCATGGACCTCATCTCTCCTTTCCTTGTTTCAAGGATTGTAGTTTAGTGGTGCACAGTCTTGGCTTCAAAACAGCTCTCCCATTGATGCCTTTTGATTAATTGTATTGTGTTTTTGTGGGAAATGAATTCCTTTTCAATTTCCCCTCCATGGCTGCCATCAAAATTTTGTTTGATATTGTCTGATTTCTCATGCTTGCTTACCTTCAATCATGTGTATTCTTAAGTTTGTAACACTTTTAAAACTATTACTTTTCTATGATCCCTGCATCAAAACTATAACATTATTTGCTTTGGAACACATCTAAACTAATATCCTCTGGATGGTTTTTCTAACTTGATGATACAAAGTCATATATATTATGAAGAGAAATACTACACAGCTACAAATAAAGTATTATTGATGAAGAGCCCCCATCAGTGCAGGTATACTTGCCAAATACTTTACTGTGTAAAGGCCCATGATACTGGACAAAACAGACAAACTAGCTAATCCAGGCAAACATGCTTGGTACTATTGTGACCATCAGTTCGCTAGAACTCCCACTGGAGAAGGTTAGAGTGACAAACAACAAAAGGGACCAGGAGCCTGAAAAGATGTTGCTCACATCTGGTTTATAAATCAGGCTTTTTTTTTTTAATGCTTTAATCCTTGAAAAGCTGTTTTGCATACCAAAAAAGGAAGGGCTTTTTCGCTCAAATTAAAACCATGAACGGATTGTACTTTAGTGGCTAAAAGCATATACAAGCACAGAGCTGTGCCTTCGTGCAGCCAGCACACAGAGTTAACGCTTTCCATGGAGCCACACAGCTGTGGCCTTCATGTAACCAGTGAGTCACCCTCCAAATGTGACTTCCTTTTCTTAAAGTTATTTTATTTCCAGTTGCCCCTGTTGCTTCACTGAGCTGAGGCTTAGTACATCCTTTTAGAGTGATCATGTTGGTACCCAAGCAGCTTCGAACTCTGCTCACTAATCTCTGTGGAGGGAATCAGCGTTTTGCAGAAGGCCCAGTACTCAACCCTCTGGGCTCCCTGTTGGCTTGCTACTCTGTTGAATTTTATTGACACAGAGTAACCAACTGTGGCCAGGCTGACAAATTGGAGCAGGTGCTACATTGATTCTTTAGAGGTATGGTATGGCTTCCACCCTGTAGTTGTAACCGTGGTTGCACAGGCTCTGATTCCCTGCACTAATTAACTTTTCTAAGATTGTTAGGTGGCTGAGGAACGGAACACTGGGTTCCTTCATTATCCAGCTCATTGAGCTCACCTTTCAGCTTCTTAGCAATCAACTCAAAGGCAGCTTTTTGAAATCTCAAAACACAAAATACCACATTATGCCTGCTGTGCCCCAGTGATCTAGTCTCTTTACCCGGTACTACGCTCCTTACACAAACTGTACGTCATCCCAGGTAATGTTGTTCCCCGCTCCCATTGCTTTGTTGCTGAAAACACAGCTGAGAAATGATCCCTCTGGAAAGCACTCCTCCAGTGTCACCAACACTGTATGTGTGGCCGACGCTGGACAGCTGACTTGGGAGGCTGTTTCTGTTGTTTTAAACAGAAGTGCGCATTAGATCAACTCTGCTAGGAAAGTGGGCTAGACAGTACAGAATGGAATCTGGATTCAGGCTTCTAAAGAAGAGAGACCGGGTAGACAGGAGAAAGAGGAATTGGGTATATTATGATTACTAGTTGTTATTTCAGTAGAGAGCTGAGAAAAAATTGCCTATTTTGACAATAGCAGGAGAAGGGGCAATGACTGGCAGTCATCCCAGTTTGCCAGTGACCACCTAAGAAGTTGTCCGTCTTAGGTCACTCTGAGAGCTTGTGCATTGAGTAGCTATTATAGACTTACAGCGTGTGGTAGTCAATACTTGAGTAGAAAATACCTCATAGTATAATTAGATATAAGTAGCTTTATGCAAATATTTTATTTAGGTGTTTACATAAAATTAGTATACTGGATTAAATGAAATATGTAACTTTCTCAGTAGAACATGAAACTATGGCTTTTAAATTTTATTTATATACTTTTATAAACTTTGACAATTTGGCCAGTAACGGAGGATAAAAATATCCATTAAAATTCTTCTAAGGGAAGGAAAATGTTTTATTTTCTGGACTGTGAATCTTTCTCAGTGTGGAATACAGAAAATACTCCTTTTTAGGAAGGTGTGAAGGGAAATGGTGGAAAACTTGCCAAGTGTATGAACAACAAAAGTTCATTGTGACAGTATTATTTTAAATAATTTAAAAAGCAAGAGAAGTAAAGTTGGTGCCTGAGATTTGATGCCTCTTCCATCTGTCTTGCTCCTAGCCAAGGCACACTGAGTTTATGCTCAGAGACCATTCCTCTGTGAAGTGTCATGGCAGCTAGTGTCATGGAAACCTGTACTCTGTGCTCGCCCTGTCCACAAGCAGTTGTTACACCAGGCCTTCTCCAGGCTTGACGCTGTGTGGGGACTGCAGTGATGCCTCCACGATCTGCAAAGGGAGGTGAAGAGCTCAGGTCCAACCTCAGGGACCAAGCTGGTGCGTGAGTGGTTTGCAGAAGCATGCCCACCTCCTAGTGTGCACCATCCAGTGCTTCCAGAACCCTCAGACTGTAAGAGAGGTTGCGTGTGCTATGATAGGAGCCTGTCCTGAGTTATTACCATTTTTTAGTGTTGAAAATGAACAAGTCAGAATACTTTTTACAGCCTGATGAAAGAGATGTGTTCTTAATCTTCTGGGGGTAAACATTCTTGAGGACTAATAAAATGTGTGTTCTTAGAGTAGCCTGTGCATGAAACCCTCAGACGGAGAATTCTTTTTGCACCTAAATGAGCTTTCAGTATTTTAACGGTAGCAGGAGCAATTTCTATCAGTCTTTTGATGTTTTTGGCAGCAATTGTATCATGTTTATTATAAAGAACTTTCAGGTATTAGACACAGTTTTTCTGTTAGTAGTGTTTGATGCTTTGTGTATACTAACCAAGCTCTGAGAACAAAGCTCATTTTGACATATAAACAAGGATTATATCTTCATATTGTAAAAGTTTGTCAACTTGACACAGTCTCTATTACCTTGGGAGGCAGTCTCCCTGAAGGGATTATCTAGGTTAAGTTGGTGTGTGGGGTTTATCTTGATTACATTAACTGAGTGAGAGGCCCCACCCACTGTGACCATGAGCAGAGCACTAGCAGACATGCACACACAGTGCATTGCTGTGCCTTTGACTGTGGATGGAAAGTGACTCACTGCTTCAAGTTCCTGCTGCCTTGCTTCCTGTGCACTGGTGGACTCCAACTTGGAATTGTGAGCCAGATAAGCCCTTCTGTTACTTTTCTCGGGATATTTTGATCAACAATAAACCCTAGATACCTAAATACGTAGTTATTTTATAACAGCTTAAGTTAATTTTTCTGCCTTGATATCAATTTACTACTGTTAGTGACATCACCAGAAAATTAGAGTTTCATGTTAAACATTATAACTGAAGAAAACAGAACTGGTAGCATATAGGTTAAGTGCAAAAGTATATCTTTAGAAGAAATATTTAGTATGTAAAACAATAAGTTTTGTGTTTCATTTATTATTTAACCATATTATTTGAAGCATAAGTTTATTTATTTCATTGCAAATTGGGTCTTAACCCCATTAAAGGTTTTAATTGAAATCTGATTATCTATTCTGTTAGTGATTTTATGGTTAATGATTGTATTAATGAATGAAAAGCCTTCCCATTTGCCAAGGAGTCGATATAATGAGAAGCAGTTAAAGGAATGCAGTTTGATATTGCTTGTTAACAGCCCTCCCCATGTGCATAGCAGTTGGTGTTGGCGGTCTCTGTTTAATCTTTTAAACCATCCATTTTTCAGATGCTTTGATTTTAGAGCAGACTCAGTTTTCTCTGTTCATTTATTTGTAGATTAAAAAACAAAAACAAAGCAAACAAAAACCCAGCAAAAACCAACAAAAATCCCCACCTTGGTGTGAAGACACTTGGCTTTATCAGTGAGGAGAGGCTGCAGAGATGAGTGTCCTTACGTGCAGATGACAGATAACATGAGTTAGATTACGCATTTCCTCTGCTCCCTGCCTGTGTCTGCTGACATCCCTGCTTTTAATACAATTTGGAGAGAGTTAAAGCCTGGCATCTTGCTATAGTTTGGGTTTGGAGTGTCCCCCAAAGTTTCATGGGTTGAGGATTTGGCCTCCAGCTGGTGGTGCTCTTTGGAGGCAGCAGAAACCTGAGGAGACGGGCCTACTTGGAGGAAGTAAGTTACTGTGCCTTTGATGGGTGTACCTTGTCCCCAGCCCCATACCCTCTCTTGTTCCTGGTGCCATAAGGGGAGCAGCTTTGTTGTGCTGCATGCTCCCTGCCATGGTGCTTGGCTGACCATGGCATAGGAATAGCTGAGCTGCACCGCCATGGATGGAGTGAAGCTTCTAGTACCATGACTTGAATAAGTCTGTTCCTTTGAGTGGATTTTCTCCAATGTTACTTCACAGCAGTGAATGACACAGACCTCTTTTGGTGACATTTTTCTGTGGCTTGAGAGAGAGGAGGGCTTGCTCAGAGGTAGATTTCTGATCTTCACTGTGAGTGAGGGATTCGGTGCATTATGAAAGCTGTAGTTTACATAGGTTAGCTCTCTCAATTATCTACTATCTAGGAATCAGATATCAAGCCTGGTAACATGTGGGGCTGTAGCTCACTCATGGTGTGTAGGTCCTGTTGGGCTGAGTTGTGGTTCCCATGTGTCTGGCGCCCCAGACAGCTCAGGGGTGCAGAAGAGTGGAAATTTGACGAGTTCACTCCACGCTGCACGGGCAGACATCTGGCTGTGAGAAGTCGAAGAACTCTGCTCGGGCATGGGGGAGATCTAGTCTGCATGGGTCCCTGCTGGGGGCAGAAGGCGTTGGTGGTAAGGGAGAGAAGCTCCAGCTGTGCACCGCGGGGTAGATGAGACTCTTGGTTGAGGTGACTTGCTTGGCTGGGTCATGGCTGGCTCAGCTTGCTTAATTGTCAGGCCTCTGTGGCTGGAAATAGAGAAGTCCTCCTGCAGGAGATTAGGTGGTGGCTCATTGGTTGAAGGCCCCTCTATGGTTCTCCAAGGCGGGACCCAAAATCAGAGGAAGTCCATGGTTTTAAAAGGTTTATTGTCGTAGAGGAAAGTGATGAAGCTGTACCCCTGGCCTTAGGGTCGGGCCTGAGGTTAAATACCTTTTGCAAGGAGGAGGGTCTGGGAAGGAATGCTTAATTGGCCATGCCCTCTGGCCTCTAGGTATGTCATTAATATGGAGATCGCTTGAGGCTCTGAGGCCTGTAGTCATGCCCTCTACCTGTGCTACCTGTGCTATGTGACTAAGGCCACAGACCTTTCTTTGGGAGGAGCTGTGGATGACTGATGCTAAGTGAAAGGAACCAGGGCCCAGGAGCAAGGCCAAACTCCTACCATCCCTTAGAGATCAGGGTTCAACACCTGTAATCGACCAGGTACCCAACTGCCTCTCACAGCCCACCGCCCCACAGTAACATGACTCAGCAGTTTCGGATGGATCCTTGCCACCAACCTTGATAACCTGAGTTCAGTCTCCAGGATCCACATGGTACAAAGACAGAACTGGTGCCCTCAAATTGACCTCTGACTGCTGGATGTGTGGATGTATGCTGTGGAACCTGTGCCCACACATTACACATAGAGAAATACACTTTAAACACGTTAAAAGAACCAAGTACAGTGTGTGTGTGTGTGTGTGTGTGTGTGTGTGTGTGTGTGTGTGTGTGTTGAGTGATGGTAGTGGTGCTATAATATATAGTGTTTAGTAAGACATTAAATATAGACTATAGAATACTAATTTTAAGTAAAAGGAAAAAGTGATGTTTTAACTTTTTTTGTTTTGTGGCCCTTAATATAAATAAACCTGTTTCAAAATCTATGCTTACTAGTACTTTTACCTATCTTGTGTTTAAAACTCTCTTCTAGAATGTCAAGGCTGTATTGCTTCACCTATTGCTGTTGGCTTGCATTGGATCACAGTTACATTGTTTTTGAGCTTTTTCCATAGACCTATTAAATTTTCCATACTTGGAATTCCATGGAACTTTATGTATTGTAAATGTTAAATGAAATAAATGACTATAAAATTAATGTGACTTGGGGCTGAAAGTATAGAATGTTTCTAGCAAGAGGGTTCAATTCCTGGCACTTCCCCTCCCTCTAATTAGTGTTTTTTCATCCCTGCTTTTATTTTTCCTGTGTGGTAGGGAGATTTTTAACTCCCACTACAATTCAATATCCATGATATAAAATGAAATTTGAAAATTTGCTTGTGTTCCTAAAAAATACAGTAAGATGTGGTTAAGTCAGTCCATAGCTTAGATTTCAACTACTTCTAAATTAAAAACAAGTTTATTATGAGAGCACAACAAGAAATAAAATCCTGATTTTCTATTCCCAGCACATTATCTATAGCTAATTTACAGTCTGTCATCTGTACAGTTCATTTCCCTGTACAAGACATTAGTCTTCTTAGTAATATATTGTTAAACTTTATGACAATACCAGTAATCTTGTTTCTGGCATGAGTTAGTAATTAAAGTGTTTTACTTTTGATTTAAAGAATTTGAAGTATCATTTATATACTATAAAACACACCATTTTAACATGCAGTTGATAAGTTTTTAAAAATATGTACAGACTAGGAATCCTCTCTACAGTCCAGTTAAAACATTTCCATCAGTTTCAAGTTCCATAGTGCCTGCTCGCTGCCAGGCCCTGTTCCCACCTGAGCCACGCTGGTCATGCGTTCTATCTCTTGAGTTTTGACTTTTTCAGTTTCACCTGGATAGAGCCATGTGGCCTTTCTGCAAGGCTGGTTTCTTAGGACAGTGTTTTTGTGTGTAGACGTCATGAAGCGTGAGCTTTACTAGTTTGTTACTTTTTACTTCAGAGTATTATTTTTATGGTATGGATGGGCTGTGTTTTGTCTATCCATAAATTGATTGATAACTTAGATGGTTTCCCCTTAGGGCTGTTACGAATACTGTTGCTGTGAACGTTTGTCAACAAGGTTTTTGTGGACATGTATTTTTCTTTCTATCCCACAAATACCTGAGTAAACTTGGTGGGTTATATGGCAAGTGCATTTTTAACTAGAGGAAAGTTCTAAATTATATTTAAAGTGACTATGCCATTTATATGCCTGATAGCAATGTTGAAGGTTCTGGTTCTCTCTTATCCTTGTTAACACTTGGTACGTTCAATCTTTTTAAATTGTAGTTCCAATGGCCATGTAGTAGCATCTTTTTCAAGCTTTGATTTGTATTTTATTACCTAAAGATTAATATATTTTTTTATTTGGTAAAGTATTTCAGAGATCTAACCATAAATTAGTTTTTTAAAAAGTAAATTTTCTTTTTACATGCATCTTAATCTTGATACTAGAAGTAATTCCTCAGTCACTCTGTATTACTCTTTGAGGAATAGCCTCTCAAGTCAAATCCAGTTGTGCTGTGGTAGTCTCACTAGCCAGCTCACTCCAGGTATCGTCTGCTTACGATGGCATTGCAGGTGAGGTACCACGCCCACCTGCATGCATGTGAGCACTTTGCCTGTGAGCCGTCTCATGGCCCCTAGTTGTTTGTGGTCTGATTATTGCATTGTAAGGTTTCTTTGTATATTCTGAATGGTTCTGTATTCATTTGGGTTGTTTTTACAAAAAAAAAGAGAAGGAAAGAAAAGGAAGGAAGGGAGCAAGCAAGCAAGCCAAGTTTGTGGTTCTCATATAGCAAAGACTTTAAATGTGATAAAACTTATTTAGTCCATTAATGAGGAAGTTGGTAAGATGTAACTATTACAAAGGAAAATCCACAAAATGGACAAACTAGGGATGAGTAATATTAAAATAGCTATAATAGCACCAGGGCTGGCTTTTTCCACAGGACCAAAGGGCCACCCTTCCACCAGAGATAACATGCACACATGCCTGTAAACAAAGAGGATTTTATATTACTGTCAGCAATGTGGAGTTGTAAAATAGCTTTCATAGAATCCAAATCATCTGGAAGCATGAGACTAAATCTGAGTTTGTAAATAAAGTTTTGCTTGAGTACAGCCACACCCATTCTTATATATACTGTCACCTGTTTCTGTTTTTGTGCTGAGATAGAGTTGTTATATAGTTTGCAAAAACTAAAATGCTTATTAAAGAGCCCTTAAGTATCCTAGCCCATATTCTTGCCTTTGTCAGATAGATGACCTGGAAATGTTTTCTTACTTAGTCTGTGGTGGTTTTTGTTTATATTTTAATGATATATTTTTTTAAAAAAAGCAGACATTTAAAAATGTAATAATATCAAATTTACCAAGTTTCTATTGTGTAGATTATATTATTGATGTTATAGTTAAGAACTCTGGGTCACAAATATCATATTCTATAAATCCTAATGCAGTGTTGTCTCTTTCATCTATGTCTGTACTCCATTTCAAATTAATTGTTGTGCATGCTGTAGGTAAGGTTGAGATTTTTGGTTTTGTTTTTAACATATGATGTTTTTAGCTGTTCAGCTCAATCTGTTGAAAAGGAAGTTGCTCCATTACTCTTCCATACCGTGTGCCCTGATGACTGTAGCTTTAAATTAGGGTTTTTAATGAGGCAGTGAAAGAGTCCAACTTTTTTTTTTTTGCTGTCTTTTGACATCCTTGACTCTTCTTAGGATGTATTTTTATTTTATGTGTATGAGTGTGCCTGCATGTCTGTAGTGCCTGTGCAAGTGCCTGGTGCCTCAGAGACCAAGAGGGCTTTGGACCTCCTGGAAGGTGAATTACAGACAATGTGAACCAAAGCCCTGTCCTCCACAGGAGCAGCAGATGCTCTTAGCTGCTGAGTCAGCTGTGGTCCTACATTTTTCCTTTCCTGACACTGAATTCATTCTCATGACTCTTTGTGTGCATATGAGTACTCTGAAGAAGATGAGGCTTAGGACCTAAAGGATCTTTTACCAACATGGTCTCCAGAGACCATTACACTATCCCCTATAATTTTAATACCCAGTCTATATTCAGTTATCTAAACATTGGACCCAGCTTCTCTTATTTTCTTGTGCCTGCACAACAGCACAGCTTTTCTCACTAGCACAGGGACCATCGATGGAGTAGATTAGGGAAGTCTGACCAGTCTTACCACCTCTAGATCTGAGGACAGCACAGATGGAGATGGAATGGCCCAGCCCCTTCCACGAGCCTGGCTTGCTTTTTATGCATGGCCAGATTGTAGGCATGGTAGCCGAGTGGTTCAACAAGAGGCTCTAGGTCTGGGCGCATGCTGGGTCGCCTTGGTCCATTTCTAAGTTCTGTAAATGTCATGCTAAAGCATCAGGAATGTTGAACTGGCTTTGTGCTAGAAGGTGGATCCAAAGGGTTCACAGTGACTAGTCTTTCAGGGCATCTTACCACATTCAGGTGTTGTCAAGCTTCTGTAATTTCTAAATCTGGTGTTTAAATATATAAACCATGAAAAATGGACTACATAGCAAATACACGCTTAACTTTTTTCTTTATTTTCACAGAACTAAAGTCATAATAAACAGGGCTCTGAAATTTATGAATGTTTAACAATGTTTATAAGGGAAATGTTTTTTGGATGATCTTGGAACAAAATTCCCCAAACACCTTCAGAATTCAGGCACTAGCTTTTGAGAAAATATAAGGGTGATTTTAAAATAGTTTAGGGAACGCTAATTAATAGCTATGTACCTTTTTAAAACCTTGTGATATGCTGATTAGACCAGGAGATGTTGGGATGAGGAAAATTATATATCTTCCCTTCATATTTTTGTCTTAATATAAAGTGACTATTTTCTTGAAATCATTCTGTGTTTTTCAAGCTTTCCTGGCTGCTCTCCTGTGCTTCCTAAGCTGAATTCTACACACACACACACACACACACACACACACACACACAGACACACACCACACCAACACACACACACACACACACACAAGACACACAGACACACACAGAGACTACACATGACACACACACAGAACACCACACACACAGACACACACACACCAACAACACAGACACACACAACACAGACACACACACAGCACACGACACACAACCACAACACACACACACACACACACACACACACTGCCTGTCTTTGTAAAGCTGTGATGAACTTCACCTGTCCCTCCACTGCTTTGGAAACACATTTTAGCATCCGCCATTGAGTCTTTGAGCGTCAAGTGCTGGTCTGTTTCCAACATAGGGATGAAGGTTGTTTCCAAAGAACACTGTTAAATGCTTGGATTTCTCTCTCTCTCTTTCTCTCTTTTTGTCCTCATTTAATTATTTCTAGTATTGCTCCTTATTAGGCTAAATTACTTTGGTATCTCTAATTAAAAATTAAATATCTTCTAATGATCTGGCTTTTAAGGAGACTTGCAGGCTAATGATGCTGAGCCTTTTTGGTTTGTTGTTGGCCCAGACATTGCCTACTTTAGTTTCCTAATTTAGTAACAGAACTAAAACTATTCAAGACCTGGCAGGTTTGGTATGCAGGCGCCCAGCCAGGAAGCGTGGGTTTCTTAAGCAAATGGACGCTTGGGGATTTGAGGAAAACACAGCTTAGGTTACATGAGCTCTGCACTTCACAAATCCCTGACTATTTAAAGGAACTCAGCTAAGCTGCTGCCATACACCCCAAATCTGGTTTGTTAAAAACACACACACACACACAATTTCCTTTTCCAAAGCTGGCTTTCGTACTTGAATTTTTAATTTCTCATAAATAATATGTGGACATTAGTTGCTAGTTTTACTCAGTGATTATTGTTGTTGTCGTTGATGATATTGTGTTGTTCTTCAAGACAGGTTTCTCCAATTTTCCCTGGCTGACCTGGAACTCGCTCTGTAGAACAGGCTGGCCTTTGCTCAGAGATCTACCTGCTGGGATTTAAATGAGTCCACTTCCATGAGCCCCACCCCAGCCCCCCGTGATTATTTCTCATGTCTGATTACTTTCACAGAGTCCGGTTGATTTTGTGCCTATTGTCTGACCTGTTCCAGGAGTATCACTGGGTTCTGATCATTAAAACTTTACTCTGGATGCCTGGTCTTGGAATACATACCTTTAATCCCGACACTTGGAAGGCAGAGGCAGGCTAACCAGGTCTAAACAGTGAGACCTGGGTGGATCTGCAGCAGTCAGTTGCCTCTGAGTTTGTGAGAAGAATCTTAGAACTTGAGTCTTGGCTTGCTGCTCTTCTCTGTCAAACCACCCTATTCTAGTCTTTCTTGTTATGTGTCAGGATGCCAGCTGTCTGTCTGTCAACACTGGAGTTGGGTTATTATGAAGTAAATTTCATTAATGAAGACTTTATCTCTTATAAGGCAGCATTGGTCTCAGTGGGAAATGAATGGGAAAAAAAAAAAAAAAAAGGAAAGGCCATGATTGCTCCTAGGTATGGAGGAGGAGAAAGTTTATTATAGATATGTGGGGAGACATAGCCAGGGACATTTGGGAAGTCCAGAGTAGTCCTGACCAGGCTGAGATGTGCCATGTGAGGAGATGGAGAGAAGAAAGGAGAAAGGGGAGAGAGGAGAATGAGGTACAGCAGCCTGGAGACGGAAGGTACAAAAGGCACACATAACCAAAGTGGCTATGTAATATAGGGAAGAGCATCTGGTAGAACGGCAGCCAAGCCCCTGGGCTCGAGAGTTGGGGTGGGGTTAGAGGGCAGGGCACACAGCCCTACCCTGTAACTAGTAGGAACTCAAAGATGCTGGGAGAACCTGGGGGCCAGGTCTGCTTTGATAAGTTAAATAGGCACCTCAGCTTTTTTGTCCTGGGTTTGAAACTTAACAAGGGAACACAATTGATTTTAATGCATGCATGCTTAATTAGTAGTCAAATTTCATGTTTCAGGATCAGTAAAATTCCTCATCCAAAAGAGTAAATAACAATACTAATACTCATCATGGCTTTTTTAAATTGTTATTTGTTGATTTGTTTATTTTGGAGGGGATGGCACCAACTTGCCATGGAGCATGTTTAGAAGGAAATCCAAGAAAAACTTGGGTCCTAGGGATTGAACTTAGGCCCCTCTTGCGTTGTGGCAAAGTTAAGCCAGCTCTGTTGGGCTCAACATCACAAATTTCTTGACCAGAATTGCTCAATTTGGGGCCAGTGTGTGTGATCAGAAGGACAAAACTAAGTCCTGAGAGTTGTCCTCTGACCTCAATTAGTGTGCAATGGCATTTGTGTCCCCATGTGCATATATACAGATATACATATGGTATAATGCATAAGTAAGTGACATAAATAAGTTAAAAGTGGTTTTAAAATGATGTCTGAATAAGGCAGGTAGGTGCTGAAGGGTTAGTGACCTAAAAGGCACAGGTGGCTGAGGACCTCTGGATGGGAAAGGTGACATGGTCACATTGGTAATATCTGCAGGCAGTTAGGAGCTGAGAAGCTCCACAGGTCAAAACACCAATCTCCTTTGGGCTTTACCATGATGAGATTGCAGGGAACAGACTACAGATGGAATCTTCTGCCCCAAAAGTTCCGTTTTCTGCCTCCATGAAACTCCCAGGCTCCTTGGGTTTTGGCAGTCTCACTTATGCAGAGAGACTATTGGCCCTTCATTGTTCGATTAAAAGACAGTCTTCCTCTGTTGAGGTCAATTTTTCATGTTGTCTTCATCTGCCCTCCTCTAACAGATGCTCAGTCCTAGTATGGACCAAATATTCTGTTAAAACATGGCAGGGGTTCAGGTACACGTGAAGACTCATGTCTTTCCTTTGGAGCTGTTCTTATTTATTCAAACAGGTTTTCTGTGGTATATAGTTTACCTTATAGACTAAGTTGGCTGGCCAGTCACTCATCTTCTCATCTCTCTGTCCCCTGCAATAGGGGCTTTACATAGGTGCCGAAGCTCCAAGCTTAGGACCCCAAGCTTGTGCAGCAAGCACTTTGCTGTTTGAAATGTCTCCCTCCCTTTTGTCACACAGAAAAGAGTAAGATATAAAAGCGTATACTCAGTGAAATTACCTTTTTCCTTACTATATTCTTCTGCCTCATGGTTTGTTCCTGTGCTCCTAAAATCTACACAGAGGCTGGCTCACGGTTGTTCTGAAATCAGCCTTCCCTGTACTTTCCTGAAATAGGGCTCTGTTCCTCCAAGAAGTGATCAGAAAATAAACACCATATCCAAAATGAAATCATTAAAAAGCGGTAACACAACTGAATGCTGATTAAGTGCAATACCCTGTTCCTTGCTAAAGAAAGTCTTAATATATGTGATGTTATTATTATGGACTAGATGCAGTGGGAAGCCACTGGAGGATTTTAGCTCGGGACGTGATCTCATGAGGTTCAGAAGTAACTGCTAAGACAGCTGTTGTAAAATAGGACCCAAGAGCGGACACTGGTGATGATTTAGTCCACAGCGCTCGGCCTGACCGGGAGATGGTCTTGTCTCCTGCTAAAGCCAAGTAAAATTGTTTATTTTATTTGGTGCTTTAGAGTCTTCATGAATCTCCTCATTTTCTCTAGCCCAGTGGGAGGCTTTATCCTTGATTATACGTAATGAATCTCAAGCACTGAGGAGCTGTAAACCTTACATGGGGTGATTTAGATAGAATCAAGAACAAGATCTTCCAATTCTCAATCCAGGGCCTTCTCCAGACCTTTAGCCGGACACATGTAGTCTTTGAAAACTGATATGAGTAGTTTTTATAGTATCAAAAAGAGTGTTGTACCAGTTTTTAACATTCCCTTAGTTATTGCCTGTGAGTGGTTAAAGACAAATAACACAGTTTATTATCTTAGGTCCTGAGGGCATGCAGCCCAAGCACAGCTTAACAGATCTTCTTAGAAGTCTCATAGGGCTGCACTTGAGGGTAGGGTGACTGGGACTGTGGATCAGCTGAGGCTCAGCTGCAGAAGGAGCCAGTATTTATTGCAGATTCTTTAACACTGTCTTGTACTTGAGAATGGAACAAAAATAGTTAATTCATATAGGGAGATTGAATATGTTTAACCTTGTAATAAAGGAATTCTTGTCTGTTTTTTTGCTAATCAGCTAATATTTTGTTAAAAAGATAATGCTTATATCATGTTTTTTGAAGTTTGGGGGATGTGGTTCCAAATTTGTTCATCCCATTCTCTGCCAGTTTGGGATCCAGGTGGATGTACTGGATGCTGTTGTTACTTAGCTATCACATGATCAGCATCCTAGGCAAGCTTCACAGTAGCACCTTCCATCCCACTTTCTTGTCTACTATACAGGGCCATGCGATCTTCTGTAGATTCTTTGCTTGCTGAATTATAAAAATTAATTGTAGAAGGTTCAGAAAACACAGCCACTTTCTCAGTGGTGCTCTGATTCTGTACTCAGACAGCTTTTCTAGATTGTGTTCCAGCTTTGTTCATTATTCTGAGATAATCTTCCAGTTGTGATGCTGTAAGGGTCCATGGTTTGCAGAAGAATGATACCCAGATTCAAATAGTATGTAAATACAAAGAGTATATTATTCTGCAGAAGTCTAGCATGCTGGGTCTCCCATTACCCAGATAGAGAGACAACCAAGTGAGCTCAAAGGCCTGATTTAAAGCACACTGGGAAATTCTGGGTTGGTGGGCTTTGTCTTATTCTATCTCTAAGGACATTCCATTACCAGGGCTGGGAGCTGGAGACTGTTGCTGAGGAATCAACAGTAGTGGTAGAGTGGGCATTTTCTTACTGTCTGTCTAAGGATGACATTCCATTACCAGGGCTGGCTGGAAACTGCTGATCCATGCCCTTTCGTCAGGCTAGGTAGTGGGCAGTTTCTGACTAGCTGCCTGAAGCCTAGGTTTTTAGGCCTAAACTCCTGAACTCCCCATTTGAAGCCTATCATGGAGTCAGCCTGTCTCATCAATGCAATAACTGAAGGAATGTGTCTTTGAAAAACTTTGGGGTTCTCTTCTCCTCCACAGTTTCTTTCTTCAGTCTGTTGTCTCATTCTTTTTCTTACTTGAGAACTTCATATTGAGACTGGAGTTGTGAGAAGGCTGGAGTGTGATTTCCAGGACCTGGTTTAAGCATTTCACTACCACCTGTAACTCCAGCTTCAGCGAAATCTGGTGTATCTGACTCCAAGACCATATGCACATATACTAATGTACCACACACAGACTGCACACATGCAAGTAATTAAAAAATGATAAAAAGCTTAAAGGCCAGACTTAGTGTCATACACCTTTAATCTCAGCACTTTGGAGATAGTGGTAGGTGAATCTCTGAGTTCAAGGCCAGCCTGGTTTACATAGTAATTCCAGAACAGTTAGTCCTACACCGAGAAACCTGTCTCAAAAAAAAAAAAAAAAAAAATCTACTAGAGTAGTTTTGCAAGTGCAGTAATTGATGAGGGAGTGGGAAGTGGTCTGACTGATAACAAGCACAGCTTCTCCGGAGTAGAGAAGCCAGCAGCAGGAGCCCACCAGCAGTTACAGTTGAGCTGATTTATGTCTCTCAGCTAGAGTACAACTCACATCTCCATGGTGAACCTAACAGAATACATAGCATAACATACTATACAAAAGAAATAGATTCTGTTCAAGCACATAGAACACACAAAAATCTACCAAGCGACGAAATTCTACTGTCTTCTTTCCACAAGTCAGGTAAATTGCAATTAATTTTCCCAATTAATGCAAATAAGTGTCTTTAGACCTCAGAGTAAGGAAGCAACTTCTTAAATAGGACACAGTGTGCAGATGCAGAAGATTAATAACATGAACATTAATATTTAGGAAACATGTTTGCTGTAGATCCCCACTTTATAAATGGCAAGTTAGTGCAGGCAACATGGTTTTTGTCCCAGTTATTCTATCATTGTGGCATGAAAGAGCTCATGGACAATAATATGATATTCTCATAATACTTTATTCAAAAACTGGTGGTCCAGTATTGGCACAGTGGCTGTAGTTGTGGAGCTCTGGCATAGATAACTAAGTAATGGGAAGTTAAGTATCTCTGGGAGAAGATACTTGCAATAGATGTAACTGACTAAAGGCTTTTATCCATAATGAAGTATTACAAATAAAAATGAAAAAGACCAGCAATTTAGCTTAAAAAGAAAAATAGTCAATAGGCTAGGACAAGCACTTAACCAAAGAGGAAACCCAGATGGCCAGTAAGCATATGTCAATATGCTGAGCCTCCTTAGTCACCACGGACATGCAAATTAAAGCCACAATAAGGCTGCACTAAGTGACAACAGGGATGACTCTCAAGTGCTGGCCAGACAAGCACCCATGAGCCACAGGGCTCATGTCACGGATGTGGGGCTGCTTACGCGTGTAACCAAGAGCTTGTTGTCACACCATAATACAGTGACGACGTGTGCGATTGTGTCCATAAGTACTTGAAACTAGAAGTTAGTATTCTTTTATGTTGAAATGGATGAAGTGGTCAATTCGTGTATTATGACAGTGCATAGTAACAAAAGAAACTGATCTGGCAGCCTGGCAGCTACACTGAGCAATACCTCTGACTCCCAAGAGACTAGATGATTTTGAACAAAAGAAACCAGTTACATTGAATACAGTGTGTGAGTGTGAAAGTTCTTGTCAGAAGCAAGACAAAGAGTGAGGGGCTAGGGACGGACACAGACACATATAGAGAAAGGATTCTAGAATTCATCTATTAAATATGTGCTTCACATTATCCATCTGTAAATAGTTTTTATTACTAATTCACCATTTTAAACTTCTGAGAGTTCCTCTATCTCTGGTGATTTGTTGGGAGTTTACAATTTCATTTGTATTAATGTAATTTGGGACATAAAGTTCTCTAGTGGTTCTATGATTCTGGAGAGTTCTTCTCAATTATGCTCATATATGTCCTGTGGCCTTGTGTGTTGTCTTGCATTCTTGCCCTGACTGCCTTTGCCCAGGCTAGCCCATCAGTTGTCATCCAGCTGATCCTTTCAAGAGCCCACTTTTGTCCTTGTTGGCTTTGCCTGTGGTTTTTGTTTGATGCATTTCCTTGATTTTGCTACACCTAATCTGATATTCCTTCTTGCACTTTGTGTTTGGTTTACTTGTCTTTACTGTAGCCTCTTGAGATAAAAATTTATATTATTTTTAGCTCACTTTTGGTAGTACACACATTTTAAAATAAAACTTCATAACTTTAGTCCCTCTCATGCATTTTGACGTGTTATGTTTGGTTTATGTTAAACTATTTCATGATTTTCTTCAGTTTCTTGACCCATGAATTGTTTACAAGCCTGTTGTTCAGTTTTCAGGTGTTTAAAGTCTCTATTTCCTCCTTATTGTTGATTTTTAGTTTAATGCTATTGTATATTTCTTGATATATTGTACTTGAAGCCTTTAAAGATACATAGGGCATTGAGAAATTCATCCCTACAACCTCAAATTTAGCAGTCTCAAATGAATATTGATTATCATGTAGAAATGAGAGTTACTCATCTGTCAGGACAGGTTTGTGGGAATCTGAGTTACGTATGTACACAGCCAGTGTATGAGGTGTGTGGAAGCTTGAGTAGGAACGTCTGCATCAAAGAAATGGAGTGTTTTCCAGGTCCATCGTCTTCATGGCTCAGCACCATTCGGTGCTGTAGATAAGCCATGAGCTCCTGTCCACTGGACTGTGGAGGGACGTCCTGGCTGTTGTGAAGAGTGTAGTAGAGTACAAAGGTAAGCATGTATCTCTATGGGATCCTGACTGAGCCTTTGGCAAAACTGGTACAACTAGGTCAGATGGTAGTTCTTTTAAAGAAATTGTACTTTTCAGTGTGTGAATGTATGTGTGCATCTGCAGAGTCCGAGGACACTGTGTGGAGTCTGTCCTCCTTCCATCATGTAGCTCTTGGGAATTTAATTCAGGTCATTGGGCCTGGCAGCAAGCACTTTGATCCACTGAGCTATCTTTCTGAATCTCCTGTGATTGTACTATTTTGGTTTTGGATTTTTGGGGTTTTGTTTTGTTTTTTTTTTGGAGAAATTTACAGTGATTTTCATAGTTAGCTGTTTTAAGAAATGACAAAATACTTTAAGGCAAAAATGTTAGAGGGAAAGACAATCTATAATAAGATAATCATATGTTGGGGAGATGTATCAATTATTAATGTAAATAGGCCCTGCTATGCAATAGAATGTGGTGAGTACCTGGTGGGTCCATGCTAAGGTATGCCCCTGAGTAAATATGCCTGCACAGATCAGGTGTAAAGTTATGGGGGAAGAGAGGGGAGCGAGGACCTGGAGGAAGGGGTAGAGTCAGATGAGTGGACATGCACACAGACAGCCAGGAGCAGAACCTTGAGGGCAGAATGGGGAGGGCAGAGAAGGACAGAAAGGAGCGGGGCAGGAGGGGGGCGGAGACTGGCCCCTGGGAACACTTGGGAACAGAGAGAGAGTTGCAGTGGCAGATAGTGCATTCATATGCGGCCCACACCCTGGTGAACATGGCAGGGGTGGCAGGTGATGACGTAAGCAATTCCTTGGCCCCCAGGGGCAGGCCAGCAGAATCGCCTGGATGCTAACAGACCCAGAACATATGAAGCTGAAAATCATGGAACTGAAAGAGGAAACAGGGAACTCAGTTAAAATGTAGACTTTGATCTTTCTGTGTTGGCTTTACAGATAAAGAAAATGTGAACGACATAGTTGTCCACCCTGAATCAATCCTTCACCTCAAAAGAAATAGAACACAAACTATTCAGAATATACTTTGTTCACCAGTCCACAAAGCAGGTCCCAGAATCCTTTCCCATTGTTCTGAGTCCCTTTAATATTTCTTACAGAGCCAGATATGCTAACAACTGATTTTGTTCTCCATTTTAAAAAGAATTTTACCAATTTGTTCATTTTGTATGTTGAGGAGGTGGTGCACCCGGAGGTCGGAGAACTTGAGTACGTTAGTTCTGTCTACCATGTGGGACCTGGCAATGGAGTTGGGGTTGTCAGGCTTGGTAGTGCCTGTGCCCACTGAGCCATCTCACAGGCCCCTTAACTTTATTTTGAAGAATAGTTTTGCTACATGTAGAATTCTTAGTTGATATTTTCTTTTCCTACAGGGTTTGCCACTTTAACTGGCACAACTGTAGAGTTGTATCTCCTGACCAAATGGTGAGGAGAGCCTTCTCTGGCAGCTAGCTTCCCAGTGTCCTATAGATGAGCCCCCTGCCAAACTGGAATGAACCAGCACTGCTTTCCTTCCTGGAGCTCTGCAGGTGCTTAACAAACATTCCACCAGCCCCACCCCACCCCTGAGACAGGGTTTCTCTGTGTAATCTTGGCTGTCTGGAACCCCTGTCAACCAGCTGGACCGAACTCACAGAAATCCACTCACCTCTCTGCCTCCTGTGTGCAGGGATTAAAAATATTTGCCACCACTGCCCAGCTTTGCCTCCCCCCCAACTTTTCTTGCTTTTAAATTAAAAATGGATTTTTTTTCCATATAATATATTGATTACAGTTCCTCCTCCCCCTACTTCTACAGTTGCTTCCCACCTTCCCTTCCATCCAGTTCTCTACCCTTTCTCTCTTTCCTTAGAAAATAAATAGGCATGTAAGGAATAATAATACAATGAATAAAAAATAAACTGGAATATGAAAAAAAAACAACCAAATAAGAAAAAGAGCCACTGAACATGATGGCGCACCTTTAACCCTCTACTCGGGAGGCAGAGGCAGATAGATGTTCGAGTTTGAAGCCAGCCTGGTCTACATAGTTCCAGGACAAAGAAGACTGCATAAAGAGACCCTGTCTCAAAAAACAAAATGAAACAACAACAATAAAAACAAAACAACAACAAAGGAAACAAAAAGCACAAGAAATGCATATAGATGCAGAAATACACATGTTTACATACTCTGGAATTCGTAAAATTCCTAAACAGGAAGCCACAATATATACACTGAAGATCTTCATTATGGGAGGGGAACCAAAGCATGAAACAAAACCATCCTGGCTTAACATTACACAGAAACCGCCGAAGGTGCTGGTGAGTTCATTTTGTGTTGACCATTACTGCTGGATATGGGACTTGTTTTTCCAGTGAGATTTCTTAGAGAACATTAATTTTTCATTTGCAAGTGGCTATCAATTGGAGATAGCTTCTAGGTTAGGGATGGAGCTTGTGTTTACTTTAACTTTCAGCTTGGGGACACCATCTAGTACAGACCTGTACAGGCCCTATGCATACTGCCATAGTCCCTATGAATTTGGGTGTGTTTCAGCCCTACTGTGTCTAGAAGGCTTTGATTCCTTGGTGTCCTCCGTCCCCTCTGGTTCTTACAGTCTTCCAACCTCCTCTCCTGAGGGGTTTCCTGAGGCCTGAAGGGAGGGATTTGATGGAGATGAACCATTTAGGACTGAGGCTCTAAGGTCTCTTACTCTCTGCATAGTGTCTGTCTGTGAGTTTCTATATTTATTCCCATAATGCTGCAGGAGGAAGCTTCTAGATGGTGGCTGAGCAAGGCATGCATCTGTAAGTGTAACAGAATGTCTTTGCAAATGTTGTGACTAGAGTAACAGTCTGAGTGAGGCAAGAAGGCAGTCCAGTCCAGCACAACTCAGTAGCCTGTGTTGGTTCAGGCTTGTAGAGTCTGACACTGGGCAGTTTACTTCAGACATACTTGAGCACATACAACCTTGGAAAACAGTTTTCTGGTGACAGGTATCACAATAAAGCTAAAGGTGTGGCTATTTCAAAACTCTTGCAAAGTACATGTGACCTCTGACATAAGAGTGGATGTTAGGCTGAGCAGTGGTGGCACATGCCTTTAATCCCAGCACTTGGGAGGCAGAGGCAGGCAATCTCTGTTCAGCAGTAGGGCCTTGACCTTAGTTTATGGAGAGCCACCTATAGCCTTGGCATAGCCTGGGTTGTTTGGGGTTCCCACTGGATTTCCTTGGACAACAATTTGATTAAATGTAGTCTGTTCCTGACACTGCAAAGTTCATTTGGTTATGAGAGAGGTCCAGTTGGGAGTCTGTTTCCCCTTTTATTTGAGGAGACATTTCATTTAGAGCATGCATGTGTATTGTATATGTGTGTGTGGTATGTATATATGTGTGTATACATATACACACATGACATATATAACACACATATATAACATAGATATGTCATATATGTATATATGATAAATATAAAATAGGAAGCCTCTACTGTATTAGGTTTCCATGCAACCTTTCAAATTATCCTTAGTTTTAGCTGTTCTGCCATATATTCTCCCTCTTGCCCCCTTTTTTCCTCCCCTCCCTTTTCATCTATAACTGCCTATTCTATTTCTGCTTCCTAAGGGGATCCATCCTTGTCCCCAGTCCCTTCTGTGTTCTTAGCTTCTTTGGTTATATGGATTATAGCTTGTTTATCAATGACATAACAGCTAACATCTTTATATAAGCAAAAACATACTATATTTGTCTTTCTGGATCTGAATTACCTCACTCAGAATGATTTTTTTTCTAGGTTGTTGTTGTTGTCCCGTTTTGTTTTGGTCTTTTCAAGACAGGATTTCTCTGTGTAGCTCTTGTTCTTCTGATACTCGCTCTGTAATAGCAGGCTAGCCTCGGCTGCCTCTGCTTCTTAGTGCTGGGATTAAAGGTGTGGACCACCACTGCCCAGCTTTGATTTTGTTTTGTTTTAATGGCTTAGTAATATTGTATTGTATAAATGTACCACATTTTCTTTATCCATTCACCCTTGTCAGGCATTGAGGTGGTTTTCAGTATCTGGCACAGCAATAAATATGGTTGAGCAAGTGTCTTTGTAGTAGGATGAAACATCCTTTGGGCTTAAGACAAGTATAGCCAGTTCTTGAGGTAGATTGATTGCCATCTTCCTGAGGAATCACGACACTGATTTGCATAGTGACTGTAAAAGTTTGCACTCCTACTAGCAATGGAGGGATGTTGACCTTAGCATTCTGAATGTAAGATGAAATCTTAAAGTAGTTTTGATTTGCATTTCTCTGATGGCTAAGGATATTGAACATTTCTTTAAATGCTTTTCAGCCATTTGAGTTTCCTCTGTTGAGAATTCTCTATTTTTAGCTGTACACTATTTTTAAATGGGTTGTTTTCTTGATGTCAGTTTTTTTTAGTTCTTCATATATTTTGGATATTAGCCCTCTTTCAGAAGTATAGTTAGTTGGTAAACGTCTTTTCCTGTTCTGTAGGCTGTCTCTGTCCAAATGATGGTGTCCTTTGCCTCACAGAAGCTTTTCAGTTTCCTGAGGTTCCATTTATTAGTAGGTTTTTGGTTTTAGTGACTGTGCTACCAGTGTTCTATTCTGAAAGTCTTCTCCTGTGCTAGTGCATTCAAGGCTACGGGGGCCATATCTATTCAAACTACCACACCCTTGTAGTTCTACTCTCCAGAACTTTTATTATGAAAGGGTATTGAATTTTTGTCAAAGATGATCATGTGACCTTGTCCTTCAGATTGTTTATATAGTGGGTTACAGTTATTGATTCATACATGTTGAACCATCTCTGCATCTCTGGGATGAAGCCTACTTGATCATAGTAGATGACATTGTGATGTGTTCTTGGATTCAGTTTGCAAGCGTTTTCTTGAGACTTTTGGCATCTGTGTTCATAAAGGAACCAGTCTGTAATTCTTTCCTTGTCGGGTCATTATGTGGTTTAGGTATCAGGGAAACTATAGCCTCATAAAATGAATCAGCAATATTGATTTTGTTCCTATTTTTGATAATTGAGGAGTATGGACGTTAACTCATTTTTGAAAGTCTGGTAGGATTCTGCACTAAAGCCATCTAGCCCTGAACTCTCTTTGGTTGGGAAAATAAAAAATTACAGTTTTTATTTTATGAGGTCTTATAGGTCTTCATCTGATCTTGATTTGACTTAGATAGGTCATCTTATTGAGAAAATTATCTATTTTAGATTTTCTGATTTGGTGGAGTACAGGTTTTAAAGTATGTCCTTATGATTCTCCCTTTTGTCTCTGATTTTGCCGTTTGGGGCCTTCTCTCTCTGTCTTTAGGTAGTTTGGCCAAGGATTTGTTGATTCTGAAAGAACCAACTCTGTTTTGATTCTTTGTATGTTGTTTGTTTCCATTTTATAGATATCAGGCCTGAGTTTAATTATTTCTTACTATCTACTTCTTTGTGTGTTATTTCTTCTTTTTGTTCTAGAGGTGTGCTATTAAATTACTAATATGAGATCTCTCCAATTTTTCCATGTAGGCACTTAGCGCTATGAACTTGCCTCTTAAAGAACCATCTTCACCGTGTCCTATAAGTTTGGGTATGTTATGTTTTCATTCTCATTTAATTCTAGAAAGTTTTAATAATCTTGCTTAACTTCATTCTTGACCCATTTTTTCACTCAGTGAGTTACTCAGTTTCCATGAGTTTTTTAAGCTTTCTGTCATTTCTTTTGTTGTTTATATCAAGCTTTAATCCATTCGTGGTGGTTAGGATGCAGGGTGTTGCTTCAGTTTTCTTGTATCTGTTGAGACTTTCTTTCTTTGTGTCCAAGTTTGTGGTCAATTTTGGAGAAAGTCCTATGAGCTGCTGAAAAGAAGGAATATTGTTTGTATTTGGGTAAAAACTATCTGTTGTTCCCTTTGGATTATAATGCCAGTTAGCTCCAGCATTTCTGTTTAGTTTTTGTCTGGACAGTCTGTCTATTGGCGAGACTGGGGTATTGAAGTCACCTACTATCACTGTGTGAGGGTTAATGTGTATGTGACTTAAGCTGTTAGTACAGTTTTTTATTTTGTTTTGTTTTTGAACTTGGGTGCCCTTGTGTTCAAACAAACATTTCTAAGTTGTTGTCTGTGTTGGGTTGCTTTTCCACAAGTTTGGTGGTGAGGTCGTTTGTATTGTTTTTAATTAGTTGTCCAATGTTTTATGCTTGCTTTTGGTGCAGAAAGCACACTGAGTTCCTCATGTCCTGGGCTGCTAGTCTTGTAAAATATCCCCGAGCTGTTTGTTTAAGCAGTTATTTAAAACATCTAAGGAGTTTGTGAAGCTGTACAAACTAGTTTTTGTCCTGAGTTTTGTGGCACTTGTTCCCATGTGTGGCTCTCCTGTGTCACTGGACAGGCTCCCATGTTCACAGGGACTGGCAGGAACTTGCCAGGGTTCCATGGTCCATCCATTATGGAAGCAGCTTTTCTTCACCTACAGGTTCTCTGGGTTTTTCTAGTGCCTGTTTCTCTTGAGAAGAAGCTGAGGCAAGCTTTCTGTGTGTCATTCATTAACCAGTCATTCTCAGTGAAAACATAACTTTTAGTAAGTAAATATATACATATATACATATATATATATAATGGAATTTTCCAAAATGTGGCTCCTTCAGGACAATTGAATTTTCCATTCTTGTAGATTCATTTCTAAACATATAATCAAAGTAAAATGTAACCTCTAATTATAACTTCCCTAGAAAACAATACAATATGGCTTCACATTTTTGAGTTTTCCTTACTTAAAACTTTAACACCAGTTTTTATTTTCTTTAATGCAAAGGAATAAAATAATAAAAGCTAAGATGAGTTTGTTTATATAGATTTTCAACTTTCGAGAATAAAAATAATAGATTTTGTCATAGATTTCAAACTAGTGAGCATGCAATTATTATAACAATTACTAGGAGAGCATATTGTAATTTCAGTGCTGATTAGTTATATACAATATAACAGAGAGGACCAGTATGTACATTTTTTACACTGTGACTGCTGTTCTGTATCCTTTATGCCTCTGATGCTGAGTGTCCAGAACTTTGAATCACTAAGCCTAGTGGGTGTTTTTACTTTTGAACTGTAGGCTTGATGAATTTCCAGTCTCCTAAACAAGTCTAAAATTTTATGGTGGGAACAGATTCCAGGAGCATATGCCTCTACTGCTACTGGCATTCTGTGGGCCTTTTGAAAATTAATTTTTAATTTTGAGATCATTGTAGATTCACATGGAGATATAAGTCCATATGCTTTAAACCAGTCATACCATTTAAAATTTCCCAACAGTTAACACAGAATAGCTGTTGTTACCTGGTGATTAATGAAAGCAAACACGCAGAAAGGTTTGAACCTTTCTAAAGCCCGTGGCAGAAATTTGTTAAGTACCAACCATGATCCTGCTCATGAATAAGAAAATATCTCATGCCCTGTTCATCCTGAGCTCTGACCACACAGAAAGCATGCCAGGAACGCCATCTTCTCCTTCTGCCAGTCTGTTTTCCACCGTGAGATGCCTAGCTTTAAGATGTTAATTTGCAACAAAAAAGTATCATAAGTAAAAACTTGGATTTAAAAAAAAATTAGCAACTTCTCTACAGAACTACTTATAGAATGAACCAATGTTTTCCATAAACCATAACACATTTTAATTCTACTTTTGTATGGTTTCATCCAGTAAGCTTTTTTTTTTTTTAAAATGTAGCCATGTTAATAAGTTTCTAAACTTAAGGATATTAATAAATAATCTCATATGTGGTATGGTTGCACACATCTATAGTCCAGCACTTTAGTAGTTTAAGTAGTTCAGTAGGTTAAGACCTGAGTAGGTCAGCCTGGGCTGGCCTGGCCTACATACAGGTCTAAAACAAACCAGGACAAATAATATTCATTACACTTATAGTTACTCAGAAGGAGTCTGCCATGTGTATTGTTTTGCTTATTTAAATGTGAGTACAGAGGAAGTATCACAATGGTTGTACGTGTTTTTGTCCAGTCTTTTCAAACCAGAGTGACTTTTTCTTTAGTTTCTTTGGCTGTGACTGTGACTTGTATTTATGAAGAATTTCTGTAGTGCAAAGCCTTGTCTGGAAATAACAAAAGTCATATTTTTATGGACGGATTTAAGGGGTTTATGAACATGGCTTATTCTATATGTCGAGTAAACTTTTTAATCACTACTGTTGCTTTGGAAATATGAGGCAGAGGAGACTGAATGGTACTTGCCCAGAGGAGAAAGTGAATGTGTGATAGGAGAGAGTTAGGAATGCAGATCTGAGAGTAAGATATAACTGCAAAGCTCTTTGAACATCCTTCGGAAGAATAAAACAAAAATATCTGCAAAATGATACTTAAAGCAATGTGTATAGATGCAAGCATGGCTACCAAGAAAGGTTTTAGTTTTTTCAAAACTGACAGTCTAAGGTTATAACCAGGGCCTCACGGCATACTCAGGTATTATAGTGACAGTGGCAGCACAAATAAACTCAAGGTAGTGTCCCATTTTCATTTGCTTTGAGCAGAGTCCAGATAGCTTGTTTTTCTTATGGAAAAGCAGATTAGAGGGGCTGGAGGAGGCTCAGTGGTTAAGAGCACCTGTTAGTCTTGCAGAGTCCCAAGTTCAAGTCCAGCCCAAGTATCAGCTCACAGCCATCTGTAACCCCAGTTCCAGGAGATCTGATTCTCTCTTTTGATCTCTGAGGGCACCAAGCCTGCACATACATACATGCAGGTAAAATACCCATAAAATAAAATGGATATATCTTTAAAAAGAATTTTAGAAGGAAAGAAGAGGAATATAAAACTCTTATTTAGAATGTTACGCTGTGAAAGAGCAGATGAAGAAGGTGTCTCTTAAAATGTTGATTATCAGCATTTTTTAAAACTTCCGAGGAGCCTGCTAAGTGTTTGACTTGGTAACTGCTCTGTGAAGTGCAAGTTAGACATGTAGCATGTGTTTTTCTCCCAAACCCTTCAGAACCTGAGAACATTGACCTAGCTGGTATTGGTGAGGCTGTCCTCAGGAAAACAGGCCTCTCATACTCCCCCATGAACTCCATGGTGCCCGTCTTCACCAACCTTTGATGAATTTAATGCATCAATTCTGTATTAGCATGTTTGAGTTCTTTTATCTTGGTTGGTTTTTTTTTTAATGCTGTTTTAACTTAATTTTTGTTGTTGTTTGTTTTGTTTTGTTTTGTTTTGTTTGAGACAGGGTTTTTCTATGTAGCCCTGGCTGTCCTAGAACTCATTCTGTAGACCAGGCTGGACTCAAATTCAGAGATTGCCTGCCTCTGCCTCCCAAGTGCTGGATTAAAGATGTGCACTACTGCTCAGCTTTGATTTAACTTTGTCCTACTAGACTGTTAGTTCACATGATAGGATAAGTCAAGCACAAGGTAAACGTGGGAAATAAATGCCTGTGTGGGACTCTTAGCCATCCTTTCTGTACACACAGTTCCTTTGTCCCTTTATTCCACTGTCCTTACCTCCTAGTATCTAGGTTTTGAAAGCCCTCTAAATATAGTACAGAGAAAATATCTACAGACCACAATAAAAGACTGAACTCTGGTATATAGGGACTAGATTTTTGGTTTTTTGTTTTTTTTCTTTTAGCCAAATATAGTCCCATTAAGGAATTTTTTAATGGCTAAGAAAATTAAATAGAAATCTAAATAAATACATTTTTATGAGTTATTATTAGAAGCACAATGCGAATTTCTGTAATAATTTGACAGAAACTATATAAACTTAGAATTTTTCTATTTTATAATGACAGAACTTGTAAGACAGAAGTATGGGTTTGAATCAACTAAATAAATACATTTAGTAAATATGTTTAGTCTTTGTTAGATTGAATTTTAATGACCTGAGCTATTAAAAAAAACCCAGTTCTTAGAATTTTAATAAATTTCTGTGTGATCATTCTTAGATAAAGTAAATGAAACCATTTTTTAAAACAAAACAGTGTAACAGGTGTGCACCTTTTTTTTTTTTTCCTTTCCTTTCTTGGAATCTCAAAATGTGTGAGGTACTGTCATAATAACATAATTAATTGGGGATGAAGAGATGGCTTAGTGGTTAAGAACACTGGCTCTGTACTATACTGGTCTGAAGATAGGGACAGTATTCTCATACAAACATAAAATAAATAAAATGTTAAAACATAATTAAATTTTATTATAAATGTTCACATGAGCTTGGAGGTAAAATTTGAAGCAGCATAGAAAAGTTAAGTGTGTACATCTCTCCACAGTATTTCATCATACTTTTGGTGTCATTGTTGAGTATTTATTTTCTTCTGCAGCGTTAATTCTAAGCAGTAGTCACAAAAGTAGAACCCTGTGACTTTTGAATTAAGACCTATAACCTCAACATGCAAACCCAGAAGCTGTAGTTTTCATGCAAATACTGCTAACATGAGTTTCCTATTGAGTCTTTACAAAGAGTTTGCATTTAGAAATCAGTTATCTGTGGCTTTAGTGAGATTGTGGGGTTGTGTGTGTGGTGTGTGTGTAATAGTGGAAGTCCACACATGGGAACGACATCTTGTATCACTTCCCAATTTCCTGCCTGGGATGAGTCAGGTGGCCTGTAAGCCACAGTAATCCTCCTGTCTCTGCCCTGTATGGCACGGAGCTATAGGGGACATAGTCCCCCCATCTCTTCTCCCTGGGCATAAAGTCTCTGCAGGATTAGCCCATTCTCTCCCACGGAGGCCAGACATGACAGCCTTCTGCTACATATGTGTGGGGGTGGGGACTGGGGGTGGGGTTCAGACCAGCTTGTGTCTACCTAGTTTTTAGACCAGAGGTACCTAGTTTTTTATATGGGTGTTAGGGATTTGACTCAGGATATCATGTTTGAGCAGCAAACACTCTTACCCACAGTAGCCCTGGAGAGTTTTTAAACCTATATTTTCAAGTGGTTTGTAGTCAGTGGTGACCGTCAATCCTCTTAAGTTCAAAGAAATAAAACTAAATGACCCAATTTGGTAATGTTGTATATACATTAAATACTTTCTTCTTAAAAAATCTCCATGGTTTATAAAAGTAGTAGCATTGTAATATTCTTTTCAGAAGACAGAATATGGTTTGCTTTTAGTTCTTGTCTGTAAAGTAGTGAAATAAAGAAGTATTCTTGTCTGTGATGCTGTGCTATATCTTGAGACAGATTATAATGGTTTTATGCCAACAATAGGCACCTAGTGTTTCCTGCAAGTCAAAGCCTGGAAATTCCTTTGTGCTACCCTCATACAGAGGAAAAAGTCAGATGTAGAAGAAATCTAAAACAGATAACCACTAAAATAAAATACAAACGAGAACCTGTGAATATGATCTCCATGAGTCTTGAAGAATGAAGGAGATAAAGAGCTTTTCTGAGAGACATCCATGTACTGATACAAAGTAATAATAGAGAAGCTAAGTTTTAGAATAAATGCTTTTAAGGTTCAAAGAGAATATATCTGCGGAAGAGAGTTGAGCCATCTCTATGTTGCAGTTAGTTACAACTGCCATTGAGAGCACTTTTTTGCAGGTTTTATTGTTTTGTTTTTTTGTTTTTTTTCCTGCAACATTCTCAGGGGCATTTTGCCAGGTACTTCAAATACCAAATTATTTGGTTAGATACTAACATCTGGGAAGTAACTTATTTTTAAGAATCCTGAGTAGGGTTCTAGTGAGTAATCATATACAAAATACCAGGGAAATGTTAAACAGGTGATTTTCTTATTTATTTACTTACATCCCAAATGGTGACCCCTCCTAGTCCCCTCTAGAGAGTTTCTCCCCCATTCCCCTTTCCCTTCACCTCTGAGAGGCTAGTCCCCCCATCTCTTCTCCCTCGGCATAAAGGCTCTGCAGGATTAGCCCCATTCTCTCCACTGAGGTCAGAATGGCAGCCTTCTGCTACATATGTGTGGGGGTGGAATGGGTGGGGTGCAGACCAGCTGTGTATGCTCTTTGGTTGGGCTCAGTCTCTGGGAACTCCCAGGAGTCCAGTTACTTGACACTGTTGGTCTCCTGTGGGATTGCCATCTCCTTGAGGCCTTCAGTCCTTCCCCAACTCTTTCATAGGGTCCCTGACCACCGTCCAAGTCAGCTGCTGGTAAAGCCCTCAGAGGCTGGGCTCCTGTCTCTGCCACTGCCCCAGGTGCACAGGTGCTTTTCTAATTAAAGTAATCTCTTTTAACCTACACATTTTTAAATTGGAATTTATTGATATGCTTGACACTTAGACACAATTGAGTCAAATGATTTCTTGTGCTTCTCAGATTTCATATATGATGGTATGTTGATTTTAAGACAGCCTTGTAAAAAATTGTCTTTCACAAATAGTTACTTTGTTTACGTCTTCTTAATTGCTAACTTTTTAAAATGTGTATATTTGCATGTGTGTATATACTGCATATATATATGTATATATGTGTGGTGTGTGTGTGTGTATGTGGTGTGTATTTTACCGTGAAAGGGTATTGGATCCCCTGGAAGTAGAGTTTTATTGTATTGGGAACTGAACACCTAGATCAATAGCAACAAGTGCTCTTAACTGCTGAGCCATTTCTCCAGTACCACTGATTTGATTTTTACTTTAAAGTTATACATCACTGTATTTGTATAACACATAAATAGTAATTTTTTCATTGTTGAAAACCTGTGCATGCAAAAGCTGTAATGTACAACAAGCTCCCTGTGATTCTGTGCAGTGGTGGCCTGTCCTGGCAGGCCCTGCATTTGCATGTAGGAGTTATTCAGTGTTCAGTATACCTAGTATATTTCTAGGACAGGCTCTAGTGACTTATTTTTTTCAGCCTCTGACTGTGGGCCATATTGTCCTGGTTTTTGTTTTTTTGTTTGTTTGTTTTGGTCTTTTAAAAAATGTATGTCTAGTTTTCATTTGTTTAGGGAAGTTTGTTCTCTCTGGGTTTGTTGTTGTTTTGCTTTGACACTAACGGCTGTTTTAATAGTCAACATTAAGGCTGGTACATCTGGGAACTCTAGATTATTTTGTGTTCCTCCCTAGCGTGTTGACACTGGTTCTGTCCTGCCACTGAGTTATGCCTGTTCACCCTAACTTAGTAAGCATAGGTTGCATCGCGTGCATGTTCTTGTAGTTACACTGAATCTTTTTCTGAAGGTAACTACCTTAATGAAACCGAGTCGTGGTATCCAGTAGTGTTTTTATATATTTTTAAATCTTGTTTAAGTCTTTTAGTAACCTGATCATTTGAGTACCTGTCTAATTTTGTTGAGTCTTTAGCTTTTCTCACTGTCTTCTACCTTATGCTTCTGGCCCACAATTAAGTATGTGATTGCTACCCAACTGCGTGTGGAAATCCTGGGGTGTTTCCAACTTTAAATCAGCAGGATTTAATTGCTCTCTCAGTTCCTCCTCAGAGCTGCCTTCTGGCTTTGTCAGGGTGAGTGGAAATGAGGTCTTATCCTGGGGCGTGGTTCTTATGGTGAGGCTTTCTCTAGCGTTCAGGTTTGATATCGGTAATTAACAAGGTCTCTGCTCTGGCTGAACCAAAACTGTAGTGTCCTCCACACTGTTTAAACTGCAGCATCTCTGTTCTTCTGTCAGTGCTGTAACAAAGCTTGCTGTTAGCATGTGACTTTTCTCACCTGACCCCAAACCTAGAATTTTCCAGAGTTCCCCAAATACATTTGTGTCTCCATGCCTTCCCCATACTCTTTCATAGTTAGTTTGACTCCTCAGGTTCCAGCTGCTCCTAAGCTTCCGGTTCTGATTGATGTGCCCTACAACTGTTGAGACTGCCGTACTTAGTGCTGTTTATATTCACATTGAAAGATATCTTTTTCTGCATAGGGGTTGATGTCAAAAGTATCCCCTCTCCAGGAAAAAGACATTAGGATGGGTATGGCCCTCATGCCTCACTGGACAACGACAGGAAGACCAGAAGCCATTACAAGGTCCCCTTCAATTATTGGAGGTCAGGCCTCTATCCCCGCCTTCGCATGATTAGAATCGCTAAGGCCCTTCTATACTTAGAGAAGGGAGGAGATGTCAGGGGCAGCCCTGCTTATACACCGAAGGTCTACAATCAGCCATAGGCCTAAAATCAGCAATAGGCCTGACACACATGCATGCTAACACAAAGTCTTGGGTCTCTGTGGAAAAACACTGAAACAGATGGCTATAAGCTATTGTAAACAGGCAGCTTTTGTGGAAATTTACCAGCCTGAGTAGTCATAGACCTTGTAAATAGGTAGCCTCAGCGGATAGTACCAACTTAGATAAGGACAAGTGAATCATAGACAGAGTCATAGTGACCTGTCCCCTGAACCTTCACCCAGCCGATACCCTGTTCTGAAAGATATATGTACTCCCCTGAACACCTACGCTCTGGTGTCATCCCCTTCCCCACGTCCTGCCTTTTTGTGTTTATAACCCCTGTGTGAATAAGTAAAAATTACGATTTGATTTAAAAAAAAAATAAAATAAAGGCATCATGGAGTTTTTTAATAGTTTAAAAAAAATGACCTTGTGCTAGGACAGGGAAGTAGGCTCAGATACTTTGTTATCCTGATAAGCCCTTAGAAACAGTGATCATGGGAGTGTTCACACAATTGGGTTTAGTGCCTTGCTTTTTCTTTGACTATTTGTGTTTATTGTCTTGCTTGTTCCTTGACTATTTGCATCTATTGTATTACTAGGCCCTCAACGTAGAACTGACCTTAACGCATGCATGTAATTAAAATGGTATAAAAGCATAAAGGAGGAAGGGGGATGAGATAGGAGGTTCTAGGGAGGGGGAATGGGGAAAGGGGATGACATCTCTTAAATAAATAAAATATCCAATAAAAAAAAGTCAAAAAAAAGTTTTTTTAAAAAAAGAAAAATGTCTTTTTCCTTTATTATACCGTTCTGTAATATTTTGCCAAAATTCCTCAGTATCTTTTTTTCTCATATTTTTAGAGAATTTTTTTTTCCATAGAGAACATACCTTTTAAGTCTTTCCCCCATTTGAAAATAATTGGAATCACTTTGCAGCCAGTTAAGCTGACCAAGTCCCTTTCCCCCTGGTGTGCAGTGATCACAAACTGTAGCTACCTTGGGAGTGTATGCAGCCTGATGCTTATATAGGCTGCACAGAGGGACCTTGGAGTCAATTTTCTGGCAGTTATTCAAGTCTCTAATTTCAATGCTGCTCCAGTCTAGGCTCCAGATAGGTATGTGTGGTACCTTTGGGAAGCCCCAGAGCATAGGATTTACATTGGTCAGGCCATCAGATCCATGAGCACCAAGCTGCAGAATAAAGAACATATGTTGAGGCTCTACATAGAGACAAGTTTAAGTTCCCTGAATATCTACATCTTGAAAAAAGGAGGCTTCACTAAGTTAAATGCAGTGAACATGAAGACATGATCACTAGAAGCAGCTCATTCCTGATGACTACGGAGTCAAATATATCCCCAGTCACAGACCCTAGACAAATTGGCAGGCCCTGTATTTCTGTTCTGAAGGCTTCCACAGTGCTCTCTTGTACTCTGTCAAATCATCTTCAGTAATAAATCTCACATCCATTCCAAAGATAATTGGAATCCATGCATATTAATTTTAGAAGAATTGCTCTTTTTATTTGACTTTTGCTGTCCAGAAATGGTGTTTTTGAGATTTTGTTTATAAAGTTTTCAGTACGATTTTGTGAATGTGTCGATATGAAGTTTGAGGGTTTTTGTAATGTGAATTGGAATTTTGTTTGTTTCCAACAAGTCACTGTGATACTGAGATAAATATTGTTAGGTATTTCTTATGTCTAAGATATCTTTACAAATGACTACTTTTTCTGGGTTCTGTTGTAGATCTACAGTTACATTGCTGGCATGAAGAGACAATGCAGTCTTATCAAACATCCCATTGCATTTTACTCTTATGTTATGGGTCTCTCAGACAATGGGGAACATGCACAGGGACAGTAGTATCACTTTTTCTTCCTGGTTTCCGTGTGAATGGCCTCAGTATTTTACCATCTACTGTAGTCTACATCCTTACTGTTGATGATTTATGTTATCTTTATTAGCTTGGAAGTACTATAAGCATTGATTATTTTAAATAACTGTTTTAGTACATTTCAGTATGCTTATGAATTTCCTTATGTAATTGTCACAGCCTCATTGGTTTGATTTGTTTATAATCTTAGCAGAATTTTGGTTTCTGTATTTTTGAAATAGTTGGGAGGTTTCCTTCCTTTCCTTTCCTTCTCTGGTGATTTAAAACAACTTTACAGGGCTAATGAGATGGCACATACTGTTCTAGAGGACCCAAGTTCAGACATGTCAGACACGTCAGACCATGTCAGGCAGATCACAATTACTTGTAACTCCAGCACCTGGAATCTGATGCTTCTAGCCTCCATGGGCACCTGCACCCACAGGCACATAGCTACATATAGATACATGCATATAGCATATACACATAACTAAAAATAAGGAAAATAAATATTTAAACAGATAGGTAATATATAGCTCTAAGTAGTATTTGTTCAGACATTAAGTAGATAATAAGAATAAATTAGTGGCTAGATGAGTTTTTATTTTTATTTATTTAGTGTACAAAGTAACAGATTTCCTTGGTGCATTTATATACTAGGTTGGTTGATGGTGAGAATGTTTTTCTTGATTTAAAAAATGTTTACCCTACTTACTTGTGTATGTATGCCTGTGTGTAGTCCAGAGGACACGTTGTGGATTGGAGTCACTCCTTCCATCGTGTAGGTCGCAGGAATGTAGGCCTTCAGGTGCTTTGCCATTGAACCATCTTTGCAGCCCCACCATTACTTCTGTCTTCTTTTAGCCCTATCTGGTCAGTGAGCATGAGTCTACCATATGTAGAAAACCGGGCTGTTTCTAGGCAGGTTGCTTAATATTCAAAGTAAGGAGTTTTCATTTTAAAATGCAGGTATAGCCATGTACTGCATAAAGTAAGTTCAGCTAGTGATGGACTGCACAGTCATCAGAAATAATGAAGCAATGTTTTCCTCGCACATGATGATGTTGTAGCCATTACTACTGTGTTCCCATTGCCACCCGTTAGTACAGTTACATGGTTCATAGGTTTGTAGTCCAGATGCCATAGGCTTCCATACACTGTACATGTGGATAGTCGACTATACCTCTAGTGCACTTGCAGTTTATGATATTCAGATGACAAATTGCCTGTGATTCGTTTTTTCAGATCATACCCTGGTTGAGTGACATGTAGCTGTACAATATTTAGGTCTAAGGACTTACTCTTGTCAGAGAAACATATTTAAGATACACGAATTCTGTCTTTTTAAAAAATGACTTTTAGAATGTATATTTGGGCCTGATCCTCGTTGTTACAAGCAAAGTCTAAGAGGCTGCAGAATTGGTAATGCATACTGTTAAGCCTTGGAACTTTACTTTTAGGTGCACTGATACATTGGCTATCCTGAGCTGGTTTTGTTGTTTTATGTGTATTGTGCTTGTGCATATGTATGTGGGGAGTTGTTTGCTTGCATGTGTGTGAAGTGTATGTGTGCTTTATACATTGTGTGTATGTTTCAATTTTTTTTCCAAGAAAAGTACTCCTGAGTTTCTGAAAGACACATGGCTCTTAAGAGCCCTTTCTCTGTTAGACACAAAACACATATAATGTGTCTATAGTTGTTTCTATAAGATATCAACCATAAAATTACAAAATTGATTATATGCAGAGTGTCCATTGAGAATATTTTATAGTATAATGAACTAAAAGTAGAAATGCTTCTTTTTTCTGCCATGTGTTGCTGAATTTAATTATATGGTACATTTTATATAGTTATGTAATTGATCTCTTGAGGTAAGGATTATTCTCTTTTTTAAACAGATATTTGTTTGTTTACAGCAAATTAAAGGTATAAATAATTAAGTAAATAGCCCAAAGTTTATGGTTGATAATATTAACAGTTAAAAAGCAGTTTTAGTGTTCGATATCTGAGAATAGCAAGGAATACCTTTTAAAACCATATCATAAATGTGAATGAATGAGTGAGAGGAGGGATTTGAGGAAGGAACTGTGTTGAAATGGTTGGGGACTTTTTTGCTCTGCATGTCTCCTGAGCCAGGATGCAGTAAGTTCGAGCTGTTTGAGTGGCTACCGGGAAAGAACCAGACTTGAAAAAGCAAGCCTTGTTATTGACTGTGTGGCCACTGGGATGGCATGGAGTGGGTGGCTTCCTTCCATTCCATTTAAATTCATAGGTTAGGCCGTGTTCACCATGAATGACTATTTAAAGGGGACTTGCTGTTTTTCTTTGAAATTGGCACCAGATGTTATTTCTTTGCTTGGTCTCAGTAATAACTGTGGCAGCAGCAAAGTTGTCTTCAAGATACGAGTGGCTGAGAAGCTTTGCGGAAATGCATATTTAGCATAAAAGTCAACTGTGACTAACAGCTGTGAAGTTAGGATTGTTAGGAGACATTAAGGAAATAGGTGGTTACTTTCAGGGAAGGGATGGAGCAGGGCCAAAGAGGTGTGGTCAGAAGACCCAGCTGAAAAGGGGAGGAGCATGTCAGCATCCCCAGAGGAGCATGTTGTAACTGTGAGTAGTCCTGTGTTGATTTCTAGGTGGCATCACAATAAATAACGTCAAAGTTGTTGAAAATATTAAAGTTATTAGTTTAAATCAGTTTCATTATAAACACTTTTGAGTATCAAGAATGATAAAGCAGGAGCAGAGGGCCTGGCTTACCCAGTAAAGGACTTATCACATAAGCATGAAGCCCTGAGTGCAAATCCCAGCTCTCTCATAAAAAGACAAGGTGGCAGCATCCGTCTGTAGTCCATCTGGGAGTGGGAGACAGGAGCTCCACCTCGAGACACACTGGCCAGCCAACGAGCTCCAGGTTCAGGGAGAGCCCTTGCCTCAAGAGTAAAAGCAACTGAGGAAGGCACCTGCATGACCTCTGGCCTCCATGTGCTTGAACCTGAGTATGTTCCAAACACATGTGAATGTATATACATACAGGACACATGATAAGGACATATCAAAAAGACTTTAAAAATAACTTCCTTTTAGAAATAAAAATTACCAGTATTTTTTATTGAAAAAAAAGCAGCTAAACTAAATTATTTGAATTTATACTCAGAATAACTATTGTACTGATTTAAAATGTCAGAAAATCAGTATATAAAATTTTTTTAAAATTTGCTTTAATAAGCAAGCATGTTGTTATTTGCATAACAGTTGTAATAAAGATAACTTCAGAAAGAAAATTAAGATAATTCTTGGGATTCATTTGTTGTCTTTTTTAACATACAGGAAAACTCCGTCTTCCAGGATCCAGTCATGTGTATGAGATTTTGAGTGCTTCTCCCTCCCAGGATCTTTTATATTTCTTGTATACAAGCCAGCCTTAGTTCACCCTTCAGGCTCTGTCGATCAGTCCCTGGTCTGTTTTCTAGCTCAGGAGTTTAGACTTTTCCACCTAATGACAATTGTGAGCATGCAGTGTGCCCTTTGGTCACGTGAGAGTTATCTGGGCTTGGTGTCACTGTTCTGTTTTATTTCTGAGTAGCAGTAGACTGTTTCGTTGTTTTCTGGGTTTCAGATTTCTTTCATTTTGAGTTTTAGCTTTCCCTCTGCACCTACTCCATGTTAGTGTCAATTTCTTTTCTCCCTTCATGGTGAGCTTCTGGCACATCTGGAGCTTTCATAGTGAGACTGCAGGCTTAGCTGCCATCCACCACGCCCCTGCCGCCGTCACTTTGGCATTTTGTCTTGATTGTTTTCATTTGGTCAAAAACATTTTCTAACTTTCTTTTCAATTTCTTTTACTTGTTGGTTATTTAGAAATATGTTGCTTAATTCTCAAGTATTTGGGGATGTCCCAGATCTCTTTCTCCTTTAATACCCATTTGGTCAGAGTGCCTACTCTGTATGATCTCAGTCCTTTTAAATAATGAGAAATACTAAATGGTGTAGCATATGGTTAATCCTGGACAATGCACCATGTGCTCAAAAACAGTGTTTTCTGGTGTGGCTTCTAGGGTGTCAAAAGAGCCAGCTTGCTTGATGGCAAAGCTTGAGTCGATTGTCTCCCTGCCATTCTCATGTGCTGTAGCTCTGTGGGTTGGTGACAGTGGTGTGTCACCACTGTTCCTTGTCATTGTTGAAATGCTACTTTTCTTCTCATTTGTCGTTTTTGTCCCTTCATTTTGGGCTTTCATTATGTATCTGTATACTTGTAATTATTGTTTGTTTCTTCCTGAATTACTGATGATTTAACGATTATGAAATATTTCTCGATCTCTTAAAGGAACACATATCCTCTTGTCTGTCTGTGATAGAAAATTAACCTTGTTTCTCTGTGGTGGTGGTTTGCTGCTGTGCTTTTTCCTCCTTTGACTTTAAGTATAGCTGTGCCTTTGACTCTAAAGTGTGCTTCTTACAGATATCATGTCGTTTTTAAAGGTAGCCTAACATCTTTATACATTTGATTGGCTTATTTAATTTCCTTTTTCAGTTTTTTGTTTTTCAAAACAGAGTTTCTCTGTATAGCCCTGGCTGTTTTAGAATTTGCTCTGTAGACCACCAAGCTAGCCTCAAACTTAGAGACCCACCTGCCTCTGCCTCCAGAGTGATTTAAGATTTAAGGTGAATGCCACTACACCTGGCTCAGTTTACACTTAATATAGTTATTTATGTAGTTGTGTTTACATCTGTCATTTTGCCATTTATAGTCCATGTAAGTCATAAATATTCTTGTTTCTTTGTTCTTTTTTAATTTGTGATGGGGTAGAGGAGAGAGACAGACAGACAGCACAGTCTTGAGTGTGTGCATGGTGTGCTTGTGGATTGATCTGAGATTGAACTCAGGCTACAAGGCTTGCTCAGCCAGTGCTAATACCCTCTAAGACATCTCTCTAGCCCTCACCTTAAATAGTTCTAGTGCAAAACTTCAGTTTTGTTGGCTTTTAGGTTTTACATTTTAAGTGTCTTGCTATCATGAGCATGAAGAGTCTGGTTCCAACAGTGTAGTTCATGATGTGACTATAGGTGTTTCTTTGTGTTTGTAGTCTTTATTGAGCTTCTTGAATCTTTAGATTAAAATTTAACCACTATTTTGAACTTTTCTGCCCCCCTTTCTGGATTGTCCTCTCATTGGGGTATCAAGTGTTTTTGCAATTGCCTTCTGTCCTACAGGTGTCTATAGTTCTGTTGATGTGTCTTTCTGTTGCTTTCTGGTTCTGCCACTGGTGTTTTCACCTCCTGTGGAGCAGTTGTACCTTTAACCTCCTTTGATCAGGACACTTACTTTTTACCATTTCAGTCCTTTGGAATGTGAGACCTGCTTAATGTCACAGCTGTGGTCAAACCTGGGATAATGCACCACGTGTTTGAAACACAATGTGTCTTTTGCTCTAGCTTTTGAGGTGTCACATGAGGTCAGCTTGATTTGTTTTTAGTAATTTCTATTATGCTCTTTTCTAGGAAAACAAAAATTGGGGTTTGCATCCCCATACATATTTGAATAATGATCTAGAGCAGTGGTTTCCAGCCTGTGGTCATGAACCTTTTGGGGGTCACCTATCAGATGTCCTACATATTGGTTATTTACATTACCATTCATAACAGTGGCAAAATTACAGTTATGAAGTAGCGATAACATTTTATGGTGGGGTCAGTACCACATGAAGAGCTGTGTCACGGCATTAGGATGGTTGAGAAGAACTGCTCTAGAGGGTAGCAGAAGCCCAAGCCTGACTCTGACTTTCTCTAATTCTGTTGTTTACCATCTCCAGTCAAGTTTGTCTGCTTTTCTTTAAATGCCCCTGGATTTTTCAAGTTCCTTCATACTTTCTGTTTTATAGTGACATACATCCTCTCAGCCAGGCTCTCTGCCACTGCGGTGCTTTCTTCGTATTTACTTGGAGGCTGCAAAGAGGACTTCCTATCCACACTCCAAGCTCTGGCTCTTGGTGACCATTGTCGCCGCTCCTCCAGCAGGCCCTCGGCCCTGGCATTCCTCTCCGCTCCTCCCGTTGTGGATGGGTGCTTGCTGGGCATGGGCACACTGGGTTTAGTGTTTTCACGTCTGTGCCTTGCCTCATGCTTCCAATTCCGCCCCACACCTGCTGGGAATGCAATATCCTCTTTCCTTTTGCCCTTTCCAGACTCCATTCCCAGGAACTTTTCCAAAAGCCTGAGCCCTTCATGTGACTTTCCTTTCCCTGAGCTCCTGTCCCACCTTGTTTCCTGGATGTGTCCTGGTTCCAAGGGCACTGCCTACTGTGACATCTTCTTGTCACCTGGCCCACGAGGATGTCCAGTCACTCCTATAGTCACTGCTAAAGTTAGGTCAAAAGTTTCTTTACTGTTTTTTTTCTTTGTCTTTTTTTATTCGCTTTTGAAACATGGGTCCACTAACACCCTCATCATCACACCCTACATATGTAGTAATTTGATTTTATGGATAGATATGAAAATGGACTTTATCAGCTATATCACTGCTAAGAGTGACACAGAGTGAATTTAGCTCCTTGTATTACAGATCAGTTAAGTTCAGATGGAACAAAACTGCCAGTGAGAGTCATATGCTACATACAGAATCATCCCCACCTGTTTTCAAATGAATATTTTACTCAGGTTTTGGAGAAATTAGTAAATAATGAGTATCCTAGGACAAGTTTGTCAATATTAAAAAATAACTTGAAGTCAATATATTTTGACCCTAATTCCTTTCATTTAAAAAATTAGCTGTTAAGAATGTTGGAAGGGCCAAAGAGATGGCTCAGAGGGTAAATGCACTTGTTGCTAGGCTATGAGAGAGTGGATAGCCTAGAACCTACATGGTGGCAGAGAGAATTAACTCTCAGAGGTTGCCCCTGACCTCAGTGTACAAGCCTGTGTATACATAGCTATAATAATAATAAAACAACAATAATAATAATAAATGTAATAAAAATTTTAAAGGATGTTTTTAATAATAATTCTGTAGAAAAGACAGAAAATGTTTTCTGTAAATGTCCTGGTTATAAGCATATTTAAATTTGTAGGACACACATGATCTTTACCATAGGATCTTTGTTTAAATGTTGTGGTTTTACTATTTTTTTAAATAATTTGTCTTTATTTTATGTGCATTAGTATTTTGCCTGAATTATGTCTGTTTGAGGAGTATCAAATCTTGGATTTACAGTTGTGAGCTGCCATGTGGACACTGGGAATTGAACCCTGATCCTCTGAAAGAGCAGTCAGTGCCCCAGCCCCTGAGCCATCTCTCTAGCCCCTGTAGTTTACTATTTTTAAAATGTGCCTAGTGTTATAGCTTGCCAAGCAGGTTTGATCTGCTGCGTGGTGGTGTGGGTAACCCTGGTCAGTGAACAAACAGTAAAAGCTCATGTGAAGGCAAAAGACTTCACTATCTGACAGAAATGATGTTCCTCATGTACGTCCTAACAACTCTCGTGCCCAGAGTGGAACCACAAGCCCTAACCTAAGAGGGATGGCTGGCTGGAGAAAGGGGTTAGGAAAGGCGTGTGACAGGGCAGTGGCATCATCACAGTCTTTACACCAAGTACCTATGGAGGAAGAAGCAGGCCTGTCCTGTGCTGTGCTGCAGTGGAGCTATGGAGTAGAGTTCTTCTGTTTATCTGGGTGCCTCCACTTGAAAATCCCATTATCAGCCTAGAGGACAACTGTACAGTTACGGAAGCAGCTACCTTGAAGTAACCATTCCTTTCTCACCTGACCAAGAACGTGGATTTGTCAGTGTCAGACTTCCGGCTCAGGCTAATGACTCTGTGCCCCACCCTTTAAGCCAGCACTTGTCTGTATTTACAAAACTCTGGCACTTGCTGGGGAGATGACTCAGTAAGTAAAGTGCTTGAATTCAGATCCCCATAAACCACATAAAAGCCAGGTATACATCTGTGTACAGCCTAGTGCATGTCTGTAACCCTAATTGGTGTAAAGGGGTGAAGGTAGAACCTGGGATCCGTGGCCAGCCAGAGTAGCTGAAACAGTTAGCAGCAGGTCGAAGGAGACCCTTGTCTCAAAAACAAAGGTAGAAAGTTAGAAAGATGGATGATGTTGGCGTCTGATATCCATACATGCACTCATGGCTAAACACATCTGTATACACAGATGTGCAAATGTGCAGCCCTTCTCCCAAATCTGGCTGGCTGAGAGAAACATACTTACCAAGTCTGGATGGTTTCAGTCTAGACCCAAGTTCTGTGCTTCAGCATTGTATCTGTGAATATAATTAATTTTATTTACTTGAACTGTGGCAGTATTGATTCTCTTTATTTTATTCTTTGGAGTTAAATCAGAATGCGATTTATATTAATTTTGATTTTGGTTGTAGAGGTTGGCGATTTGAAGGAGCTGCAGACACTAGACATTTCTACCAATCGTTTGCTAGCTTTACCCGAGAGGCTTCACCTGTGCCTTTCTCTGCAGTACCTCACTGTGGACCGAAATCGGCTATGGTGTGTGCCGCGTCACCTCTGCCAGCTGCCCAGCCTCAATGAGCTCTCCATGGCTGGAAACCGTCTTGCATCTTTGCCAGTTGGTAAGTGTTGTGGTTATATGATGACTAGACTAGCCAACACATACAATACAATGCATTTCTTTAACTAAAGCGGACTAGTTTCTTTCTGTTTATCCTGATGATTCCTCTATAAATCCATTTTTGACATGAACACAGCATTATTGTCAGATGACAAGTGAAGTTATTTTAGTCAGGGATGATGTCATTGCTTGTATTGTCAGGCAGGGTCTCCCTGTATGGCCACACTGTTCTTGACCTTCCTGCCTCAGCCTCCCATGTGCCACCATGCCTAGCTCAGGCGTCCCATACTTACAAAGTCAGTGCCATTACAGAATATACCAGCTATGAGAAATTACACTAAGAAGGGAATTGAAATGTGTGTGACTGTGAGTCTGACAGACAGCCTCGAGCACTGTGAATGGATGACCCCTAGTACAAGCACATCTGCTAATAACTGTTTCCTCTTCTCCCGTGGTCCTTAGATTTAAGCAGGATCACACATGCTAGGCAAGCTCTCCACCCTAACCACATACCCCAAACCCAAAATTTGTCTCTTTAGATTAGAAGCCAATATCCATATTGACTTCTGCCATGGAAACTTATTTTTGAGTGTTGTTATAAGTACTAATGTCAGAAAATCTGACTGTAAAACTTCAAAGACTTTAAAATAGACTAAATTGCCTACTGAACCAGAAATGCCATCTTAGCAAATAAAACCTTATGCTCTGTAGATTTCTATAGTTGGTTCATTTTGACATGTTTCATGTTGGGCACATAGATCTTATACAGGTACATTTATTTCACATAGAACTAAATTATTTTTTCAACTTTTAAGAAATGTAAGTGCCAGTTTAAAAAAAAAAAAAATGAAGTCACATAGGATCCTAAACTATTACCGTTTCATTCATAAAAGCATCTTAATACTAATTTATCTCTGAGGACAGTGAAGTAAATAGCTCACCAGTCCCTAAAGGAAATGTTTACAATATAATCATTTTATGTATTTTCAATTTAAAGTTTCTTTCATGGAATCTTTAAAATAATAGAAACATTAAAATCAATTCATATAATAAAAACTGCTAATTTAAGGAGATTAATTTCCCACAGATATATTCCACAATAATAAATTAACAAATTAACATAACTCTATTTAAAAAAACAAGCTATACTTCTAAAAAAAAGTCTTGAGTTTTTTGATGAGAATGTCAAATATACATATTTAAAGAGTGAACATGCCTGCTGGACTGACAGGAAGAACTCAGAACAATTGCAGGGGCCAGCACCTGGACAAGCTGTATCACCTCACAGTGTGTGGCCTGCAGTAACTGCTGAGCTTCACTGTCCATATCTGAAGGTCAGAGGTGACAGTCTCTAGCCTGCAATGTTCATGGATGAGAGTTACAAGAAGTGCACTGGTGTGAAGAGATCCACCTGTAGAGTGGATACCCCACTATACTCATCCTCGTCTTCATGTGCAAGACACCTCATACCCACCATAGCCACCGGACCTTTGACCACTTCCTAATAGCTTTCAACCATGTGATTGCCAGGATGCTGCAGTCATGGCTGAAAGGGGAAAAGGAAAAAGATTAAATTATATCATTTGTGTGGCAGAAAATTCAACTCGCAAATGTAATTATCATAGTTCAGAGTAAAGCTGCAAATTGTCTTATAAGCAACCTTGAACTTTCTTGAGTCGACTGTCAGATGTTACCAGAAACACATGAGCTAGTCAAATCTCATGTTGTATATACAATTTTCTATCATTTTTATTATCATCGATATACATTTGTGTGTGTGTTGTTGTATATGGTGTTTCTACTAGAAACTATATGTACTAATTTAACTGTGCAGGAATAATAAGCTATTAATGTATACTCTCTTTAGTCAAGTATTTTAATTGCTGCACATTTAGTCTCTAATTATTATAAAACTTATTACACAAACCCATTGACAAACTAATTTTACAGATGAAGAGATTGATGTACAGAGTAGTTGTGTAACCCGCCTGGAGTTGCAGCTATTACTATAAAACTCAAGTGCAGACTCCAATTCTAAGCCTGACATTCTTTCCACCTTGACATACTCTTTTTATAGTCCAGAATTGCTCTGTATAAGGAGACTCCATATTGAAGGTGGCATCTCTAGTATCTGGTATCACTCTGCCATTTTGGCCATCTCTCCAATTCTTGGCAGAGTCTATTGCCACAGACTAAGTCTTGGTTTGGTGCTGCTGTTACTTCTGTCTCAACCCAACTTTTCACACAATTGCGCTTGCCTTCAGGTCATTCCAGCATTGCAATAACTCCTTAGCCCTGGCTCCTGCTCCCCTGATCCTTTGCTTTCCTTTCCTACCTTTGTTTCAGTAGTGACAGCTTTGAGTATCTTCTAAATGTCCTTTGCCTGATGCTGGTGTTGCTCAGCCAGGTGAAACAGTAGGATTACTGTGAGTTCGAGGCCAGCCTAGACTGTACAGTAAGCCCTAGGCCAGCGTGGCCCGCCATGTGAGAGCTTATCTCGAGGAGGAGAAGGAAAAGGGGGAGGAGGATCTTTTAAGTATGTATACTTGAAATCTTTGGACTCGTGCTAAACCATAGCCGTCTAATTCTAAGAACTGTTTGAGAAAGGATCAAGCAAGCGGGGGGTGTGAGGCATGCCTTTATCCAATTACAGAGGAGGATTTTATTTATTAATGAGTTCCGGCCATGTTATGTTTAATAAAAAAAAAAAAAAAATGAGGAAGCATCAAGGAAATGAGTGTGCTTTAATTTATTTATGATTATTTTTTATTTATTATTTCAGACAGGACCTCTAGAAATCATATGAATCTTCTTTATGGTTTCACTACAAAAAATACTCTTATGGATACAGACAGACGATACAGACAAATATACACAAAGTTTTTGAACAATAGAAAGCTTTGTGTTTAGCCATGCTACTTAGAACTTTGCATAAGTACTTAAGTCTTGTGGGATATCTCTGTAATGGGAGGTGGAACCCAAAATTTAGGGACCACTCACTAAATTCAGCCTCTTACCAAATTTCAGTGAAGAGCTCAGTTTTTCTTTCTTTCTTTACAATTTTTTTATTAATGAATTTTTTTGAGACAGGGTCTCTCTGTGTAACAGCCCTGGTGTGGCCATCCTGGAACTCACTTTGTAGACCAGGCTAATGTCAGACTCACAGAGATCCACCTGCTTCTGCCTCCTGAGTGCTAGGATTGAAAGTGTGCACCACCATGCCTGGCTCTATGTTTATTTCATGTGCCTTAGTGTTTTGCCTGCATGTATGTCTGTGTGAGAGTGTCAGATATCTGGAACTGTAGTTACCGACAGGTGTGAGCTGCCATGTGGGTGCTGAGAATTGAACACTTGTCCTCTAAAAGAGCAGCCAGTGCTCTTAACGGCTGAGCCACCTTCCCAGTCTCCTGGAGCTCAGTTTATATGAGTTTTCTTAAACAGCTGTCTGATACTAGCTGCTTCAGTCAGCAGCTACAAAGGCTGCCTGTAAGGATGGCTTAGATCGTGTGTGATACTGTGGACCCATTACTGCCTTTGAGTATGTGCTGCTTTAGTCACTTGTAATACTGTCAAACGATTAAGGTTCTTTGACTGTTCTTCCTGAAATGAAAAGATGCATCAAAAGACGGATGCTTCCTATTATTCCTGTACAGTGACAGTTGAATGACAGATGAGCCTACAGACAGGCTTTGTTCACAGTGGTGACTCTCAGCATAGGAGGAAAAAGTAGTCGCTCGAGCCTCGTGCTATGAAAGTTAGCAGAGGGCTCAAAAATTGACATTTCTTGCTATTGAGTTGATAAGCTTGGTTGACTTACTAGCTCACAGAATTGTGGCTTCACCTCTTACCTCCTGAGAGTTGAGGGGAGTACAGAGAAAAGCTTTCCCTGGGTGCTCCTGGTTTTCCTCGAATAATTAGTAAACCTAATCATTTGGGAATGTTTACTACTTATTCCATGTTGAATAATGGGATGCAAGGACGTGGATTGCTAGGCACAGGTTGGCTGTAGAAAAGCATGTTTTAGATCCCCCAAAGTGCTGTGTCACTAAATTCAGTGCCTGTAGCCTTTATAGTTGACAAGAAAACAAAGGTGCATCTAGTTTAGCAGGTTACATTTTTATTAAATGTCATAAATGAGGGTCAACAAGATGCCTCAGCTACTAGAAGTGCTTGCCGTCCAGCCTGAGTACCTGAATTTGACCCACATGGAAGGAGGAGACTGACTCCTGCAAATCATCATGTGACTTTGTATGGCACGATTAAATAATAATAAAGAAATGTAAAAAAGTAATTTTAAAAAACAGTCAATTATTTGTTTTGAAAGATTTGTTTAAATTTTATGTTGAGAGTATTTTGCCTGAATGTATGTATGTATACCATGGTGTGCTTGGTGCTCTCAGAGACCAGGAAAGGGGATTCGGTTTCCTGGAACTGAGGATATAGGTCGTTGTGAGCTGCCATGTGGGTCCTGAGACCTAAACACAGGTCTTCTACGAGAACAGCAAGTGCGCTTAACTGCTGAGCCATTTTTCCTTCCCGCAGAGAGTAAATTCCTAAGAACATTTAGCATGTGACATTAGGTTTACAAAAGAGCCTGTGCATAGATTATCATGGAGTAAGTCCAGAAGTTAGTAGGGCATAGTAATGAGAAATGATTTGGGCTTCTAGCCCAGCCTCAGAGTTGTCCCTTAGTCTAGCAGTGACATGTTTTCTTGGGAAGGTGTGAGTGTTAGGACCCATGCTACAATGGAACGATAGATCCTGTACTGTCTCCTACCATGTGACATAGAGAATGCTTTAAACTGTCCACGTGCCACACAGTTGGAAAACACTGGGTGCTTTGGAGTAGTTGTCCACTAGCTTTGTAAGAATTGGTACTTTATTAGGAAAAAAATCAAACATGGCAAGTTAGTGTTTGAAACCAGCTCCCAGGATTTTAAATGTGCACTGAAGCAAGCTCCTTCTCATTGCAAATGGAGGATGAAAACTCCAAGTGTGGTTCCTATACGTACTGTTTGTATTGCTTCTTTCTGATTCCCACTTCCTCCATGTTTGCTGAGAAAATCAGGAATTGCTGCTATTTACAGGATTTGTTTTTGTTTGTTTGTTTAAGTCTACATGATAAAACTAATCAGACTGCAAACCACTATTAGACTGTATTAAACTAATAACTTTGTTTTTTAACTTTTAGCTTATACATAAAAAGATTAAAAATGTATTTTTATTAGATACCCTGTGATATGTTGATGTATGCATCAGTTAATAGTTTCAGGATTCCAGACTTAGAGATGCCTGTCAGCTGTGTTCTACTGAACTGTAGATGTGTGGATGTAGTTTGAAGAACTGCTATCATGAGGCCCTTGTAACTCCAATTAATGGGAGTTAATTGCCAAGTTTGTGGCCTTGAATAAGTTTGAATGCTAGCAAATTTGTTCTAGTACAATCTCAGGAGTCAGAGTTAGGCTACATTTGACCTCAAAGTGTAATAACTGCCTTCTAAAGGGAAACCTTAACATGAGGCAAAAAGATTGTATTCTATAGGAATAATGTTGGGTAAGTCTGTAATCAAAGGAGAAATATTAATGAAATGAAAAACTGAAAAAGAAATTAAAGTAATTACAAAGTAGAATTGATGGAAAAGAAATCCTTGATAGTAAGTCCAAAAATTAGTAGTGGGAAGATATCAGAGGGAATTAATGTACTAATTAAAGCCATGAAGATCTTACTTTAAGATAATCTAAATTTCTTCAAGAAAATGGACATTCAAGGCTTGGAATGTAGCTCAGGCTAAGTGCCTGCACTTGATTTCAAACCCCAGAACCTTGTGAAAGAGCTGGGTTGTGGCTCACACATGTGTAAGCCCAGCACTAGGGAAGAGGAGGCAGCCTGGCCTATTTTGCCAGCAGAGACTCCTGTCTCTGGCCTCCCAAGTCTTTGCTCTGGCTTCAGATTTCCTTAGAGAATTAACAAGGATTATGTAATGTGGCTTCTACAAGCATGGACCAGATGTTGACTTTCTGTGCTAATGTGTAATGAGAAAGCACGGAGATTTGCTGAGCTTTATATGGACAAGTATATATTTTTTTTTGCTAAGCTTGAGTAGGATTTGGTGGGGTGGGATGAGATTGAGATGGAAGGCATCAGTTAGGGGTACTCGTCTGTAATCCCAGCACTTGGGAGTTAGAAGCAGGGGAATTGGGAGTTGGAGGTCATCCTTAGTCACATAGTGAGACAGCGTCCGGACTACCTAAAATCCTATCTCAAACAAGTAAACACCCTGTCACATATTCATAGAAGGGTACAGATGTGAAAATTTAAAAAACTAAGTGATGTGAGGGCTAAGCCTGGAGCCAGATACTAGCCGGCAAAACTTTCTGTTATTTTAGAATGGTGACAAGAGTGTGCGGTGCTGGCAGCGTCTGGATGATGACGTTAATTGACTTAAAAGCAAGAATCTGGAGTTTCCATCAGACACTCGTTCTCATCAAACACACAGGCCTGAGTCCAACCAAGCAGCAGTGCAGGATACCTCGGAGCAGAGACAGTCTGCTCCTTGGCTGTTGGCCATGGCACTAGACAACATGTTGTTTTGAGTCCTGCAGTCCCTACCGTGCTGGGCAGTCATTAGTAAGAGCCCAAGATCTTCCCACCCTTGATATGTCTGCCTGAAATCTGTGAGGCAAAACTTATCCACTAGTTTCCTGGTCTTTTTTTTTTTTTAAATTATTTGTTTTATGAATATGGGTACACTATAGCTGTCTTTAGACACACCAGAAAGGGCATCAAGACCCCATTACAGATGGTTGTGAGCCACTATGTGGTTGCTGGGAATTGAACTCAGGACCTCTGGAAGAGCAGTCAGTGCTCTTAAAACCACTAAGCCATCTCTCCAGCCTTTCCTGGTCTTTTAAAGAAGAAAAGACATATTTGTTCATTGCTTGTTTCCTTGGCAATGTCTCTTGCAGATCCAGCTGAGTCACACTTGAATGCCTGGGATATGTTCCTTCAGTGTCCATGCCTTCTCTGGGCAGTACCATACCTATTTTCTGTATGAGCTCTATTTAAAGGGCTTTCCAGCACATGTCATGCTGAAGCAGGCACTTATATCCATAGTTCCAGCACTACTGTCTAGTAGCTCTTGTAGACTTGGCTTTAGGAAACTTATTTGATCTAATTATCAGCAATAGGGTAATAGTAGCACATTCGATAGCACTGTTATAAGGATTCTGTAAGATACATGAAAAATGCATTCCACCCTGTGAAAAAAATCTTCATAAATATGCAATCAATATGAGCCACTTTTTTCTTACATTAGACTATAAAAAAGGGTAGGGACTCGTGTCTTGATTTTTGTGCCCCTAAACACCCTGTGGTTTCTAGCCCATTGCTTCTGGTTTCTGTTATTGACCTGTGCGATGGAACTAGAGATCCTGGGTGTGGCTATTCAGTCCAACAGCAAGGAAGCCTCCACCACACAATCCATTGTTGTCAGTGTTCTACAAAGTAGGGAGCATCTCATTACATTATAATCTACTGTGAGAGTGTTTTGTTAAATTTATCTCCGTGTGCATGTATGCACACATGTACATAATCCAAGGACAACATGCTGGAGTTGGTGCTCTTTTACCATGTGGCACCTTGAATTGAATCCAGATTATCAGGCTTGGGGGCAACTGCAACCCACTGAGCCATCTTGCCGAGCACGAATTTTATCTTGTAAAAGTTGAATAAATCAGAATGACTGTGGTTGTGTAAAAGATATAGTAGAGGCTGGTGCATGGCCTGTGTTCAAAGAAGTTAGCACCTAAAGGAAATTCATTGTTCTGGAAAAGTGGCTAAAGTGTCCTTGTTATTTAGGGAGTTATATAGGTGATTTAACTTAATTTTGACAGTCATTTTGGATGGTCTGTAAATTACTCTGAATTTGTTGTGTGGGATCCTTGGGTTCTGTAGTACTGGGCATCCAGCTTACTGGACTGTGGTGGTTGGCTTGACACTGATAGAGCATTTCAAGCAGGCAATTTTGATGTGCTCCTGTGTGTTTCAGTTTCTGTAGCCCATCTCTTTGTTTAAGAGGCTTTGTTATTCATCTTTTGATAAGTAAATGGAGTTTGTACTAGTCAGGATGTAATAAACACAGATCCTGTTCTGTTCTGGCATGTATCGCTCTGTGCTTGCTCATACTGCGTGGTTAAGAGAGCAGTAGCCAGAACACATAGGAGCTTCTTGTTCCTACAGCCATGTGGACTGCATATGCCAGAGCCCCGAAGTTGATAAAAAGGAGAGAACTGAGGTTTGTGGAGAGCTCCAAGCCTTGGCTGATTTCTAAGCCCCACACTTGGTCTGTGAGGCTGTAAAAGGAGCTACTTGAGGTGTGGTGCAGTTCCTTTCAAAGTAACCTGAAGCTGGTGAGGATGCGTGCCTTTAATCGGAGCATTCAAGGCAGAGGCAGGCAAATTTGTGTGAGTTCCAAGCCAACCTGGTCTACAGTTCTGTCCCAGGACAGCCAGGGCTACCTCAGAGAAACCCTGTCTTCAGAAAACAAAGAAAACGGCCACCTGAACAGTCCTTGGTGGCTTTAAAATCTGGACAGGCAGACAGATAGCTCTGTGCTCTGTAAGCTTTACATACTGAGCCCTTTGTACAGGCTCTTTTGTTGTTATTTGTTTGTGTGTATGTGTTTGGACTTAGTTTTATGAGACAGGATCTCTTTACATGGCCCTGGCTCTCCAAGAACTCATTATGTTAACCATTCTGGCCCTAAAGTCAGAGATCTACCTGCCTCTGCTTCCTGGGTACAAGAATTTTTTTTTTTTAAATCTTCTTTTATGATCTTTATTTCGTATACAGTATTGATAAAATAATGTAAGTAAATAATATTAATCAAAAGAAAGTAAACCTTTAATGACCAGTAGGTAAGTAGTCTCTTCCAAAGTCTATTATTTAGTGAAGGTTTTCTGTGTTAAGAATGTAAGAACTATTGTCCATAGTGATGGTACAATGGTTTAGAGCACTTACTGTTCTTGCAGAGGACCTAGGTTCAATTCCCAGCACCCGAGTGGTGGCTCATAACCATCTGTAACTCATCAGCTTATATCCAGGGAATCCAATGCCTTCTTCTGATCTCCATAAGAACAGGCATGACATGGTACAAATGCATTCATAAACTTCATACACATAAATAATCTAAATAAGAAACAACATTATATATGTAGTGTTATTTCTGTGTTCATATACATTCATTTACATTCATATATACATAAACATATGTACATACATATATACATACATATGAATGAATGTAAGAACCAAGCCAAGCTTAGGGGCTCATGACTGTAATCCTAACAACTGAAGGGCTGAAGCAGAATTGTCATGAGTTTGCCTCCAGCCTGAGCTGCTTTGTGAGTTTCAGGTTAGTCTGTGTAAAACAATATAAAAACAGTCTCAAAGCTTTTCCGTGCAGCTGATAGTTGTATTTCAGCCTCATTTATTTAAAATGCTAGTCCTCTGGGCTTGGGAGTCTTGGCAGCAGACTCTATTCTGGCCAGCTAAAAGCATGCTTTCCGGAGGCAGCCAGAACAAGCTCTCTCAGCTGGGACCTTGCCAAACATGGAGCTGTCTCACCCTGGCCAGCAGGCTGTGCTGTGTCAGCTAAAACAGCTTGCCTGGCTCTCTTCAGGATCTACACTTCTTTTCTGATCTCTTTACACTCAGAAGAGGGAGGTAAATGACCAAGATGTGCTGAGGACCAGTTACTGTGCAGTCAAGCTTGGCACCATATACACCAATTTCATGGAGTCACAAATCTGTGCGCTGTTACATTGTCATCCTTATTGTACAGCAAAGGAAGAGACTCTGAATCAAGAACCAGTTACCAGGTGGGAAGCCAGGATCCAGTCTCAGTTCTGACTCCAAACACACTAAGAGCATGTCATTGCTTGCTCTCACTCCCTCTTTCCCTCTCTCCCTCTGTCTTCCCTCCCTTTCCTCCATTCCCTCCCTCCTCAGATTGTGCTACTTGGAAATATTAAGTGGCATCAATATGTAATAGGCTTTACACAGTCGGTACTAGTCTTGATTCAGCTATAGCACAAGATAGTATATACTGTTAGGGCATATGTAATGAATTCGAATGCCAGCCAAATCCTCCTAAGATAAAATGTAGCCAAATAATATTTCTAAGTCATTAACTAGTCATCTTTCCTCCATAAAGCAAGGAGAGAAGGCGTGTAAGAAGAAGTAGCAAGTGTCAGTGTGTATTTAACTCTGTGGTGTGATGTCTGCATGTCACCTCATCTAATTTGCACAGAGGCTTTGTGGTATATTAGAGTAGAGAGGTGCTTCCTCTGTCATGTCCCATTTTGTGTCCTTGGCTTGAAGGGATGAATCATCTCCAGAGGCTGTATCCTCCAACTCGTTCTATGCAATTAAAGTATAGAAAAGGGTTAGTACCCTTGCTGCATGCCAAAGAAAGTTCTCTGTTAATTGGCCACACTTCCCAGTGTGTCACTTACTAATAATAATGAGAATAATACCTGTCATATACTAGAGAAGGCTCTGTTCTAAGAATCCTGCTTCACATCTTTATAAACCTAGCCATTCTTCCCAAACTTAGGAGATAGTTTTACTTCCCCTATTATACAGATGAGATCCTAAGGCCACGTATCTAGTAAGCAGAAAAATGAAGATTCAAGACAAGCTGTCTGACTCTAATCTACTCTCCTTTCCTAATTGTTAGTTTGCTCTGTGCCATACTGCTGCTCCAGTCCAAGCCAGGAACCTCCACTTGTACTTCCTTGAGCCCTTGGGGGCTCAGAAAGGCAAATCTGAGACTAGAGACCAGTTAGCATTTTGATGTTGTGTTGTTTTTGAGACAGGGTCTCACTATGTATGCCCTGGAACTTGCTATATAAACGAGGCTAACCTCGAAATCATAGAAATCCACCTGCCTCTGCCTCCCCAGAGCTAGGATTAAATGCATGTGGCACCTAGGGGTACCCCATTTATAATTAATTAATGAAGTTTTTATTTTAAAAGTTTCCTATGTCTTTAAACAACATAAATTTGTTTGTGTTTAAAAGCCTTGTCATAGAAATTGTGAGGAAACAGGTATTTTTAGTAGACTTTCTGTTGTTAATGGATGTGGTATTGATCAATTAATATTTTTCACACCTGTTTTGTAAGTGTAAACTTTCTGGTTCATTAAAAGAGCAGTTTTTTGGTACATACATATTTTATTACTTTAAATCTGTGCCACGTAATAATTGAAACTTGATTCTTTTCATATGCTCCTTACACCTGATAAAGCTGGGGACCAAGCAGTATTGTGCCATTTCACATAGGAACTTGCTGAGGCACAGACAGTCCTGAGCCACAGTGCTGATGTCACAGTCACTGGACTATCTGGATTAGTACTTCTGTCATTGTATTGTTTTATGTATTTGCAGCTTGACTTAGCAGCAGTTAGAAAGTCTGGGATCTGAGCACTTGGTGATAGTTTTTCCTCTTGATAATCTTAGAGGTTATTATTATTTTATCATCATTATCATTATTATTCATGTATCGTGCATGTGTAGAGGTCATAGAAAAACTAGTAGGAGTTGGTTCTCTCCTCCTGTGTGGGTCCTGAGGGTGACACTTGGGTCGTCTGACTTGGCAATCCTTTACCCACTAAGCCATCTTAGAGACCTTTCTTTTTTCTTTCTGGTGTAAAGGTAAGCAAAAGATTTTCAGAAGTGGAAAAATAAATTACTGACTACACATAAATGTTTAATGCTAAAGTATTTTATGCTAGACGTAAGAGTGGATTCCAACTGGATTGCGAATATAAATTAAAAAAGGAAAGAGAAAGAGGGAAGGGAAGGAGGGGACGAGGAACCCCACAAGTGCTGAGGGAGGCAGATGAGGTAGGTGTGCAGAGGCAGAGAGGAGGAGTGTGACGAACTTGCATTAACAACTTTTTTTTTTTTTTTTTGGTTTTTCGAGACAGGGTTTCTCTGTGTGTTGGTTGTCCTGGAACTCACTCTGTAGACCAGGCTGGCCTCGAACTCAGAAATCCGCCTGCCTCTGCCTCCCAAGTGCTGGGATTAAAGGCGTGCGCCACCACCGCCCGGCGTGGTTTTTTTTTTTTTTTTTTGTTTAAACAACTTTTAATATTCTGGTTTTTGGCATTTGTTTCATTGAGACATGGTCTTGCTAGATGTTTAAGCAGGTCTTGAAGTCACCATGTACTTTAGGCTTAACCTTCCTAACATAGGGGGAAGGGTGGAAAGTTGGTTTATAATTTTTTATATATCAGAAAACACTTATCAACAAAGTAAAATGACAACTGACAAACTAAAAGAAAATATTTGTAATATGTATCAGAGACACATATTAGGAGTTTTCCCTGAAAAAAGGTAAATTTCGAGAGCCTGATAGAAAATGGGGAATAGGGGGTTTACAGAAATTCAATTTTTAATTGTTTGCTTACACACAATTAGAAAATTACAATATAAATAATCCTGAGATTCTGTTTCTTGACCATAATTAGCAAAGATTTAAAACTATGATATGAATTGCTTCCTGTGGGTGAGAGGCTGCTCTCTCTCAGTGCTGTGGAACTTGACAGACAGTCTCTGAAGGAGCATGGCAGTGCCAGAGATGCTGAGCTCGCAGGCTCACTTCTCAGAGCTCATGCTGGAAATCTCTCTAGCAACTGAGATTGTGTCTGCAAGGGTCAGTGTGCATGCACACCTCCCAGACCCTAGATCTCTGCGTGATCTCTCAGGAGTAATGGGCACACCTGGCTCATAGATAGGTTTCTTCAAGAAAAGGAAGTAGACGCCTTGGAGAGTGGTTTAACTTCAGAGCTTTGACAGAGAATGTGAGCTAAGCCTGAAGTATAGTACGATGCCAGAAAGTCTTGAAATGGTCAAAAAAGCAAGAGGACTTGTTAAATAACTTAGAGCAAATGCACAATCATTTCCAATTGCCAAGACTGAAGCATTTGATACACAGAACAAAATAATAGAGGTATTGGGTCTTTATTCTTTACAGTAGAGAAGTCTGTGAATCTATACTAGTGTAAAAGTATTTGTAAAGGATGACCCTTCCTCACAGAGGAATTCCAGTTAGTAAATGTGGCCAGAAAAAAAAGAATGATAGAAAAATCACCATTACATTCATAACTATGGGATGTTTGCTAACAAGATCATGGTAAAATTATGGGCAATATTAAAATTATTGGGCAAAAATTTGTGGAGACAGGGTTTCTCTGTGTAATTCTGGCTGTCCTGGAACTCACTCTATAGACCAGGTTGGCCTCAAACTCGAGATCCGCCTGTCCTCTGCCTCTTGAGTGCTGGGATTAAAGGCGTGCCCCACCACCAGCTTGTATAAATTCAAGTTGTAAGGAGTAAGGACAAAGTATGTTTAGGCTGACCTGTCACCTTTCTTTGTATAACATTTTCTATGGATCAGAGGGGGAAATGGGGAACTTATAACAAGACAATTGAAGTTGTCTGTAAAATGTCAAGGAAGTTATATATAAGAAGAAATTAAGTATTCTACTCCTGACAATTTCTTCTTCCAGTTTAAAAATCAAAGTTTGGGTTAAGTTTTCTACAGCGTTTCCCAACACAAAGCCAGTATTTCAACTGCCTTAAGTTTACTCTGAGAATCATGCATTCGTTTTTTTCTTTCAAAATAGACCTTGGGGGTGGGGGTATTTGTGATGTTAGGCATTACATTCGTACTTGATATTACAACGGTTAATTCCTAAAGCAATCACAGTCTGCTCTCTGTACTCCAGATTTAGGTCGCTCTCGAGAACTGCAGTATGTGTATGTGGATAACAACGTGCAGCTGAAGGGCCTACCCTCATACCTCTACAACAAAGTCATCGGCTGCAACGGGTAAGGCTGCCCTCAGTGCACACTTACAAGTAGATGAACGAGGTTGGAAAGTTCTACTTAAGTTTATCTTTGGCCAAATACTTTATGAACTAAGACTATGAGGCAAACAATTTAGGAGATTTGCGTATGTTGATTTCAGCTAGTAAGCCATGGACAGTCCATGAGTTATTACTTTTCAAATCTAAAGAAAAGAGTATCCGGCACCCTTCCTGATCTCAGAATGGAGTAATGGACATTGTACTAGCACCCAAAGGATGCTAGACCCGTCTGGTACTGATTTTTGCTGAGGCAGGTAAAATGAGGGAATTTTGAGGAAAGGGCGGTACCAACCCGCATCTCTCAGACTTGCTCTTCACGAGACCACAGGCAGCATTCAGCGTATCTCGAGCGCAGTGCTTTGCCTCGAAGCCTGAACGTGATGAACTTTCAAGACTTACTGGCAACAAGCCATGCTTGTGGGGACTGTCCTGCCTCAATGGCATAGAATGCTTGTGCAACCATGGCAAGGTCTCTTTTTTCTCAGGATCAGACAATACGGCAGAGACAACACAGGCAGAGCACAGAGACCCCTACCAAGACAACAGCCAGGGTCCCCATACCCGCCCGCTCTTTAAGATGATTCATTGCTTGATGTATCCACGTCGTCAATCCCTCTGCAACAGTCATGTCAATGCGGGTAGAGTCTTGCTGTCACAATTGCCAGGCGGAGATCTCTCAACAGGGCATCAAACCCTCTAGACCAATTGCCTGTAAGATAAGAAGACAACTCCCGAGACATATTAGCAGCCTTGGTCACATTTATTATATTGTACTGAGGTTACCCAAAGCCCAGAAAATTTCCATTCACACCCTAATTGAGCCAATTCAATTAACATCTCTCAGCTGGCTATACTTTGGATATTGAAGGCTTGAGCCATGGTGGCGGACATATTGTTGATAGCCGCAGCGGTTTTAAAGAAATTGCTGCCGTGGTAGCCGCCACAGCCGCCACAGTAATTGCTGTAATGATGGCAGCTGTTATGCCAAAATCTCTCCTTTCTCTAAACAGGGTATACTCAGATTTTGTTTATTTACTATTACTGGCCATACCCCCTGCATCCACTTAGCATTGGTTTGAGTGGCTGTTCTATTGCTAGGCAAATCAAACCAGGCACCAGTCTGATTATATAATTGGACGCACTGACTATCTTCACTAATATTATGTATAATCTGAAAACAAAGCACCCCTTGTAATGACAAACTAAAATTCCCTTCTTTATCCTCAATGCAAGACCGTCAATGCCCGCTGTTCCTCAGCAAATTTAAATCTTTTCCTAATTTATCCCAGCTATTTTTTGTACTGGAAACTATCTATCGTATATCGCTCAGCTGCAGATTTTATCCCAGCTGCCTTTTGTAAGGTAGCCTGATACAGCAAACCAAGGGCCATTACATCCACCTCCTTTAAAAATCTTAACAAATTTTAGTATCAAGATAACCTGCCTGAACCCTGAAATCTAGTCTTCTGGAGGCCTACCTCTATCATGTCTGATCCATATAATTCTGGGAGATATAACTACTACCTTAATCATTTCTTTTGAAAACATACAGACATAATCTTCTAATAGGCTGTAAGGATTGCTATCTGGATCTCTGTCACCAGGTCCTACTCGACTAGACTCCTCTCTCTTTTCTGACTCTGTCTCAGAAGCTGTGGAGGGGTCTAAGCTGGGGCCATAGGCAGAACCACCAGTCCTCCGGCTCCTGCCCCCATAGCTTCTGGTTAGCAGTGCCTGGGCATTACTGATATTCTCTCGGGTGCTAACAAATATGAAGGGAACCATTCCCTCCTCCCTGGGGTTCTTCTTGTCATTATCACCTTCCACATGAACCCTTACCACACCAGACCTATCCACAATATCCTGAATCACTTTCCCATTCTTTCCAATCACTTTGCTAACCAAGTTCCTGGGCACTTGTACAGAGTCCTCAGAAAATTCAAGGTAGCTTTGAGCTTGTCTGCATGCCTCTGGCGTCTCCCCATAGATTCTGAAAGTGCAGGTTTCTTTGCCCAACTCAATGGCAGTCACTCCTAGCACTTTTCGAGCCTGCTGGATATTCGCACTATAAGTTCCAATTCCCAGACCTATCAGGTCCTCTTGAATTGTAAACTCCTTTTCCCTAAACCGAATATCCTTGAACCAGTAACCAGAAAAACTTTTACCCTACTTCTTTCCCAGAAGAAAAATATAACCACAAAACTGAAAATCACACCCATCTTCTTTCCACTTTTTTGTCTCTTTACTGAGCACTTTATTATCTTTCAGCTGTCCGGCGCCCTTCCTGGCCAGCAGGAAATTAGACGCAAGACAACAAGGTTCCTTCTCAAGGCAGTTTACTCAGGATTGTAGCTTTCTGGTGGTGGCGGGCCCCACCTACCCCGGGGACCAGGCTTATATCTAAGCAAAGGCCAATGAGCATATGCCATGTATCATCTCTCCATACGTCCACTTATGACCATTCCCTGCCCCTGCACAGCTGCATAGCCAAGTGAGGATGTGTTTACCACAAGGAGCACTCTCAGCCAGCACCATCCTCAGGTGCAGTGCATAGCGGCTCTCTACAAAAGAGTACATGTATTTTTTGCTATAGAAATAGTTCTACTTTTGTCTTTATTGACAAGTTGTGTATATTTAAGTCTAGAGCATGAGGATTTCATACATGTCTACCTTGACACATGTCTTAGGGTTTCTATTCCATCTGATCAAGAAGCAAGTTGGGGAGGAAAGGGTTTATTCAGCTTACACTTCCACATTGCTGTTGTCACCAAAGGAAGTCAGGACAGGAACTCACACAGGGCAGGAACTTGGAGGCAGGAGTGGATGCAGAAGCCATGGAGGAGTGTGGTTACTAGATTGCTTCCCCTGGCTTGCTCGGCTTTCTTATAGAACTCAAAACTACTAGCCCAGAGATGGCACCACCCACAATGGGCTGGGCCCTCCCCCTTGATCACTAATTGAGAAAATGCTTTACAGCTGGATCTCATGGAGGCATTTCCTCAAGGGAGGCTCCTTTCTCTGTGATAACTCCAGCTTGTGTCAAGTTGACACACAAAACCAGCCAGTATACCACACATACCATTGTAAACTCCAAAAAGTAGAGGAATTGACATTAAACTAAAAGATTTTCTTCCTTGGAACATGATTATCAAGGACAGTTTGCTGCAGTAACTGCCTCTTAGCTAAGATTTTACTGAGTTTAAGTATTTAGAATTCCAGTAGCAGGGAGGCTGGAGAGATGGCTCAGCAGTTAAGAGCACTGACTGCTTTTCCAGAGGTCCTGGCTCAGTTCCTAGCAACCACATGGTGGCTCACAACCATCTGTAATGGGATCTGATGCCCTCTTCTGGTATGGATGAAGAGAGTGACATGTTCTCACATACATAAAATAAATAAATCTTAAAAAAGAAAAGAAAAAGAATAGAATTCCACAGCAGACATAGACCCTTCTTATGTAGCTGAGACAAACAACCAAGCAAATGCTTCAGTCAGAGCAACAAGAATCCCCTTCTCATGGGCTTTCAGGAATGTGAACTCTAACAGCATGGGCACAAGCACCTGAGCGGAAGTGTCCCCAGTGGGTATGTGAGATGGAAGGACTGACATACTCCCAGCATGCTTTCTCCACCTCAGCAGCCAAAGGAACACCTTAGAGATGAGGGCACTAACACATCTGACTCCTCTTCTCACTCCCAGCAGGCTCTACAGCCTGACTCACACCCCATGTAGCTCAGGAGAAGACAGGCAGCAATACTGAACACAGAGGATGCTGTTTCTGGATAGGAGCTGTGCCTTTCCCTTAGGAAGAGGGCTCATTACTTAGCTTGGGAAGCCTAGGTGAGCTCAGCCTGTCCAGGCAGATCAAAACTTTCTTGAAGTAGGAACAATAGATGGTGTTACAGTTTTAGCTGAGTGGCTTTTCTAAAGTGGACTTTGTCACAGATGTGACATGGCATAGTCATACCCCAGTGAATTCTTAAAGGGTTTTACTATAGCCTGATTCTTCCATGTGGTAAACAGAATGACCTCAGTTGTTGTCATACAGAAATGGAACAAGCTCCAACACTGACCCTCAGAGGCTGTGCTGCAAGGTCAGGTAGGAAATAGCTGTCCTGTAGACATGGGTGTTGCTGACTGCCAGAATGTTCTATTTGTGCTAAGTGGAGAAAGTTTTTTGTCTTTGAGTTTATACCAACAGCAATGTTAGTAGATTTTAGGAAAATGCTAAACCTTTGGATAAATAAATGGGAAAAAGATAAATGAAGTATTAATTAATAGTCTGTGTTTTCTTCATATTGTTATGCTCTTACCTCATTGATAGTAATAGGACATGTATACCCAGTTTTATATTAGTATTGGGGTATGTGTAGTCTAGCTTACAAATAGACTGTGCTCCATTTCAGTCTGCTGGCTTAACACAGAACTTTGAATGTTCTTGTCATTAGATTCCTAAGCCATTCATCCTTAGGTCATTTAGCCTAATTTATGCCTAAAAATGATACTTGTTTGTATAGTATTTAAGTGGTAAGACATTCTCAAAATTCTAGGGGATGCCGAAGAGAGGTCCCACTTTTCCCTCTTTTGTCTACCTATACAGGAAATCAAAAGCCAGGGCCCCAGTTCCCAGTCAGGGTCTGGACGCTCCTGCTTTTCTGTAGGAGAGGAGAGGAAAGACAGAAAAGGTCCTGACAGAGAAAAGGTGTGTGTGCCTGTGAGGTTGAGCTAGGGAGCTTGCTTAAACAAAATTTTGGGTAGCTTGTTCATTTGTTGGATGTTTAGTGATCAGTTTCCCTGTTTGGTCACTGCAAAGCGCATACCATGGTGAGCAGAGTGATGAGGTGCCAGCCCTCATGGCCCTTATGTGCAGCTGGGGATCAGGGAAGGACTGTAAGGAAGGGACCTGCACAAGATGCCGTGTGCACTGATACACAGGCCCCACTCACGTTCTTCACTCTCGCTCATGTTCCTTCCAGCTGCATTCGTGGCTCAGATATTACATCAGGAACCGAGCTATCACAGTCAGACTCAGCTTAGGCCCTCCAGGTGACAAACAGAGCTAGCAGAATAGGAATGACAACAGCTTTAGGACCCGGTAGCCATTACATTAAGAAAATGTTGATTATAGGATTAACATAAATATCATACATACCATATATATGTATGTATATAGAACACCAACTTAGATATTTTTTGGTAGTATTTTGCTTATGCTGTACCTACACATACATACACACACACACACACACACACACACATTATGTCACAACTCCAGGGGAGATTAGAGAATGGAGTATAAAATAACAAAAAGCATAAAATATGAACAAAGTTATTCACATGTTTCAGAAGTGTCATGAACTTACACTTCATTTACAGAAATGTGAACAAAGTTAGCCCCTCCTCATTGAGTGTATTTGTTGTCCAAATACTGAACACTAATAAGCATGTCTGGATTGTGCTAGAAGTTGCTAGAAAGCCGAAGAATTTAAATGCTTGTTGTGGCATAACTAACAGTAGAGAGTAGCCACCCTCAGATGGGTGAGTGAATCTACAGCATGACTGACTCCTGTGTCCCCGCTTCGGAGTCACACCTTAAATCCTGTTGACTACATGGGTCAGCCATCTTCCGGTGGAAGGAGCTTCAGAAGAAGCCACAGCTAGGAGGGCCCAGTAGAGGCTAACTGGCTCCAGTCTTACATGCCACAGCATCCTTACATGCACAGCATCCTTACATGCACGCTCTGCACCAGCTTCATGAGTGCTGTCTTCTCTGGGATTGTCTGTCTCTTCCTACATTCTTAGTGGTAAAAGTGGCCCCGCACAGGTTATATCTTCTGAAACCTGGTTGTGTGAGAAAAAGGAAATGGACATTTGGACATGGACATTTCCAGCTGTATCTGGGAGCTGTTTCTTTAAGCGAACCTCAATTGTTTGTTATGCAGGCACTTAAGGTCATAGAATTATTCAACTGAGTTGAACCAATGGACTAAAAATTTTTAGATAACAGACAAGTTTTAAGGTTTTTTTTTTTCCAGTCAGTGGAAGCTGTTTATTAATATATCATGAATAGACTTACTAAGCAATAATATATTGGGAAATTATTTATTTTAAATTAGCATACAAAGAATTGTATTTCAAGCATAGTTTATTTTGTTTCTCCTCTTCCTTCACCCCCAGTTTCCTTTTCTACTTTGACATTACGTGTGCTCCTTGACACCTCTTCCCCTCTCTAGTAGTCTCTGCGTTTACAGTCTGTACCCCATGTTTACACGCACATGAACATTCAAAGCTACGATCCAGAGAGAGAGAAGGTGCGGTATTTGTCTTTCTGAGTCTGGGTTTAACTTCCAGATCCTCCTCCTTCAGAAGTTTTATAATTTTCATTATTCATTTATCTGTTTTTAGAATCTAGGCTGGTTCCATTTCCTAGCTATTGTGACTAGCACAGCAGTAAACATGGATGTTCAAGAGTCTCTGTGGAGGATATACCCTTGTGGGTATATACCCAGGAATGTTATAGCTGAGGCATGTGGTAGTTGTGTTTTTTATGTTTGTGAGAAAACTTCATTCTTACTTGTACAGTGGCTGTACCTACACTAACACTTGCAGTGAGTAAAGATTCATCTTTGCTCACACCTTCATTAATATTTGCTATCCTTGGTTTTCTTGATGATAGCCATTCTGATTGGGATGATATAATCACAAAGCAGTTTTCAATTTGCATTTCCTTAATAGCAAGGGATGTTAGATGCTTTTTAAAATATTTATTGACCACTTACATATTTCTTGACTATATATATTTCTTCTTTTCTTTGAGAATTGTCTTTTCAGTCTTATTTTTGAGACATGATCTTATTCCTTAATACCCCTGGTTGGGTCGGAATTCACTATGTAGATCAGGCTATCCTTGAGCTTATAGAGATCAGTCTGCTTCGCATTTTAAGATTAAAGCCATGGACCACCACATCCAGCTAACCCATTTATTGATTGGCAGTGTTGTGGTGGGTGGGGGGGGTTCTGTTTAATTTTCGCAGTTCCTTATATATTCTGGATATTAAATCCCTGCTACTCTCTTATTCTGTAAGCTGTGTGTTCTGCTGATAGTTTCCTTTGTTCACAGACCATTTTTATGTAAGGGCTCTCTAACTCAAAACAATATTGAGTATCCAAATTGCACCTCCTTGAGGCAGGCCCAGAACAGCCCAGCTGCATCTAACAGAAGTGTTATGTGAGCTATCATCTCTTGAGACAAGGTTTGCATTTTGACTCCAACAAAGTAAATTCCTTGGTGAGACAAAAATACTAGTTTCCCTTAACCATTAGAGGAATATAATAGAACCTAGCATCTCTTCAATCTAGGTGTTAATGTCTAGGATGCAGTTCAGAATTCTGTGGCATGTAACGAACTATAGGAATTAGGCCCATTCTCAAGAATAAAGACGTTTAGAGACCAACCTGAAGTGACCTGAAATGTTGGGATACAAAAATAAAGATTGTGAAATAATTGTGTAACTTTCATCAGTAAGCAAAGAATAGATTATCCTGAACAAAAAGACCAGGAAAACAGAACACCAAAAAAGAAATATAACAAGGTTTTAGAATAAAAAATAAAGTACCAAAGATAAAACCTTTGCTTGCTAGCTTCCTATGGCAGAATAGGCAAACCAACAGAAAGAAGTGAAGCTGGAGGCACATGGAGCGGAGGAGACCCAGCCTGAAGACTGCAGAGCAGACCCAGGACAGACGCCCCAGCCCATGTGAATCTGCATGCCCTGTCCCAGACGAGTCAGGAGGGAACGAGGCGGCAGCAGCAGGGTTTAAGAGGTCATACCTCTGCTGCCTGCGCTTCACATCCTCAACAAGCTCTGGACCTCTGAGGCAGTGTCAACACAGCTCTGTGCCTGGCAGCATGGCCCAGTCAGCTGGAAGGGAACTTTGAAAGCAACTAAAGATAAACAAGGAGACCTTTCTAAGGTACTGATATAAAACCCAGTGTATAATGTCTGCATGGAGGAGGACACATCAGGAGCATTGCTCTGAGTGCAAGTCCATCCTGGGCTTCATAACGAATGAGAAAACAGAGCAAAAGCAAAGGAGCACTTCAGAGCTGCTTAGTAACTATCCAGTGAGCAAAGGCTCTGTCAGGATAAAGGTGTTCTTCCTAGGTAGCAGTTTCTTTCCTTCTCTAAAATGAAACACTGTTTTTTGCTAAAAGGAGGGTAAGTCTGTAGCATCCCTGTGATGGCGGATCAGTGTTGTGTGGATACTTCCTGAAGGATAAAAATCTGAATGCCTTGACAAGAGAATTTAAATCACTTAAAAAAAAAAAAACCTCTCAATCCCAACCTCCCTCCCACTCTGTGTGTGTTGTGTGTGTGTGTGTGTGTGTGTGTGTGTGTGTGTGTTGTCTGTCTGTCTGTCTGTCTGTCTGTCTGTGGGGAGGGGTTGGAGGTAGCTACACAGGCTCCATGACATGGTTGTTGTCAGATGACAACTCTGGTGTCAGTCCTTGCCTCCTGCCATATTTGAAGCAAGTTGTCTTTGCCACTGTGGGTGCTAGGCTGGCTGTCCTATAGCTCCTTCTGTCTTATGTCTCCACCTCCTGCCCCTTCTAGTAGGAGCACTGACATCACAGATGTGTGCTGCTACTACACCCAGCCCTCTAACATTAGTTCTGAGGATTTGAACACAGGTTCCCATGGTTGCAAAGCAAGCACTTCATCCACTGAGCCATCTTTCCAGCCCTGACTTTGCTTTTGACATGCTGTTAGATGGAATAATGAGAGCAAAAATGGATATGAACTAATTTACTACATCATATATTTGGGACAAATATGTAGCAAAATCTCAGTGGCAAGGTGACATTGCTCTTCAGTTAACCTGTTTTAAGCTAAATAATGAGTGACAACTATGGCAATATTGAATTAAAGGGAGATGCCCAATGATTACTATAATTATCTAAACCAGAGGTGCTAACATTTATGATTTTAATAAGTTACTTAAGGATTCAGTGTACATATATTTTGTAACCTCCTAGACATTTAGTCTAAAATGTTTTAAACTGCATGAATTCTAAATCAAAACTACCAATGTTTAATAATTGCTGGATAATAATCCGGTTTATTTTGAAGCATTTTATATCTTCCATTCCTTCCAGTTGAGAGTTTGCTTCATTGTTACTTCCTTTTTTTCTTATTTTTATTTTGGTTTGATTTTTGAGACAGGGTTTTGTCTCTGTGTGTGCTTGGCCTTGGCTGTCTAGGAACTCACTCTGTAGATCAGGCTGGCCTTAAACTAAGATACCCGTCTGCTCTGCCTACTGAGTGCTGGGACTACGGCATGGGACGCCAGTACTCAGCCTCACTTCCATTTTGAGATCTATGATGTTCACTTCTCAAGGCAGTGCTTTCCAGCCTCTTCCATGTACCAGACTCTGGCCGGTTGGAACTGTGGTTAATGCCATGTGCCCTGTGCCTTAAATGGCTAAGTCCATGTTCATATTTTTGTCTTCTATTGACTGCCACAACTCTAATCTTACTCTGAAGCAGCGCTAATAACAGTTAATAATAATTAAAAAAAAGCTTCACTGTACGTGTGGATTAGAATTGTTGAGTACCAGACAGTGTGTTCTTGGTTCATTTGTGTCATTGCACAAAATATTCCCAACAAACTTGGGAGTTTTCCCTATTTTAGATCTGAAGGAAGTTGTCTAAGAATCTTGATAGCAGCCATGTCATCATTTACACTTAGTCTGGGCAGTAGCCATACTGCCACCACTGCTTTGTCTCTCCCTTTTGCCTGGGCTCACACCTATGTGGGCTGGGACTCTTCTGCTGACTCCTCCAGAGTCAAGACCTTTGGAAGCAGCTCAGGAAAGGTAGGCAGCAGAGTGGCTGACTCAGTCCCTCCATTCTGGCAGCACCTTGCTGCAGCTGGCTATTGAGAGTGAGTCATAGAAGCCATGAATAGATGAATCTTAAATTTAATTAGCTTCTTAATATCTAGTGGTGAAGAACAAGGCTGTCTGCTAAAAGAATTACCGAAGAAAAATTAAACTGTCTATAAAATTAGGGTACACTTGTTTAGTGTGAGCCTCTTCAATATAATCTGTGATTGTAATTACAAGGGACAAAAGAACCTTAAAGCCTGGCTTTCAGTGTCCTACCCTTTTGTTGTTAATGGGCTTGGGCTTAATCCATGCAGAAACACTCAGGATAGAGCTGGGAAGCAGCAGCTGTCACAGCAGCAGTGATTGAGGCACACTCATGAATGACATACTCATGATCTCAGCATTCAGGGGGCCAACAGGGGTAGGGGTCATAAGCTGGAAGCCAACTCCTTAATATGCTTTCTACTCCACATTTTTATTTTGTATTTTTGCTCAAGATTCTCAATTTTCAGTATAGATGTAAAGTTTGGAAACACAGCCTTCAAGCTACAGCTCAGATCAGTCTTCAAGTCAGGGCTATTTTATGCTGTATTAAAAAAATGGCCCTATGGTGGCCATTCATGATATTGAGTCTCTGAGATGATCCACAAGGCCACAAAGAATTCCTCAGAGAAATTCACAAATGCCTATCATACTAAAATACAAAACAAAACATAAAGTTTAGAAATGGAAATATTATCTTAGTGCATACACATATTTGTCAGGGTTCAGTTCCCACAGTCATGGAGGCTGGCAAGTCCAGGATCTGTAGGGAAGAACAGAAGTCCGAAGCAGTCTGTAGGCAGAATTCCCCTGTCTGTGGTGATGCTTGTTCTTTGTTCTTTTGGCCCTCACTAAGCACAGGAGTCCATTGACATTCCAGAGGGCGATGCGCTTTACTACTATAAATGTGGTATATGTTAATCCTATCTAAAAATACCTTCACAAGGATACCTAGTCTGGTGTTTGACTCAATACCTGGGCACTATGCCCTTGCCAGGTTGCCACAAAAAAAAAAAACATTTGCCAAAATTCCACTTGACAGATGGCTGTTATTTTCCTAAGTCTGTTTCCTTACATGTGGCATCCTCTTCCTGTTGGGTCACCACACACCAAACATCGTAGTACTCAGTCCTCTTAACCCAACTCCTCATCCCAAGAACTGTAAACCCCAAAGGGGTCCCCAACAGTTGTAGTTTTTGTGTTGTTTCCCTTTTTCCTTCATACTCCCTAAATTATAGAGGGGGTATCTGCTGTCTGCTCTCTTTTCTTCTATACCCTAAATGAGGTTAGGTTTGGCTTTTTTGAAGTTTTTTGGTTTTGTTTTTTGGTTTTTGATGACAAAATGCCTGAGTAGAAGTAGATGACAAGAGGAAAGGCTTGTTTTGGCTTATGGTTTGAGAGTATACAGTCCATCACTGCAGGGGAGCCAAGGCAGCAGGAGCAGCAGACACCGGAGCAGTCAGGAAGCAGGGAGAGATGGATGCTGGCGCTCAGCTTGCTCTCCTTTTCATTAAGCCTTTACCCTAGCCCATAGAATGGTGCACCCACCACCTCAACCTGATCCAGAAATGCCCTTATAGTCTTCCCAGAGGTGTGTTCCTTGAGTGACTTTAGATCCTGTGAAATTGGCAGTCAATATCAACCATCACAGCTCTTTTTTATAGTTACTAGCCTTTTCACTGGTTATTATCTTTAAGAGTTTCCCCTGTTGCTAGACAGTGGTGGCGCACACCTTTAATCCCAGCACTTGGGAGGCAGAGGCAGGCGGATTTCTGAGTTCGAGGCCAGCCTGGTCTACAGAGTGAGTTCCAGGACAGCCTGGGCTACACAGAGAAACCCTGTCTCGAAAAACCAAAAAAAAAAAAAAGAGTTTCCCCTGTTTGTTTGTTTTTTATTTTTTTATTTTCCTAACTCCTTGTTGGACCCTTACAAGTACAGTGACCTGCCGGCAGGATGTGGTCACTAACAGCTGTCTCAGTGTGCATCTTGGGATGAGTTGAAGTGAGGACAGGAAAATTCTCAATTAATTCAAAGGTGTTTGCTTGGTAAGTTAGCATGGTGAAGATGGCACTCCAATTCAGAGGTGAACAGTTATTTTATTTGTATCACTATAGGTTGTTCTATTTTAATAACATAGAACAAAAGAAAGAAACATCTACATGTAAAATAATAGAGTAAGTCACTAGAAGAAACTTTAGGACAACCCTCCTAACAATTGGAAGACTCGGATATTGTGGATGGAAAGGTTGTGTCTTGATGGCCCACATGATTATGTGAGGGGAACACTGTAGTGCTGTGCGATCTCATTTGATTAAGGGGGCAGACTAAAAAAGAGGGTCTATCTCTGCTTTTCTTCCCTCCCTCCTTCCCTCCCTCCTCCCTCCTCCTTCCTCCTTTCTTCCCTCCCTCCTTCCCTCCTTCCTTCCCTTCCTCTCTCCCTCTCTCCCTCTTTTCTCTCTCTCTCTTTTTCTCTCTCCCTCTTCTCTCTCTCTCTCTCTCTCTCTCTTTCTCATGAGTATAGAAAGTAAACTAAAAAACACCAAAATAGCACTGGGACTAAGAGACTGGAGGTAGAGCTTGAAGGTGGGAAGCCTAGAAAAAAATCATTCACTTTTTCCCCCCCATTTTTATACAGCTTAACCCATGGAAATAAGTTATGTTATTTCTACCATTTAAATTTACAATAATATATTGTTTTGAAATAACACTTTAAAAAAGACTCCTGGCTAAAATACTGTGGGACTGCGTAAGGGTATCCTGGTTCTTGGCTGGGCATGGGCCTAGAACCCCGAGACTCCAAGGGAGAAACGGCAGGAGTTTGGCCACGTCCCCAGAACCCAGGGTCCCGACAAGCAGTCTAATCTCCATGGACCTACATTGTTCAGTCATGTAGGCCATTACAGCCCCTCCCAAAGTGCACAGGTAGAGGGTGTAACTACAGGCCTCAGGCCCTAGGGATTTACATACTAATGAAGGTCAGAGGGCGGAGCCAATTAACCATTCCTCCCCAGACCCTTCCTACTTCTCCCTCCCTACTTAACTCAGGTCTGCCCTGAGTTTGGGGGGCGGGGGGGGGACGTCCAGATCCATCCACCATCCGCTATGACAATAAACCCTACTGGAACTAAGGACTTCCTCGTGTCATTGGGGCCTGCCGGGCCTGCTGTTGACAAAGGTTCCAGCCTTTGGAACTCCAGACTTTCTCCTGGATGTGGGACCCGCGGCGTGGAAGTCTCCAGGCAGCCTCCACTGCGCCGGTTTCGGGCTGCTGCCGCCCGCTGCAGGCCCCGTTTACCCACAAAATACCAAAGTTCATATGATCAGATGACCTAAAGCAGTTCTTCTGAAGAAGAAATCACTGAGTGAGATTAGTCCACCTCATGTTTCCCTGCTTCTGAAGAATAATGACACTCTCTTTAAAACAGACCAGACCCCCCAAATTATCAGCAGTTAGAAGGTATGAATTATTTGGTTTTACAACTTGTAGAGAAGGCCACTGGATTCTTACCCAACTCTCCATCCCATACCTCCTTTTCCCCATTGTCCAGACTCTCATAACTCCTTCAGTCCTGCTCCCCACCCCACCCCACCCCCCCCCGTGTCTGTAGTTTTCTTTCCCTCTTTGTAATCAAGTCTCTTCGCTGTCCATATTGCCATACAGTTTGAAAAGAGACAGCAATAGTCTTCACCATGAATTAAAACTCCCTGACTTTAGCTAACATACCTGGCCTACCTTCCTACCACCTGAGTCCCTTTTTCCAGCCCTGGAGTATATGCACAGCCTTTGTCTTCAGGCGCTGACCCCTGCTTATGGCACCTGCTTTTTATTCTGTGTGGCATTTTAGTCTAAACTGGAGAGCTCTCAAGTCAAAGTGGGCCCCTCTGAAACATTCCCCTCAAAGTCCTATGGAAAGACTCATTCAGGTCCTCTTCTGCCTCCAGCTGCAAGCATACAGTGGATCTGTTCCGGAATTGTTTCCCAGTAAGATAAAGGAAGGGATATGGGAATAAACTTGTAATGAGCAAAGGAGCCTCAGGCTTCCGCATTCCAGTCCTGTACCCTATGTCCTTGTCTTTTCTGGCCAAAGTCAAAAATGTTATCTTAGTAGTTGTTCTGGTTTGTTTTTCTGTTGCTGTGATAAAACATTCTGACCAAAAGCAACTTGGGGCAAAAAGGATTTATTTGTCTCACACACATACCTCCCCCTCACCCCCCCCAACCCCCACCCCCCAACCCCCACCCCCACCCCCCAGTCATCATGGTCCATCATAAAGGGAAGTCAGAGCAGAAGCTGAAGCAGAAATCATGGAAAAATACTGGTTTGCTGTCCCCTGCTCAGTTAGTCTTCCTATGCATCCCAGGACTACCTGCCTAAGTGACTGCCTACAGTGGGCTAGTGCCCCCTCCCACAAGAGTTATCAATTAAGAAAATCTCTTGCAGACCTGGCCACAGGCTAACCTGATCTGGACTGTTCTTTGGTTCTTCCCTCAGATTACTGTAGGCTGTGTCAGGTTGACAGCCAAAACTCCCTAGGTAGTGCTCAGAAAACTGCCTTTGTTAAATAAAGCCTCTAGCCATTGGAGAAGAAAGGAATGTAGACTTTCAGGTGCCTAATGACCTCAGTTGTGGGTATGGTTAGAGCAACTTGGCAGCAGAAAGATCATGGCTCAGCCTATTCAGGGGCTAGAAGAAGGGACCCAGGTTGTGGGAGAGTGAGCCATGAATTAAAAGCATCAAACTCAAGCTAACATTCCTGGCCCATATACTTCCCCACATGTATATGGAAAGACACACTAAAGTTACTATCTGGCACTTTAAATGTATGTCTGTGGGCTTAGACTTTTCTAACACAAAAAAAAGTTCAAATTTTTAAAGTAGAATATTCTCAACAGAGTACTAGACTCTCCACCCACCACCCATCCCTGCTGTGGGGGATGGTGGTACATACCATGCATATGAATGGAGGTCTGAGGACACGTCAGATGTCACCGTCCACCTTGTTTTGAGATAAATCAGTCTTGTTGACAGATTCATAGTCATGCTGGCTGGCCTGCAGTCTTCAGGCAAGTCTCCAGCCCCCATCTCCCATGTGTTGGTAGGGTCACACTTGAATTACAGATGTCTGTGGTTTTGTGTCTGACTTTTCTGTGCAATCTGGGGACTTGGTTGATGACAATTGCTTATATAGCAAGCCCTATACCTACTTAGACATCTCACCAGCTCTTTCTTCCCTCCTAAAAGGTAAGCCCAGCATGGTATTGTACCCTGTAGCCCCAGCACTTAGGAGGCACAGTCAGGAGGATCCCGCAAGTTCAAAGCCAGCCTCATCTAGGTAGTGAATTCTCTGTACAGCGAGACTCTGTCTTAGAAAATTACTTTGGAAGTGTCCAGCAACATAAACTTGGTACTAAAATGAGGGAAAACAGAGCTTGCAGCAAGCTGTACAGATCTTGTGAAGGAGGACTGCTATAGAGGTAGCCGTGCTATAAGTGATGCACCTGTATTCCAGCTGCTTCTGTGTCACTGGCCAGGATTGAGGAAAGAGCCTGGGTCAGCATCTACTCAGTTTGAAAGGAAGCTGGCAGCTCAGCCACCATGAATTGTTGTATATGCCTTGTGAATGCCCTGTAGCCTGGCCCGAAGCCTTACCTCATGGCCGATGGCTCTATGCTGTGTCTTTATGCAGCTGTGGCATCCCTATCCAGTTGTCAGAGGTGAGGCTGCTGACCTTTTCATCTGGGCAGCTGACGGTCTTCCTCCCAGCAGAGGTGAAGGCAATAGGCACAGAGAACGACCATGTCCTGCCTCTGCAAGAGCTGACCATGCGGAGTCTCTATCGCACCTACCATGGGCTTTGGAAAGGTAAGTGCGTGGGTCTTCTCTGCTGTCTCAGTCAGGAAATAAATACGTGGCTTTTATCCTGTCTGTTTTGGTTTTCATCTTTTGTTTTGTTTTTCTTTTTCTTTTTTCTTTTTTTTTTTTTATCATGACAGCATACACATTTCACACTAAATTTAGAATCTTAACGAAGTGTGAGGTTTCTTGGTATTGAGTATGTTAGTGGTCTTCCTGTCTCAGCCCCCCATGAAGCTTGTTAAGTTTTAAAATTTTCAACACTGGCTCCTTTGGTAACCCTTGCAGACACATAGAAGCATTTATTAAAATGTGGTTTTCATTGCAAAGGACAGCAGTTCCCAGAGAAACTTTGTTAGAAAACCTGGTGTGGAAATGTGTGTGGTTGAAGTGAAAGGTAGACAGTACGGAAAGAGTCAGATGTCTCCTCCAGAAGAGCTGTCTCCCGGGATCCAGCAACTCTAAGGAGAAAAAAAATCCCAAAAGTCTTTGTCAGCATTTGCAAGCAGGCTGATGCTTGTTTGGAAAGGGTCTAGATTGTATAGGCATTGTTCAGCACATATCAGAAGGAAGCACGTCAAAGTAGCATTGGCTGGGGCTGGGGCTGGGGTTAGGGGCTGGGGCTGGGGTTAGGGGCTGGGTTGGGGTTTAGGGGCTGGAGTTAGGGGCTGGGTAGGGCTGGGTTAGGGGCTGGGGCTGGGGTTAGGGGCTGGGGGGCTGGGGTTAGGGGCTGGGGCTGGGGTTAGGGGCTGGGGCTGGGTTAGGGGCTAGGGATGGGGATGGAGATGGGAATGGAGATGGGGCTCAGTACTAGAGCATGCAGAAGGCCCTGAGGCCAATCCCAGTGCCAGAAGGAAGGGTGGGAGAAAAAGAAGCAAGAAAGAATAAGCAAACAACTGACCCAAACAGTGTTAATAAAATATCTCATATTGTAAAAACTTATATTTATGACGTTTGTATGTGTGTACATGTTTGGTGAGTAGGGTACCCACGGAGGCCATAGGAAGGCATCGTATTCCCCAATCACTTGACATGTGTGCTGGATCTCAAATTTATCAAGTGCTCTTAACTACTGAACCACACTTACATGTTTTTAAAGCTGCTAAAAAGTCTTTGCACTTTGAGAGGGGCCATGAAGTTCAACTAAAACAAAACCAATTTCACTTTCCAGGACTATCTAGTTAGTCCAAAATTAAGCTGTTTTTAAAAACGTGCTCCTTTAATTTTCTTTTTAAAACAAAGGGGAGTTATTTCTCCTACCATGTGTGTTCAGAAATCAAGCTGAGATCTCCTCGTTTGATGGCAATCACCCTTATCTACTAAGCCACATTACTGGCCTGTAGACTGGTTGTTGTTTATCCTTTTTGTTTTTACAGAACAGAAACTTTATTAGTTGTTTACTTATATAGAAATTATATTTTTCTAAGTGGACATCAATCATCTGGAAGGTTCTAAAACACAGTTTCTGTGTCCTTGCCAGGATTAGCTGGTAAACTTGAGATGTCACCTCAGTTTGAGCATTCAGTGCATGGCTAACATAAGGGTAAAAACTTGTCAAATCTGTGTCAAGATTGCCTGGGTGGCTTCAGTGGCTTGCTCTAGATGTACCCTTTGCGTGGCTCACACTAGGCTGGGAAGACCGTTCCCTCCCTGTGTTCACGAGAATGAGCAAGGCAAACCTTGGTTTCCTTATCTTCCTCTCATCCTCTTTGACTTCCAGTATCTGGTACTTTCAGTAATCAGCCTTTTCATATGTAGGCCCTCGTCAGTGTTTAATTGACAGCACAGCTGATAGCTGTGGAGAGAACTTAAGGGCAGCTGCTGTGAGTCTCCAGACCTCACCGTCCTTTAATTCTCTGACTTAGGAAAGCCTGCTCTTAGTTTTTGATCCTTGTTCCTAAAGACTATTTGATCTAATTCTTCCTTTGCCTCTGCCTCAGGACAGCTTCTAGCTGCTCATAAAAGAATGGATTTTCATTTTCCTTTACTATCAAAAATATAAAAAACATCTTTCATTTCCTATTAATGTTAGATTTTTATTGAATGTCTATCAGATAACAGAATTTTCGACATGATGTACTTTTAACTATTTGAACTTATTTGGTAACAAAGAGAAACTTCAAATGTCTAGTTTAAGGAAATAGGATTTTTCACTCATATGCCTGATTTTTCTCTTCTGTTTCAGATCTGAACTTTTTGTCTCCAATCTCATTACCCAGAAGTCTCCTGGAGCTGCTGCACTGCCCCCTGGGGCACTGTCACCGGTGTAGTGAACCCATGTTTACCTTCGTCTATCCTAAGCTCTTCCCCTTGAGAGAGACACCTATGGCAGGCCTGCACCAGAGGTAATGAAGTCTAAGTGGGCACTGGGGCTTCACTTGGGCCAGCGGTGCAGCATGGGAAGGAGGGGTCACGCACAGAGGGATGCTGAGTCTGCAGCTTAAGGCAGCTAAGTCAGTGGCTCTCAACCTCTGGGTTGAGACCCCGTGGGGTTTCAAAGCACCCTCTTTCACGGGGATCACCTAAGACCACCGGAAAACACAATTGATACCCGATTCATAACATTAGCACAGCTACAGTTATGAAGTAGCAGTGAAATTATTTTTATGGTGTTAGGGGTGTCACCACAACGGGAGCAATTGTGTTAAAGAGCTGCAGCATTAGGAAGGTTGAGAACCACGGGGCTAAGTGAAACCTGCTCATTTTCACTACTGCATGAAAGCCTGGCTGCACACCTCAGTTCGCCTTTGGGGCATATATGGGAGCATGCACAGAACACACATGCACAGCTGTGTGTGTTGTTTGGAGCAGCTCATTCTTTCTAGTTCCACCCCACATGCAAGGGGAGGGAACTTTGTATAAGGAGAGCTTGTCCCTTGGGCTCACCTGGCACAACCAAGAGTGTGAGCCACGCTCTGCACACGAGCGATTGGTTCTGTTCTGAATCTAACTCTTCCAACGGCATTCCCATTCCACTCTGTATTTCTTGGCAGAGTGCTTTGAATTCATGGCGAATGTTCACTAAGTAAAAATCCAGAGCCAGCACTGTTACTGGAAGCAAGAATGCCAGATGGTGAAGAGTGGAGCACTAGAAAAGCCCCCATGTGCCTGGCCGTGGCTTATAGGTTTTCATGGTTGTTTTTTTTTCCTCCTCCTGCCTCTGCTCCCAAAATGCTGGGACCGCAGATATTCACCACCACATCCAGCTTAAGTTTGAGTACCTTAAAGCTAAGAAAAAAAAAAGTATGCTTTCACTTGTCTGGGGAACTTTCCAAATGTGGGAGCTTCTCACTCCTTGTCAATGCCAGCGCAAGTTCCATTGTGATCATTTTTGTGTGAGATGGAATCTTGTTATATAACAGCTGAGGTTGGCCTCAAACACAGGAACTTTGTGCCTTGGCCTCCTGACGGATGGTGGTAACGGGTGTGCCCACAGCCTTGGATCATTTCATGGAACCTGTCCCCTGCTCTTCTACTGCCCTTTCCTCCCTCTTCTCCTGTCTTTTTGTTTCCCCTCTTTCTTTCTCCCAGGGCTGGCAACAGAGCCCATGGCCTTGTGGGCAAGGCATATACCCCCAGCCCTGTTTCTTTTCCTTAATCTAAGTGGGATAAGAGACAGAAAGCATAGACTTTGCACTGAGAACCTAGGCAGCCTGCCAAGCTTCCCTGAGCCTCAAAATGGGGACAGAACAGTCTGCGTTGTTGGCCATAGCTGTGAGTAACAGATGAGGAAGGCAAACACCTGGCACATGATCACCGTTCAGCAAACGGAGCCACTTTTCCATGTCTCTGCCTGCTTCTCTCCCAAACTGTGCTTATTTCTCCCTTGCCCTGAGTAATCCTATTGATACACTATGGGTTCCAATTTCAACAGTTTTGTATTTTTCAATGTTTTTTGTGTACAGAAGCTCTACTCTAAACCTTTTTAATTTGATGCTTGTTCTTGGGAAAAACAAACAAGCCCCCAATTATAATTTGTGCTGTTTGTTTTACTGTATACACAATATAGCGTTCAAGGGTTTTCCACACTCATGACACTGGTTGTATGACACTGTCTACCTGGACATGGTAGCAGAGCCCACAGCCTGAGGCTCAGACCCCAAAGTTGTCCTTTCCATCTGGAAAACACTCAGAAGCCCCAGCTAACTTGACCAGTGCCTCTAACTACAGGGTATAGTCAGGGCTCCCAGAGTCCATCTTTGGGTTCAGTTCATTTATTTGAGCAGCTCACAGAACCCAAGGAAATATTTAAGCCACCTTATTGTAAAGAACATCACAAGAGTGCATAGCAGAGATGCTCAGGAGAGGCCTGGGGAAGAGGTATGACATACCCTCCCTTGGTATGTCAGCCTCCCAGACTTCCCACGCATTCATCTATCTAAGAGCTCCTAAACCTTGTCATTGGTTTTCATGGAAGCTTCGAGGTGTGACATGATTGCTATAGACCTGGGTGGGGATTGCACAGGATGTGTCTATCTCAGCATTCTTCTTGGCCTCTATATATACAGGATATGTGCTATATATTCAGGATATGTGCTGGGCCCCACCGCAATGAGGATGGTCTTAAAACACATTCTGAAATACTAGGGACTGGGACCACATAAGGAATTTGGGAGAGAGAAAACTCTATCCATAATGATCTCTAGTATATTTGAGATAGGAAAACAACCAAAAAAACCACTCTGGAAACTTTGCTTTTTTAAATAAACATTTTAAACTTATTCCTCTACAATTGCATGTATGTGTGTATATCATACTTTGATAATATTGTACTTCCTTTGTCCTTTTAACCCCTTCCCTCTACTTCTAACCACTTTATCTCCCCAAATCTTCCTATGTTAATGTCCTTGTGTGTGTGTGTGTGTGTGTGTGTGTGAGAGAGAGAGAGAGAGAGAGAGAGAGAGAGAGAGAGAGAGAGAGAGAGAGAAACAGCTCTCACTGCATTTTATTAGGATTCCTTGTACAGACATGGGTGGGAGATTATTTCCTTGAGGAAGGGCAACTTAACTTGTGGTACCTCCATCACCTTGAACTATGACCCTCCTTCTCTCCTGGTAAGTGGCATCATTCCTCAGGGAGGTGAGAGGTTCCATAAGGCCCTTCCTGTTGGTGGTGGAATGTTGATGGGCTTAGCCCTGTGCAGGTTTAGCCACCACTGCTGTGAGTTCATGGGTGTTAACCACTTAGTGTTTCATAGCAGTCTTATCTGTTCTCTGGCCCTTACAGTCTTTCCACAAAGTCCCATACTCCATTTAGGGCTTGACACTCCAGAGTCTTACTCTCAATGCCTTGACCAATTATAAGGTTCTGCTAACTACTTCCCACTGGAAACAGGAGCTTCTCTGACCAAGGCTAAAAGCAACAGTGATCTATGGATATAAGCCTATTTAGAGACAGTTTGACAGCATGTCACTTCCTCCGTGGGTTCAGTTAATCTTCTAGAATGGCTCATGGCTCTGAGAAGCACTTCACTTATGTTTACCTGCTATTACAGAGACTCCCGATGAGCAACCAGGAGGAAGAATTGCAGAGGGCAGGTGTGTGGGAAGTGCACTGAACCACCATGCCCTCTGAGGTCCACTACCCTCTAGTACCACATCACCCACTCCCTGGAAGCTCTCCAAACCCAGCTCTTTCAGTTTTTAATGTACTTCATAGACGTAAGTGATGAAGTCATTGGCCACTGGGAACCAACTCAGCTCAGCACTTAGGCTCTCCCAGATGATGGAAGATGGGGTGGGGCCGAAAAGTGGGAACTGTAGTTGTGCACTGAGGGGCCAGTCAGGTTATCAGCATGTAGACAGTTCTAAAGGATTTAGGATCATTGTCAGGAAAGGAACCTGAAGACCACTTGTGGTTCCAGAGTGTTACCCCCAAACACATAGTGCATGCCTTTCTCACAAAATAACTCCCTTTGTTCCAATATATGTAAAAGTTTTTGTTTTCTGTAAGCCAGGCTGGTCTCCATAGTCCTAGGATCACAGACATGAGCCAACATGTCCACCCAGACCTAGCCCACACACCTAAAGACACATGATTTTTGAAAGAAAAGTCAAAGATAGACACTGGGGAAAAGACAGCATCTTCACCAAACGGTCCTGGTCAAACTGTGTGGCTATGTGCAGTAGACCATAAGCATCCATATTTGTCACCCTACACAAACTCAACTCTAAATGGATCAAGGGCTTTCACATAGGGCTGCACACCCTGTATCTGATAGAAGACAAAGTAAGAAATAGTCTTGAACTCATTGGCACAGGAGACTTTGTGAGCGGGCACTGAGAACATCAGTAGAGATTTCATGTCTGTATAACAAAGGACACCAGCATTCGGGCAGAGTGGCAGGCTACAGAATGGGAAAGGAGCTTTACCAAGTATGTATCCAATAGAAGATTAGTTTCTAAAATACAAAAAAAAAACCAAAAAAACCAAAACTTTAAAAACCTGAACATCAACAAAAACAATCCAGTTTATTAAAGGGAGTACAACTAAACAATTCTCAAGATAAGAAACATTTAAACATTAAGCTCCTTTGGCATCAACTCTTAAATGTACAGATTCTTGTCTTAAATATTGTTTAAATTAGGTATGAGCAAAACTTAGCATATTACTCTTTCTAGGCAGAATTCTATCTGCAAACATGAAAGCAAACAGTATCTCCATTCTACTGTGTAATGTGGGGCAGGTAGAAGCTGCACAGCATCATTTGAGATGAGGGAACTTTTGAAGGAAAAAAGGATCCCAGGTTCTAACAGGCTGAAGCCCCAAAGGCCTCCATGGTCTGTCTTCGTGGCCCCCTAGCAGGACAGCCCCACCCCTCAGGCTTGGCAAGCCAAAGAATTGAGATGGCCCCACATCTAGCTGATTTTTTTCCTTCAGGCATAACATGCTTGCAGCCAGAAAGCCAATGAGCCCATTCTGAGTATGAGACCCAAGTGTCTTACAGCCCTCCTCCATCTTCCTCTCTCTTTAACCTGTCCAAATCAAGACAGCAGCATTTCTTCACGTAGCCACACAGTTTGACCAGGACCGTTTGTTGAAGATGCTGTCTTTTCTCCAGTGTCTATTTTTGACTTCTCCCTGATCTTCCCAACATTTGGTTCAAGAAAGGTTGAATTTTCCCAGTCTTCAAGGTCTGCTTCATTTTTGGTTAACAATAAAATTCCCCTGTTTTCTTTCTCTCGTTTGCATCTTACTATAAGTGACAAGTGGTGCACTGGGCACCTGGCTTAGAGACTGTAGAGAAGTTACTTCATTATCACCTCTAAGGTCTGCTTTCTGCCTCAGAGAAGGTGGCTCAGTCAAGATAGAGAGCAGTGCATCGTTTCCCGGAGCGTGTTCTGTTATGTCATGGGGAGCACACTCGACACTCATGTCTGTCAGCATTGTGTTCAAGGCAGCTCTGTGTCCCTAAGACAGTCAAAATGCCCTACGTGGTCCCTGTCTTTCCTCACCACATTCTCCTTTGTTTCTGGCAGCAGCAATTGCGAGCAGCATAGGCTTTTTCTATAATGGACTTCAAAGCCTTCCAGCCTCTGTTAGTCAGTGTGGGCACCATTTCCACCTTCCTGGGCGTGTTTATTACAGCAGCCATCACTTCTCTGTAACAGGCTCTCAAGAGATTTCATTTTCCTCCCAGATCGAGAGAGAAAGGTTAACTGATTTCAAGGACAGTTGTGAGGGCAGCTACTCACAACTGCTGGTGGGACTTGATGCTTCAGGGTACCAGCCAGGAGATCAGACATGGTTTCTGTGTCTTGGGGAGAATGTCTTCTACAGCTTTGCTCTTAAGATTAGTTGGAAGAGGCTCACCTATTGTATGAGAGGGAGTGATCTACTAATCTAAATATTAGTGTCTATTAATCTAAATATTAATTTTTTAAAATGACCACAGCAACATTCTGACTGATGTGCCTGAACAATGGGGGCCAATAGCCTAAGCAATTTGCCATAAAAGCAGCTGTTACCATCTCTAAAAGGTCTCACTTAACTCACCAAGGTATTTAGAAACAGCCACCTGTATGGTTCTTCCATAAATGCTGGGTTACGTTTTACATAGCAGACAGTACAAAGCACATTTGGGTTTGGGTGGTTAACAGTTCTGCTTCTGTGCAGTTGGGCCCTGAGGCTGCAGTGAGAAGACCTAGCACCAGGAGCTCCAGCTTGGCGGGTGAATGGGAGCCTACAGTACATTTCTTCACACTGAGTGCCAATCTCAGGTGCCTCCTTGTTCAGCTATTGCTGGGTCATATGCCCAGCACTCCCTGTGGTCCAGCAGAACTGTAACTCTCATTGTACTAGAGCAGAATCTCATGGTGGAGCTAGGATTTGAACCCTAACAGTCAGGTTCCAGCCCTGCATTTCAGTCACTGGATTGTTCAGTGAGAGAGAATACTGTTGAACTGGCATTCAAAAATACAAAACTGATACCCTAATAGTCTGAGCAAGACATTTTTGAAATATATATCTCCAGAGCCAGGTGTGATGGCACGTGCCTTTAGTCCCAACACTTGGGAGACAGAGGCAAATCTCCGAGTTAAAGGGCAGCCTGATCTACATAGTGAGTTCCAGAACAACCAAGGCTGTAACACAGAGAAACCTTATCTTGGAAAAAAGAAAAGAAAGAAATATACATGTGTTATCTGTATGCATTTACATGCATACATGATTTCAGCACACACACTGAAAAGCCTGGACAGATGTCGTCAGTTCGGCTATTTTTGGGGAATTATGAAGTCTGAGGTGCCTAACACTGTTTTGTGTTCCTTCAAAAAAATACCACAGGCAGAGTGTTCTACAAAGAAAGAAGGTTTATTCTGCTTGTAGTTACAGAGACTCAAGAGCATGGAGCTTGCATCTGGTCAGCTGCGGTGGCACCTCAGTGACACAGGGACATGTGATGAGGAAGAGAAAGATGAAAGTGAAAGGCATGGCAGAAGCCGGTTTGCCCCTTCATATTCCAAAGCCACCAGATGAAGCTCGTTCTCATGCGACAGGTGTTGCCTTACTCAGTGTTCTATAGCTTTGAAGAGACTGTGACAATTGCAGTTTCCTGTAAGGGAAAGCATTTAATTTGGGCACAAGTACATTTACAGCTTTAGTCCTTTATTGTCATGGCAGGAAGTGTGTAGGCACATAGGCAGACACAGTATTGGAGAGGTAACTGAGAGTTTTGTATCGGGATCTGTAGGCAGTAGGAAGAGACTGTGGGCCTGGCTTGAGCATTTGAAACCCCAAGGTTTCAATTGACATGCTTACTCCAACAAGGCCACACCTCCTAATCCCTAATCAGGTGGTGCCACTCCCTAAGACCCGGAGTTCAAGTATATGAGCCAATGGGGGCCTTGTAGCAGGAGGTATTAGAAATGAGGCTGGCTCCCGGCTCAGCCACTATGTTCCTGCACTAAGCCCATTTTGTCTTGCAAGCTCTCCAGTGGGCCGGAGCTCCTGAACTGGTTCTGCCAGGCTACTCTCTCTAGCTTGCCCCCATAGCGACCAGTTGCTGTGCTTCCAGCTCCGGTTTGCTCATCCCTAGAGCCGCTAGTTCCTTCACAGCCATAACCACTCTGTTGTTGGCGGACCCACTTCCAGTAACCCAGGAAATCAAAACTCTTGATGCTTAAAGTTAACCAATGGATTTGTATATCAGCAAATATTCAAATCACAAGATGCCCACACAGATTAGACAAGTTATCCCACTGTCCTAACCTTTTCAGATCATCTCTGCCAAAGGCTGGCAACCACGGTCGTTAATGTCAGCTTCGTCTCCGCCGCATTTCTCTCTCTCCCTGCACATGTACAATATTGCATATAAACAACTACATATTAATTGAAAAGCCTTGTCATAGGAAAGAAGATAGAATTGTATTAAAAAATGATAATCAATTTGGAAATTGAACCTCAATTGGTAAAACATTAGTAGGCCACTAATTCCTTGTAAGAAATACTTCAGTGCTCTGTGCATCTCCAAGGCACTGCGCTGTCTCCTCCCACAGGCCTTGCATGTATTGACTTATGCACACTGGAGGCCTGTGGGAGGAGGAGCACAGTGGCTTCATTCAGGCTGCTGTCAATCTTGGAGTGACCTCTGGTTCTTGGAGGGAGTCTTAGTCTGCTGCAGAGTGACTGCATGAGAGCTGTGGGTATGAGGTCATTGCACCTTGGGACCAGGACTGTTGGTTAGAAGGTGTGCAGAGCACTGCCACGCTCTCTCCTCTTGACGGCGATCTACTTTTTAATGGTCTCTTCCAGATAGTTCTTTCCTGGTGTGGCCTCCTGTAAGATGTTGCACACTTCCTTGCCCTTTCTTTTATTCATATCACTTACTTCTAGAAAACCAAGTCATGTCAGAAATACATTATTTGCATGGATGTTTGGGATTGTTTTTCCTCTAAGAGAAGCCTATTTATTGACACTCTCAAGGTAACTGATGCTGTGTCCCATAAGAAAAATACTCTCCAAAAGGTATACATTTGTTTGGTTTTTATCTTCCCCTAGAATCAGGATGGAACCTAGAACCTCCCATGTGCAAGGCAAGTATTGGGACGCTGAGCTATACCACTGCCCTACTGTCATTTTATCTTTTGAGGCCAAGTCTCAGAAGTTGCCCAAACTGGCCTTGAACTTGCTGTTTTCTTGCCTCAGCCTCCTGGGTAGCTGGGAACACAGGCCTGTACAACTAACTGCCTCGCAGGTGTTCTTATTGTTTCTTTCTCATTGCCTTATTCAAAAATTACTGATGGACCACCTACTATGTGCTGTGCACTGTACTGGGAGTTTACCATAACTGCATCATCTAACTCTTCCTGCTCCCAGAGTCTGGGGCAGCCTCTGGTTTTGCACAAGGATGTTCTCTGAGGAAGTTGCTGTGGCATAAATGTAACAGTATACGATGCAGTTAGGTGACTCTTCCACAAGTTATGTGCGTGGGACTTCATTCTATCAGCTCATATAAATATTATTCTTCTTTTGGCTTGAATTTCTGTAATGAGTCAAAGATATGCTTTTTATTTTTAATCAGCAAACACATTACAAGAGAAAATCCCACATTTCTCACGATGTTTGTGGGCTCTAGTCTGTGCCAGCAGCATTGTGATTCGTCTTGTAAGGAATCGTTGTAGTTCTGTATTTTAAAACTAGCTCAGATGCTCTTTCTTCTGCCTCAGCTGTAAACACACAGATTCTAAGTATGCGTCATGCCTCGTGGTCTTTGTAGAACTTATCGGCAGCCTTTTCTAACTGGAGCTATTGCGTAGTTCACTTTCTCCCCTAAAACCGGAAGCCTCTGGGGCCACAGTGAGCACACACACTCAGACTTGTGACAACTCGACCAATACACAGACACTGCCAGTTGCTACAGGAGCCTCTCGGAAACAGAAAAGTGTACAGCCTTGCTGTGTCCTTATAACACAGAACACCTCCAGGCCACTCATCCTGCCAGCAGGCCTTCACAGACTTCCCTTCTTTTACTTAGAAGGTAACTGTTAGTCGCTCATGTCGCATTAGGTGTAGCCTTGCTGTGAAGGAGTTGGCTTCCCGGGAATCTATCGTTAAACCAAGACCAAGGGCTCGGCAGGGCCCCAGCAGTTGTGATGTGCTCCAGAGGCATCCAGTGCCTTAGCTTCTGAGGGACTTACACTCACATGTATGCACCCACACACAAACACACACAGACAAGTAAAGGTAAAATAGATCATAAAAGGGAGAGTCCACTTTTATCACTAATTCTCCAAAATGCATTAGAAACAGATCCTTTGTGTCTAAAGCCATTTTACTTGTGACTTATACAAATGTATAGATCCCAGTGTCAAATAAAAATAACTACAGTGAGATTTCTGACTTTAATAATTGAGAAGGGTAGAAACATAGCTCAGCATTAGAGTGCTTGCCTAGCATGTGAGCCCCTTGGTACTACCACCCCACACTATCAAAACAAAAAAATACAGGCAGTGGAAACTAGCTAACAGAAAGCTTCTATCATTTCCTGCAGTAAGAAAACCAATTCCAACCAGGCTTGGAGGTTCAGGACCAGGGAGTAGCTGAGGCAGGGAATTGCAACTCTAGCACCTTCCTGGGCTGTTGAGTGAGTTCAAGGCCAGCTTGGAAAACATAGTAAGAAAAAAGAGCATGTCTCAAAGTGAAAAGTAAAAGCTGGAAACACAGATAAGTGGCAGAGCACGTACTTGCCTAGAATGTGCCATGCTCTAAATTCAGCTCCTGGTACCATGGAAGGGAGCTCAGCAAAGCTAAGTTTCCTTACGACCCTTTGTCTTTTTAAAAGACAGGGCTGTTCAATTTAGTTGTTTCTTGAGACAAAGTCTCTGTCTCTTTCTGTGTCTCTCTCTCTCTCTCTCTCTCTGTGTGTGTGTGTGTGTGTGTGTGTGTCTATTTTTTTCTCTCCTTCCTCTCTCTCTTCCTCCCCCACTCTGTTTTTCAAGTCAAGGTTTCTCTGTGTAGCCTTGGCTGTCCTGAAACTCACTTCATAGACCAAACGGCCTTGAACTCAGAGATCTCCCTTCCTATGCCTCTTAAGTACTGATAATAAAGGTGGTGGCATCACACCTGGCTTACTCTAGCCTGTGCTAACCTAAAATTTACTGTGTAGCCCAGGCTAGCACTGAAGTAATGGTGCCACCTGCCCTTTAAGGTGGGTCTTCTACCTCAATTGATTTAATCTAGAAAATCTCTGACATACCCAGGCGTTTGTTTCCATGATGATTCTAAATCCTGCTGATCAACCGTGGAGATCAGCCATCTCTGTTACAAGTACACTCATGAAGCTTTTCTGGGATTCTGGATCATTTCATTGATCTGGTTCTCAGCCAGAACCAAACTACAGCTGTAATAGGCTTAGCACAAGTAGAGATGAAGCTTATTTCATTCTTCTCTTGGAAGTTGTCTTAGGTCATTCTTGGGTCTAAGTTTTTTTTGTTGTAGTTTTTGCTTTTTAGCTTACTCTTGGGTCTGGTTGGTTGGTTGGTTGGTTGGTAGGTTGGTTTTTGTCCCCAAAACCACTTTGTAGATTTTCTGTGAGAATTCCATTTGTCCCATAGATCAGTTTGCTCAGAACTGATGTCTGCAGTACTGGACTTCCTGGTGAGTGCGGTGTGTCTCCACTGACTAAGGCTTTCCTTTATTTCTTTTATCAGCAACAGCTGATTGTTAGCATACAGATGCTGAAATGCTTTGTTTATGCCCAGAGATTTGGCTTTCTTTTTGTAGCCTTAAATGGTATTTTTACTTCAATTTCCATGTGTTCATTGTTAGTACAAAGAAATACAATTTGTGCCTGCAACTGTCTTATTGCTGTTGCTTACTAGGTTTTTGGAGTGTTTTTTTGTAGAGTACTTAGAATTTTCTGCATAGACAATTATGTCTTGCCATATGCCAATAAATACTATCTCCCCTTTTTCTTGATCTACTGCAGAGGTCAGAATTTCCAGCATTCTGCTGCGGTTCTGAGAGTGACTCCTTGCTTCTCTTAGCTGTCATCTTAAGGGAGCACTGCTTGCTCTTTTATTGCTAAGGAGAATGGTAATAGCAGCTAGGTGAAAAGTGTATTTTGTCAAATGCTTTGTCTCCCTGTCTCCTTCCCTCCCTTCTCTCCCTTCTCTCCTCTCTCCCTTCCCTTCCTTCGTCCCCTCCCTTCCACTCCACTCCTTTCTCTCGCTTCCTTTCCCTCCATCCTTCCTCCCTCCCTCCTTCCACCCCCCTTCTCTCTCTTCCTTCCCTTTCTTCCTCTCTCCCCTCCCTTCCTTTTCTCCCTCCCTTCCTCTTTCTTTCTTTAGTTTACTTTGTGTATTACTGCCTGCACATATGTATATGCACCACATACATGCCTGTTGAATCCTCTAGAACTGGGGTTACAGATAGTTGTGAACCACCATGTAGATACTGGGAATTAAAACCAGGTCCTTTGCAAGAAAAGAGTGTTCTTAACCTCTGAGCCATCTCTCTTGTCCTTTCTTTCTTTAGAGGTACAGGTCTTATTCCGTAACCTTGGCTAGCCTAGAACTCAACTATGTAGTCCAAACTAGCCTTTAATTCTTGCTGGTTGTCCTGTCGTATCCTCTCAGTTCTAGTCTTCTCAGCACAAACCATCACTCCCAGCCAGCTTAAATGCTCTGTATAAGTATTATTGAGATCATATGATTCTCCTTATTTAACTTGTTGACACATTGATAGATTCAAATATTCAGCCACCTTACATGCCCTTGATATTTGTGTATGTTTGTTTGTTTGTTTTATCCTTTTTGATGTTACTTGCTGACTACCTTTTAATCTGTTCTCATGAGAGAGATTAGTCTATCATATTCTAGGGCTCAGATTTTGTTTGTTTGGTTTCTGTTTGATTTGGGAATCAAGCGAATACTATCCTTTTGAGTTGGAAACTCTTCTTTTTCTGTAAAGGAAATTGTATTAGAGCCTTATTGGTCTTTAACTGTTAGGATTTAATGTTACGGTCTAGGAAACCTATCTAGTAATGGAATATTTTTTAAATTACAAATCCAACCACTTTGGTGGTCATAGGTACCATGGACTGTCTACTCCATCTTGGCAGACTTGAATTTTGGTCATTTGTATTCTTCAAGACAATGATCTTCTAGGCTGGCAAGTTTATTTATTCAAAATGTTCATACTGTCCCTTATGCCTCTTTGTGGTACTACGGGCCTTGAGTGTTGGTGATGATGGGTCTTGCCTCAACAGATAGACGAGGCACTTCCTTTTCAGGCAGCCACCCTACTTGAGGCCATTGGAACCTTTATATGTAAAAGAACATTAATGTTCTTAGGAGATAGATTGGTTTCCAGTATGAAGAAATCTCTAGAGGTTCAAAATTCTTAGATTAGTTCTGCCCAAAGCTTTTAAGTTCCTGTCCTCATCAACTCAAACCTTTGCCTTACCTAAAGATGTTTACGTAGCTATTTTTCCCAGAGCTGAGCAGTAATTGATGTACAGGTATGTCAACTGGAGTTGGGATCCCCGCACCAACATGAAGCTGTGTTGGCATACAGCCTGTCTGTAAATCTAGTCCCCAGGAATTAGAAATGTAATCCCAGATTAAGCCAAGCAGCCAGTTTAGCTGAACTGGTGACTCTGGGTTCAATCAAGGAACCCCTGCCTCGGTACACAAGGTGGGAAGATCAAGGAAGTTGCATGGTGCCAGTGTCTGGCCCCCACATGTATGCACACACATACACATTCAAACAGGCACCCACACTATACATACTTACACATATGAAAAACTCAAGATACCTCTGTCTGGTATATGATTTACTATCCTCTGTGTTTAGGGCTATGCCATGTCTCTCTGCTCATGAGAAAATGATTCATTAAGGGTCACCATAGAAATTCTCTCACCGTGTCTTGAACTGAGATGGAAGACACTAAGCACATTTGAGTTTTGGTTAGTTTATTTGGTTGGTTGGTTTATAGTTCTGTTCAGTCAGAATTGGCCATCTCACTCCACAGACTTTGAACTCATGATGCTGTGGCTTTTGAGCGTTCAATCGCTTGCTCTCCCAGAGCCTCACCATCCACTGTCATTCCATCTGACTTTTTGAGTGCACGTGATCAGCAGTGCAGCTTCAAAGGAGCAAGGCGGAGTTAGGATTAAGTGCTGAGCAGTCAGCACAGGCAGTCCTATGAAAACAGTAAGCCACTCTCCCCACACCAGAGGATGGCTCTCTGGGTGGGAAGAGATGCCTCTAAGAGCCTGCACCGTCCAGAGGAACCCCAGGGAACTTGAGACTTACCATGCAAAGGTGCCCAAGCAGGAGAGCGTCTCCATTATGTAAGGCCTTTGAGTCATGTAAGCGTTCTGAAATTATTCTGCAAGCGCTCCCTGTGAATGTCTGCAGTGTGTATGTTTTATAGCTAAATTGATGGTGCTTTTTATGCTCTTTTTGTTGTTGTTCTGAGACAGGGTCTGACTCTGGAACTCATAGCAATCCTCCTGCCTCAGCCTCTAGATACTAGAAATATAGATGTGAAAAATTATGCTTATCTGTGACTTTAATAATGTACTTAATATTCTTTGATTGCCCTTTAGAAGATGAAAATGCTTAGCTATTAACAGGGATGGTTGTCATCCAAACCCCACTAATAGAGGGAGCACACATGCACACACATGCCTTCCCAGCAGCCTGGGCTCGGATTGAAAATGGCATCTTATGTTTCTACAATGCAATCTACTATTCATGCCTAGTCAGTTGTTGTAACAAAGAAAGACGTGTCTCCAGTGGGGAAGAACCAGACGCTGCACTCCTGAGCTAACAGTGCTCCTCTCTCCCCACCCCCAGGAGGACAAGTATTGGCTTCGTGGCTTACTGCTGCTCCACCCAGTGTCTGCGGACTTTTAACCTGCTGTGTTGATAAACACTCAAGAGCCTTAGGAGCACTGCCAACTCAGCCACTGCAACTGCCTGCCATCGCCCAGTGTGTGCGGCCGCGCCAGGAGAGTCCAGCCAGGCAGGACAGACCCTTCCATCCTGCCCTGTCCTGTCCAGAGGAGGGGCATGCTGAACTCTGGAAATGTCTTGATTGGGCTTCACATCTAAAAGGCCTTCACCTTTCCCTCAAGTTGGAATATATCCTTCCCCCAAATTAAGGACATTTTGTCTTCTGTGTTTTTCTTTGTATGTGAGTGTGTCTCATATATACACTTAGTCAAATGAGCTTCCCCACATCTAATTGAAAGCGAGCTACAGTTCCCTGAAGAACTCTTAATGTGGTAATAGAACCACATTAACTGTTGGATGGCACACCTTTGGTAGTGATCCTGTCTTTCCCCAGGGATGATTTCCCCTTGAGATCATTCTCATGAGCTTCTCCATTAGAAACTTGTCAGTTTCTGGAGTCTGCGACCCCTATGGCCTCGGCAGCCAGCATAGCAGGGCAGGGCGCCTCGGCTGGAGCAGTTAGACTCCTGCAGAGCCACCGCCACGGCCGGCTCCAGAGCACACGCTCTCTGGAAAGTTCCTGTCTTATATTTCTAAGTTTTGCAACCTATGAAGACATTTTTTGAGAGGGATTTAAAAACAAAAATGTAGACACTAATTAAATATACTTTTGTTCTAAACTACTACAGAAAAAGATGCTTTGAAATGTTGGGGCTTTTTTTTTTTTTTTTTTTTCCGAAAATTTTCCTATAATTGGTAAGCTTGACGCCTCTGATCCTCTGCTGTGGATGGGGCTGTGTAGTTATCTAGTGTGTGAAATTGCCTTCATTTTCCTCTGACTTCTCCCTAGGGAAACAGAAGGAATGAATGGGTCCACATTCTACCTTTGCAGAAAGCCCATGAGCTTTCCCTTGCCAGAGAGATGAGCTCTGGGTGGGTGGGGGGGATAGACAACTGATTTTCTCTTCCTTTTAAAAGGATGCCACTGTAATCTGCTTTCCTTTCAGGTGTTCGTTTGCTGTGGAGTGCTGCTTGGGGGGGGTGGGGGAGTTCTCTGTTTACTGGTATGATTTATGTAAAACAAGAGTAAAGGAGAATCAAGAAGGGTTGCTTGGTGGAAAAACGATTTCCCAAAACTTTGGTTGGCTATATTTTGTTAGCCAGCCTAACTGTAATTCTAGGCTCTAACAGTGCCAAAAGTCCTACATAGTTACTGACAAGTGTGTGATCTCTTTGCAGTCACACCACCTGCTGCCCGAAAAACAGACTCTCCAAGTAATGGCAGAGGCAGAAAGCGGCCATGCATGCTATGTGTCCCACTGTCCCTACTTCCTTCTGTCCCTTTCACAACTTGCTCTGTTCAGCCTTAATATTACAAAGGCCTACAGTATAATAGGAACTGAGCGTCTGAATCAAATGTACCTCTTCTTTCATCCTTCGGAATAATGGAAGTTTCAGCACTAGCTCTACATGTATATAAGCTGAAGGCAGGAAAATGTGACCTGACACTTCACATACGTGCTTGGCTTAAATGAACGACAGTGAAATACAGGGCTGCATCTTTTTTTTCGCCCTCAACCATCTTATGTCTTATGTGGAGGTATGAAATGTCACCCTGATACTCAGGAATTCTCATTGAGAGATTGTGTGGGATACTTTTGTTCTAACTTGTTTAAATTCTTAATAAAGGTGTTTACACTCCAGGTGTCTTCTCCTGTTACTGCAGTGTATTGAACACCAGCAGGACCTGGGCACACAACCTCTAGGCACTCACTCTCAACCTTAGGGTACAGCAGCTGGGCTTAACGATGAGTAGACCTTACAAGGTGCTTTCTCTGGTGCTGTTCCTTATGGAGACTTTGTGCTGGACTCCCTGACATCATTGTTAATCGTTTGCTATTATAAACAGCTGCCCGTCAAGTGGGGGAATCCTGCCTGTGTGCTGGGTACTCCATGTGGGATCCTGCTGTGTGCTGGGTACTCCAGTTGTGGGGGAATCCTGCCTGTGTGCTGGGTACTCCAGTTGTGGGGAATCCTGCCTGTGTGCTGGGTACTCAGTTGTGGGGGAATCCTGCCTGTGTGCTGGGTACTCAAGTTGTGGGGGAATCCTGCCTGTGTGCTGGGTACTCAGTTGTGGGGGAATCCTGCCTATGTGCTAGGTACTCCAATTGTGGCCAAAGCTTTGGGAAAAAGCAAGACTTGTTTTATCTTTTTTTTTCCTCCCTCTCTCCTTCCCCCTCCTTCTCCTTCCCTCCTTCCTTCCCTTCCTCCCTCTCCCTCTCCTTTTCTCCCTCCATCTCCTCCCTTTCTTGGAGAGTACTGCATATGATAGGTAAGTATCCTATTGCTGAGCTATACCTCCAGCCCTATTATGTTGTTTTTTTCTGATTAGGTAGACAGATATTTCATACAATAGTGATTAATAATAATAATGATAAAGCAAATGAGCTACTTGTAAAATGTGATCTGTTCAGGTAAGTTTTCATCTTCAGCTCATGTGTGGTTGATTAGTACTAAGTTAAAAGCTAAGCCAGCCTTTGAGGACAGGTCTTTCTATGATGTATAATGGAATCAAAGGGTTCTTTTTAGTTGATTCCCCACTGGTGCTCTTCAATATAATTGTTAACCATAACAAGAAAGTCCTGATTGCATTAACATTGTGCCAGTGAAAAATGTTGTACCGTCAACTAATATATATAAATGTGCATGTATATGTGTGTATATTGCTTATATGTAATTTAAATGTTTTGTTGTTTGACAGTTTCATGCACTTATATCGTGACTTTTAGTTGTTGGCACCCCTAAATTCCCCTTTCTCATTTCCTTCCCTGTCTGGATGGAGCCTCCTTTTCACCAAGTCCCCCCACCCCTTCATGTCTTCTGTACATGGCCTACTGAGGGGGGAAGGGGCTAATCACTAGAGCAAGGGTACTCCTCATGGCTATACCCCAACCCCCAACAACCTTTAAGTGTAGTATCCCTTGGGGAGGAATCCCTTGGTTGGCCTCCTGCATTCATGATGAAGCACTAGAAATCCCAGTTGTGTAAATGAAGAACCCTGATGGTTATTCCACTCTGACTGACGGAGTGGTGAGCTGAACTTGTTCTCTGGTCCTCTTCTAGAACCATCTTTTGGTCATGAACACTCACTTCAACCTTTCACACACAACTCACTGACTGTTGAACACGCATCTCACGTTTGTCTCACATCCAGGATGATGAGTTAAAATACAGTCTAAGAAAAATCTTTTACTACTTTACAGGCTCCATGAGCAATTTTGTTTAAATATATACACATATTTCACAGTCTCCAGGGGCTTCCAAACCAGCTTCAAAGTTATTAGTAATTGTAAATTTCTTGAGTTGAAAACTCAGACCTTATTTTGACTATAGAAAGCTCAGATGTGATAAATGAAATTTAAACATTTTTGAAGTTATGAACACAGTTTGTGAATGGATAAACACCATTCAACTTCTGGTGACTAGATACTGAGATATAACACTCTTTATATTTGTGTACCTTAATAAAATGCTGGGTCATCATATGATTTTATTTTTTTGTGATTTCCATCTAGTTTGTCCCAGTGAACCTCTGCTCTGTTTTCCCAGGAACTCTGAATATCGTGCCTTTTCTTTAAGCAGAGAGGATTTAAGGAACCCATACTCCTGAAAATAGCTACATGTTAAACCCAAGTCTGACTGTCCCTATCCAGAAAGTACCTCCCAGTAACATCAGCTAGTAGATCTGAGTGATGCAGGTGTCTGTGGGAAAGACATTGACATAGCCCAGCGACTGTCATCCTCAGAAAAAGACAGTGCTTCTCAGTCTAAGATGCCCTTTGAAGCATGGTGACGGCATGGTCCTTTGTACTTCAGAGACAGCAAAGTGCTGGCAGCCACAGTGAAGATGGAACAGAGGGTGGAGCCTTTGAAGATCATTTTTACATGTAATTAAGACACAAGGGTTACTAGGTTTGGTTTTTGGATTTGTCACCCTGCAGTAGAGACAGGATTAACTTTTTATCTGTATAAAGACTGTCAGGTTTTCATTTTCATACTATCCTAAAGGTGTGTACGTGTACATACACATACATTCACTTGGAGCATAGTAATTGTCTAAAATGTGTATTACATGTAGTTTGATCATATGCTTATGGAGTAATTGATATCTATAGAATAATTGAACTTGAATTATGTGATGCTCAGAAATGTAGATGGTAAGAGTCTTCACTGTTTCAAATTCATTTTGTTAAGGTAAAGGGAACATTATATATTTTGGTCAAGGCCAGTAAAATGATGGGTGAAAGATATTTGAAACTTCCCATACTGCTTAAAAGCAAAGAGAAAGTTGTCCAGAGTGTTAGAATCCACTTTTCCCAGAATTCACAATTACTAAACTGTGCAGCAGTCCAAGCAGTGTTTGTTCTTAAGAGAGCTGGGCCTGGACAGACTAGGAGGCCTTGGTTATAATAACCTGCCATGTTCCCATCTCTACTGCAGGACACAGAACTGAGCTAGCAGCCGTGTGGAGCCACTCGAGGGGCAGGGTGGTTGGAACTTTCTCGGGCCCTCATTTCCAGATCATATGAGCTTGCCAGCTATGATCGAAGCTTTTCCTCTGCTACATTTGCTGGGAGATCTTCAGAGACTTGATTAGCACGTGGCTGCTTGAACTAGGGGTGACCTGTGAAATCTAGCAGTAGGCTAAGCATTTTAAAGGAACACTCAGGGAATGAGGCAGCCAGAAAGTTTGGGGAAGCTTTGGTGTCCCTTTCCTGAGAGTCAGATGGTCATACACAAATGCAGAGCTCTGCATGTTCAGAGGGTCCTAGCCTTGCTCAGTAAAGAGCTGATAGCATCCTAAGGACTTGTCTCAAGTTGCCCTTGAGGCTCTATAAAAGCAGACAATAAAGCCAAAGGCAGTGCTGTCACCTCTGCATGTTGAAGGATTGCCCCAACATGCCCTCAGAGCCCTAAGGACACGTGGGAGACTTAGTGGCTGAGGTAGGGAATTCTCTGTCCCACCATTAGCTGATCACCAAACTACCAGAGCAGACATTTTAGTGCACATTTGTCACAAAGATACAGACATTGCTGAACTACTTAGACTCACTAAAACCACAGCTACAGGAAACCTCTTAGGGCTGAGTAAATAGGACTTGAGTCACCACAGTATCCTCCAAAGTGTCCAGTTTTCTATACCTGCCCCCCCCAAGAAAGAAAAGCATTTTGAGAAATAGATAAGAAAAACAAGTGGAGACCGCACCTGAAGAAATCCTGCATCAGATTTTAGACAAAGACTTTATGGCATGTTAGTTTAAATATTCTTAAGTATAGAAAAGCATGTCAAAAACAGCAAGGGCAGGAATCAGGGATGTAGCTCTGTTGATAGAGTCGTTTCCCTAGTACATCTGAAACCCTGGGTTCCAGTGCAAATCGCATTCCAATGACAAGTAGAGGCAAGAAGGTCAGAAGTACAAGATTGTCTGTCTCAATTACATACAGAGTTCCAGGCCAGCGTGGGGAGAATGGAAAAGTGATGTTTTACCAAACAGAAAATACTAAACATAAGTTCTGAAGCTCAACACACTAACAAAAAAAAAACTTGATGTGTCCAACTCATCTGAGCTGCCAGAAGAGTGACAAGACTTGAATAAAGGTCAGTTAAGATGATCCATTTCCAAGCCAAGTGTTGGTGGCAGGCCCACACCTTTAATCCCGCTCCGAGCAGAGGCAGGCATATCCCTGAGTTCAAGGCCAGCCTGCTCCACAGAGTGAGTTCCAGGATGGCTAAGGGTACACAGAAACCCTATCTTGAAGGGGAAAAAAATCCATTTCTAAAAGACAGAAAAAAGGATGAAGAAAAATTCTCTCAGATCTGTGGAATATTACCAAGCACTGAACTTATGCTTACTTGTACTTTTAAAAAGGGGGAGACAAAAAAACAAATTGTTTGTAAATAGCCAAAGACTCCAGTTGGATGAAAATCACTGACTAGCAACTCAAGAAGCTCTGTATACCAAGAAAGCCTAGAGTCATGTTGTCAAAGGCGGTCCTGAAATAGGGAAGGAAGCTAAATGTTAGGTGATCTTCACCAAAAGCATGGCGATCAGAAGACGGCGGAATTACAGATTCAAGAGCAGAAAGCAAATGACTGTCAAATAAGAACTCGATGTCCACCTGTCCTTAGAAGCAAAGGCAGAATCAGAGCATCCCAGATGCATTAGCAGGGGCACATTTCATGCAGCGATGCACCCAGGGTTCATCAGGCCAACAAGAGCGAGGACACTAAAAATGTACACGGAGAGTGCTGGAAAAGGTAACTCTTTAATATATGATAACTAAATTCATTTTTCTCTCGCCCTCCTGACTTGAGCAACTGTATAAAACAGTTAATCTGTGGTAATGATCACACACAGAAACAATTTGACCAAAGTGCAGAGCCAGGGGACAGAAAGTTACATAGTATTCTAGTTAGCTTTCTGTTGCTGTGATAAACAACATGACCAAAAGGAACTTGGGGAGGTGTCTTAGGGTTTTATTGCTGTGAAGAGACACCATGACCAAGGCAACTCTTATAAAGGACAACTTTAATTGGGCTGGCTTACAGGTTCAGAGGTTTAGTCCATTATCATCATCGTGGGAAGCATGGCAGCATGCAGGGAGATGTGGTGCTAGAGAAGAGCTGAGAGCTCTAAATCTTGATCCACAGACAGCAAGGAGGGACTGTCTCACTGGCCATAGCTTGAACATAGAAACCCTCAAAGCCTGCACCCACAGTGAAGCACCTTCTCCAGCAAGGCCACACCTCCTAATAGTGCACTCCCCATAGGCCAAGCATTCAGACACATGAGACTATGGGGGCCAAAACTATTCAAACCACCACACCTTGTATATCTAATCTCCAGGACTTTTACTATGAAGGGGTGTTGAATTTTGTCAGCAGCCTTTTCTATATCTACTGAGATGATCTTGTGGCCTCTGTCCTTCAGATTGTTTATATAATGGGTTACAGTTATTGATTCATACATGTTGAACCATCCCTGCATCTCTGGGATGAAGCCTACTTGATCATAGTAGATGATATTGTGATGTGTTCTTGGATTCAGTTTGCAAGCATTTGCTTGAGACTTTTGGCATCTGTGTTCATAAAGGAACCAATCTGTAATCTCTTTCCTTGTGGGTCATTATGTGGTTTAGGTATCAGGGAAACTATAGCCTCATAAAATGAATCGGCAATATTGATTTTGTTCCTATTTTGTGGGATAATTGAGGAGTATGGACATTAACTCATTTTTGAAAGTCTGGTAGGATTCTTCACTAAAACCATCTAGACCTGAACTCTCTTTGGTTGGGAGACTTTTAATTACAGTTTTTATTTTTCGAGGAGTTATAGGTCTTCATCTGATCTTGATTTGACTTTGATAGGTGGTGTCTATTGAGAAAATTATCTATTTCTTTTAGATTTTCTGATTTGGTGGAGTGCAGGTTTTTAAAGTATGTCCATGATGTGAAACTCCCAGAGAATCAATAAAACTCTTCTGGGTGACAGATTATAAAGATAAGGAAGTCCCTCATGCTGGGAGCCGGGATTCTTCCCAACATTCCCCATCCCCTGAGACAATATTTCTTTGTGTAACCTTGGCTGTCCTGGAATTAGCTTTGTAGACCAAGCTGACCTTAACTCACAGAGATCCTCCTGCCTCAGCCCCCTCAGTGCTGGGATTAAAGGCATGCACTACCACCACCCGGCTGAGACAGGTTTCTTGGGATGGTGTTACTCCCTAAATTGATCTGTAATTCAGTTAAATATTTGTCAATATGCTAGATGCACTTTTTACAGAAAAGACAAGTTAGTTCTACTTTATCAAATGCCTCAATGACACTGCCAAGAAAGAAGGCTGCACAATGGGAAAAGTCTCTCAAGCCATATCTCTGATAAGGGCTTATATCCAGAACTCTTATGATTTAACAATAGAAAGAAAAACTGCCAGCTAAAGGGACAAAGATTTGAATAAATGTTTTCTGGAGAAGATTGGATGTAACATCCAAAACCAAGAGAAAAGAAGCTCGCCATCAGAGCCATTCAGGAAGCAGTGAGACCAGGATCCAGCACTTGGTGCCCATCATTTTCCTAAATGGCAAACAATGATGTTGACAAAAGGGTTGGGGGTGGAACGACATGCACTGCTTGTTGGAATATATAGTCCTGTTTAGCATTTACAGGAAGTAGGCTCACAGTGCCTCAGATGGTGAACCTGAGACAGTAATGCATGCTTTCCCCTAACTACTCAAAGTGGGTACAACTCTAATATCTGTGGATGTGGCTAAATAAACTACAGTATCTCCACATGGCGTGGTGTGGTCCAGACATAAAACAAATAAGCTACTAACTAGCATATGGTACAACACAGGGAGACTCAAACACATTATTACATAAAACTTAATGAAAAGAGCCAGATGTACAAGTCCATAAGCTACATGAGTCCATTTTTAGGAAATGTCCAAAATCTTCAAATCTATAGGGATAGAAAGTAGATTAATGGTTTCCAGTGGCTGGGTTGGTGGGGAATAGATAGTGATTTATAATGGGTATGGAATTTGTGGGGGAGAGTGAGCAAAATAGTCTGGAATTGATGAACAACATATATCCTTGTAAATACACTGGAGACCAAGGACTTTTATCTCAGTTTAGTCAAACCTGATGATGCAGCTTTGCCTTACATGTCTGTTAATAAATACAGGCTGCTCCAACAGTCCTTTCAGGAGCTGGCAATAAAACTGCTGTCATGGCTAGATGTGAAGGGAGTAGAAACAGTGTTAGTGGCCCATCTAGGTTTTGTTCTCATGTGTTGTGTTAACGTCCATCACTATGACAAAGCACCTCCTGAGAAAAGAAAGGTAGAAGCTGAAAACTGTATTGTAGCTCAGGGTCTCTGAGGTCTCACCCCATGATCAGCAGCCTCTGTTGCTTTGGCCTAGGGTGAGGCAGGACACCATGGCAGTAAGAGCATGTGTCAATGGAAATGGCCAGGAGATAGATGAACCTGCGCCTACATCCTGCCAAGGCACAAGTCTGCTGACTCATTTCTTCCAGCTAAGCTTCTACCTCGTAATAGCTCATTCCACTATGGGTCACTATTGCAGTAAAGGCCCCTCAAGAGCTCACCAAACATTAGATGCTATTGAATAGATGAGATGTGTTTAAGAACAAGTGGAATTAAGTCCTAAGAAGTACTTTAAAGGAGTTGGAAATCACACTTGTCTGTTTCCTACATTCCCAGGGTTGTTTTGGTGTGCCATTCTTTAGAACAAAGATGTACAGGGAGAGATTATTTACCAAAAGCCCTATCTTTTCAGTAAAGTTTTTAAATATTCATAACAGTATCACGTAGTCTCAAAATAACCCAAGGCACTTTGTAATTCTCTCAAACTGATAAAAGTTACCATTAGATTCACAGGCTAAAGAGTCACTTCCCGCTCTGTGAGAGCATGCAGATTTGGTGGGTCAGAACTGTCATGATTCTAAATGAAGCAGAGAGAGTTTTAAATCTCTTGAGATATGTGTTTGTTGTTTTCAGTTGACTGGGCTGTTAAGGAATTTTAAGAAAACATAAATTCCTGCCCTGACATCATTAGTATGAGCGTACTACTTGAGAGAACCTAAGAAAGCTGGGTTTTGAGCTGCTTCTGTAGCTGGACCATTCAGGAAAGCATCAGGCAGATCCTTAAGAGGGAAGCCTGAGACCTAGATTCAGCCTAGGAGTATTCTCAGTCCCATCTCCTCCTGGGGATGCTCAATGTAGTAAACACTACATTCACATAACTTCTAATTCAAATTAAAATGCCTTGTAATTACAAAAGCAATTCTGTAGGCCAGAGCAGCCCATGAAGACAATGCTTAAGATTCCTAGTTACCCCACCCCGCCCCCCAGTTTGGGTGGGCATGTCTTACTGTGTACACAATCACAGCCCATGTTCTCTGCCTAGTAGATAGTGAGAAATCATACAATAGTGGGCAGCATGTGTGTTTACTATCTCTTGTGTGTGTGTGTGTGTGTGTGTGTGTGTGTGTGTATTTCATGTATTTTTAAACCTAATTTTTTTTTTCTATTTTACTTGGAAATATCAGTCTCTCCCCCCCCCCCCATTTCACTATGCTGTACCCATTTAAGGGGGCAAACAGGAGATTAATTCTTTAATAAGCAAGCATTGGATTGCTGCTGCTGGTTTAAACATGTTCGTTTAGCTCTCTTCAACCAGACTAATCTTGGAAAACTTTTATCCTTTTTGTTTATGTCAAATTCAATTTTTAGTAGAGCCATGCAATATGATTTAAGTCAGTTCCTATGACTGGCAGGCCACTGCCATAAGGTCTCATCAAAGGTTTTTCAAAATCAATTCTGCTTAGCACGTTGTTTAAGGGCAACAACCAAATGACCCGAGATTGGATCAATTAAGCCTTTAATGCTAAATGCACAGTGTTCGTTTGCATCCGAAGCATGGCCAAAATAGGAATGGTTCACAGGGTTTCTGAGAAATGGGAGGTGGGACTAGTGATCATTGAAACAAACATTGGAGAAGAGTTGTGTTGATGCCAAGGAGAAAAATGGCACCAAAATCCAGATAGCAGCAGGAGGCTGGGATGGGGTGGGTGTGGCCTGCAGAAGAGCAGAACATCCCAACCTTCTGTAAGGAAAGAAATGCTGGCCAGGCGGTGGTGGCGCACGCCTTTAATCCCAGCACTTGGGAGGCAGAGGCAGGCGATTTCTGAGTTCGAGGCCAGCCTGGTCTACAGAGTGAGTTCCAGGACAGCCTGAGCTACACAGAGAAACCCTATCTCGAAAAAAAACGAAAAAAAAAAAAAAAAAAAGAAATGCTGTGAGCTGGAACCTCTGACACCACCAAGCCAGAGCCCTGGGATTCAGTGCTGGGATTTTGCTGTGCACTCCCTGCCAGCAGTTGAGATTGTCCTAGACTATCCAGGCTTCTAACAGTGATGACGTTGGTGCTTTGAACAAGGTCACGGGTCCAGTGTCTAGACTGGAAGTGAACCCACCTCAGCTTGCTCCTAGGCAGCTAAGCTAAGCATGTGGTGGCGACTTTGCAGGCCAATAAAGCGAGCCCCAAATCAAGGCACTATACACTCCTTCAGCAGAAACGATGCATGATCCTCTACAAAACTCCCCTTGGTTTGCCATAGTTGGCAGAAGAAGAGACATAAGAAATATTGAAACTGTGAAGACAAGCGTGGAAACATGAGATTAAAGAGCAGAATCATCTGATACAACCGATATCAAAAGACAGCAAGAAATAACTTGACTCCCACATGTGCCTGTGGCCACCTTCAGGAGTTGTCTTCACATGCCACCTTCCTCTGGGCCACTCTTGCCCAGTCCCATATCTCTGCAAGGATCTCACTGATGGATCTCAATTGGCAAACCTATCTCAAAGGAGGTAGAACATTCCACAAATAGAACTCATCGCACCCCACCCACCCCGCCCTACCTCACCCTTGGGTTCCTCTCAGGATCCCTCTTGAATCACTTTGCCAAACCTGCTGCATGCAAATGCAGACCATCTCCATAGATCTGTCCTCTGCTCCTGCAGGGCAAGGCCAGAGTTGCTCATCAACCGTTGGATAGCCTTGACCTGGAACTGAGGCCAGAGTGCATGCTGCATTGTTCCCATCAGCAAGATTGACATAATTATTGTCCCTCTTGTACAGAAAGGCCCTTCCAGAAAAACCCAAGAGTTTTACTTGGAACGTTTCATGTGGTGTTTTTCACTAGAGCTTTCTTTTTGAAAACACACCATCTGGTACTTCGGCTTTGAATGGTCATTGTAGCTGACAAGACAATGCCCACTCTCTCAAGCTTTAACTGTGAGCTGCTTGCTTTCTGAACCTACAGCTCCTCCTAGCAAGATTTTCTAATGCTATTTCTACTTTTTAAAACAGCATATATGCAAAAATTCTCAACCAAATGATATCCTGGCTTCTCTGAAACACACACACACACATATATACACACATACACACACACTCCAAGTTTCCAAATGTAACTGATGTCTGAGAAGGAGTCCTTCTCAGACCAGCAACAAAAAGGTAACTTAAAACCAGTGAGGGCCCACCACTCTATACCACACTATAAGAACAAAACAAAGCAAAAAACTTTCCAAAGAGCCTGGATTCCCTGCACTTGGAGGTAGAGATGAAGACTCTGATACATGTTCATTATCAGGACTCGAAGGCCAGACTCGGCTACATGTTCATTAAGAGATTCCTCCCTTCTCTGCTTAGGAAAAAAAATTGAGAGCATAAATAATGAATGAATGAATAACTAACTGTCATGGTGATGTCGTGTCTAAGAAGCCAGCCACTGTACTTTCAGACTCAGCCTGTTCTCTAGCTGTTCTGGCCTATATAGAGGTTTAAGAATATCCAGACATGTATCTGTTACATGAAATAATCACCTTGGTCCTAAAAATACTCTCTTGCTACTAATTCAATTAAAAAAATGCAGTGGGAAAGCTTAATTAAGCTTTCTAGGTGGTTAAAACTCTGCTGCCAGAAAAACTACTATTCTTAGAACTTCACAGGCAAATGGCAGGAAACAGAAGGTACACCCTCGGCAGAGAAGTGCCAGCTCTCGAGCACATCTTGTGAGACCTCACTGAGCAGAGCTGAGGCTGGGCAGCTGCACAGGGCTTGGGTGTATAGGTTGTGCCCCTCGGGGAGAGAGGAATTGACGAGAGGCCAGATGCCCTCCGACACAAGAGACTAGTTGAAACCGTCCTACCCCACCTTGCTTTGATGATGCTGATGGATGAGATAAGTTTTCATTTTTCAGCACCTGGTGTTAACAAGGCAGACTTCACAGCATGAAAACAACAAAGGAAAAACCAAAAACAACGTTTACAGATTGGCAGTGTATCAGGGAGCAGGGAGTAGCAAGGAAAGGAGGGAGATCTCACAAACACACACCACCAGTGTGAAAAGATGACATGCCATGAAGCCATGGGGAGACAGAGCATACCTTGGTGGGCTTTGTGGAGAGACTCGCAAATGGGGCCAGGCTGGTGGGGAGAGTCGTTTGAACACAGTGCCCCTAGGAGACGTCACCAACACCAGCACCCACCCACCCCTCTCTAGGGTCTCAGCCTCCTCTTCCTGCCAGGCACAAGTGTGAGGCAAGTCACATCCATTTGTACCATCTTCTAAGGCCCAGTCTGCAATAATAAAGTCCCAGAGCTAGAAGGAAGCCAAGGTTTCCCATGGCTTGGGCCACCAAGCAGAGCTGTGTACCTACACAGGAATGCCATCCCTCCTTAGTGGTCCTGAGAGATTGTTATGAGAACAGATAACTTGCACCCACATTAGACAAAGGACATGAGGAGTTGAAGCTAAAATTTCACAGCCTTATTGCAAAAGATTCAAGGTTAAATTTTACTCATTTACTCTGGGACTGGAGTGGGCTGTACAGAGCTAGGGCCTGTCCCCAAGGGAAAAACAGACTGACTGTAACAAAAACAGACCACGTGAATACAAGTTCCCAGGAAGGAGGAGGTAAAGGAGGCAGATGTGGCCAGAGAGTCTGAAAGATGCAAAGCTGTCAGACAAGAAAGGACCAGGGAAGAATGTTCCCAACAGAAGAACTGTGTGGTAGGCAGCTCTGAGGTAAGGAGATGCTGGACGTGCTCTGGAACTGAGAGAAGACAAATATGACCAGATGTGGTAAGAAATGGACTAAGTCTGGACTGGAGAGATGGCTCAGCAGTTAAGGGCACCAGTTGCTCTTGCAAAGGACCCAGGTTTGAGTCCCAGCACCCACATAGTAACTATCAACTCTTAACCCCAGTTCACAGAATCCGACCCTCCTCAAATGGTTTCTATCGATACGTCATGCATGTGAGACACCCATACACATTAAAAAAATGATTTTTTAAAAAATTAGAGAAATCTGCAGAGTCAGGGGCAATAAGGACACCTGACCACAGACTAGAACTGCCAACACCGTGAGCCAAATATAGCAAAGGCTTGTGGGAATTTAGGAGCTTGTCCAAGATACAGGACCTTGGGAAAGAGGCTACACATAAGAAAACCTCACTTTCAGATAGCTCAAAAGATCAGGCATGTATGGACGAGTGAGTAAGTGAAAGTAGAGACACTGGCATCTAGCCCCTCCACTCTCATGATTCCACAGCATGGTCGTCAGCTTTCTGGTCCTGTAACAAAATACCTTGACTAACCTACTTATGAAGGGGAAAGGGTTGTTTTGGTTGATGATGTTGACAGCTCCAGCCTGTGATTGGCTGTCTCTGTTGCTTTGGCCATGTACTGAGGCAGCACACTATGGTGGGAGCAGATGGTGGAGCAAAGCTTCCCACCTTATGGACAGGAAACATGAGGAAAGGAAGAAGCTGTTGGCCCATAGTCCTCTTCAAGGGCATGTCCCCAGTGACCTAAGGACCTCCTATTCTGTCCTACTTCTTAAAGGTTCTACTATCGCCCAAAAGCTCTACTCTGGGGACCAAGCCTTTAGCACATTGTCATCAAAGGCATTGAACATGTATACTATTACAAACCATGTCCCTGGCTCACAGGACAAGGGGGTGGACATGACTCCCTCTGGAGAAGGTTCTCCTGAAGTCTTAATCTCCATCCTCTACCAGGTAGCACCATACCCACCCTGAGCACCCTTAGGTGGGTTGTGGTTGAAGAAATTGAAGACTGTATGCTCCGAGGGCTCAGGACACCCAAGCTCATTCCTGGGAAATGAGGACGTATAATATCCCTGGCTTGAAGCGACCCTTGCGGATGTGGTGTAATGTGGCTTCCGTATCTTCTGACTTAAGAAAATAATCCTAAAATCACTGCACATTTTTAAAAAAAAAGCTGTCTTCATGTTGAGGCTGTCTATGGGCCAGAAGTTGTGGAGGGAATTTAGGCCCTTCCTCTGGAAGCTGTGGTCAACTTCCCAGGTGTCCCCACAGGGGCCTTCCTGGGTTCTGGGGTTCCCCAGCTGCTGCTGCTCTGTGGTTTCAGTGTGCCGGGATTATTATTGCCAGCTGTTCTTAATGCCTTAAAAATAAAGGATCCTCCTGATGAAAACCAGACAGAGTTCTTCAGATGTGAAAGAGGCAAAGAGCAGTTTCTCTAAAGAGTAGGTCCCACTTCTCCACAGACTCAAACCCGACACCTGAACATAGAACTGGTCTTGGCAACCTCCCGGTGCCCTTTCTGTAGCCCCATATTAGCTCAGGGATGCACACTGCACCCCGGAAGCTTTGGGTGCCTTCAGGTAGCCCTGTGGGGACAGAGACAGCCCAACATGGTTGGATGCACCAGACATGGGTGAACGTAGCATAGACAGACCTGGGCTGGCCCTTTTCTCAGCTTCCTGTCAGCCATACTATCTGTGTGGCTCCAGGGAGTTGGGGTAGGGGTTCATGCATCTCTCAGCAACAGGGCTAACAAGTCTGCAGGTGGTGTGTGGAAGCACATCCCACAGAGACACGCTGCCTTTGGCCACCCCAGCTGTACCTCTGGTGGCATAAGGACAGATGTGGGGAGGCCCAGAGCAGGGTGCTTCTAGCCACAGACCACTGATGACTCCGGAGGAGGAGGTGGGATCAGGTGGCCACCCAAGGGCTCCGCCAGTGCCCTTTGATGTCTATACCCCAGGGCTAAACATGCTGGAGAGATTTTTATCTGCCTTGGAAACCTGAAGTTATTAAGTAACAGCTACTTTAAGGTCCCATTTCTCTTTGTAATCAAAGGAGAGATTTCTTTCAGCACAGCCTCCGGTTAGGCTTGCAGGCTTTGAGTTGCTGCAAACTCTGCTTCATCTGAGACTCGGGCACTTGCTTCTGTGCTGCGCTGCCTGGGTCTGCCTTCCCTTTAGCCCTTTAGGACTCAAGTCCTCTGAAACTGGAGAATGGAGGGCAGTGCAGATGGGAGGCTGAGCCATCTTTTGAGCCACGAGAGGCCAGCTCTAGAGGTGACACTCCAATTCCACACACTGACACCCTCACGTTCTTCAGACTCCAAGGGCCAGATGCACCTTTAGTCTGGAGATGTCACAAGTTTACATTTAGAAAACGTGTGTCTACACTGAGACCCTCAGACTGTTTACACCTCATTTCCTCATCTTATAAATGTGGGGGACAAAGAGGTGCTCCCAGCATAGGAATAATAGAATATACCCAACCTCTCCCCTCCTCCCTATGCCTTACTCCCCACGGCTTAGCACAGTGTATGTCTTCGTAGCCATAGAGCTGAGTGAGGTCAGGATGCAGGACGGTATAGAGAAGCCTTTGTCCCCCCTCAGAGCAATTGCACCCTCCCGGCCTGGTTCCAACCTCCACTCAGATGACACGCTCCTGCCAAGTCCGTGGCCTCTTTTCCTCTCCTGGTGGCTCGAGGCCCAGTTTTTGGAGACATTTGGCTTTGATGTGCCTCTAAGTGCTGGGACAAGTTACTTGGAGGCCTTTAAGCCCAAACAAGGTCAGACATTGTACCTTATCTCCTTGTGTAGACAGACCTCTGCCCTCAGCGACCCTGCAAAGAATAAAAAATGTGAGTCGTTAATACTGTACTCACTGCCAGCTGCAGCCCTTGGTTAGGCTCAGCCTTGCTCATTGATTATGGCTTAGGTCTCTATTTTTATATGTGTGTGTGTGTGACACACACACACATATATACATGCTTATACACACACACACACACACACACACACACACACACACATATCATATCCTACATACTATGATTTCATGGGCCTTGCTAAGATAAAGCCCTCAGGGTAAGTGTTGTACCTGACTCTCCCAGCTCTGGGCTGCTGCTAGTCCAGAGCCCACCAGTACTTGCTGACTTTGGGCTGAGCCTGGCCAGGAAATGCTGCTCTTTCCAAACCACAACACGATCGCTTTGGTGATGAGGTCACTTAAAGAAGAAGCAAGGCCCATTTGTTCAATACTCTGGTGTGTTGTGTGTGTGTGTGTGTGTGTGTGTGTGTGTCAGGCCCATGCACAGAGGCCAGAGGAGGATGTTAAACATCCCCCTCTGTCATTCCCCTTCTATCCCTTTACTACAGAGTCTCTCACTGAAGCTACAGCGAGGCTGTCAGCCAGCAAGCCTGTCTCTGTCCCAGCGCTGAGGTTACAGGCATGAGCGTGGCCACGCCCAGCCTTTTACAAGAGAGCCAGAGATTTGAACTCAGGTTCTCATGCTTGGCAAACACTCTTACCCACTCAGCCAACTCCCCAGATCCCCATTTATTCAATTGCAAGTTGGAAGTGGACCAGCATACTGGCTTAGGGCTGCTGACTAGCTTTGGGTGACAGTTGGTGCACCAACCGAACAGTCACAGCACTCTGGAGAGTAAGGTGCAGGGAGCAGAGGAGCCCAGCCTGCTAGCAGAAGACGCTCCACTTCTATGTCCCCAGCTGTACAAGGGGTGCTGCTGCTTTGTTTTTTTGTTTTGTTTTGTTTTGTTGGGGTTTTGGGAGGGGGGCGGGGTTCAAGACAGGGTTTCTCTGTATAGCCCTGGCTGTCCTGGAACTCACTCTGTAGACCAGGCTGGCCTCGAACTCAAAAATCCGCCTGCCTCTGCCTCCCAAGTGCTGGGATTAAAGGCATGCGCCACCACCGCCCGGCTTGCTGCTTTGTTAAGCGATCTAGAGTCACTGTGGAGTCTCACTGAGAATGTAGAGCAGCTTGGATTTCACCTTCTAGAAGGTCTTTTCCACTGCTGCTTCCTGCACAGGGCTTTTAGTGGGAAGGCCTCAGTGCTCATCCCAGTCCTGTGTGAGGTTGCCTTGCCCGTTAGTGCTGGAGTAAGTGAGGTGCCAGTCCCGCCTCCCTGACAGAGCCTTTGACTCACTTACAGCTGCTTTTTCAGATGTGAGTCAGGCAAATGGCTTCAGGCTCCACGGAATGTAAAGTCAGTGAGTACTGTGTTTGTTCTATTTACATCATTGTTACAAAATACCTGATAGAGAGGGGTAGTAGGGTTGGGTGGGTGGTGACATAGGCCTTCGATCTCAACACTCAGGAAGCAGAGGCAGGCAGATCTCTGTGAATTTGAAACTAGCCTGGTCTACATAGTGAGTTCCAGGATAGCCAAAACTACACAGAAAAACTCTGTCTCTAAAAACCAACAATAAGCAAATAAAAAACAATAAACAAACAAACGGCCTGATGGGAACAGCTGCGAGGAGGATGTGGGGGCTTGGGGTTCCAGAGGGGGCAATCCCTTGTCACTTGGCTCTACACTTGCGGCCTGTTATGAAGTAGAACATCTTGGTGGCAGTAAGCAGCTGATCAGAGCAGAAATATCTAACTGATCAGAGCTGTTTCCCTCATTGTGGATAGGAATGGAGGCAGGGAGGGAGGGAGGTAAAATAAAGGGCCAGTAATAAGACACCCCAAAGGACTATCTGCCACCTTTCAAAGGTCCCAGAACCTCTCAAAATAGTCCCAGCATCTCAGCAGTTGAAGATAAAGGCTCAATCTATGACCCAGTGATTATGAGGGGGTACCCTTTGTATTCAAGCCAGAACGGCCCCTGAAATTTCAGGAAGGTGCCCCCAGCAAGGGATGACACCATCACACCCAGCCAGCAAGATGCCAAAAGAAGGCCAGGGAGACCCTCTCCTCCTGACCTACTGTGTCTCCCATACCTCATCACTCTCTCTGGCTTTAGTTCCAAAGCCAGCCAGGACACCTTGCAGAGGAGTCAGCATCTACCCCCGCCTGTGTAACTGCCATTCCCTGAGACAGAGAGGGTCGCTGTGAGAGGCCAGGTTTCACTGCTGGGGTTTGTTTCCTTTCTGACACACCTCCTCTGCTTCCCCCTCCCCAAGTTCATTTGTTTGATGCCTATAACCATCTATTCCTTCTCCAGGCCTGCCAAGCAGACAGGCCCTAAGGCTCGAGTGGTTTCCATCAACTTGGGCCCTGCAATTGGTTGAGGAATACAGACCTAAGCCAATACGCACAAAACATTAACTTGGGCCACAGAACTGGTTCTCCAGTGACTTAGTAGAAGCGCCTGGCCCACTTTAAGATGGTGAGATGGGAACATGATTCCCTGCCCTTAAGAGGGACTTCCAGTTCCCTGGGCACGCAACATCTGTCACCATGAAGGAGCCAGATTGAGGATAAAGCCAACACAGTTAAGGGTGGGAAATTGAAGTGTCACTAAGAAGTGAGACAAGAGCCACTGGATTAAGCCAGTCCTGAAGTCCACTCCAACAATGGACAAAAATGTAGGTGAGAACACACTTCCTTATCATTTTACATCTTAAAAAAATCAGGGTTCCTTTTATCTTAGGGGAGCAAGAGCTGGGGTGCCTGTTTGGGGAACCTCCCCGCTGCTGCAGATCTCTCTGTGGGAAACACAGCTTCTCTGTGACTCAGTGAGACTCAAGGACTGAAAAGTTCATCTGCACTGACAGACAGTATAACAATTAGCTTGTCCGTCCTGAATCCCATTTACAATGATGCACTGGGGCTAAGGACAGTGGGCTTCCAGAGTAGAGGAAAAGTGACAGAAGTCACAGATGCCCCCAGATCAGCACCACACCTCTGTGTCCAGGGAGGGGCCTCAGCTCTGCCCCTCGGTAATCTTCTCGGAAGAAACAAAGTCTTCCAGGTCTGGTCTGCCAGGGAACATAAATTCTGGCCACAGCTCTGGTGCTACTAGTTTGACCTTGGAAAACATGTCAAATGTCCCCAAGCTATGGTCTCCTCTGTGAAATGCAAGGCATACTGGGGTTAGAGGGTTAGTGGAAGGGACCACGTTCATCCTCAGGAGATGGACTTCTGAAATCAAGCTTAGCTGTTATTATTAATGAGGACTTCATCAAATTTATCTATCTAACTCCGTGTGTGTGTGTGTGGTGTGTGTGTGTGTGTGTGTGTGTGGGAGAGAGAGAGAGAGAGAGAGAGAGAGAGAGAGAGAGAGAGAGAGAAGTCTTAGGCAGTACATCCTAGCAACACTGGAAGATTGGAAGCTTCCAGAACTACTAGACTTCCCAAGATCTGCACGACCTCACTGGCCAGACGTGCAGAGCAGGGCAGGCCAGAGGCTAGTGTGTCCACTAGCCAGTGACTGAAGCCTCAGACACCTTGAGTGCAGAGAAAGCCTTGGGCCTCAGTCTTGCAAAAGATGGCTGAGATCAAATACCCTCCAGGCAGCACACCAAGGCTCAGAGCTGTGGATTAATCAATAGAACCTGAAGAGGTGGATCTTTCTGGCAGCCTGCTCTAATGTTAGCACTGTGAGAGTGTGTGTGTGTTGTGTGTGTGTGTGTGTGTGTGTGTGTTGTGTACCTGTATGTGTGTCTCTGTGCATGTCTGTGTCTGTGCTTGTCTCTGTGTGTGTTTGTGTCTGTATGTCTGTGTGTGTGTCTGTATGTCTGTGTGTGTGTGTGTGTAGCAGGGATAAGTGAGAAGCAGCTCCTTTAGCAGAGGTCCTCCATGGAGATGCACCAGGGAGCAGCAGGACTATGTCTGGTTGAGGTGGGGACTTGGTGATGTAAGAGTGAGAAAGGTCAAGCTGGAAAAGGTCATAGAAATTTGTAAGAGGGGAACTGGATTGTTTGTCTCTGTCATGTGTCTGTCCGCAGTACTGCTGTTCACCCACTAAGAGGCCAGCCTGGGAAAGGACCCACAGAGATCTGGCTCTCTTCCTTGGTCCATCTTCCCCCTCACTCCCCTAGCCATGCAGTGCATGCCAGCCATGCAGCCATGATCAGGGAGAGACTACAACATTGCCTGCTCAGAGCCTTCCCCAGGGGCTTGGCTGTCACACACCAAGATCCACGTCGGGCAGCCCTCGAAGGGCTAATTAGTATCTTTCAGCATTTTGCTTACTTTGAACTCCTGGGGCCTCGTGGATGCCGGTGATGCTGTCCTAATGCACTGTCATCTAGTCGACCACTCATTCTGATGTCAGAACTCATCTGGTGAGCATGTCCTATCCTGTCTGGCAGTCCCTTCCTCCCGGTGTGCACACCTGTCCTCAGCCCCATGCAGGACTCCTGTCCTAAGCCTCTGACAGTCAAGACTTGCTTTGGCAAAGGGAATGTTAGCAAGTAGGGCACAAATGGAGGCCTAAAGGTTCTGGCAGGGCTGGGGCTGACATTGACTTGCATGCTCAGTGGTTGGATTCCCTGTGCTAGCAAAAAAAAAAAAAAAAAAAATCTCCAAAAACAAACAAAGGAAGCCATTGAAGTTACATTGCCAGGACTGAGGAGATGACCCTGTAAGAGCACTGGCTGTGTAAGCATGAGGAGCGGGTTCAGAACCACGGCAGCCATTTGAAAAGCTGGGCGTGGCCCCATGCACCTGGAACCCTGTGGGCATACAGAGGATCACTGGGGCTGTCTGGCTGCCAGTCAGTCTAGCTCCAGGTTTAGTGAAAGATACCATCTCAGGGGAATAAATTGTTGAAGGAGGACCCCAGACATCCTCCTCTGGCTCTCCCCCCATAGGTATGTGTATGTGCTAATACACACATGCACATTCACCACACATATACCATACACACACTCATACCTCATGCGTGTGCACATACCTCATGCATGTACCATACACACATATACACATTCACAACACATATACCACAACATATGCACATACACTATATATGTCACACACATCACAACTATGCACATACATCATGCATATATACCCCAGACACAAATACACATACACATACAACATACATATAAGTACTGGCAAATGGGGCTTTCTCAGTTGCCCTGGGCCACAGATACAGCTCAACTGATCTGGAGATGGACAAAGGTTCTAAAATAAAAGTAGCATCCCAAACCCACTGCCAGCCAAGGCTACCTAGATCAGTCAGCAGTCAAGACCACTGCCCAGGAGAAAGCAGCAGCCTATAGACTTGGGAGCCAAATAATTGCTTATTGTCCTGTGCCACCAAGTTCTAGGGTAAATCAGCACAAAGTGCTGTGACAATGGTCACTAATGTGACTCCTGTTGGTGCTGTGAGCTGCTGACTCTTGCTGGAGAGGATCTGGAGGCCGATGCAGAAACTGAGGAGGCCAGTGGTCCTTACAGTGTAGGCATCTAGCCGGCACCCTCTAAGGTTGACCCTCATGAGCATCCCAGATGCAGCAGAAGAGGAGAAGACAAAGGTCCAGGTACAGTGGCAACTTTATTGAGCATTGAGAAGGAGCAATGTGCTATTGGGATTACTGTCCAAAGGGCTGAGTCAAATCTAGGTTCTGCTGCCTGAACTTGTCTCTGCAGGCCTGGAGCTGGCTTGGGAGCTCAAAAGCCACGTGAGACTCTTCCTTCCCTCCCCCTCCTCCATGCTCCCTTGAAACCCTCCTCCACCTCCAGGATTGAGTCATGCCGCTTATAGTCCTGGGGAAGGAGAGGTTGGAAAGTCTTGGACCTTCCAGGTCTGTGTCGTGCAGTCATCAAGCCTCTGGGAATTACCTCACTGCAAAGGGATTTCCAGGGCAGCCCAAATCCACTGACTAATGGGCTATAGGTATAAAAGGTCAGTTCCTTTTCTACAACATGGGACACTGTGAGAGCTACCCCAGCTTTGGAGCCCTTGGTAATTGAACATGTCACAGTCCAGCTTCTGCCTCTATGGAACCCAAGCCCCACTACCTACTTCCTGGAAAGTACCCTCAGAGGATACAGTAAGGGTTCCCTGAGGCTGTGGCCTAATTTCTGTCCCTGCCTAGGCGTTCTAGCCTGGAGCCCTCAGAAGCACGGCCACATGTTCACAGTAACGTATTCAGGCAAGTCATCTTGCTAGACTCTTACTAGGTCCCTGAAACTGTCCTTACAAGTGCCCAAGATCTGTCTGTCTGCTTCTGACCCGGAGGACCCCAAGAGAATGGGGAGAAATAAGCTTCTTCCCTCCAGCCCCCTAAAACCTACCATAACTGGGCTCCCAGGGCAGCTGTCCCTAAGGTAGCCGCTAGCCTGAAGGAAGTCAGGCTGTTTTATGTTGCTGCTGTTATAGATTATCAGAGACTGGGTGATTTATAAAGAACAGATATGTTTTGGCTTGTAGTTAGTGACACCAGAAAGTTCAAGAGTATGATATGTTCCTCTCTCTCTCTCTCTCTCTCTCTCTCTCTCTCTCTCTCTCTCTCGTCTCTCTCTCTCTCTCACATTTATGTGAGTGAGCATGTGCATGCATATGGGGGCCAGAGGTCAAATGGTCGTCCTTCATCAGATGCTAGCCACCTTGATTTTGAAATAGGGTCTCTCACTGGGACCCAGTGTTCCCAGGTTAGATTCAGGTGGCTAGCCTGAATTCAGGGGTTGTTTTGTCCCTGGCTCCCCTGCACTGGGGTTATAAGTGACTTCCACCATGCCCAGCATTTTTACATGGCACTGTGAATAGAACCCAGGCCCCCATGCTTCACACAAAGCCCTTTTCCAACCGAGCCATCTCCCAGCCTAAGGGCATGAAGTTAGCATGGCAAAGGGCCCAGCTCCTCACAGTAGGGAATAAGCAGGTTCTCACAACCAACAGCCTCACTGTGTCAAGTGCTTGTGAGGTGGCTAATCCAAGCCCAGAGAGAATGGCCCCTCCTGGCCCAGCCATCTTTTATAGGTCCTGTCACTTTTCAACACCATCTCTGAATCAAATTCAACATGAGTTTCACAGGACAGGAACTGCATCCAAACCAAAGGGACAGCCTGACACCTTGCAGGCCAGCGTCTGCACACAAGCAGTTGCAGTAGATTTTACAGGCTGGAGAGAGGAGGAAGTTTACTGTCTCCCATGCCCTCCAGACCGTCAGAGGCAGGACTCAGCAGGTCCTGAATGCTTCTGAAGACAGTTTGAAGGTGTAAGAGTCTAACCGGATGACGTGTCTCCGCCTCTGAGGATTGCAGGTCAGATTTGCTGAGACAGGAACTGAAAGCAAGCCACAGACTCAGGGACCCCAGTATTTATACAAAATTAGCTGGGGGCTGCACCCATGGGGAGAGCTGAAGTGACCCTGAGCTTTATAGAAGATGCTCCTCCCCAAAACCACAAGCCAGCTGACACCTACCCCAGAGCTGGGCAGTTTTCTTCGTTACTTCTGATAGGAATCCATAGTCTGTTTAGTCTTCATCCCTCAGAGAGGACTCCACTCATCCCTCTTTGTCTGTAGAAAACTGGATTCAGGAGCTCCTACAGACTACCAAAATCAGAGGTGCCCAAGTCCATTCTAGATGGCCTTAAAGATGGCGTGTAACCCGTGCACACCCTTCTGTGCCCCCTCAGTCTTCTCTAGACGACTAAAGCTAAGAAGCAGCGAGTACTGTGCCCAGTCACTATGCTGAGTGGGATTGGGGAAGCACAGCAGAAAAGGATCTGCGCATGTTCAGTACAGATGCGATCTTTTCGAGAAAGGTCTAGCATGGAGCGGCAGGCAGGAGCTCTGGGGCCATGCAAGGTCTCAGTGGAGAAGTCGGACCACCTCTCCAGGCTCTCGTCTGGGGCTAGGGAGTCTGTTTCTGTCTCTCTCTGCTGCTGGCAGGGTTCTCATCTTTAGTGGTTGTTGGCTACAAACATCAAATAGTTCTTTACACATGGACTGCCTGTCCCCTCTCCTTAACTGCCCAAAACATGGTCTCTGATGGCCTTTTCCCAAGCGAGGGCTCTGACAAAGGGAGTAACTTTGTGGACTGCTGACCTTAGAAGTGACATCCTATGACAGTGGTCCTAGTCTGCTTAGTAGAAATGAAGCACTGGGTGGCGGGGTCCTTGAGAGTCACCTGAGAGGCCTCAGGGCACGCTAGCATCTCCAATTGCTCACATGCTGCAGGGTGACCCGTCCTTCCAGCCTTCGCCTCTCTGCTCCCCAGCTCTATCCCCAGGCGCACCCCCCAGCTGCTTAAGGCCTTTTTTCTTTACAGCTGCTTTTTTCTTTTACAAGTGTAAAAGTAACCCTTGTCTGCACTGACTCTCCAGAAATCCTTCAGCTGTACCCTGAGGGATCCGTTGAGGCAGGAAGGATGCTCTACTCCTGGAGCCCCACACAGGAGTATCCCCCCACCCCCTCCCTGGGACCTCCTGGAAATGTCTTGGGGAGGGAGTCTGCATTGCACAAGCCCACATACCTGCCAGTGCAGCCCTCTGCTCAAACGTCTCCCCACCCCCACCCTTCCACCCCACCCCCACCCTTCCATCCCTACCCCACAGACGCATAGCATAGTACCTGTCTGCCTTGCAAAAAGAAATCCAGCCTGAAGACTCCAGGGGTGAGGTGTAGCATTTTTACAATTTGTGAACATAGGAAGTGCTATTTAAATGGGGAGCTGGGGAGATTTTGACTGAGAATGGAAAGGATAGAATGTGACCCATGTGACCGGGGGCCCAGTCCAGATCCAGCCCTGCCACCACCTGGTTACCTCCCACACCCTTCAGGAAGGCTGCTGAGAGCTGACCCACACTCAGGTCAATAGACTGCAGACAATGGAGAACCCCCTAGGACCTCAGGCAGCATGCTGGGGGACCCCTGACTCCTCTAACCTTTAAATTCCCTTCGGATTAGGGCCATGTTTACTTCCCTGATGCATCCTAACTGTCATTACACAAGGAAACCCAGCCATGGGTTCACCAGATACACAGGTGCCATCAAAGGTTCGGCCATGTCTAAGCTTTTCTCTCAAGGTTGCCCTGCCCCTTAGGGCCTCCACTGCCACCTGCAGCATTTGGTACAAACAAACCTCTGCCATAGGTCATCAGAGATATATAGATAACTTGCCAAAGAAGACCTACATTTGAGAACAGTTTCCATTAGACGCCATGATTTGGTTTCTTTTGTCCAGCTTTGTCTACCTTTCTGTTCCCTCAAGGACCAGCATTTCCTACAGTGGTCACCCCATGCTCTGGTTTGGATCTCAAAGGCCCGTGTGTTAAAGGTTTGGTCCCCAATGTAACCCTTTGGGGAGGCTGTGATACCTTTAGGAAGAGGGGAGCCCACCAAAGGCGCTTAGATGCCTTTGACGGGTTATGGAACCTCAGCCCCTCCCTCCTCTTGCTGCTTGGCTTCCTGATATAAAGAAAAGAGTTTGCTCCAGCCAACATTTTCTCTATAACATGTGATCTCACCAAAGACCCAAAACAATGGGCACCACTGCTTGTGGATTGAGACCTTCAAAACTATGGTCCAAATGAACCTTTTCTAAGTTAAATCTCAGATATGCTATTATGGTGACAGAAAACAAACTGGGAGAGGCTTGGCTTGGTTCCCCCAGGGGATGTGATGGGAGTCATGGAAGTGTACAGGAGGTATTTTCACAGGGCACAGTGGGCTCAAGCTGCTGAGCCCTCACTTTGGCCTAGGACACAGGCCTCTGGCATTCCCACTGGAAACAGACATCCATTCTCATGGGTGGTGGGCTCTGGGGCCACTACTTCCTAGGAGGTCAGGGCTGCGCCTGCACAGGAGAGAACATGTTTCCAAGGTGATAGGGAGAGCTAGGCAGACAAGGGATTCTGAGTGGCCTCTGCTCAGTCATGAGAGCCCCAGATTTCCTTATCTGTGAAATGGGGCTAATGTTAGCAGTGTTTACATAGAGGGACAATGTATAGAGGAAGTGATAACTTGGCACCTACTGGCACACAGTAGTGGGTTTTTTAATGTTGGTTTCCTAAGTGGTGGCTCCATCTAAGGGTCAAGAACCTCTGGTGGGCTCCCCTCTTCCTAAAGGTATCACAGCCTCCCCAAAGTGCCACACTGGGGACCAAAATTTAATACGTGGGCCTTTGAGATCCAAACCAGAGCATGGGGTGACCACTGTAAGAAATATGGATCCTTGAGGTGACAGAAGAGGGGACAAAGCTGGACAAGAAAAGCCCAATCACAGCATCTAATGGAAAATAGTTGTCTCCGTTCTTTACTGACACACAAAACAGGCCTGTGAGGATATAGGCCAAGGCATTGACCTTAAGTGTCCCAGCCACAACAGTGGGGGGCCACACTTGCCTGCTGAGGGCCAGCAGCCAGGGCCTTTGATCTGAAGAGTCACTGCTACCTACCTGTTCCTGTGAGCTGAGTCACTTGGCTCTCTGGCTTCTGGAGCCACCTGCTCCCAGCTTCGGGAGATCCGGCCGCCTGACCTTTCCCTCTCGGCGTCTACTGTGAGGTGACCAGGCTTGGCAAGATTCACTGGGAGAGCAAAAGAGGCTGTTCTCAGATTTGACATTGTTTCAGCATCACTTTGCTAATGCTTCAAGCATCTGATAGAAAGTAGAGACCCACCTGAGTATCGGATACTCTCCACGGGGCCTTGGGTGGATGGCAGGGGCGGTGTGAAGGGCAGAAGCTCTCCTGGCCCATCTGTGCCCAGAATGCTTCAGCCTTGCCCTCCTGCCAGCAATGAGCTTGGGTTTTGTAGCTCGGGCCAAATGCCAAGTTGGCATGAGGATCTGAACTCCAGCCTGAGTCTGTCTTAGCCAATTTAGAGGAGATGGTGGTCATCCTTCTTGGGCAGGGACCATGCAACTGGTCCCACCCTGGGGCCAGGAAGGAGGTTCCAGGCCTGGGGTTAATGCCGTAAGCCTTAAGGCTGCCTTTTCAGATCATTCTGACTGGGCTGGGAAAGCAGAGGGGGGTCGAAGGGAGACAGACACTCAGAGCCACTTTCTAGGTCTTCATTTTCACATTCCAAGATAGGCTGGGGCATGAGGGCCTCTGCCTGCTCCTCAGCTGTGTCCTGTCTCCTGTACATGTGCAGGCTCCACCACAGCACCCCACCAGGCTCAGGGAGCTGGCCGACAGCTCTGGCTCAGTACGTGTGTTGGCTTGGGTTACAGCCCAATTTCTGATCCAGGCTGTCTGCTGGGCATTTCAGGGCGAGCACACCGTCCAGCTACATCTGTGGCTGGCAGAAGGCTGTGGTGCTGCTTGTAGGCCCTGCTGGTGCCTTCCCAGCTCCACTCCCCTGCGAGTGTCCTTGGGGGACGCTGGTCCTCTTCTCTTCTCTATGGTCTTCCACCTTTCCAATGGTGCAGCCTTCGGAGTGCCTCAGCAGAGTCTGCAGGCCTGCCCTTGCCAGGCCACAGCCTCGCTCCATGGTCATCAGCATTGATTAAGCAGTAACTGTATATCCAGAGATACAGAGCACAGAAATAGAGCAGATGCCCGAGTGCAACCTCTGGTTGGGAAAAGCACCTGCAGTTGGAGATGTAGTCACTGGATTCTCAGTCACTTCCAGATGTGCAGGAGCCAGCGCTGTTTCCACATGAGGAAATGAGCTTTGGGGGCTCTAGGGATGACAGCAGAGGTGTGATTAGCATCCAGCTGTTCTGAAATCATCATCTTTTCATCACCCCATTGCACAGCTGCTACCTCTTCCTCCTCCTCCTCTTCCTCCTCCTCCTCCTCCTTCTCCTCCTCCTCCCCCTCTTCCTCCCTCTCACCTTCCTCCTCCATCCCTCCTCCTCCTCAACCTTTTTGCTGTGATTTGGAAACGGGTGAGGCAAGAACTCTCCTGAGCCAACATGCAGATACCAGTGAACCAAGGTGTGAGCACAACTGGAGCATTCCAGGAGGGTTCTCAAGGGAGAGCCCTCAACAAAAGGTGACTCGGGAAGGCCCAGGAGCATAGCAGAGGCAATAAGAGGAGATCCCTGCGGTGGTTCCAAGGGAACACCTCAGGTACCTGGATGAGGTGAGAACAGTGTATGGGTTGCATAGTGCCCCATCCTGCAGCACACTGGGCGGCACTGGGGGTAAAGAACAACATGGAGACTTTGGAGTGTAGTCTAAGTTGGGGGGTACTCTGACAGGTTTGCCCCGGGAAGAAGACCCCTGAATACATGGACTGTGGGGTAGTCAGAGGAGATGGTGAAGAAGACTCTCCGGTTGTAGCAGCTGCTGCTGCCCACGTAGTAGATGGCATGAGCCTGGAAAGTGTATTTTAAAACTTGGAGTCAACCCAATGATTCAGTAACAAGTGTGGCACATTGGTCTGCTAATAATAATGCATTCTTCACAGGTCTCCATGGACTTTTTCCTTTCCAGGTGGGCTCCTTGGCACTGGAGCCCTGGATCAGCAGCCATGCAGAACTCCACAGATCTCCTCCTGCATGCAGCCACTGGGAACTCCCACCCCTGCCCTCATGGGCTGTGTAGGATCTCTGCTCCCAGGCTCCTCTGGTCGAGCTTGGCTGATGATCAGTTTTGAATTGTGGATGCAGTTATCTACAGCCACCTCTTCCCTCTGCTTCCTCGGCTTTGCTGATTTGAGTCTTTCCCATCATTTCTCCTCTTCCTACTTAGGCTCCTGTGGAGGGTGGAGGAAGCCATGCACGTGAGTGCCTGAGTGGGTATGGGCCATGTCAATCATGGGCAAGGACACTAACCTCAGGCCTATGAGAAAATGGCAACGCCTTCCCTCCCCCACTCTTCACCCAGAGCGAGGCTCAGAGGGACCGCTAAGCTATCCTCTGGTCCATGTGTGGATGCTGATAGTATGTGCAGAAAATGTCCACCTAAGCATTCTCCCTTCCTTGATATTTACAGCCTGAAGACTGCTCCCCTTATGGAACCGGCTTCTACTGGATTCACTAAAGCCATCCCTTTGGCCCAGCTGTATACCATAAACCCCACCTCCTTGTTCAGTTGAACGCAGTAACCCTACCTATCTGTCCCTTCTATATAATAAATGCACTTCCAGGATACAACCGTATCTGCCACAGAGAGTACGAGTGACTCCAGCATTCCGTCCTCACCCACAGTCAGGTCCATCTCTGCAGGTTTCTTTCCCTAAAGTCTACTGTGCCTATGAAATGAGGAGGGTGTACTTGCTTGTCCTCCTTGAGAGATGGCATGTCGTCTTGGTCATCATCTTAGCTGCTGACAGCATCTGATATGTGTGTAGCAGATGAACGATACACAAGAAGAAAAGGAGAATGGGTTTTGACTACCGGGTGGACTCGTGTGTGGATAGCTGGGTGGGTGGGTGGGTGGGTGTGAAAGCAGGAAAGCTCTACCAGGTGGGGAACTGTGAGAAGCTGCCTGGGTGGGGGATAGGAGGAGGATCCTGTTGGCTGAGTCACCACTCACTGCTTGAGCGTTTCTTTTTCAGTCCCTCGGGGTTGTAAGTGACAGGGAAGCAGGCTGCTTAGCACAACCAGAGCTCTCAGTCATGGGAAGTAGTGTTTGTGTGGAACAGGAATGGTCCAGCTTAGACGGAGGCATCTCAGCACAACAGGAGCTTCAGCGTCGTTCATGGGTCCACAGCCCCTGGCATTGGATAGTTGTCCTCTCTGTGCCACCTGTGATACCAGACACTGCTCACCTTCCAGAGCCCCAGGAGCTTTCTGATCAGCTGTCGAATAGGGAGGCTGGACCACAGCAGGAACTCTTTGGCAAAGGGATAATGTGGCAAAGATGCACAGACTTTGGGTTCTCTAAAACCACTGTAATCACACTGAAAGGGACACTGAATTCAGTGTGACCCATGCCCTGTGCACATGGAGACCTTTGCTGCATGCCTTCTCATGTGTTTATATTCATACATTATGTAAAATACAATGTACATATGTGTACAATGCACATAGCTTTGAATAGATATATCTGTCCATACAAATATATATATATATAGATTTTTAATTTAAATTAACTTTTTGTCTGATGCATAAAATGTAAAATTATATATGTTAATGGGGTACTAAATACTACATATGGGGTTAAGATACATATGTGCATTATACAGCATTCAAATCAGGGTAAACATATCTCTTCAAAGAGTTATCATTTGTCTATTGTTGAAAATCCTTTCTTCCAGGTATGTGTGTGTGTGTGTGTTGTTTTTGTGTGTATGTTGTGTGTGTGCGTGTTGGTAGGGATTGAACTCAGGACCTAATGCATGCTAGACAAGCACTCTACTACCAAATGACAGCTGCAGCCCTCTTGTAGGCCTTTGAAATCTGTAGCATATTATTACTGTCTGTAGTCCCCTACTGTGCAATAACATACACCATTTCTTAAGACTATGAGTGTGTGTATCAGTTGCTGAGATCTGAGTCCTCCCTCAGAAGATCAAAACTGAAACACAGAGTTCACCATGGCGGCCCTGCCTGGAGGCCTGTCAACAAGCCCAGTGCTAAGTTCCATAAGCAAGTGGTGACCTGGATGTGTGAGGCAGGACTTCCTGCTTGTAGGTAGCTGAGAGCCAGAGAATTACAGCAACCTGAAAGCCATCACCCAGGACTGTCCTTCTGGTCTGCAGGTTTGAGTAAGAGCCCTGGACTAAGCCTGATCAATCTCAAAACTGACTGTGTGACTTCCATATTTTCCCTCCAAAAAGGAAGTTGTGCTCAAAATGGTGGCCATCTCAAGGTACTGAGAGAGGGCAATTTATAAATAGTAGAAACTTATTTTCTCATAATTCTAGATGCCAGGAAGTCCAAGTTCAGGGTCTGGTGAGGACTTCTCCCTGCCGGCAAGATGGCACCTTCATGCTACATCCTCACATGGAGGAAGCTGGAGAATCTTTCATGGCATACAAATCTCATACACCTAGACTGAATCCTTGAGGCCTCAGCACCTCTTTAAAGTCCTGCTATTAGCACTGTAGCCTTGGGGGCTAAGCTTCAGGAAGTACTCTGTAAGCACACAAATATTCAAAATACTGCTGTGGAGGTGCGGTCCAGCCTGACCCTGGACAGACAAGAGGCTAGTGCTCAGGACACGTGCTGTGAGTCAGAAAATCACTTGTGTGTTTAATGTTTACAGAGAGTCGGGCGTGTTTGCTGCCACCGCATTTACCTGGTCTACTGCTGTGTGTTTAAGACCCATGCTTTCTCACCAGTCCCAGAGAAGTCACCTCATTTTCCATTGGCCAGCATAGCCTAGAGTCCCCCAGCCAGTCCAACACCTTTAACCCTTCCTCCCTCAATCCCCAGACCTGAACCACTCACTGTAAGCTTGCAGGGATGGTGTTACCATGACACCAAGCCAGGCTAGGAGCCGCAATGACTAGGTAGGTGGCCTCCTGGGAAGGCCTCCCCTGGAAGCAGGTCCCCAATTGGCATAGAAAGCTGTTTTCACACTTGCCTTATTTTTCACTGGAGCTGGGGAGCTGATGGCCTCCTCTGACTGTGAAGCAGGCAGGGAGCAGGGAGCTGCCAAGGACACAGCACCTTCACAGGCCTGGCTCTGCCTCTCAGGTCATCTGGATCCTTCCCCACACCCTGTGGATGGCCCTAAGTGCCTCCTGAGCAGAACAGGTCCCCCGCTGAGCAGCCCACAGCTCCTGGCCAGCAGCAGGCTGTTGGGAGGTGGTTTTTAACAGCCTCCTGCTGATTGATTTTTGCGTGGGCGGGAAGCGGTAGCCACTTCTCTAGGGGCCTGAAAACTGATGCTACTTTATCCAAATCCATTTCCTGCTGGTTCTCAGCTGCATGACCTTGGACTTGTCACCCCCTGATCCCTTCCTCCCTGTCAACACTTACTGAAGCCTGAGGACTCCGTGCTGCCTCAGTAGCACAACTGAAGCAATCCTCTATTCCCAGTTTGAGACGTAGAGAGGCCACATAATGTAGTAATGTGGACACACAGCTAGTGGCAGCACAAGACAGAGCACTTATTCAGTACGGTACCCACCTTCGAAGGGCTCACTGCTTACATATGCCTTGCTAAGGCCCATCCCTACTTCTTCCTACTGGCCATACCATGTGCCTATTTGTCCTTGGCCTCTGCTGGTCCCCTGTTGGGAACAGCACAAAGACACTATGGTCAGTTATGACCACAGCCATATGGAGACCTGCTGGGCTGACTTACTTGATGTGTTTGAGATCTTGCCTGCTGGTGGGGAGGAACCACTAAGAGAAACCATAGCTGGGTGACATGTTGGCCCACCTAAAGGAGGCCAGGGGACTAGGCTTCTTCAACAGCTGAAAGCGGGGAAGAACTTTCTCTAGTGGTCATGCTGTGCCTGACACAGAACCCTGGTATAGACACAGCCAGGCATAGAAGCTCCCAGGACTATATGTGTACCCACTTGTGTGTTACCTCTGCTGGGACAGGAAAGCGCTGTCAGGGGCCCAAGCATGAACAACAAACTGGAGAAAGGGGTCAGGCCCTTCTGAGAGAGGCGAGGGTATCTTACTTTTGTTTCTGTTACTGTGTTAAAACACCCGACAGAAGCAACTTATAAAAGAAAGGGTTTATTTTGGTTGATAGTTTTGGAGGGGATATAGTCCATCAAGGTGAGGAAGGCTCGTGCAAGTACCATGATGGTATCAGCTATCTGGAAACAGAGAACAGGAAGTGGAGCCAAGCTATACAGTCTGCCTGAGTGTCATACTTCCTTTAACCATCCTTCACCCCCTAAAGACTCTGGTGTCACCAATTAGGTACCAAGTTCAAACACACACACACACACACACACACTCCACAAGGCACTGGTCTGGTGCTGGGGACCCAATTAAGTATAGAGGACCCTGCCTGGAATGCATATAGCCTCTGCCCATCTCTTGTGGGGTTCCCAGGTTTTGTTCCCTACAAGTTAGTGATAAGACCCAAGCTAAGACGTCTGCAACATCAGCTTGGCCTAGGGTGAGCCCTCACTCAAGATAGGCAAGCCCACAGTCTCGTCTCTTATAATTGAATGCAGAGCAGACACCCAGTTGTGGAAGCCACCTCAAAGAGAGTGGAGACGTAGGGGCTTCCATGTGTCAGGAAGAAGAAACAGAGCAGGGGTGCCTTTGGTGAACCTTTATGCCCCTGTCCCTTCAGGCTGACTGCTCCAGTCCTGCCTCCTCACTTTGGCTCCTGTTTAGGAGCATCTAGTTCCTTCCAGGTCATGTCAAGAGTCCTGCCAAGGCCCTCTGCATCCTCAGAGGAAGGAACCAAGCTGGAAAGAGTACTGAGGGATATTTGTTAGAGAAACACTGTGCCAGCTAGATCTCGGAGCTGGGGCATGTGGGAAGAGGCCTGAGTATGATGTAGTTATACCTGCAACTGGGAAAGAAGTGTGTGTGTGTGTGTGTGTGTGTGTGTGTGTGTTTTCGGGGGATATTAGGTCTGAAAAGCCTCATTCCTACTACAGCCCTGAGAAGAGACTCCCAGTTCAGGCTGAGTTGATGGGGATCCCCAGAAGAAGGCTAGGCTGCCCTAGAAGAAGCCTAGTCCCCTGGCCTCCTTTGGGTGGGCCAACATGTCACCCAGCTATGGTTTCTCTTAGTGGCTCCTCCCCACCAGCAGGCAAGGTCTCAAGACAAGAGTGGGCTGGCTCTTGGTCATTATTTTCGGAGCAGTGCAGGGGAGCATGGTATGGTATTGAGTGGTGAGGCTCATTGCAGGGGTGTACACAGCTGCTCCAATTCCACCAGGCTCTCTGGTGAAGGATGCCCCATGATTAATTCTCCTGTATTAGTTTCTTGCTGTGACCAACACCAGACAAGAACCAACTTAAGGAAGGGTTCATTTGAGGGGAATATAGTATATCATGGAAGGGAAGGCACACAGGGGCGAGGGGGGGGGAGGAATGCAGGTATCCAGCTTGGCAGATACCCAGCTTGGCTTCTCTTTTTTATTCAGCCTGGTATCCCAGCCCAGCAGATGATGCTACCCTCATTCAGAGTTTTCCCTCCTCAGTGTGTTTCTGTGGTGAGTCTAAAACTAGTGACGTTGATCCTCACACCTCCCCATCAATTTCTAGTCCCCTCTTTTCCTGGAAGCTCCCTGGGCCTCTTACCCCTCCCCAACCCTTAGCTGTTGAGTTTCCTTGCCCTGAAGGCTACCATCCACCAAACAGGTATTGGGCCCTGGTCTTATTATTGGGTGCTTCTCCTGCCTCCCAGCTGCCCAGAAATGGACAACCCACACCATTTCACCATGAGTCCAGTGGAGGGCAGGGATGGTCTTCTATGGATAAGTCTAGGACACAAAAAGCCTAGAGATGAGGCGACACTACGACCTCCTTGTGGCCATACTCACACTTGGGGCTAACTGGCTAGTGTCCCATGGTGGGGTGGGGTCAGGGGGAGGTCAGATATTGGCTAGGGACCCAGGTGAACAGGTGCTAGGCACAAGGACATGCTGGCCTCCGTTGTCAAGAGGCCATAGACCCAGTTCTTTGTGGTTCTGCCTTAGGGTGACAATGAGAGGAACCTGAAGCTGGAGTGGGTTGGGGCTGTCACTGTTCATGGACTCAGAAGTCCCTCAAGCTTGGCCATGGGCAAGCAATGCCCCATGAGAGTGCGCAGCTTTCCGTGGGTACCATCCCCACCCTGCCACCTCCTGAAAGCGATTTCAGCATCTCCCTGGTTTGGTTCCTTTCCCTCTGTCCCTCCTCCACCTCTGTCCTGTGTTAGGCCTGAATGAGTAGAGACTCAGAAACCAGAGCAGTGAGAGGTCCAGAAAGAAGTGGAGCCTCTGGCCTCAGGTTGCTAAATGAAGGTGGGTTTGGAACTGTGGGGCTCTGATTCAAATGGAGAATTTGGAGGTTCAGAGATATGGGCCCAGCCCATAAAGAAAGTTTGCTTAAGGTTCCTTCCCATTTTGCTCTTCACTGAACTCGGGGAGAGGATTCAAGGTCCTCTTCTCCCACAGCAGGGGCACCTCTGAGCTGTGGGAACAGAGGGTCACATGTGGCAGGCTTAGAGGAGCAGAAGTTTCATCATCCTTCCCCTTGAAGGGGCCCAGGACCAAGAAGGAACCTCACTGCCAAGTGGACAGGCCCCACCTAGGAAGCCACAGGCTCAAAGCACACAGCAGAGCTTGCCCCTTAGGCTGACCTGTTGGCATTCACAGGGGCCTTCTGTCCCTGGGGGACCCCAGTGGGGGGTGGACCTGGCCTGCCATGACCCATGCAGAGCCACTTGGAAGTTACTTAAAGTGGTGGGTGGAGATGGGGAAAGCATCCCTCGGGGCTCTTTGAAACAGCCCATCTCCTAAACGTCCATCTGGAATCCCTGGATGTCTCCATGGCCACACTGTTGAAGCTAACGACCGGCTACTACTGTTCTGTCCACTGGCCTTCTCTTCTGCTTAATCTCTCTCCACGATGGTTACTGCCAATAACACTCCGTCCTGCATCCAGCTCCCGCATCTGGCATCTCTGCCCTCCCCCCCTCACAGTGGAGGTGAAGGAGGAGGCAAGGGTGATGTCTGCTTTGATTACGGGATAGCCTCTGAACCTGCACTGTGCCCCGTGTGCCATAGGAGCTCAATAATTATTTGTTCTGGAACAAATAGAAAGGACCCTTTCTTCAGAAGAGGATTCTTTCCATCAGGACCAGAAGACCTCTGAAGACCCTGTCACTCTGACGAGCTCTCTTTTGCAGACCTGCTTTGGGTTAGAATGGAGTGCAATTCCTTTCTGGTCCTCACTGAAACTGGGTCTAGCCTGAGCTTGTTCTTCCAGGTTGGCATAGGTCCTGTACCACAATGTCCAGCAAGCCCTGAACACGCCAGGCCCATGTGCCCGTGTGCACCTCTGTGCCACTCCTGATACTCAGGGCCATATTAGAGACACTGAATTCACTGGGACCAGAGTCTGCATTTTAACTACGTTTAACTGTTTGCTTTGGGAAGCCCTGGAGTGCCCACAAATGTTGCCTTTGTGTAAGGCTAAAGGGATTGCTGTGTAGAAGCCATCCCCATGCCTTTCCCCTGAAGCTACTGAAAGAGTCAGTGCTGGCAGCTGAGGGGAACAGGCCTTCGCCTTACTACACCGAAGCAGTGAAGGGCCAACCCGCAATTAGCCGCTCAGAGCAGGGAGGCGAGGCAGGCACAATAGAAAGGCAGCGAGCAGCAGCTGTAATTGCAGGGTGTGCCAGCCATGGTGACGTGCAGGGGAAGGTGGCATCATGAAAGCAACCACCTATGTGTGAGCGGCTGTTGGGATGGGGCCTGTGGGGACGGCAGGGGAGGAAAGGGTGACAGCAATGCTAAGAAAAGCCAGTGATGGCTTCCAGGGACTCCCCACACCTGGGGAGGCCTCCTATGAGGCCATCAGGAGAGCTGAAGGGTGCAGCGTCCTAGAAACAGTCAACTGCTGTAACTGATCTACTTCTAGTTTTAGGACTTGAGAGTAATCTTCAAACTGGAGTACCCTGGTCACCCAGGATCCATGGAGACGGCCACCCTGGTGGACTGCCTGCCTTTGGCCTGCCTGCCAGCCAGCACAACCTAACCAGGCGGCTCCGCGGTTATCTGCCGTATCTGACAATTCTGAATGATATGTCATCGAAGATTGTTTTCACTAACAAAGAGCAAAAAGATACACACTTGGGAAGTCAAGACAGGAGGATTGTGGGATTGTGGATTTGAGCCCAGCCTCAGCTGTACAACAAATTCAAGGGCAGCCTGAACTACAAACTACATAAGAAGGTAGGAGGGAGGGAGAAAGACAGAGACGTACAGACAGACACACACAGAGAAAGAATTAACCGGGTTTACCTTCTAGCAGAAAAGCAGGTTCAGTGGCACACACAAAGTGATCTTCCACAGCAGCCCCTGAGGGGGAAGCTCACATTTGGTGAGGGTGTAGTAATCTCCTCTGCAGACTCCTGAAGCTCCAGGCTGGGCCTCTTTGCTGACCTACAAAAAACTCGTGGAAGGTGGAATTCAGGACACACACGACTCACCTGAAGATGCGGAAGTTAGAGGTTAGAGGGTGGAAAATACCGGCACAGAAGAGCCCCCAGGCCATCTTGGGCCCACTATGCCGTGGGCCTGCAGTTTCCACCTCTTCCCCCTCCTTAGGGTCACTCTATTTACCACCAGCCAGTCATTGTTTGGCGGTCACTGTACCAGGTGCTGAGATGAACCCTGAGCAGCCCAAATGCTGCCCAGCAGAGCCTCTGAGTTTACAGAGAGCACAAAGGGTATTTGATTCGGCCCATGCTTGGTGCTGTGATGGAAGGAAGGTGATGGGATGGGGACTGGGAAGGGCGTCAAGCGTCATAACTCAGGCAGCCCCTACATCCTGTTCACCACATCCTCTTACCTGGAACCCCACTACCTGCTCCAACCCATGAAACCAACCTGCCTCAGTATTCCATGGCAGGATGGGTACTGAGGAGTTATCCATAGGCCCATGGAAGATACACAGATGACAAGGTCTGCCCCTACAATGGCTTCCGCCCCTTACCCTTCTAGATCTGAGCTGTATGTGGAGGGTTCAGTAGCCCCATTGTAGTGTTTGGCTATTCTTGGGCCATATAGCTAGAGGGATTTGAGTGTGACTAGCAGAAGACATAAAACTTCCCCTTCTGATGTAACACTGGAGAATCTCCTCACAGGCAACCAGGTCACTCAATACCCTCCCTCTAGGCAGTGTTCTCTCGATGGCAGATGGACAGTGTTGCCTTTGATCTGTGGCGTGGGTAGCAGGGCTGAGCCTACTTGTTTGTACCAGGACCCAGTGCCAGGGCCTCCTTCCTAGAAGTCGGCATTGTTATAGGCCGCATAGTAACATAGGTACTAGGATCAGTTCGTTCGTTATCCAATCATTTTTCTCCTATAACTCCTTTGCCCCTGTGGGCTGCCTCGGGCCTCCCTGTGTGGCTCTGGGATTTGCCAGCCTCAGCTGCTCTCTCTGCCCAGTGTACCACACTCCCCTGGGATTTCATAGCAGGGTGCTAACCTGGAAAGAGAGCCACGGAAAATGAGAGAAGTCTGTCATAGGAGTCTCCCCTGCCTCCAGAAGGGTTTGCCCTACATAGCAGAGTGGGGTCCATGAGCAGATGGGAGAGGTGATGGGCCAAAGAGACTGAGCCCCGTGTAACCTTGGCAGAGGTGCTCTAGCCTCCTTGTTGCCTGCCCACCCAGCTGTTTCCTCCAAAGCTTCCTGTTTGCCGCCTTCGTCCTCAGTTTCTCAGGTCCAACGGCCTGGCTAGGAGAGCAACGGCCTTTGTATATCTATCTGTGTGTTATGAGTGGTTGGTGTCCAGCCCGTGTGCCGGGAGCTCCGCTCTTTAGGGACCCAGGATTAGGCAGGGAGAAAAATACCAGTAATGCACAAAAACCAACATCACCAGGCAGGAAGGGCCCATGCCATAGGGACCAGAAGGCCATTGGTGACTGCCCCCAAGAAGGGAGAGGCTGGCAGTCCTCAGAGTGACCTTTGCATAGACTACCCTGTCAACGGCCCCTTCCTCTGGGGCTCCCTCTTTGCTTCCTCCAGCTGGGAGGTGGAGAGAAGGTGGAGGGGCTTAGACTAGAGTCAGCTGAGCACGAGGCAGACACCGTACCGACCCACCCACCCTATCGTGGTTTTAAACTCTCTCGTGCCTGAGAACCCATTAGCTTTGTACTTGAAGCCCAGCTCAGACGTCTGGAAGCTAGAGGAACCTTGAACTGAACAGGACTGCCTTCCCACCCACCGATCAGCATCATAAAGGCCTGAAAGTCTGAGTCACAGGGTACAGGGATACTCGGGAAGATTTGGGGGAACATAGCCTTTCTGGCCACCTTCAGTTGAGCATGCTCAGAACACTGCATGGCACTGCTTGGCCAAGTGGACTGGACTATAGTATCCCGATTTCCAGCCAATGGCAGGACTGCACCCTGCTTTGTGGGTTGGGGAGGTCAACTTGACCAAGATTCCTTGGGCTTCCCTTAGTCTGTGTTGCCAGGATGAAAGCAGACCCTTCATATCACCGGAACCAGCGTGGGCCTGATTCCACGTGTCCCTAGCCCCAGGCTATAGGTATCCCAGCCGGAGCAGGTTGGAGGCCGCTGTTTGCACACACCCCCCAGCCAGTTCTAAGGAAGTCAGAAATAATGAAAGGAGGTAAGGCTGGGAGGGACCTGAAATAAAGGCCTCCAAGGATGAAAGCCAGGATCCAGTCTTTGCGCTGGAAAAGACCGTCATTTCTTGAGTGGAACAAAGAGAACAGAGCATTGTCATTGTGCGTTGGTTTCATTTCAAGCCTTTGCTTTGTGGGTTTGGTCTGATTTTATACTTTTCTCTCTTCCCTATGGCCACTGCGCATGAAAGGCTGGGGTCAGGCCTGGCATGGGGCTGGAGAGCGGGGGCTGCCTGCTCCTTTTTGATTTCCCCAAGAACAGCAGGAAGCTTGTTCTACCTGGAGATGTCTGGCTGTCTCCTTCCGGCTAGTCCCAGACTTTGCTGAGAATAATTCTTCCTTGGGGGAAAAAAAAATAACAATTCCCATTAAATGTTTCAAATTGCCCACGCCAAACTCAAAGCTCGGAGAGAGCCCTTTGAAGGCTTTTCAGGGAATAAAAATAAAACCCATTCTCAGACGCTGGAGAGCAGCCGCTGAAGTAAGCGGCAGGGCTGTGAAATGCGGCCGAGATAGGTGGGCGCCAGGGGCGGGGAAGGCTGGGCAGGAGTCCGGAAAGGATGAGGCGCGCTGCTGAGTGAGGTTGCTTCCGGTGACTTCACACACACTGAGCCTGTGATGCCCGTGTCTGGTTATATCCATTAATGAAACAGATAATCCCAAACAATGGCTTGTCCCCAACACAGGGACCTCATCCTTCTTCCTACCCAGGCAGAAAGCTCACAGGCAGGTCTGAACCGGTCTGAGGTCATTCTGGACCATACCCCAAACCTAACCATGTCAAATAAAATTCAGTTCCATCATCCATTCAGTGAATACTTTTATGAGCATCTACTCTATCCCATCTTCCTAAGTGTTGGAGATACAGTAGTCCGCAAAACAAAGATGCGCTGCATTCTAGACTGCATGGCCCAACAAAACCAAGGGGAGCATGTGATAGGTCCCTGGGGCAGCACTTCCCCCTGAAATAAAAAAAAAAACAGGTCTCCTCCTCCTCCTTCTCCTCTTCTTCTTCCTCCTCCTCTTCTTCCTCCCCCTCTTTCTCTTCTTCTTTCCCCTCTTCCTCTTCCTCCTCCTCTGCTTCATCTTCCTCCCTTCTCTTTCCCCCTCCTCTTCTTCTTCCTCCTCCTCCTCATTTCCTTCCTCCCTTTTCCTCTCCTTCTCCTCTTCTCTTGCTCTAAATTTCCACACCTGTCTTACTATCACACCTTCTCAAGTCACAGGTTCCCTCCAGATCTGAGATGGTCGAAAGATACACAATTCTCCGATGTCACCACTTGGGGCAGGGAAGGCAGGGTTTTCTCTAGATTGTTGCTGGCATGTCCCATCATCCAAGGCCTCCAAACTGCTGAGAGGATATAACACATACCCATGGATTAGGGGTATCACTCGAGAATATGACAATCATCAGAAGAATGGAAAAAAGGAAAGGAATGGGGCTTGGGATCAGGGCCACCTGCACGCTATTGACTTCCCCAAGAGCAGCAGGAAGTTGTTTTAGCTGGAGCTGCCTGGTTGTCTCAGACTTCAGTGCAGCCTTGAGTCTAACTCTCACTTCAGCTGCTGGAGACTGGGTGACCTCAGGCAAGAAACTCCACCCCTCTACTTCTTCCTTTCCTTAAAAAGTGGGGTTCACAATAGTGCCAACCAATCCTAGGCTTGCACTCTCTGCTGCTTCTGATCCAGTTTGGAGAAGACCTCTGGAGGTTCATGATTCAGACACAGAGGTTCTAATGTTTTCATGTGAGATGTTCCCAAATCTGAGAGACTAACAGTGACCCTGGCATCGGGGTCCACTGGGCAGGGCATGGACCGTTTCCAGGGAATTCTGAACCTATTTACCGGGCAGTGACCAGTCTAAGGATTTGAGCCTGTGTCAGGCATAGGCAGTTGCTGCTGCATCTCAGAGCCTTCTGTCCCACTCCTTGCCATCCAGCATACCTTACAAGAGGAATCCTTGGCTCCAGTGCATACCTGGATCTACCACTGATTGGATGGGCAACTGTAAAGAGACTAGACTTTGTCTTCATTCCCTTTGGATCTTATGTTTTTTATGCATAAAATGAGCACACCAGAATGGTGGCTTCTAAGGATGCTTGGCTTGGTGCCAGGTAAATGGATTGAGCCTCCCGGAGGACAGGGTTTGCAATGGCATAGCAGACCTGACTTCACACAGGTCCAGGCCGACCCACAATTCATACAAAGGCCGCCTCTTCTACGGCACCACTGTGCAGACCGATTTGAGTCCTCTACTTTATCTGCACCGCTCTCAGACTCTCTTCTGGTCTCCCACCTTGGGTTCCCTTGAAGTCTCATGCACTCTGCTGTCCTCCTCCCAGCCCAGACATGCCTCCTCAGCTGCAGGAAGAGTATGTTCTATCTCCTGTCTACTGTATTATTAAGTTATCTGATTATCTCCAGCTAACTTTTAGATATGCAAAAATGAATTTGGATTTGAAAACAAAACAAAAACAAGGAACCAGAAAACATTGATGTTTCTTGATTTCTTGTTCCTTTTCCATTTCTACCATAACTTCATCTCTCTTGAGCGTCCCTGTTGAAGAAAGGACTGGATGTGAGGATGGAGAAAAGAAGAACAGCTCAGGGAAGAATCCTTTAGAAACCATCTTTGTGCAGGGAACAGGGGAGGCTTCTGTTCCTTAAGGTGGGGTGGGGAGTTCAGAGGTAGCAGGTGGGGGAAGGGACGGAACCACTCTGGTAACCCAAGAGGATGGCCAGGGCTTAACCTCCTGAGGACATCTTGTTTGGAGCCCAGCTGTGTGCATTGATGAAGCCCATTTAAATATTTAGAATAATCAGCAAATTCATTTTTGGAATAGGAAATGCTTGTATGTTATTATTAATTAATTTTTTTTTTTTTTTACTCAAACAGTGCATACTGAAATTGAGTGAAGTCTCATGCTTACTGGGTCCCCAAGCTTTTGCTTGACTCCCTGGAGAGTGGTACCAGGAAAAACTGATTGCCCCAAGTGTTTGTCCGTCCCTCCGTGTCTGTGTGTGTTGTGCAAATCCCACAGCTATAACACATGTGCTTTCTGCACCCTGCTTCTTCCCTTGGCTTTTATCCTGGAGAGCATGCTACACCTGCCTGTTTAGAGTTGCCTTGGGTGGATAGTTGCAGGAAGTGGAGGAGGGCCTCCCTCCATGCCTGTGCTGGGGGCAGGGACAGAGCCTGGCACCAGATGTTTATGAAACACTTGGATGACCCCTGGGAATGTCACCTCCCTCTTGGACCTGTTGGTCCAGATTACTGGTTAATATTTTCAACAATAATATAAAACTCAATGATTCAATCCAAAGAAAGTTCATCTTTATAGTAGGGCATAGCCTTGCGATTTCATCTGGTCTTGGTTAGCATCCTTCTAGCTGTTTCTACACAGTTACAATCAACATATACATGCCTTTTAATATCACTGTTCCCGAGCATTTCCCTGTACTAACGTAAGATGTTATCATTTTGATTTGCAATGGAAAAACTGTATCACTATGTTTTTTCCATCACCCAAACATCTATGGAGTCAATCTTTTTGCCAGAATTCTCTCGCTGGCATTTAAATGCTACAAAGAATGTGAAATACGTCTTCTGAAAACTGCTGATTAGCCCTGAGACCATTTCCACTCTCTGCGACTCCACATGTAAAGGCAGAAAACTCCAAGAGTTTCACATCCCCCTTCCTCTACTTCACAAAACAGCCCACCCCAGCCCATCTTCGTCACACATGCCCTTCCTTGGAGGCTCTTGGCAGTGGAAAGTCTTAGTAAACTATGTCAAAGGCCAGGAGCCAAAAATCGCACCCGGAGCTAGCCAGGAAAACATTCTCCTCCCTAGCCATGCCTTCTTCCTTGCCAGCTCCGACCCCCACTGGCGCCTGGTAGAAAAATCACTGAGCAAAATCCGTGGGTGCCTTGATGGCTACCACTCCCTGACACAACACCCACTGAGGTTCTTATCCAGACATAACAGAGTGCTGACGGTTCTCTGGGAGTTCATCTTAAAGATGAAACTTGAGCTGGTGCAGATACGGGTAACCAGAGTCACTGTCACAAAATGCAAAGGGATGCTGGAAGGGACTGGCCCCATCAGAAACTGCTGGTGGAGGTGGGGTGAGTGCCTCTGAGTGCATCCCATCCCATGGTAAGGTAGAGTCGGCCAGCACTATTAGTCTTAGATCTTGGAGGAAGAGCTGAACTGAATGGTATTGGGAGCATCAACAAAAGATGCTGAGCTACAAGAGGGCAGCAGAGTTCTGATGACAGCCGTTGGTGGGAGTATGGGCTAAACTCTAGCCCCAATAGTAACTGAAGGATGCTGAGCGTCTTCCTTCCATTACTCTGGCCTTTCCTCCACAGTCTGCAGAAAGACCTGGCTCCATAGAATGGATGAAGTGCTGAAGAATGTGGGAGACTAAGAGAGACTCATCTAGCACAGAGAGGAGCTTCACAATTTCTCAGCAGCCATGCTGGCTCTTCCCCAGGTCCAGCTACATCCACACTGACATCCAGCCCTCTCGGCTTCTAAAGGCCTTGTTAGTGTGCTGGGGAGCTAAGCTCCAACAAAGGAGACTGGGCCGTGATGGTTAGCGCTGGCACTCTCAAAGTGAAAAGGTGACTGTACATTGAGTATCCCCAGTTCAAAGCTCAGAAATCCCAAATGCTTCAACATCCTAAAGTATTAGGATGCCAAAATGGTGCCCTACACTGAAAGTCTAACTCCAGGCCCATACTTAGGGTCACAATAAAAAGAGATGCATCACAAGTATTGATAAAAATTACCTCTGGGCTCTGTGTGTGAGGTGTAGCGTACAGGGCGTGAAACATGAATGAATGTTGTGTTTAGGTGCAGGTCTCATCTGCAAGATACCTCAGTGCACATATGCAGGTATTTCAAATTTCTAAAGCATTCTGGTCCAGGTATGTCAGAGAAGGGATCCTCACGATTTTTAACAAGCAGACCAGGTCCACTCAGCAAACCACAGACCTCTATCTCCTTACTCTGATATATATGCCCCCATCGGTCCTAGAAAGTCTGATGGTTTGTTAAACAGGAAAGCTTTATTCCCTGCAAACATACTCCTTGTGGGCAAACACAGGTTTCTCTCTATGGGCCAATTCAGCCATAAGAAACCACTTTCTTCCTGGTCGTCCTTGTATCGTGTCAGAAGGAAGATGGAAATAAACACACTCATAAATGTGCATCATCTGGACAGTCTTTGGGCACCAGGAATTCCATATGTCATCTCATTTAACTTAAGCCTCCCAGGCCTGTGGAGATGAAGAATTGGAGCCTCAGAGAGCCCCAGAAGATAGGTGGCAGTGTGGGGCAGTGGGCTGTGAGAAGCAGCTGGGTGCCTGGTCGAGCATAGGCCTCGAATCCCGGACCTTTATAGGACGGCAGGAGTTTGGCTCTGCTCCTGGGCCCTGGTTCTTTTCATTTAGCTTCAGCACTCCACAGCTCCTCCCACAGAGAGGTCTATGGCCATCAGTTCACAAGGAACAGTGCCTCAGGCTCTCCCACATGTAGATGAGGTATCTCCAAGCTCTCAGACCAAACCAATAGGCATTATCTGCTATTAGACCCTAACCCACCCCAAAACTGTATATAAGGGCTCTATTCAGGAGAAGTAAAAGGTGTGTGCAAGAATCATCCTGGTGTCCAAGAGTTTCTGTCACAAGAGCTGTAACACTTGGAAAGAGATCTGCTCTCCTGGAACCTGCCTGGGACACCAAGCTACCTTCTTGCCAGCTAGCCAGCTTCTTATCATCCCAGCCCCGGGTAGGCTCAGCTCGGAGAGACAGGTGCAGCACCTGGGAGTGACCCAGCAGCAACAACAAAGATTCGAGCAGAGGCAGCAGCAGAGGCAGGTGATCTCCCCTCCCTGCTCCCACTCTGTTCCCTTAGCCCAGACCCCCGCACCAGGCTGGGCTGAAGATCATAGTGGGACGCCCTCCAGAACAGGGGACCCACATAGCAGGATTACGATTCTTACCAGATATCCATGTGTGCTGGCTAGCTTCATGTCAACTTAACACAAACTAGTCATCAGAGAGGAGGGATCCTCAATTAAGAGAAACACTTCCATAAGATCTAGCTACAAGGCGTTTTCCTAATTAGTGATCAAAGGGGAAGGGCCCAGCCCATTCTGAGTGGTGCCATCCCTGGGATGCTAAAGTCCTGGGTTCTATAAGAAAGCAGGCTGAGCAAAACATGAGGAGCAAGCCAGTAAGCAGCACCCCTCCATAGCTTCTCGATTAGCTCCTGCCTCCTTCAGGTTCCAGACTTCTTCATCCTGACTTCCTTCAGTGATGAACTTCAAAGTGGCTGTGTAGGCCGAGCAAACTCTTTCCTCTCCAGCTTGCTGGGGTCGAGGTGCTCTATCACAGCAACAGAAACCCTAACTAAGACACTATTCTATCTGCCTTCACATCCCATGCGCTTACACGTTTATTTCAGGAGAAATAATCTGCATCAAAGGCAAGACTGCATGTGTTCAGAAGACAAATATATGTGCGCAGAAGACCATTTACCTACATTAAGCCAGTGTCCTTCATTGGGGCTCAACTCGAAGCTAGGAGACACTCACCTTTTCCTGCATAAGCATCTTCTATTTTCACGTTGGGCCTTTCTGACTACCCTCATCAGCAGACTGCTGCTGACTGGGTTTCGTAGCCACATTTTTATTTACATGCAAATTCACAGCAAGCAGCTCACATGTAAATACTATACTAATTATTAAACTTGTATGGCTCATCAGAATGCTGGATGCTAATTGGCTACAAGATTGCCCATAACCCACAGTAGTCTGAATTGGAGCCTTACCGATTTTCACATCTGCATAATAAAGGGAGACCAGAGGCTTGGAATATGTACACCTATTTTATGTGGTTTCTTCAAGGTCACATAATCTTTTATTCCCTTTCCAATCTGCATATTTATAAAGACCCGTGTACAATTAATGAGACGGAAGATTAAATGGTTGCCGATTAAGAACAAACCCTACTGTTCTGATTAGGGCGAAAGTTACTTAGTCAATCAGATTAGAATTCCAAATTCAAACCAGCTAACGGAGAAGTAGCAATCTAACGGTCCCCTCAGGAATGCCACTGGCCTTGGGGATTATTTCTTCCTTTGAAAAGATCCCTCTAAATGCCCATGAAGATGGAATTGAGGAGAGGGAACCAAATCTCATCGTGTCACAAGGAGGCAACCAACATCATTTGACTCTGTGGGCCATAGAAAGAGAAACAAGATTTTCCCCCACGTTGATTGTGCAGGCTCTTTGGCGATGTTAAAGAGTTTTGACAAGCGCTCTGTGGATGTCAAATGGATGTCTTATGGGTGACATTCTAGGCAAGGGCAAGCTACAGAGATTTAAGGTATGTGGTATCCTCTCCCTGCCCCCATCACGAATCTTGCAGTTTCCTTTAGGATGGATGCTAAGACTAGTTCATCTGCAGATAGTCTCAAAGTGAGATTCTCACCTGGCTTTTACAGCTCTTTTGGGCAGAGTTTCCTGAAATGTGGTTTTAAACCTTGCATCTGATGACCTGGGACACTGGCCAAGCCACCATGAGCTTGTCAAGCTTTGTCATCTGTATTTTGATGAGCACATAGTGATTGTGTGATGCACAATTAAGATTGGAAATCACTACTGGTTGGAGCTAGACGATACAAGGACTCCTGGAAACTGTGTACATTTTATTTGTGTTTGGCTGTTTGTTTATTTATCATGCATGTACACATGTGTGGGCAAGTGCATGCATGTGTATGTATTTGTGTGTGTGCGTGCATAGGTAAATATGTGGAGGCCAGGGAATGATGTCTGGTTGTCTTCAACTTCCTCAAGACCAGTTTTATTGTGGGTGGTGGTAGTTGCTTGTTGAGACAGGGTCTCTCACGGAACCTGGAGCTCACTCTAGTCTTCAGGAGGCCTCAGGGAGCCTCCTCTCTCTGCCCTACCCATGCTGGGATTACAGGTGGGCCACATAACCTGGCTTTTTACGTGGATGCTAGGGACTTGAATCCGGGTTCTCATGCTTGTAAGCCCTTTACCCACTGAGCCAACTCCCTGGCCTGACATTTTATTCTTGTGTACATTTTTTAGGGATGAGGTCTGTAGCCTCCAGCAAGGTCTAAAAAAGAAAATAATAATAAAAAGTCTTGAGACAGAGGAAGTAGACCAAGAGAACAGAATTTAGCAAATCCTAAGCCAGAACAAGGCACAGAACCGAAGTTTAGAGCTGTCCCTAGCTTGCTGAGTTGTATGCATCTCTTTCCCAGCAGCCCTAGTAGGCATGGGCCAGCAAAGGAGCCAGCAGCATGGCAGCCTGAAGGAGAGCCCTCTCAGCAGGAAGGATGCCCCTTTTTACAGAGTAAGAGACTCTGCCACAGATTCTTTCCAACCCCCGGTGATGGAGAGCCTTCGGCCAAGTTGACCACTTCTCTTCTCTCCCTGACACTTCCGCTAGTTCAGAAGTCTGTCCTGTTTGCTCTTGGAGGACACCTTGCCTTCTCTAGCTTCAGGCTTCTTCACCCCTGGAGAAGGAGCTTTCTCCTGACCTTCTGTCTGATGGCATGACATCTGCATTTGGGGAAGGGCAGTTGCCCTGTGGGCACCTTTCCAAGTAGTTCTGCTAGCCACATCAGCATTGTCATACTGTGCTGGACCAGGGCACCCAGCCAGGGGGGTCTGTCACTATCTGACTCATTAGCAGACAGGATCTAACGGCAGGACACAGCTAGGTCTAGGACAGCACCACGTCTGTCTGGACCTCAGGTCCAGATGATGGGAGAGAAGCTGTCCCAACATAATGCCAAACAGGGAAGTCTTGAGAATACGTTACACACAGTTGCTGTTGTCTTGGAGTAAATGTTCTCATATTTCACAAGGCCTCAGACTTCTGCTCAGCTCTTCCCTCCAAGGAGAGCTTTTCTCAAGGCCACGGAAAGAATGGAAGGAGGCACAGACTGTCTGTCCAGACGGGGCTGACTCCCACATTTGGTAAGCCTTTAAACTGGAAGGCAACGCCCCTGTATTTACCCATCTGTTCCTGCATGCCCCTCTGGTAGTTCCCTATGAGTCTGGGGTCTAGATAGCCAGCTTTCAGGGGCGTAAGAAGGAAAAACACAGGAGTGTTTTGGCAGTGTTGAGATGTACTGCTGAACCATCCTCCAGAGGCCATGTTTTCTTGCCACATAAAGCCAGGCCCACCGCCCTCAGGAGGCCATACCACCTCCAGGAGATCTGTGTGTTTGAGAACCAGGTGCCCACCCTGCTTTCCCACGTTGGCCTTCAGCCACCCTGCTGTGCTGCCCACCCCACTTCCCGGCAGTCTCACACCTGTTCCTGCTGCAGCTGTCTCTGGGCCTTTGGGGGAAGTCCTTGTGGAGGGCTCTGTCCACATCCAGCAAAGCAGCAGCCTGGACACCTGCTCATTGGCTCTGATGTTGATCCAAACCCAAAGCCTCATATGTTATCTTTCAAATGATCCTGTGACCATGGAATCCAAAGGGCTGGGGACAGCTGCCTATACCTGAGCCATGGCCATACAATCCATACCTCTCCCACAATAACCTGGGGCCTAGAGAATCAGAGACAAGGACTCCTACACCTGACTGCTCAGCACCAGACAGGCACAGCCTCTGTTAGTCTCCTCCAGGTGCCCTCAAAACACCCTGGACTGGGTGGCTGGAGCAACCAAAGTTTGCTTTCCAACAGTTTTGACAGCCAAGGTCCAAGATGAAGATGCTAACATTTCTTCTAGGGTGTCTCTTCTTGATTCAGATAGCCATTTCTTCTTCTTGTCCCCTTACACTGTCTCTGTCTCTCTGTCTCTGTTTCTGTCACTCTGTCTCTCTCTGTCTCTGTCTCTCTCTCTGAGTGAGAGAGTGTGTGTGTCTATCCAAATTTCCTCTTATAAGGACACTAGTCAAATTGGTTTAGCAGCCCTCTAAGGACTTCATTTTAATTTAATTATCTCTTTAATTATTTCCAAATATGGTTACATTCTGAGGTTCTGAGAGTAAGGACCTCAACATGTGAATCTTGAGAAGGAACACAGTGCAGCTCATGACAGGATTTCAGGAGCTCCTGAGTGCCTTGGGGCTTGCCAAACTCTGAGACAGAGCCTAGAGCCCTTTTCTGGGAAGCTCCTGACTCTGGGTTGAGAGTCACTGGAGGAAGCAATCCTGTGTAGCCCAGAAAAAGCCTGTGTCTTAGAGGCAGCAGAATAGGAAACAGCACATCTATCTGACCCATGCTCCTTTGTTTGAACTTTCTCAGGTTAAGGATCGAAGCAGAAATCCCCCAAAGAAGCAAGAACCCAACCTGGTTTTATTAAGCCTATTTTACAAAGCGAGGCTCAGGAAACAGGGTGGCGGGGGAGCACTGGTATTTGAACCATCTATTCCTGAAGCTCATGCTCCTGACAATAAACCTGGAAAAACGGGGTGTGGGGTGCAGAGGGGAGTTAAAAACATGAAGATAGAGAAAGCTTTCTAAAACATAAACCCAGAAACCATGACATAAAGCACTATTATCTGGGCTGGAGAGATGGTTCAGCAGTTAAGAGCACTGCCTGCTCTTCCAGAGGACTAGGTTCAATTCCCAGCACCCACATGGCAGCTCACAACTGTCTGTAACTCCCGTTTCAGGGTATCCAACACACATGCAGGAAAAACACCAATGCACATAAAGTAAAAAGAAAGAAATCATTTTAAAAAATGTTTTTAAAAAATTACTATTTAACATTATGTAAAGAAACCCTTTTGAGGCCCCAGATGACAGTAAAGGTCACTGCCACCACAATTGGGAGAAGGAAACAAAGGAGCCGCTAGGTAAGACCATGGTCTTTAGTACATAGCGAGCATCTGGAAATCAAGGAGGAGCCCAACAACCTACAGGAGAACAGGGCAGCAGGTGGAAGGGAAAAGCTGAGAAGAGACAGTTCGCTGAACAAATGCAAGTGGCCACCTGAAGGCAAAAGGGTACTCAAGGCCATTCACAGTTAGAAGAGAGCAGAGGGGAAGGTTCAGGCTTCTTTCACAAGTGAGAAGGGGAAAAGAGGAAGAAACAGGAGGGCAGGAAAGAGAATCGGTTTCACTTTCTGGAAGTGGGTATGAGCTGAGGGAACTGTCTTTGAGATCCATTTTGCATAGTTGTCTGGAAGCAACTAAATAAAAATGCCAAGAAAACCCCGTTCTCCCAAGCAGTGTCCACACAGTATACATACCTACCCAAAAACATTGTCACGAGCGTGTTCCCGGTACCCACTTTTAAACATTAAACCCCAGAGGCAGCCTAAAGGTTTCATGCTTAAAGCAAGCATGCCCCTGCCCCAGCAATGGAATTTAACAGGGGGGGGGGTGGGGTGAGGAAGACAGAAGTCTCGTTGAGTTGAGGGATGGACCTAGACTGTATTTATTAGACATAAAGGCTACAGCAGCTCACAACAGCAGCTCACATAGCTTAAGTTAGCCTCCAGTTCCCTGCACAGCAGAGGGTGACCTTGAACTTCTGATCTGCTTGCCTCCTCCCCGAGTGCTGGGATTCCAGATGTAGTGCTGTGGATGGACCCCCTGAGCTCTGTGCATACCAGGCAAGTGCTCTACCACTGAGCTATGTTTGGAGCCCTGCCATTTTTTAAAAGAAGGGTTTTGTTTTATGAGATAGGGTCTTATATGTGTCAAGCTGGCCCTCAAATTCTCTATTTAGCTAAGGAAGACCTTGTCTTTGGATACCGGATCCTTTTGCCTCTACCTCTTACTGGCAGGATTACAATTGTGCTACATGCCTACCCAGCTCTAGTTTTTCTTAAAACATAGTCTTATTCTATAGTTCAAATTGACCTAGAACTCATAGGCAACCCTCTTGCTTCTATCTCTAAAATGCCCATGCCCAGCTCTTTAAAACTAATTACAAAACTAAGCCCTGGCCCAGACCCCAAGCTGACTTGTGCAACTTCTCCATGACCCTCTGCGGTGATTTGTTGTCCTCGCCTTGTCAGTGAGGGGAAACCACTCCCTGTATGAAGCCCAGTCCGTCTGCTTTGTTCTGGTTGTTCTCCCTCCCCAGTGAGGTCAGCCACTCACAGGAAGGACAAGTCACAGTTCGAACAAAGCTCCTAGAGGCTGCAGGACAATGAGTAGACCCCCACCTCTTGAGTCTTTTCTAGAAGATCAAAGTTCTAGACTCCTTCTCCCCCTCCCCACCAATGACCAGGAGTGACGCTATCCTTCCAAATAAATACTTGGAGCCTGTGACCTGATATTTGGCTTCTAAAATGGACAAGACAGTAGAGGACAGGGTGGGGCAGAGAAGGGATTTAGTGACAGAGATACTTTCTCTTCAAAGACAGAAGTCAAGATCCCAGGGAGAGCATTCAGGTCACCCTAGGTAGAGACCCCCTCCTTCAGGAGTTCAGGTTATCAGGATGAGCCGGATTCCCTGCTCAGTAGCTCATTTCTTTAGGCCCAAATGAAGAGAAAGGGGTCACACCCACGGTCTCCTCCCATCCAGCACACCTGAGAAGCTGGTGGCCAATGCACAGGGGCAGGGACATTTTGACCTTTATTCCCTGCTTAAAAATGAAGTAGCACAATGCTTGTGGTCACATACCTGCTGAGTGGTGGGCTCCCTGGGCCATATAGGAAGAAACTCACATGCCTAAAGAGGGGCTGTGCCCTCAGAAATGCTGTGTTTTCTCTCCTCCCCTCAAAGCTGTGACCCCATTCTCCTCGCTGCATTTTTTACACTCTCCCTCCGTTTCTGTTTCCCAAAGAGGGGAAAGGCGTTTTGATTATGAAGCATTTCTAGGGCCGCTTAGGTCTGCCAAGTGCTGGGCTCTTTGTTAGCCCCCCTTCTCAGCCTCTGCCTGAGTGGAGACAGCAGCATTATCTCTTCATTACAGGTTTAGGAGCGCTGACCAAGAAAGGTCACAAGGCGGCCTGCCCAAGGTCAGAAACTCTGCAGCCCAGGGTCTGATGGAGGCCCAGGGTCTGATGGAGGCCCTGCCTGATTCTCAAGCACAGAGCTTGGGAGCATCTGGGCCACAAGAGCTGGGTCAGGGCTCCAGTCAGTCTCTGGAGCCAGTAACTGCTGGAAGGAGGCACAAACACCCACTGGAAGAGGTGAGACTGCACATGTGATGGGCGTGGGGAAGCCAGACAGATAAGAGCTGAGGGACCAGACAGGCAGGCTTCAGCTTTGGTACTTTGACTAGACTTTTAACCCACAACCCCCTGCACATTTGACTCATTGGGTAGTCACAGAAAAGTATGGAAGAGGAGACTTCCAAGCACAGGGACACATCCACAGGGCTCATCAAAGATGCTCGAAATGAGTCTTCCCGGTCAGGTCAGGGACTCTCCTCTTGATGGCACAGTCTCTTTGGATACGTTCTCTACTTTTTGGATCCAGGACACTCTGGAGCGGGAGTCCCTATTCTGCCCTCTAACAGCCTGTGGGCAGGGTCACTGTGACCTGGCCATGGAGTGTTGGAGGAGAGCCAGCCTGGAGTTGTCATTGTCCACTGTGGCCACAGGAAGCCCACTCTACTCTTGCCCCAGAGCCTGCCTCACCACCTGGGTTGTGTTCCAAGCAGCTGGGCTTTGGGGAAGCTTGGACTTGGAGAGAATCCATTTGACCAACGAGCTGCACGTGGCAGGGTGCCGGGGCGCCTGGGGAAGTGTGGTGTTCCAGACATGGTCACCGCCCTGTCTCCTCACCACTTCCTGCCTGAATGCAGAAGCTGACTCTGACTGGGGTAGGGATCTGGTGACTAAGGACAGAATGGATGCTAGGGACAGCAGAACGGGGAGCTCCAGGTTGTCCCCAGTGCTCCCTCCCACAGCTCCACCTGCCTCCTCTGCATCTGACCTTCTGAATCTTCTATCAGGTTAAATGCCTGCAGCTGGTTGTGCTCAGAAGGGGAATGGAAACGGAGGACGTTGAGTGTAGAGTCCATCAGAAGAAAGCCTCTTGGATATGTTCAGCTTTGGTTGGAATCTGCTCTTTATCTGGTAGAGCCCTACAGTTAGGTTCTGACATATACCACTTGTTCCCAGCTTCTAGGAGCTGTGAGGTACACCCACCCACATCCTGATCTCTCGCTATAACACAAACCACCTCTACTAAGCCTTCTTCTGCACAAGGCAACTGTAGGCCAATGGGAAGATGGTCCAGCAATTTGTTATGTCTGCCCCATTCTCCCTGGATGAGCCCCCATGAGATCTGAGAAGATGAGGGCTCTCTCCAAGTTGTATATGAAGCAAAAGCTGATGACATGACTTGCTGGGGGATGTGGCAGACATGAAACTAGAATCAGGTGTACACAGAAGCATTTCCTGGTTCTACCCTGCAGCTTACTTGCTTACCTACAGAAGGCTCCAGGCATCTGCATGGACTACCATCTCCCCCAACAGCCACCTTGGTTCTGGTGTACACCAAAGCCCAAGAAACTCTTCCCAGCCAAGTCAAAGGTCAGACTGTGGTGTGTCATAGGCAGCTATCACATTATGAGGCCACCTTCAGGTTCTAATTGGGAGCCATAAGTCAAGCCCTCCAGAAATTTTACTCTACCCTGAGATGGTTGAAAATCCCGATGCCCACCCTGAACCCCATCCAGTGAACCCAAGATTACTGAGGGTTAGACCCAGTTGCCTGCACTTAACATTTTTAATTAATAAATACAAATCTAAAACTTACACATGTGAATGGGGTACCATGTAATGTGTTCTCATTGTAGTGTTTAAATCAATTAAACATTTATCTCCTGGAACGTTTAGGCGTCAGCACACTTTCAAGTTCCATAGGTGATTCTGGGGCCAATAGCCCCCTGCCTGCATGCTTTCCAAGCCGACAGACGTCTCAGGGCTGTGAAACAGACCCCTTTCCTTAGGTTTTGCTTTTTCTCTTTTTTCCATGACTGTGAGTCTTGCAAAGACCCCACTATTGGCATTTCTAAGAATTCCTAGGCAATACTGCTGCTGCAGGAGTGAAGCCAATGAGGTAGAAGAAAGAAGAGGCAGAGGAAAAGCCAGGAGTTAAGGTGTGCCAGAGGCTTTCCGAACAGGTCCTACCTGGTCCTATTTTCCTAAGTGTTAACATGCAGCTCCCCAGAGATGGGTTCTCCCATACACACCGGCTATGCATTGGAACCTAAACTCTTTCTTTGAATCTAATTGCTGCCACATAGATGGAGAATTGGGACCTGATGTTCAGGGCCCCAGGGAATGGCTGGACAAGTTGCACACCGCACACAATCAGGAGCCACCATCCCACGAGCCTGAACTATGCTCTCTTCTTCCACTCGGTGTTGCCAAGCCTAAGAGGTTTCCTGCTGAAAGCTCAGCAGGTCACCATGGAGATTTTTCATGGTGTGCTTCCAAAAGTCTATGCCTGCATTTGCTTTAACTGTGTTCAGCAGTGCCCCCGTGGTGTTTTCTGGAGGAGCTGTCTCTTCCTTGTGGCCCCTAATGATGGGATGGCCAGATCTGGCTTGTGTTGCATGTGTGGTACCCACCAGAGTTCATCCTCCATCCTACTTAGCCTGGCTGACGGAGACAACCCTGGACTAGGTCCTTCCTTGGCTTAGGAGGAGCCCAGGGCCTCCCTCGCTGCCACCTCACATTTCTGATTGCGTCTCCTCCCCAGGGAGATAAACCTGCTGGAGGAATTTGTTTTCTCAGGCAGTGCACACTGCATCCCACAGAGCTGCAGGCTGAGTCACTGTGTTGGTTCCCTCTGAGAGCCGCCTCCCTTCCAGCCTGTGCTGGTTCCTCTGAGAGCCACCTCCCTTCCAGCCTGCTTAGGCTTCTCCTTTCCGGAAGGCGCTTCCTGACCTGACTACGTGTCCTGGGTGTTTCTGTCTTGTGATCCAAGACCAGCTGCCACCACATTCCTTCCATGACACTTGGCTGGTGTGGGTGGGCAGCTGTGAGTGGGCTCTTATCAGTGGGGCCCCACCATAAAGAGAGCCCAGGAGGCCAGCTGGTAGGGGACAGAGGTCCACAGGCAGCACACAGGGAGAGGGAAGGTTGGCAGAGGACTAAAACGTTGGGGGTTGTGGGACCATCTGACTTATGAGATGGGTGTCACCTCTACGGGGTGTGAAGTTGCTGCAGAAGAATGTGCAAGTCAACTGGTGCCTCCCACAGCTCTGGCGCCCAGCAGCCAAAATCAGGGCTCATAAAGCCAAGCAACCCCTCCCTCACACGCACTCCTGACTTCCACCCCAAGCCTCCCTCCTCCCAACACCTTATCAGCTCCACCCTTTCCTCACTCAACTCATCAGTCATAACAATTCCTTGCCTGGGAGGTTTCTCTCACGGCCTACATCCCCAACTACCAGACCTCCCACTTGCCGCCTTGTTATTGGTGTGGCACACCTGAGTTTGCCTGAGTGACTAGGCACTATCACCAGTAACTCTAGCCAGAGCCCTCCCGCCACCACCTCTCTCTCTCTCTCTCTCTCTCTCTCCCTCTCTCTCTCTCTCTCTCTCTCTCCTTTTCCCCTAAGCAGGCAAGAACCATCTGTCAGTGGGGCTTTCCCCCTGGGAAGAGAGCATTATCCTCCAGCCCCTCCCTCCAGTGTGGAGGTTCTCAAAGGGGCCATTGGTAGACCAGAGTTAGGATACAGGGTTGCAGCATCTTTCTCCAAATGCTGCTTTGGGGAAGGTCTACAGATGCCTGGTAACTGGGCTAGTCCCAGAAGTTTCCTGAAGATGTCAGTCAGGGAGCTGTGTTCTAACTGGGTGGATCCACTTTCTTGAAGATCAAGCCTCACATGTTCTCCATCCTGGATAGAGGTGGAAGAGAGGAAAAAGAAGTGAGGTACACAGACCAGGTCCCTTGGTGGCAGCCGAGCCTTGGGACCTGCCACCAGCCGCAATTACTTGTTTCTACCTATAATTTTATGTTGAGAGGCCACAGGTGATGGAAAAGGAAATTGGTCTCCATGGGCAGAACGCTGTTCTGATATGCACTTGTTATCAAAGCAAAGGTATCACCAAGCAGGATGTGCAGTAGCTGCCCCTGGAAGTGAGATGGGCCTGCAGAGAGGAAGAGGCAGCCGGGAGATAAGAGGAGATGCTTGGGGCAGGGCACTGCTGTTAGCCAAGAACCTTTATTGTAAAGTTCAGAATACTTTTTGCAATCTCCTGATCCATTCTTCCTCTCAAATCTATGTTGTTCTCTTTAGGACTCAATCAAACAGAACTAAGGAAGCTAAGAACATTTTAATACGAATGCTCTCAGTTTCACATAGCCCATGTATGTCTAAAGACCCGTGAGTTCTGTTAATTAGCTTCGTTGTAAATTGAATGCTGTTTTAAATGCACTAAGGAAGTTTGGAGCTTAAAATAATCTGATGGCAAATTCTTTGTTTTCAAAAGCACTCACAGCGTATTCTGCTTGAGTTCATAGCCCCTAACTAACCACCTTGAAAACATGGCTGGGACAGCTTTCTGATTAATGTCATCACAGAAATTCACAGATGGAAGGAAACTCAGGTGTGTTCACTGTGATTCCAGAGGCTTTCTGTTCTCTTTTTAGCTATAGAACTATTTTGTCAAATGGCATCTCACTAGCAGTAGATGAGTTAGACAGGGGAGCATGCCCAGCTGAATCAGGATTGAGAATACAAAGCTATACATGTATCTTATTGTATTTCCCCTTGAAGTTGGTGAGCACCTCATGGACACCCCAATTTGGAAGGCATTGCCTTCAGAGTGTTGAGAACATTCTCTATGACAAGATAATCTGACTGTTTTATAAATGCAGATGGCTGTGAAGAGACAGAGGACTAAGATGCTGACCTAAGCAAATATGGAAATAGAAGCTGTAAGTCTGAAGGAGAAAAGATTGTCTATAAGACTTGTATGCCAGTTGATAAGCTAATTTCCACAGGGTGGTGGCCTAACAAGTCTGAAATGAATATATAAATACATACATACAAACACACACACACACACACACACACACACACACACACGAATCAAACAATTATGGTCATGAATGCCACCAGAGTCACTGTTGAAAGAGACAAGCAAAGGAATGAACCACTAGGGCATGGATTAGGTTGTGTGTGTGGGGGGGCAGGACAGGACTCCTGCTTGACCTGTGGACCTATTTAAAGATGTTTGATGACATGCAGGTTAATACACCCACACAGATTTCCTCACTCCTTTGTGTGAGAGACTCAGAAGCAATGATACCCCAGGATCACACTCAATGTCTCCATGTTGGTTTCTAATACTACTTTCTAGCAAAAGAAACCAGGTCCCTGGTAGAGACAGCATATTCTACAGCTTGAGAAGGGAATTCAAGATAACCCTGGGTCCTGCTAATGCTAGAAAGTTATAAAGTACTCAAAATTGAGCCCACACCAAGCCTGGTAGTGAGGGTATGGCAAAGGGATGCAGTAGCTACTGGGGAGAGCTTCTAAGGCCAGAGGCAGTGCAGTTTGAGCAATGGCGTAGCCTTAGTCTAGAGCTGAGAGCTGTCTGTTGATCCACAAGTAAGTGATTGAACAGACAGGTAGATGGAGACAATAGATAAATTCTACATGTGGAAAAAATATGTAGATACTCTTTCCTCTAGAAGAGAGACTGTAATCCTCACTCCTTAAGTGTGGTCTATGTTGCTTCATTACCCTTCAAGACTACAGTGTGAAAGGGAGGGGGTTGAGGCAGAAGGGGGATGGGGTGTGGTGTAGAGGAACCTGTAGAGAAAGCCTGTGCCAGCCAGGGGATCAACATTAGTACCAATGGTGCTAAGTCATGGTGTGTGCACTGGTGTGTGCACTATGTATGTGAGAGATAAAAATGGTGTCTTACAGGATGCGATCTTCTCTAAAGTATTGTAATGACCTTAAAGTCTTGCCTAATGATGAGAAAACCACCAGACACTCTTCAGCCGAAGGGAGAGCTGCAAATTTCTCAAAGGAGATATGATGACCAAATGTAATAGAGTGAGCCGAAAGAATGTTGAACCAAGGAAAGACGGTAGATAGTAGGGCTGGAAGTATGGTATGTGTGACATTTGTGAAGCATCAGTTTGATTCCCATTACAAAAGGAAGAAAGGAAAGAAGGAAGGAAGGAAGGAAGGAAGGAAGAAGAAAGGACAAAAGAAAGAAAGGAGGAAGGAAAATAAGTTAAAGATTGAGGAAATCTGAATTAAATGCAAACTTTTATTAATAATAATGTATCAGTATTATGCACTGAAGACATCTATGACAGATGTGCCATGATGATATAAGATGTTAATAATAAATAAAATTGGACATGAAGTACATGGAAACCCTCTTTGCAACTTTTTCATAGTTTTAAGTTTGCCCTAAAATTGAAAATTTCTTTTTGAGAGGAAAGCAAGAGGGCTGAGTGGATAGAAGTTGCTGCTAAGCCTGACAACCTGAAGAACCTGTTCATGCGTCAGAGCACACAAAATCACCAAAGGCAGAATCATTTCGTAACAAGAGGCTCAGCCCACAAGATATAACAGTCAAATGTGTATGCTCCAGAGAACAGAACTACTAGAAATTGAAAAGAGGAAAAAAAGACAGAACAGAGTAGAAGAATAAATAAGTTCATAGGTCTAGATGGGACCAAGTTCAACAACAGACACAACAGCAGGACAGAAATGTAACAATGATATGCACAAACCCAATGATGCTATTATAAGAATCTCATTGATATTTATAAAGTATTTCATCCTATGGCAATTGGATATACATATCTTAAAAGAGTCCATGAGACACAGGAAATATGGATCAAGATGGACTACATCTCAGACACAAAATGAACTTAACAGTTTTGACCCTTGACAAATTCTGACACCCTGTTCATGCCTAAGAAGACTCAATGAATTAGAAATGAGAGGGAAATTCTTCATTCTGGCCAAGGTCACCCATAAGAAGCACAGTGCAAACGTCATGTTTGACTACAAAGGCAGAATGCTGTCCATCTAAGATTAGGAACAGAGCCAAGATGTCCCATCATCACATACTCATCAAGTAGAGTCCTGAGTATTCTGACCACCACAGTAAGATAAGAAAAGCCCACAGTTTAGAAATGAGGAAACCAGGGTATTCCTATCTGCAAATGATGTCCTTTTATATGTAGAAAATTCCCAAGACAATTACCAAACCAGAGCAAACACAAGATCCTTCTAGAGCAATGGTTCTCAATCCTTCACAGGAGTTGCCTATGACGATCGGAAAACACAAATATTTATGTTATGATTCATAACAGCAGCAAAATTACAAAATTACAATTATGAAGTAGCAATGAAGAACAGTGGGTGTCAACACAACATAAGGAACTACTAGGTCGTCACAGCATTAGGAAGGCTGAGAATCACTGTTCTAGAACTTATGAGTTCAGGAAGGTTGCAGGATCTAGGATAACTCCACGAAAGGCAGCTGCTTCTCAGCGATTGCCACCAAGTAAACGTGGATTGCACTTTACAAATATCGAAAAGAGGACTTTATGCTAATTTAATGAGGCACGTGAGAATATGTCCTGAAAACTGCAAAGCTCTCATGAAGGAAATCACAAATCTAAGAAACTGAAGAAATGAAGCTGATCATAGTATTTTGTCCCCCCATCTGACAGACAGCTTCAGCACAGCTCCTATCAAAATGCTGCCAACGGCTTTTTATAGATGTTGATAAATCCCTTCTAAATTTATATGGCAAAGCAAATGAATTCGAATAACTAAACTTTTTTATTTAATATATAGAAAGAAGAGCCTGCCCAGTTTCAAGCCTTATTATCTAGTTACAGCAGCATAGACTGGTGCTGGCAGAGGGTTACATACATAGATCAATAGAATAGAACAGAGAACCCAGAAATAGACCCACACAAAAAATGCCCGACTGATAGCTGGAAAAGGTGCAAGACAATTCAGTGGCGAGACGAGCTTCTGCACCAGATGGTGCTAGAGCAATTGGACACCTGTGGGCAGAAGGGTGACCTTCGCCCTAATTCCTCATCTAATTCACACCGGATCCAAAACGAACTGTGAACTTCAATGTGAAACTGTAAAACTTTCAGGAAAAAAAATAAAATAGAGAGAGGACTTTTTGAAACTTAGGGTTGAGGCAAGAGTTCCCAGACAAGATACCAACAGCATACTCCATCAAAAGAGAAACTGATAAATGGAACTTTATTAAAGCTTAAAACTTTATGAAAGATTTTGCTAAGATGAAAAGACAAAAGACCGGGAGAAAATGCTTGTGACCACTTATCTCATGGTCAGCTCGTATTTAGAAATATATAACGACATCTCAGAACACAGGGGCAGGGGAACTAAAAGCAACAAGCCAGGTAGAAAATGGCAGGAAGAGATGGACGAGAACACTGGGTTTTCCAGACATGAAAGGTGAAGCCACAGTGAGATTCCAACACATTATCTATCAGGATGGTTTAAATGAAAGGCGGGACCTGCACTTGGTTTTCTGCATGGAAAAAAACCAAGGATGGTATTAAATGTCAGCAGAGGGATATAGTAGGGGTGTAAATGGATCAGCCCCCGGAGCTTGGTATAAAACTATGTATGCTTCAATTGGGGAAAAAAAATGTGGATGGAACTGGAGATATTGTTAAGTGAAGTAATCCAGGCTCAGAAAGACATCTGCATACTCCGATGTGGAATATAAAACGTTAACCTCATAGGAATTGAGAGGACAATGGGGGTCACCCAAACTGGGGAGAGAGAAAGAAAAAGGGCAGATCATTGAGAGCTAAGTTACCCTTACATAGCAGCAGGGAATTCTGCTGTGCTACCACGCAGCAGGTAACTGCACATACCAATTGTGTGCTGTTTGTTTCAGAAAGCCAGAAAAAGGGATCGAGAGTATTTTATCATTAAAAATGATAACTATTTGATGAAATAGATATATTTGACCTGATTTGACCATTATACAATTTAAATAGGTTTTGAGATTTTAGAAGGTACCCACTAATATGTACACTTCTATGCTTTTTTGTATCTGTTTAAAAAACAATTTTAAAAATATTTATTTTATGTATGTGAGTACACTGTTGCTATCTTCAGAAAATTCTTTGAAGAGGGTGTCGAATCCCATTACAGGTGATTGTGAGCCACCATGTAGTTGCTGGGAATTGAACTCAGGACCTTTGCAAGAGTAGTCAGTGCTCTTAACCACTGACCCATCTCTCTAGCACTAAAAAAAAATTAATAAATTTAATTTAAATTTTTAATGTGTGTAAAATAAACTAGTATATCATGAAACTGTCGCATGGCCCAACATTGCATTCTGGGTGTTTATTTTAGAGAAAGGAAGTGCATATCCCTATAAAACCTGCCCATGAATATTTACAGGAATTTTAGAAATTGTATATTCACACTGTAAAGAAACCAGGTGTTCTCCAATGGTGAATGGTTAAACAGACGGTGGTATATCCATTTTAAGGAATATTAGCTAGCAATGAAAAGGAACCAACCACTAATATATAACTGGATAAATACAACCTGGATACATCTTCATGGAACTGAGCTGAGATAAAAGCCAGCCCCAGATGTTATGTGCTATGTTGTATTGTGCTCTGCTGCTCCATTTGCTTGTCATTCATAAAGTGATGTAATTATAGAAATAGCAGGCGTCTTTGATATTTCCTGGGTGAGAGATGGAGTGCGGGGAGTGGGAGCTGAGGTTAGGAGAGAACTGGTTATATTTTTAAAACACTAACAGGATATTATGAGTATCTCTTGACTGTTTCTATGCTGATGGTCTTGTTGCAAAACTATGTATAGTTTTGGAGGATTTTATCATTGGGGGAAACTAGGGAATGGGTACGTGGTATTTCTCTGCTTTTTCTTATAGCTGTTGGCAGATCTACAATCATCACAGAATAAACACACACATGCTCACACGTGCGTGCCACACACAAACACACACACACACAGAGGCACACAGACCCACACTGTGGCATGCATGTGGAGGTCAGAAGGCAAGTTTCATGGAGTTGACTCTCTCCTACTATTTTGTTTTGAAGCATGGTCTCTCTGGCTTCTACCCTTGTGTGCACTGTGTACTCGAGGGACTCCACATTGGGCAGCCCTGGGCTTCTGGTCAATGCTCCTGTCTCTGCCTCCCATCCAACCATAGGAGCACTGGAATTACAGATGTTTATTACTGCACCAGGATTCTTACATGGGTTCTGAGAATTAAACTCTAGTCATTAAGTTTGCATGTCAGGCACTTTGACCCACTAAGCCATCTCCTTGGCTGAATACATTTTTATTACATTTATTTAGTGTGTGTGTTGCGGGGTGGGGATGCTTGCTGCTGCATGCATGTGAAAGTCAACGGACAACGTATAGGAGTCAGTTCTCATCTTCCGCTGTGTGAGTTCTGGGTCTGGAATCCAGGTCATCAGACTCGATGCCCAAAGTCTTTACCTGCTGAGCCATCTCACGGAACAATTTAAATGTCTGTTGTTGGAGCTAACTGACTTACAGGTCATTTGTTACCTTGCCAAGTCAAGCAATGGCTAGGAGCACCCCACAGGAAAAGGCAAAGGAATCAGTTGGGGGAATCCACAAGGCATAGGAGAGCATGTGTATGGGATTCTTGCCATAGCAGTAGGTCAACCTTACATGTGCTTGCAAATTCAGACAGAAACAGCTCTGCCCATACCAGGTTGACTGGAAAGAACTAACAAAGACTTCTCAGGGGAAGAGGATTGGTTGGAAGGGATACTTTTAGTTTTAACTAAAGGAACAAGCAACAATAACAAAACCACTTCATTTAAGAGGTGAAGCGAAGGCTTGACAGCAAAGGAAACAACAGCTAAATTCACAGAGCTGGGAAGAAGTTCAGAGCCTGGTTCCAAACCCCGGCCTTCTGACTCAGATCCAGGGCGGCAGAGGCAGGATATAGGCCAGCAGGGCCTCCTCCAGCTTGGACTTGGGTGGGTGGGGACTGTAGATAAGGAACTCTCTGGAGAGGAAGAAGCTTGGGCAAAGAGGACCTGTGAGGATGTCGAGAGCCAGAAATAGGCCTGGCTGGGATTTTCCCAGGCTCCTGGTGATGTCTACAGAGGGGCTGGGAGACCTAGACTGGAAGCAACATCTGTTGTCTGAGGCTGTGCCCAGCACACCTGTCTTCCAGGATCTGACCATCCAGACTGGAGACCAACCATAGTCAAGTCACTAGAGTGTGTCCTGGTGGTCCTGAAATCACAGCTCATGGAGTCCTTGAGTTTGCTGGGAATCTAGCAAAAAAGCCTGGAGAAAGAGGCCCCGTGTGACTTGAAAGGGATAAACAAGAGTGCAGGATGGCACAGAAAGAGGCGGCTTCTTAAGAGAAAGGACAATGGCCTAGAAACAGAGGGCCTCCTATAGCCAGCTTGCTTAGCCCACATGCCACATGAAGCCAGGCCCCTGGTGATGCTCCACTGAGACCCACTGGGATCCATAGAGGAGTCTTGAATGAGAGCAGAAACCAACGTGTGCTTCTGGATGAGAGAAAGCAGAAGAGGTGGAGTGGGGTGTAGGGCTGGCCATTCCTGCAACAGCAAAGGCAGCGGCCCCGGGGAATGGAAAGGCAAGTGAGAACCAGAGAAATATTTTGCAAACTACATTTGAAGTACGTCTGAGAAACGTTTTTAACCAGAGCAAGGAGGACTAGGTGTGGGGACCTGTTGATTTGTGGTCACTCAACAACCTTGTCCTCCTCTCTGATCCTAGGGACTAATTTCCTTTGGTGTCCTAGTTAGGGTAACTACTGCTGTGGTGAACACCACGACCATAAAGCAACTGGAGGAGGAAAGGGTTTATTTGGTTTACACTTCCACATCACTGTTCAAATATCAAAAGAAGTTGGGAACTCAAGCAGGGCAGGAACCTGGAGGCAGAAGCTGAAGCAGAGGCCATGGAGGCATGCTGCTTATTGGCTTGCTCCCCATTGCTTGCTCAGCCTGCTTTCCTATAGAACCCAGGACCACCAGCCAAGGAGTGGAATCACCCACAATGGTCTGGGCCTTCCCCCATCAATCACTAATTTAGGATATGCCCTACAGGCCTTATCAGGCATCTTCTCAACTGAGGTCCTCTCCTCTCAGATGATTGTAGCTTGTGTCAAGTTGCCATAAAACTAGCCAGCACAGCCAATTCCCTATCAACTTGACACACAAACTATCACTGCTAAGCCACAACCTTTCCTTTCTTTTTCATCCCCAAGATCACACATTAATAAAGACATTACAATATACAATATTTTGCTTAAATTCAAATTAAACTTAAAAAGTCCCAGAACTTTACAAATTCAAACACCTTAAAAGTAGTCTCTTTAAAAATATCCAATTTTTTAAAACCAAAAGTCTCTGTAAAATCCAGGGTTTTTTTTTTTTTTTCAGTTTAAAAATCTGTCAACTGTGAGCTTCTGTAAAATCAAAAATATTTTCTTATTTCAAGAGGGAAGAACCGTAATCTGAACACAGCAAACTCAAACTGCAATAATGAAAATAACTCGATGTCCAATATCTGGGATTCCCTCACAATCTTCTGGCTTGAGTCACTTCTCTGGCTCCACCCTCTGCAGTACACAGCTTGTTTTTCAGCCTCTGGCTCATCCACTTCATCTCTGTTGCTGTGCTTGGTGATCGTCTCATGGTACTGGCATTTCCAAAATGCTGGGACTTTCATGCTGCAACTGGATTACACTTTCATCAAAAGTGCCTCTCCTGGGCTCTCTTTGGGGAGACTAGTCCTAACACACAGTGCAAGCCTCAGCTGCTGTTCATGATGCTTTTCATGCCTTCAAAACCAGTACCACCTCAGTGATTCTTACACTATCAAGTTCAACTCCCAGCACAAGGTACAACCTTAACAACCCCAGAACACAACTTGCATACGTTAACTTTGAGGAAACACTTCCCAGAAGACTTCACCTTGATGATACTGGTCTCTTTTTATCACAGATGATTCTTCAGGCCTAGCTGACCAGAATCCATTATCCCAGCAAAACAAAGGTTTTACTTTAGCAGTCCTGGTCTCTTGTCAATCATAGCTGACCAGACAGACACTACAGATTCTTCCTACAAATGGCCCAGTGGAATATTTGCTTCCCTCTGAAACATCACAAGTCAGGTCTCCGTCACCTGTACTGTTGTCAACATTCGTATCCTCTAATCTCCTACAGAAAATCCCACTGTGTTCTCAATACTCAGTGGCTTATCTCATCCAAAGTTCCAAAGCCCTTCCACAATCATCCTAAAAACATGGTCGTGTCTGTCACAGCAATAGCCCATTCCTGGTACCAAGTTCTGCCCTAGTTAGGTCTACTATTGCTGTGATGAACATCATGATCAAAAACAAATGGGGAAGAAAGGGTTTATTTTGCTCACACGTCCACATTTCATTCCATCCTCATAGGTAGATGGGGTAGAAAGTCAAGGCAGGAACTTGGAGGCAGGAATTAATGCAGACACTACGGAGGGATGCTGCTTACAGACTTGATCTTTATGGCTCACAAGCCTGCTTTCTTATAGCACCCAGGACCACCAGCCTAGGGGTGGTATTGCCCACAGTCAATAAAGAACATGCACTACAGGCTTGCCCAAACACCAGTCTGGTGGGGGCATTTTTCTTACCTCTTCCAAAATGACATCAGCTTGAGTCAAATCGACAGAAAGCTAGCCAGCACAACAAGTATCTGTATTTGTGTCAAGATGGCAAAAACTAATTACAACAGGAAGCAGGAACATAAGTTGGGAGTACGGCTTTGTCAGGTAAGTGCTTACCATGCAAACACAGGGACCCAAGTTCCATTCTCAGTACCCACACAAAGCAAGAGGCATGCTGCTGTGTATTTTTCTCACCCCAGCCATGGAGAGGTAGAGACAGGTGGATCCATGGAGCCCACTGCCATCAAGTCCAGCCTACTCGGTGAATGCCGGACCAATAAGAAACCCCATCTCACAAAACAAAGTGGACCACACTTGAGAAATGACACCTAAGGTTTTCCCATGACCTCTAAATATACCCACATACACATCAAACATGCTCTTGCACATGAAATTGCGTACATGTGAATACCCCCCCCACACACACACAAATTGGTGGCTTTTCAGAAGATAGAAGAGCTCCCTGCATTTTCTGGCATTGTGTTTGTCTGGCTCCCACGTCTTTTGAGTTTCCGTTGTTTAATTATATGTTTGTTCCGAAACACCACCTAGTTTCTTCCAATCAATTTCAGAGTCTTTTTGAAGTGGGCTTCATGACACGCACACATAATAACGATATGTCTTTTTGAGATATATAGGGATAGATTTATACTCTTTGTGAGCAGTCTCCCAGTGGCTGGGAAGGGAAGGGACCAACCCTCTTATATCCAGGTGAGATTCTGGTTCTTATTCTGATACTCTATGTCTGCAAATATTAATTTTGTCTGTCAATGTGTCTGGCTAAGGGATGCCCATGAAATTGGTAAAACATTCTAGGTGTGACTGAGATTCGCATCTGAATTCATCCTCACCAACATGACATCATTATCTAATGGTGTTGGCATTTGAGCAAAAAGTGTGGTAAGGTGAATCCCGATTTCCATTCATCTCTGAGCTGTAGTCCTTCAGCATGAGGCCTTCCCATCTTCTTATACCTTTCTGTACCCCTAGTGCTAGTCTTCGCCTCTGAGGGAGACACACCATTAGCTCCCCTGGTTCTCAGGCCTTCAGACTCAACGTAAATCCTACCCCAGCCTTCTTGTGTTTCCACTTAGTAAATGGCAGAGTGTGGCACATTTTGGCCTGAATAATCATATGAACCAGTTCCCATATTATGGCTTCCTTTAAAAATATTCTAAAATCATATTTATCTATTTGTTTAATGTGTATTGGTAGTTGAGTATACACATGCATGTCTTGGTGCACGTGTAGAGGTCAGAGGACAACCTGTGCGAGTCCGTTTTCTTCTGATACCATGTGGTTCCTGGTGAACTCGGGTCATCAGGATCGGCAGCAAGCACCCATGTCTTCTGTCCCTAGCTTCTCTTACATATCTTCTGTTGTTTCTCTATTAGTTTAAGGTATTATAACAGGACACTACAGACGTGGGCACATTTCCTCATAGTGCTGGAAAAGTCCAAGATCAAGTTAACAGCAGATCTCATGCCTGGTAGGGACCAGCTTTCTGATTTGAAGACAGCTACCTTCCCTTGCATCTTCGTATTGTGAAGAGAGAAAATTCTACCCTTCTCTTCTGATCAAACCATGGTTCCACCCTCATTTCCTCACTTGAACACCTCCCAAAGGGACCCTCACACACCATCCATTTGGGTTAGTTCCCACATGTGAACCTTTGGGAGACACCAGTGTACAGTCCTTAGCAAGGAAGGAGTTAAACTTCAAGGACATTTATCACAATAATTAAGCCCTATCAAAATTAAGCAGGCATCACTCTCCCTATGATAACTGGACCTTTCAATGTCAAGCCCAAGGACTCCTACTCGGCTTCTGGGTGTAATTCATCTGTCGAGACAGCTCTGTATTAACCCACTAATCTATGTATGGCGTATGGCTCAGGACGGTACACTGACCTTGACTTCCGATGAAGGTTTTCTTTGTGGCCTCCCTCCCAAATAAGTGCAGGGGCTGGAGGTGGCTGGCTTGGCACAGCTCTGGTTTCCCTCCACAACAGGACTCGAGTATAGAAAACATTCCTTTTCTATCTCTTGGCCAGGATTTTACAATCCTGCCTTGGAGCCTCTCCACAAGTCAGGCAACCCTGCTTCCTCTGCAGCCACCACCACCCACAGGCCGGCCACTTTTGGCATCACGTGCCCAGCAGCATAATGGACGTTGCTTCATAGAGACCCCCAAGAGGCTGAACCTTGTGTTGTTAGACCCAGGCTCATAACACAGGAGGACCCTGGGAAAGACAGAAGAAGTGCCTGGTTATTTGGATTCACCTTCCTGTTTTCTGAAGGAGAGACGTGGACACTGTTAGCTGCTAACCGTGACAATTGCCCCTTTCTGCCCCATAAATGTCCACGGGGCAAATGGTCCCTGGTGGCTGTAGGCATTGAGGTTGCAAAGCATGCTATGACCAGAGCTCAGAGGACCACCCTGGGCTTGGTATGAGTGGTCTCAAAGTAAGCTTTGCCTTTTATTAGAAGCTCCACATAAACCCCAAGTTTCCAGAGGCGTTCATTAAGCGCCCCTCTCCTTCTTTGTCTCCTTAGACACTAGACCAAAGAGCTACATTTTAAATTTTCACTTACTGATTTATGCTCTGCCAGCTTCCATGAGGGGAGACAATAAGACCACAGGTAGAGTGTGGCCAGGCACATGTGACCAAGACAAAGGAGGGAACAAAGGCAGAGAATCATGGCCAGCCTCAGGCTTTCAGGACAGCAGAATCTGAGATTTCATTCTCTGGGTATCTTTAAACTTCCCCCAAGATGTAAAGGTTACTTCCTTTATTTCTGAAACACTCCTCCGCTGGCCCCATCTGAAAGGCAGCCCTGCTTTTGTGACTGAACAGGAGGGCTGATTCCTGCTTACAGGAATTGTTCACTGCTGGGCTGGCTGGCACAGCGCTAAGGATGAGACTGGCTTCCTAGTCACTTGACAGCCTTCAGCACACCGCCGTGCCCACAGAAAGCCTGAGAGGGATTCTATTTCTCAGCTGAGTCTGCACACTGGTGACGTGCTGTCCAAGCTGGGCCCAAGCCTGATTTGCAGTGTTTTCTCATTTTTCTTACAGGAACAAAGGAAGAAACCCAGAGCGAGTCCCTGTTTGAGATCACTGTACCTGTCACTGTGGGACACCGACCCAGAAGAGGAAAGCATTAGTGTACTTCCTGGAAGAGGCAGGCACGGTCCCAAGTCATGTCCGGAAGTAAAAGGGGAAGGGACAGGGGTGAAAAGTGCTGATGGCGGGCTTTGTACCCTGTCTGCAAGGTTCCCTCTAGGGAGAGGGTTAAGCTCCGCCCCAGCCCCTTTCTAATCTTGAGTCGTTAAAAACAAGCCCAGGGAGCTGGAAAGTTGAGGCTGGAGGATGGCAAATTGAAGGCCAGCTTGAGCAACTGAATGAAACCTGGTCTCAAAAATCGGAAAAGAGGCTGTGGGTAGGCTCTTAGTGGTAAAGTGTGTGTTTAGTATGGAGGATGGCCTCAGTTAAACCCTCAATGCTGTGATAAATAAATACACAAATAAATAAAACAAAAGAGGAGCATAACATTTCTTCTGGTTTCTGTCAATAAATAATAAAGCGATTTGTCCTCAAAAGCTTCCATGGATGGGCTGGCTGGGGTTCAGTGGTAAAGAACCAATCCAGCATGTGCATCCTGGAGTTCCATACCTAGCACCCCAACACAGTAGATCCCACAGTGGCGTCCTCTTGAACAATGGTCAGGGCCTGAAGATGTCACAGATGTCAAACCATGAGATAACCCTTCAAATATGAGGAGACAGTCATAGGTGACTCTGCTTCATATAGGTGAACTTTTTCCAGTACATGTTTCCTTTCTTACAATATAGGAAATTAAATCAAACTACAGAAATGAAAAGTCACACATGCAGATGATTACAAAAACATTTACCTGTGTGTGTGTATGTGTGTGTGTGTGTGTGTGTGTGTTTCTTCCCTTTCCTGGAGTGTTCACACCCCTTACCATGCATGGCTCAGGTTCTTTGGGCAAGACAGCTGCCAGAGGCAAGCTTGCCTCTCCCCCTCGCTCCCCAGCTCCACCCCCTCCCTGGCAGCAGCTGATGCCCCTGCCTGGGTCAGAGTTCCCCAGGCAGCTGGTGCTGGTTGGGAACTGGGAGGCTTGACCAACAGGCAGTGTGCTCCCTGTGTGGGAGCTCCAGGGCTGGAATGCCAGCTTGTGAAACCCCAGCCAGCTGACCTTTTGGGATGGGGAGGCCACCTGTGTCTTGGAGGCGGGGGTGGGGGGTGGGGGGAGGTGGGGCATGCAGAGAGAGCCAGGGAGGTGACAGCTGTCATTCATCCTGGCTTCTAAGGGACGTGTCCCTTCCAGGTTTATCTTCTCTTTAGCATCCTCAGCCCAGTGGTCACAGTGACCACAGCCAGTGGTCAGATAACGAGAGCAGAAGCTTACCCTGTGTTCTGTGTGTGGGTTTCCCCTGTCTCTGCAGATCTCTCCCATCCTGCTGCTGCTCCTCCATCTGAGTCTGTAGCATTCATCTTTCCATCTCAGCCAAGTTTACTGATGGCCTTTGGCTCACTGGCCTGTGTGACACTCCATCATCTTAGACGTCACCACTGCCTGGCATTCTGTGAACACATGTACCTATGTATATACTATGTACTATCTAGAATTCAAGGGCTGAGGGGGAACTCTCAGCCAGATGCTGGGGAATGCTCGAGAAGTGTTTGTTGAAAGAAGGCATGAGAAAATAACTTCAGAGAGGTCAGGTAACTTTGCCCATGCCACAGAGCTGGAAAGGAAGGGTGAGAACCCATTGCCTCTGGTTTCTGGGCAGCCGGTGTCTGAACTGCCACCTCCACACCCCACTCACTGGTCAGACATCCCTTTCTGCCCTTACCTTCACAAGAAACAATTTACCTTTCAATCACCCCTACTTTATCCCCTCCCCCAGGTAATATCACCAAGAGGCATCAGGAAGATCAAGGGATCCCCACGAGCCCAATGCATGTTCTTTCTTAACTTGATGAGGAAGAAGATGGCCATGTCTCCCATAAGCCACAAGGGAGCCTCCTCCTGTGGGGTGCTTCTGAAGCCATGCCTGGCAGCCCATTGAAGATGTGCAGGTGAGCCGGCTGTACCTGTCTTTAGATTTGGAATCTAGGTCACGCTCGGCTGTTCCTCCCTCCTCCTTTAGAAGATAAGCGGGGATCTTTCCTAGGGTCTCCTAGTGAGGAGACAACAAGGGCAATGCCTACACCCTGCCTGAGGCTGTCAGGAGCACTTCATTTTGGAGCCAATATAATTTATGAGATGCAAATGGATTTAGCATTTTTAAAAAGCAGGGTGGGGGGAGAGGACTTGGAAAAGGAACAAAGTGCATTTTATACCCTATGCTGAGGCGTGTTTGGGGCTCCATTAATCATCTCAGACTAAAGAGATTTAATCTCCGGCCAGTCAGGCTGGAGAGAGCCTGTACCTCTCGCCCAGCCCAGGAGGCCAGGCTGGGCACTGTGGGCACTGGATGCCAGCCTGCCCTCCATGCAGGCTTCGGCTGCTGGTGCATAGCACTTGCGTTCAGCTCTTGTCTGAGTCACACAGTAGATGAAATTACAGAGGTTTCTGCACAGGATGAAACAGAGAGCAGAATCAAGCCAAATATTTGGACAAGCCTTGCCCTGCAGGGCTAGGAGGCAGGTTGAAGACCCTGCAGCCAGCATGCACCCTGCCAGCCACAAGCTGGAAGATTGCTTTCTGACAAAGTGCTGCTGCAGGGCTGGCTATTGATGGTGAGGGAATTAGCTCAGATCCAGAAAGGCAGGCTGCAGTCAGATTTCCTAGCCAGAGCTGGGGAAAGAAGTTGTGAGCATCTGGGGACTCTGAGCTATGCTTCAGTGTGCTACTAGGTAGAAGGGTCTTGACAGGGTGCAGCCTGCAGGCTGGGGAGCGTGGGCTGTGGAGGAGATGGCTCCCTTTGAGTCACTGTATCTGACTTCTCTTTCTGGAAGCCCTCAGGTGGCAGACATGGTACTCCCTACCATTACTGACTAGGCCTGGTGGGAGACACTGACTGTATAGTACCTGAGGTGGGCAGCTCAGTTCATTGCTAAGATTTCACTACCATGATGGCTCCCACCAGAGGCCCTAATTGTTACCTTTGGAGCTTCAAAGTTACCTTTTGAGGCTGTTCAGAACAATAAAACCAGTAATAAAAAAAAAAAATGTTACCTTAAGTCTGTCTGGAATCCTTAAAACAAACAGGTTTGAAACAGGCCAACACTCTCAAGTTTGTCTTAAGGATTTCTCTCCCTTGCAAAGAAGCTTCCAAGTAGACAAGACATCTGCACTGAAGAAAATGAACCTCCTCTTGATGCAGGTGACATGTACTTGTGGACTGACTATGTGCTAGATTATCCCCTACTTGATATTTCTCCTGAAAACCTCTAAGATTTCCCATTTTCTCATTTTGCAGATGAATAAACAGTCTTGGGAGGTTATACAACTCTCCAGGGTCACATGGCCAGCAAGGTATACAGCCAGAATTTAAAGTGAGGCAACCAGACACCAGCTGATATTCTGCCTCCCAGTTCCTCTCATGTTATTTGAACCCAATAGCAAAATAACCATGGGAACCAATTCAAGCAAATCCTACAGTTTCTAGCCCTCAGTAAGTGTGCAGACTCAGAAAATGTCAGGCTCCTGTGATTGCCTTCAGGATCCTGGTCCATTCTCCAAGCTCAGAGAAGGTCTACAAGGGAGACATAAAGTGGTCCTCAAGAATTAACTAGAGCCTAACCAGTCTAAGCCACCCCTACTTCCCCAAAGACAAGACTCAGCAAAGATCTTACCTGGTACCCTCTAAGACAGAAAGATTGCTGAGCCTGCATTAGGGAATAGAGAGAAGTCTGTTCTGGAGACAGAGAACTTGGTTTTAGGCGGCATGATGATGATGATGATGATGATGATGATGATGATGATGGAGCTCAACCTTCTTTGCTGCAAGAAGCCACGACTCCATGGAGTGAGACAACTGCATACAATGGTCACAGATTCTGTGGGATCTACTTGCAGCATGGTGCCTGGGCCTCATTGGTGGACATGATGGGGTGGAGAGTGACTTGACAGCTGGGCTTGGGGCTGTTTGGAGACAGCTTGGTTTGAACGTCTAGTGGTTGGTGCTGGGTGTTCAGCTGGCACCACAGCTAGACAGGTGGTGCATATGTACGGCCCCCCTGCGTGGCCTGGCCTTCCTCACAGCATGGCGGACTCTAGGCAGTCAAATTTGTTAAATAGTTTTATTTGTTTTCTAGGGTTGCTAAACGAAGTATCACGAAACAAGTGGCTTGCAACCATAGAACAAGGTGTCTCAGAGTCCCTGAGCTGATGAGAACCTTGCATCATTGCTTAGGAGGAGATGAAAACTCCCAGACAACACTGTGGGCTATAATGCAATGGAAACACTTCCACACACTGACATACTACGACTTGGGGATTATTTGTTACTACAGCAGAGATTATCCTATCCTGACTAACCAATCATCCCGTGCCGGTTTCCACTGAGATACATAATGTTCAGCCTTAGCTATCAACACTCATTTCTACTGGCGTTTGCTGAAACCACAAACTAAACCTAAACTGCTGTTGTCTGTTCTTGAGAGAGCACACCCTGGTAGTGCCAGCTTGGACAGCCATCTGGCCACTGTGATGCATCTTCTTGTCATGTGATGAACCACTACCTTTGGCACACTGCCTACCATGTTCTATGCATGCCATGTTCCTCTCACGTGAACAGGCGGTGTGACTTCCTCTCTAGGTCCTCGGAGTTCTGGGGACTCTGTCTAGCTTCCTCGTTCTGCATAATTTGCACCCATGTCTCCTTTCAACTGCTTCCCTATCAAGAACCCTTGAACATTTCCTATCTTAGGTTTCCAAGCCATCTAGGGTTCTTTCTTTCCCTAGAACCTGACCCATTTTGGGTGGACGAGAATGCAGCTTCTGCCTGTCATCTCTTTTCCCTCAGCCTTGCACAGCTGGGTTTGTCTGCGTGATACTGTCCTCTTCCCAGTTTGTTCTTTGGAAACAAACCTTATGCTCGAATTATTAGTTCTCTCTGAAATCAGTAAGTCTTTTTTTCCCTCTTTCCTTCTCAAAAAGTCCATTATCAGAAAAAAAAAAAAAAGAGCAATTCTAAATTATTGTTTTCTCTATGTTTTAAATCCAATCAAGGTGATCATGTTGTTGTAATATTTTTCAAAAGGAGACTTTTGGAAGCATCGGGGCAATAAGGAAAGTTTGGAAGGGGTGGATGGAGAATCTTGGACATTTCTTTCTGGGTATGATTATGCAGGAAAATAGAGAACACCTGCACCATGCTGGGGTATTTCATCTCACTCCCTACTCACAGCATCCCTACAGTGGAGTCAGGACCTAGATAGATGCTGTGCCTTGCCCAGAATCAATGGCAATGCCTGGGCCTGGTGACATTGTTCTCTCTCTAGGGCATGCATCAACACAGCTAGAAAAGGAAACTTCCAATTGCATGGAGCCAACCAAACTGCAGAGAATTTGAGGAAGGAGGCCTGGCAAAACTGCTAGAACCAGGGCGTTTGTGAATAGCTCCTGCTGCGTATCAAAAGGAAGGGTAACTACCCAAGAGAGTAGGCAGTGTTCTGTTCTGCCTGCATCCCTGCATCCCTGGGCTCCCCAACAATCCAGTCAACGAACAAATGAAGAAGCACAGATGGGGTTTGTTCTTTAAGAAACGGGAACTCAGGAGGTCAGATTAAGTGCTAGTAGAACTCACAAATGTGGCTACCACAAAGGCGAGCTATCAGCCTGTGGGTGAGGACACCATGGTGTCTGAAGCATCTTCCATCTGAGGTGTCTGAAGAGTTGCTTCTGTGCGGCTTCCCAGAAATCCTCGTGCCTCCCAGCTCAGTTTTCTGTTAGTAGCCAGTCTGAGAACCGCTCAAGGTGAGACTGGCTTCGTTGGGAAAAATACAGTTTTAAGCAAATGAGAACAGGGAGAGACACTGAAGGGTGTGCGCAAATCACATGAGATGGTTGTTCCAGAAAGGAGATTGAGAATTTCCCAATGGAGAAAAGCCAGACTCCAGTGGAGACTCAAGGCTCTCATTAGAGGTGCAAACAAAAGCAAGATAAGATGCTTAATCAGTGTGCATTTTGGGAAAGAGGCTTTTGCCACAAAATTCCTGGGTATGGTGGGGTTCTTGTGGTCATATTGAAGATTGTAGGACTTCTGATTCCTGCTTAGATGGAGCGGAAAAGGCACCTGAAACCCACTGATCTCTGAAAAGTTCCTGAATCTGAAGGTGCTCTGGATTGGAGGAGAGAGTTAGAGCACAGACACTTCATCAGAGTCTAGATGAATGGGATTAACCACTAGCTCCCCAGGGACAGCATCTAACCCCATTAGAGCAAACTCATGGCATAGATGATGTCATTCCTCCAGGCTATACCTGTAGCAGGCATTGCCAATGGATTGCCGAAGTCTTTCTCACTGAAGCCAGACTGAATCCTTCTCAACATTGTTTTCTGTGTAGCCACAACCAATGAAATGGAGCTGAAATTAAACCAATTGTTGGCCCTCACTAGCATGTAATGGACAGAGCACCAATGAACTAGATATGGCCTGGTGATAATGATATTTTGTTTATTTTGTGTTTTCCTAACAGAAAGGTTTAAAAAGATTTGACATTTTAAAGTTGGAAATGTTAAATAAATATCCAGATACCCAACTTTTCTTGAAATATTAGAGTGTCTGGCGCACTGGGGTCATGATTGTGCCCTGTGTAGCCCTTGCAAGCATTTGGAGTTGGTTCTTACACCTGCCTCTCTGCCGGAGGCAGCTGAACACAGTAGGAGCTCCCTGAAGTCTGCCTGAGTTAGGATCCTACCTGTGCCACATATGTGTCTTGTGGCTTCGAAAATACCCTGTGTCCCTTTCCCTTCCCCTTCGTATATAGGGGATAAAATCGAACTTAGTTCCTAAGCAAAGATTAAATTAACTAGAACAGTGCCTCCTCACACAGGATTCATTAAGGCAAGTTGAGCTAGCAATGCCTGTTCCCATAAACGTTCAAGACACTCCAGAGTGCTGCTGTAAGTCCTGCCTCACTGGTAAAGGACGGAGGCATGGAAGGGGAAGGCAGTATCTCCCAGGATCTAGACAGGCCCAGGCACCGCATAGTCCTGCTGGGTGAACGTCTCTACAACTCACCCTAGACTTGAAAGCAGACAGTGGACTCCTATGAGCAGCTCTAACTCATGTGTGTCAAGTGAAGGCACAGAGCTGATCTCAAGGGAAAGAAAGAAAATTTTTGTGTGACCATTCTGTTTCAAGAATTTAAAAGATGAAGCAAGTTAGAGTAGAAGAGCTTACCTGATGTGCATACTTAAGGTTAGAGGGACCAAAGCCTCTTTAATCTCTCTTCCTGTCTCTGTCTCTCTGTCTTTCTTCTGTCTCTCTCCCTGTCTCTATTTCTTTCTCCCTCCTCTTTTCCTTTCTCTCTGTCTCTCTTTCCCTATCTCTGTCTCTTTCTCCTCCCCGTTCTCTTTTCTTGTCTCTCTCAGTCTCTATCTCTCTGTCTTCCTGACTCGGTCTCTCTCTCTCTCTCTCTCTCTCTCTCTCTCTTTCTCTCTCTCTCTTCTCCTCTCTTCCTGTCTCTGACTCTGTCTCTCTTCCTACCTCTGTCTGTCTCTTGCTCTGTCTCTTCCTGTCCTGTCTCTGTTTCTCTCCCTTCCTGTCTCTCTCTCTCTCTCTCTCTCTCTCTCTCTCTCTCTCTCTCTCTCTCTCTCTCTTCCTCCCCCCCCCGCCCCATATTCTCAGGTATTCTAGGCTGGCCTCAGATTCACTATGTAGCTAAGCATGCTCTTGGACTTTGGATCCTTTTGTCCTTCTCCCAAGGGCCAAGATCACAGATATGCACATCACACTGACGTATGCAGTGTTTGGGATCAAACCCAGACCTTCATGTTTGCTTAGACAAGTACCCTAATAACTAAGGCTCACCGCAGTCATAGGCCTCTAATGCCATACTCTAAAGGGGTAAAGTCTTAAAAACAGATGTATGAGTTATTTGTTACTGTGACCTGACAAGAAAGACCTGAAAGGAAGAAGGCTCCATTTTGCTGACAGTTTAAGAAGAGACTGAGGTAATCTGTCACCTCAAGGGAGGCAGAACAGCAGGCCTGTGAGGTGGCTGGTCACATAACCTCTACAATCAGGAAACAGAGAGAGGTCAGAAGTGGGCCTGCTTCCTCGGGATCCACTTCCTTCAGCTAGGCCTTATCTCAAGGTTTGTGCCCTGTGGGGATGGAGTGTTCAAACAAATAAGACTCTGGAGGACATTGTACCTTCAAAGCACAATAGGAAAAAAAAATAAACAAGTAACCCCCACCCCCTCTACTTTCAGGATCACAAATGCCATCTACTTCCTCCTCACTCTCTGGTCCCCTCACAGCTTCCTCGCCTTCCTAGAGACACAGACTGACCACACTCACCTTGACCTGTAAAGCAACCTTTCTGAGGCCCTAACCCTCATCCAGGAATAACTAGTTGCCCCATGTGATTCCTGCCTCTCCTAGGAATCCATTTCTTGGACTCAGAGTATCCACATTGGCCCTGAGACCACAGCTGAACTTGTTGGTGGGGACATACACAGGGCAGAGACGTGGTTGGTGGCAGAGAGTCAAACAGTGGGCAGGGCCCTGCATGGACACGAGGGTCATAGAAAGGAAGGAATTTTGGTGGAAAGGAGTAAATATCTCTGCCTTAGGGACCCAAGCCTGATTACATTGAAATCATGGGCATTGCTCGTCTCTTCTTTATAGAAACAAGGTGTCACTTGTCAAAATTTGGTCACCAGGTTGTTAGTTTCCTCTCCAGTACTTCCCGCCATTTCTTAGAAGATTTTTTAAGGATGAGGGTGTGGCTTGGAGACACCAGAGTTGATGACTTTGTCCAAATCACCCCTCCAAGAACTGGCTCCAAGGCCATCTCTGAGCCATGAGTATATGGGAAGGCTGGGATCCAGGAAGTGACCGGCAGGAGCAAAGTCAATGGAGAAGGGAAGAAGGCGAGGGCTCCAGAAACGAAGGACTCGGGGAAAGAGAGGCTCCATTTTGTCCTTTCCACTATGAGGGTGGAAAAGAAAAAGAGGGACAGGCAGGTGTGTCACGGGTTCAGGAGCATGCTCGTGCCTGAGACTTCTGGGATATGTGAATGAAGAAGGCCCCACCTCTGACTTAATTTCTGTCTGTTGAATTGTGCTGCTTCCCACTCATCAGTACTCCTGGCCTGGACCATGTGAGCCTCCAACCTCCAACACACTGCCGAAGGCCAGAGAAGAATGGAGAGCCACTCCACAAGGAAGGCCAGCAAGAACAGACAAGATATGAGGACTTAAACCGCCATATTGGTCCTGCCTTCAAGGAGGCCCAGCGGTCAAGGTCAGAGAAATGGTTGGGAACACAGCCAAACAGTCTATAGATGCTCTAACTCTCCTGGCACCGTTCCCAGGTGCTGCAGGGCCGGTTTCCTCAGATTGGCGCAGATCCCAGTCCAGACCCCCAGGCCTGCAGCGTGGTTGATGTGCTCTGGTCCTAGGTAACCCAGACCTGCCCTATCCACTCTCCTCTCCCTCTGTGGCAGGATGGGTGCATAATGCCAATATTTCTGAGCAGAAAAGTGGGTAATTGGGTAAAAGGGAGGTGGGAGGGGGGAAGGCATTGGGAGTGGTCTGAGCAGACTGGGCGGAGCTTTCCAAGGCCCTGGGCTGGGCCTGTCGGCGTGCTACATGTGCGTGTGGCCTGCCCAGGAAGACAGCCGAAGGAGTTTCCTCTACAGAGTTGCTACTACTCCTTCTGGGCCCCACCCAGATCTGAACCAAACAGCTCCAGGAGCCAAGAAAGCTTAGTGGCATTGATCCCACAGGGAACAAAAGAAATCTCTTGGGCCTGGGTATAAGAGGGTTAAAATTATAAGACCAGAATGAGCAATGTAACCCTCCTTAATTTGCTTAACAACTTCAACTTGCTGAAGAATCTGTTTTGACCTATTTCAAACTAGGACGGTCATGGTCACATGAAGTACAGTTTTACCACTTGTAAACTTAGTGCTTTAAAAAAGAAATACTGTCTCTTCATAGAGAGCAGTGGCCTGATAACCCAGCTGGAAAGGGGCTGGATGCCACAGGATGTGACCACTGGAATGCCTCACCACAGAAGACATTGCATTCTGGATTCCCAACTAGTCATTCCCTTGTTACAGGGGTAATTCCTATACATTCAAGTCTTATCCCCTTCGTCAGGGTACATTTAACATATCTAACTCCTTTATCTACCCGTTTCGGTCCCCAGAATCCATAGCAGGATAGGTCCTGAGTGCCTCAATCCATGAGGGATGGTTCTGGATGGATCCGGGTTGGGGTAGACTGCAGGTTTCACAGACTTCCTCTTGCCTGTTTCTAGTGGGACTTTGCTAAGCACTTTACTGGAAGCCAAGCCAACTTCTGCCTTGTTAGCCCAGAGAGGGGTCTTCTTTATCTCATGTTCTAGTTTATCAAGTTCCCCCTCCCCACTTCCCCTGCCCCCCAGGGTCTTTGCAAATAAGATTTTCCTGATGCATCTGTTTTTTCTGCCCTTGCTGCAGGATGAATTGCATGCAGCTGCCCTTCTACTTTTTAATCTTTAAAAAGAATTCTTTTAGATTAATTATTTAATGTACATGAGTGTTCTATTTGCACGTGTGCCTGCATGACAGAAGAAGACATCAGATCCTATTATAGATGGTTGTGAGCCACCATGTGGGTGCTGGGAATTGGACTCAGAACCTCAGGGAGAGAAAGCCATCTCTCCAAAACCCACCTTCTACTTCTTATTGGGAGTGAAAGTCCTTTCCTCTGCTTTTCAAATCAACAACAGGATGACCATGTAACAGAGAAAGGATGTAAGCAACAAAATGGGCAGTAGGAAAGAGAAAGAGAGAGAGAGAGAGAGAGAGAGAGAGAGAGAGAGAGAGAGACTCTTAGATCTCTCAGCAGGTCCAATAAAACATTCTCTCCTCAAATTCTAAAGCAGGAAAAAACTGAGTAATGAGACAGGTAGGACCCCAGCTGCCCCTTAATTATGGACAAGTGTCTGCCCCAGGTCTGGACAAGGTCAAAGTGACAGCATAGTCAGGTTCTGAGGAGGATCCTTTTCTGGGTTACAGGCCACCAGTGTCCCACTATATGACCACATTATAGAAAGGGGGTAAGGCAACCCACAGGGCCCATTTTAGCATGAGGACTTAACTCTTGTGGCCTCCTGCCCTGGTTAGGATTTTGTCAGCTTGACACCAGCTAAAGTCATCTGGGAAGAAGGAACCTCAGTTAAGAAAACGCTTCTGTCAGATTGCTTGTAAGGGAATTTTCTTGATAATGATTGATGTAGGAGCCTCACCTCAGCTCACCAGGGACAGGGAGTATCAACTGTAGGAGAGTGGTCCTGGGAGGCTTAAGCAAGGTAGCTGAGCAAAAGGGGAGCAAGTTAGTAACAGCATTCCACCATGATTTCTGCATCCGTTGCTGCCTTCAGGTTCCCTTGAATTCCTGCCTGGCTTTCTGCAGCAATAGACTGTGATTGGGATGTGTAAGACAAGTAGCCCCTTTCCTACCCAAGTCATTTTGGTCATGGTAATTATCACAGTAAGAGAAGAGTAACTAAGACACTCCCCATAGTCCAGATTAAATGACATTGCCATGGACATTAGGATCTCAGCGTATGAATTAAAGGGTAGGAGGTAGCATCTAGTACTCAACACAAGACTAGAATGGAAGACATGGCAATACCTTTAAAATGCTGGAACTAAAGGCTTAACACTGAACTTACTTCTGGAATTAGTAAGCTTAGGATATGGAGTGGGTAAAATTAACTCATTAATTAACTAAGAATATGTAGTGGGCCCTTCTAATAGAGGCATTTCAAGGAGGGCTCTCTGAGCTACCCCTGCAAAAGACAAGGGAGAGGATGATTGTATCTATTATTTCTATTCTCAAAGTAGCCAATCAAAGAGATCTCATGGGAAGGAGGGGTTCCTAACATATGAGAATGGGGAGACAGGAGGATAGTCCCACTGTGGAGAATCTGGAGGGATTTTAGCTGGAGACTGCAGGAGTGAGAAGCTAAGGAGGGCGGGGCCAGAAATGAATGTGGGCGGAGCATCAAAAAGCTTGAGAGCAAGGCAGAGCTGCAAAGACTGCCAGCTGTCAGCCACGAAGGAACGGAGCTAAAAGGCACCGTGCCGGGAGATAGGTCTTGAGATTTTAGTCCTTGACCATATAGCTATGGCCTGGGTGCATCTTCAGAAACTCAGCTCTCACTCAGTCCCCATCAGCAACCGTGGGCATCTCTTCACCATCTTTAAGGAAGAAAGTCTCGACTTCCGGGTCTCTCTTTGAAACCCTGCCTACTCTCATCATCCCACTTTATCTCCACCCTACCTTTGGTATCGCTACATGATTCTCCCGTGATACCTGATACTGGGCCCAGGAAGGAGGGGAAGTCCAGGGCCAGTAGTTCCTAAGATACAGGCTGGCCAAAGCAACCTACCAACATGGGTGAGCAAGGGAGGGTCAGGCCATATTCCAAGCTTTAAGTCCAGAGACAGGTTTGGGATTGGGCTAGACGAGGTCAGAGGAGGGATAGGTTAGGATACATCAGCCTAGGGATGATCCTCTATCACAGCGTCCCCTTTACCATGCTGGACCACAGACGTAGCCACCAGGCTTCCCTGCCCTCAGACCATGAAGAATCAGCTTCCCCAGAGTTAGGAAACTACCTTGGACTCATGGCTGGGCCTGGGAGACACCACCATTGCTAGTATGCCCCATCCTATTCCTGGCCTACATTTTCCTGTGGAAAAATAATCTCCCTCCTCCCCAGGGGTCCTTTGTCTACCACGAAGCTGCTGCTGGCCCTGCAAAGACCCCGTGGCAACTCTGGGCATCACTTCTTCTTTTTAATTTTTAATATAATCCTTTTATTAATTCTTTGAGAATGTCATACATGCATACAAATGTATGATTTTGATTTTATCATATTCACTTCCTATTCTTCCTTACCAAGGGTATTCCCTTAAAGAAACAAATTCTCCCTCCTCCAATAGCTGTCAAACTATCAATAAGTCCCCAGCTAGGGGTGGGGCTCATGAGCCCCTCCCCCCTCCATGGTTTCACTTCTTAACCTTTACCCTACTCACTCTTTTACTATGAGCCCATGTGGCCAGGAATACTATAAACTAGACACGGAAAGTGTCAACTTAGAGGGATGATTGTGGAAAGTCTATCTACCAGCCATCAGCCTGACCTCTGACCTCAGGTGTCAGGGCTTCAGCCCACTGGACTTTATAAGGCTAACTTCTCTCAGAGTAGGCCTTACTGATGCTGCACATAAACCTATGAACAGCCCAGATAGGATGCTTTCAGAAACTTCAAGAACATGGACTGGACTCTAGGACAGTCTTTGGTGCCCTCAGGGCACAGTGCTTTGTAGATAGGACAAGGATGCTATCTGCTACCCAAATGAAATCCAGAAGAGCAATCTGGAGGAGGGCAGGAAGGCCTCAATCTTCCTGAGGCCATTGGTGGAGCTGGAGGCTTGGCTTCCGGCTTTGCTGGCTGTGGGCAGCTATTTGCCTGGTCAGCATGTGTTAGGAAGTATTTGAGTTGTGAAAGTATGACTACCAGAATGGTTCCAGTACAGCAGGCAAGGGCTCAAAACCATTGCCATTTGGAAACTGATGCTGAATGCATTGTCCTGGCCACATGGCCTGTGCATAGACCCTGCGGAAAGAGTATCTCCTAGGGGACCACATACACAAAGGGACCTCCCACACAGACTGTCAGGCTGGAGCAGGAAGCCCAGCAGCCACCTGACTTTTGGTAAAAGGAACTTAAGAGAGAGCAAGCATCCCTTCAAAAATATGCTAAGCCCCACCCAAGCAGAGGCTCTTTCTGGGGCCAGGTGAGTCCTTCATCCTAGTAACAAGGGCAAGGATGGGTGTTAGATAGACTTGAGAAATGGAGAGGTCACTGGAAGAGGAAATGGGCTGGAGAGAGAGAGAGAGAGAGAGAGAGAGAGAGAGAGAGAGAGAGAGAGAAGCTGCATTTGTAACTGAAACAAGAGAGGCAGCTGCATTATTTATGAAATGGCCAAGCACGGAGTTAACAAGGAAGGAGGATGCCTTTAGAGGGGAAAGCGGTTTCAAAACATCCGTATTTTGCTGAAAAAGACGCACACACAGACTATGATTTAGAGTGTGCTGAGGTTTAGAACCGGAGATGACTCTTGAGCAGTTAGAGATCATGGCAGGGAAGACAAGGGTCTGCAAGGGATGGGCAGAGGGATACAATGGAGGGAGGTGCTTCCTGAAGGCTGCATGCTATAAGAAATTGAGCCAATAAATTAGCCAATAAGAAGTTGAGCCAAGTCTCTAAGCTTTTATTTAATATTTACTTTTTTTTTTTTTTTTTCCATGACAGGGTTTCTCTGTGTAGCCTTGGCTGTCCTGGAACTCACTCTAAAGCCCAGGCTGGCCCTGCACTTAGAGATCTGCCTGCCTCTGCCTCATGAGTGCTAGGATTAAAGGTGTGTATCACCACCACCTGGCAATGTTTACCTTTTAAAATAAAAGATTAGCATAATGTATTTACAATAAAACGTATAGCTCTGCCATGGTCTGTTTGATGGAGTTGGCCAATTGCATGCATTGGTGTAACTAACCCTGGAAACCAGGTTCAGGATGTACTCCTTCTGGAACATTCCCTCCTGCATCAACGACTTTGAACTTGTATCAGTAAGCTCCTTCTTGCTTGTTCTAGGCCTACAGAAGTGGCATCGTACAGTGTATATATATGTGTGTTGGGGGGGGGGGATTGTGTGTCTTTTAATCTGTATTCTTCACTCAGCGTTGTTTTAGAGACCCATCCATGTGTTGGATAGAACGATGAGCCTTGGCAATGCTGAGTAGCTTTCAGCTTTTAGCATTTGCTTGATCGTCAGGCCTTCGGGTGTGTACTAGTCAGGGTTCCTATTGCTGCGATGACAGCACCATGACCAAAAGCAACGTGGAAAGAAAGGGTTTCTCTCAGCTCACAACTGACAGGTCACACTCCCGTCACTGAGGAAACTGATACAGAGGCCATGGAGGAAAGCTTCTTAGCTTTTTCCACAGCTTGCTCAACCTGCTTTCTTATAGGACCACCCACTCTAGACACCTACGGTGAGTTGGGCCCTCTTAAGTCAATCATCAATCATGAAAATGTCCCACAGGCTTGCCCACAGACCAGGCTGGTAGGGCATTTTCTCAGTTGAGGTTCCTCTTCTCAAATGACTCTAGCTTGTGTCAAATTGACAACAGGGGAAACAGGACAGAGTGTTTCCAGCATCTGGTTCTTAGTATGACCCCTATAAACATTCCTTTTTATTTTTAGATTTCATCTATTATTAGCATGTGTGCATGAGTCCGCCCACATGCAAATACGCACACCTGGGAGCTCCGTGGTCCATATTTGGCAGGCAGAGGACAACTGTTGAGACTCAGTTCTCACCGCTCAGCACGGAATTCAGGGACTTGAACCCACACTCTCAGGTTTGTGTGGCAAGTAATTTTCTTCCACTGATCTATCTCTAGAGCTCTTTACAATTTTAAAAAATTCTTTATGTATTTTTATGGAATGAACTGTCTAGACGTAAAATTCCATTCCTTGAGGGGTTAGTCACTAAGAGTAGGATGGTGGGGTCAGGTGGTCGCCATGTGCTTACCACTCTAAGAAGCCTGTTCAACAGCTCTTTACAATGAAGCTCTTTGGTTTCTCAGCCACTGTTGAGGCTGTCTGGTGATCATAGTTCTCGGCCATCTTCACCTGCTGTCTGGTGATCACGGCCATCACCTCAGGCTGTCCGTCGACCGTGGTGTTACACGTGAACTGCATTTTGTCATCAGTGAGTTTACAATTCTCTAATGAGGACGGACATCATAAATACTTTTCATGAGCTTATTGGCCAGCCCGTGCATCTTCTTTGTGAAATGCCTGTTGAGTTCTCTTGTCCATTAAAAACAAACATCGAGACTGTTATTTTTGCTGTTATTGTAAGAATTTTTATATATTGTAGACACACCAGAGGGAGGTTTTTATTTGTTTTTTTTTTTTTTTAAGTTTCCTTAATTATATACAACAGTGAGTTTCATTGTGACATATTCATACATCCATATAATATATTTTGATTATATTGGCCACTCCATTTCCTTCTCTTAGGCCCCTCCCACTGATCCCCACTGCTCTCCGACTAGTCTCTTCCTACTTTCTTGGTTTCACGCGGAGAAGGATGGTGAAGCAATGAGTTTAGATGGAGGAGCACGGGTGGAACACAGGAGTATAGACAGTTTCCCAGTGACCACATGCTGAAGAAAATGTGCCCCACCCCTGGGCCCAGGAAGAGTTCTGAAAGTAAAGTGACAGTCACTAATCTTGTTACCACTGACCCTTAAGCTGACACCTCGTCACCTCCCCCATGCTGTTTCATATCATCACCCTTTAGGTGGTGTGCTAGGTTTAAAATGCACAGTGACCCAAATGGCTGAAATTCTAAATTGTATTTACTCAAACTCACAAAGCTCCGTTTCTACTGAAATAATAACAAAACACACACAAAAAAAACAGACAAAAACCTAAAAAACAAAAACAAATGAACAAACAACCAAAAAAAAAAAAAAAAAAAACAAATGAATCTTACTGCTCCTAAGTAAATTCTGTCTCATTTAAAACTTACTGTCCTTGAGATCACTGCTCGGGCACTTGAGGATTTAATTAAGTTGATCAAAGTGTTAAAGTTGCTTTCAGGACTCTATCCTCTCAAAGCCATCTTCCTGCCCCCACAACATGTCCAGGAAGTGGTTTCCATTCCTTATAGAGCAAACTGCTACTTTGGGCCTCCTCCGTGTCCTGGAGTTTCCACTAAGCATGTGGAAGGTGCCTAGAGGTCACCCTGTGGGGTCCCATGCTCCGCTTTTAACCACCAGGGTAATCTTGGCTCCTACCAGCCCCCCTCATCTTCTCCCTCAGCCATCTTAGCTCTGTTGCTCCCTACTCCAGCCCCATACAGGACGTTGTAAATCTCACCCGAACCTCACACCCACCCAGCAAGATCAGCCCACTGTGTCTCAGACTTAACTGTCTACCTAGGTGTGCTGTAGCACTATTTCTTGAAGACACTGTACCTGCATGTATGTCCCCTTGCAAAAGTAGACTCTGTCTGGACTTCTAAACAGAGAGGGAAGACACACTTACAGGTCCTTCCTTGGGATCAGAAATGTCCGCATTCTTTTCCTGCATCTCTAGTATAGTGTCTTTCT